>JANBXA010000600.1:30110000-30710000 GCA_030556225.1 Cricetiscus sungorus | reverse complement strand
TCTTCTTCTTCTTCTTCTTCTTCTTCTTCTCCTCCTTCTTCTTCTTCTTCTTCTTCTTCTTCTTCTTCTTCTTCTTCTTCTTCTTCTTCTTTTCATCGACAAAACTGTGGCTATGTATAATGTACAACACGGTGCTTTTATACTTCTGGACATCCTGGAATGAATAAACCAACCTAGTTAATTAATTTTTCTTTGTGATGAGAACATGGGAATAAGCTAGATATCTGAACTGTAGTTACCACGTTGCAGAATACATCACTTAAACTTCCTACTTGAATTTTGTGTGCTTTAACATCACCTCACAACCCTGCTTCTCACCCCATAATGAGTACACTGATTTTCATTCCACTGACAATGGAGCAAGACTGCCTCTTCTCCTTATCCCTTCCTTCACCTGTTTTCATTGTGGTTAATAAAAGTAGAGTGAAAGTTCAGTCTCCCACTGCAGCAAATCACACAGTTGACTTTCCTTAATTAGGGGAAATCCTAGGGATTGACAAACACAGAGTACATGAGCCTGGCTATGGGAAAACCACCTTTGTAGTTCTGGTATCTATCCTGCTAGGTAAGTAATGTCTTTCAGGATAAAAGACATTCTAACAGGTTTGATGTGACAGATGATAGTTCATGGATGTTTTCTTTGGCATTCTCCTGATGATTAATGACTTTTATGACTTTTTATTATACTATTGTTTTTCTGAATATCTTTTAAAAGTAATTTCTGACTTTTTGCTCTATTTTTAATGCATTCATTTTTTTTCTTCTTGCTTTTGTGTTGCACAAGTTCCTACCCTAAAACATTTCAGACCTTCCCAATTGTATGGCTTGTGTTCTTTCTTTTCTTCCATATTATAGGTTGGATTTTAACTTTGTTGATCATCTTCTTTACTGGGCAGATATTTTTAGTTTTGTATAATCACATTGATTTATTTTGCCTGTTATTTTGGAATGATATAATCTAGACTCATGTTACTATAGGGAAATACTGAGACAATTATCTTATAAATAGAGACAGTTGTTTTGGTACATGGTTCTGAGGTTCTAGCGCAAGTGGCCATATTGCTCTGTGTCCTTAGCCAGGGCATCATGTGACACAGTGAAGCACTCGCATTAGGGACTAAGAAGAAGAGGGATAAAAGAGTGGAGTCTCAAGATCTCCCTCAAGAGATTTTTCTGAATGACCAGTTGGTAAACTAGCTATTTCCTTGGCTTTCATGCATCAGTATAGGTGTATGAATCATCTAGATCGCCTAACAATTTGGGATATCTAGTCACAGCTTTCCTCTGTGTTAGTCTTGTGTGTGTGTTTGTGTGTGTGTGTGTGTGTGTGTGTGTGTGTGTGTGTGTGTGTGGCCACAAGTGATATATGCACATGAGTGTGATGTATGGAATTGTATGCATATGCAGGTTCACATGTTCTTATGTGTACAAGTGGAAGGCAGAGGAGGATGGTGAGTATTTTGTTTTTGGTTACTCCCTACCTTTCTCTTCTAAGACAGGATCCTTAATTGAACTCTAGAGCTAGGCTAATGGCCAAGAAGCTCATGGTGTTGTGGTTACAGGCTTTTTAGGGCATGGCTGGTTTGCAGGTACTCTCTGGTCATGCTGGTCCTTATGTTTATATAGTATATGCAGTGATCTTTCATATGAGTCATATTTCTTACACTCTGAGTTCCTTCTATGTCATTTAAAAATGTACTACAGATTGTACTACACGTAACACAAACCAAAATCCCTTTTGAGATTGTAATAGAATTACACATTTTTCTTTTCCCTTCTCCAAGCCCCTCCATATACTGATCTTTTCTCCCTTTCATATTCATGGCCCATTTCTCATTGATTGTTGCTATATGCATATATGTACATACATGTGTATTCTATTTTTAGATTAACTTTTGTCTTTATTTTGAGTTTACAATATAATTACATGCTCCCTTCCTTTCCTTCCCTCTAAACTCTCCCACACACCACTCTACTTTCTTTCAAGTACATGACCTCTCTTTTTCATTGTTATTGTATGCATTCTCTCTCTCTGATTAGATTCACTTGTACCTACTATTCCTTTGTTCATTGCTCTCTGCTTTATTTTTTTAACCCCAATAGTTATCCCATTTATTTTTCTTATTTCTGTGCTTACTCCACAATATGTACTCACATCTGAAGATTTGGAGCTGGACCTTCTGATAGTAGAGAGCCTGTGGCATTTGTCTTTCTGGGTCTGGGTTAACCTCCTCTCTCTCTCTCTCTCTCTCTCTCTCTCTCTCTCTCTCTCTCTCTCTGTCCCTGTCTCTCTCTCCCGCTCTCTCTCTCCTCTCTCCTTTCTCCTCTCTCCTAAATAAAATATGTCCAGTCTATATTATGTTACTTGTTTTTATGTTTTTAGGGCTGGCCATTTTACACTGGACAAAATTAGTGTGCTCTTCCCTGGGAGGGCCACCATTCCTGCTCCCAGCTATCCTAAGTAGCCTGTAGTTCTTTGTGTAGGATGGAGGCCTTATGGACTTATTCCCTTATGGTTTGGCATATCTATTGGTGCCATTGTGTTCTGCTCACATTTGGACAGATATGTTGGTAAGATTATATAGGTGTAGCTTCTGATGTCACTTGGAGACACAATCTCACAGCAAACTCCGTGATTCTCTGGCTCTTACATTCTTGTTGCTTCTTCTTCTGCAATTGCCCCTTAGTCTTCAGTGCAGAAGTTGTTTTGTAGATGTATCAATGGGGATTGTACTTTACAACTCTGTATTTTGATTGGTTGTGGTTTTCTGTACCAGTCTCTGTTGCAAGAAGTATCCTTGAGGAGGGATGAATACTATATTTATCTGTGAGTTTAATGACGATTAAAGATGATGCTGGTTTAGAAAAATGGTAGCTGTAGGTTATCCCAGCTCTATGACTTTACTAATCCTGGGTTGTTGTCTGGATTTCTAGTACCAGGCATGGTTTTCTTTTTTATTGAGGTCTGAAGTCCACTGCCAAGGTATGCATGCCACTACTGTATGCTTAGGATTATTTTGACATTTTGGTCTTTGTGCTTCATAGATATCATAGCTGGATAAGATTGTTTATAGCTTTGTTCTTTTGGAAGGCTACATGGTGCGTTCTGGTATAGTAAATCCTAGTTCTCAGGGAGGACACATATACTTCAATTCCAGCTCAGAATCCTCTGAGCCCTGTGTCTGAAGAGATGGTGAGTTTAGGAATAAGGACTTATCTTTCACTTCTGGGGCAACTGAGGCCTATAGCAATAGCGTATAAGTTTGGCGTCCTTGGATAACCCTGACCAAGAACTCAAAAGAGGATATTTTATGCCTGGTGTTGGTTTTTATGCTAGGTTGTCTTGGTTGGAGGAAATATTGTCTTCCCAGATGAGAAAATTGCATTTAAACAATTTATGAATATATACATACTTACATGTATATGGATGGGATTTTGTAAGTGAATAGTTAAAAGTATGATTTCTTATTGCACTTTCAGACATCCTTACTGCTAATATACCCTCATATTTCCTTTTTCTGCATTTATCTCCCTCTCTATAATTAGAGCCTCTCATTTTTCCCACTTGCCTGATTAGATTCACTTGTACCTACTATTCCTTTGTTCATTGCTCTCTGCTTTTTTTTTTTTAACCCCAATAGTTATCCCATTTATTTTTCTTATTTCTGTGCTTACTCCACAATATGTACTCACATCTGAAGATTTGGAGCTGGACCTTCTGATAGTAGAGAGCCTGTGGCATTTGTCTTTCTGGGTCTGGGTTAACCTCACTCAATGTCATCTTTTCTAGTTCTGTCCACTTATCTGCAGAGTCTATGGTTTTCTTTTTCTTTACAGATAAACAGTATAAGTGTGTATGAACTACATTTTCATTATCCATTCATCAACTGAAGAATGTGTAGATTGTTTGAATTTTTACCTGTGGTTAATAGAGCAGCAGTGAACCTTGACTGAGAAAATGTCTATGGAGTAAGATATTGAATCTTGAGCATATGCCAAAAATGTTGTATCTGGGTTGTATGGTAGATTTAGTTTTAGCTTTTTGAGAATTTTCCAAACTGATTTCCAGAGTGGCAATAATCCCATGAACAGTAAATAAGGGTTCCTCTCTTCTTACATCCCCTCCAGCCTTTGTTGCCTACTATTATGTTGATCTTTGCCATTCTGGTTGGAGTGAGATGAACTCTCAAAGTTCTTTTGATTTCCGTTGCCCTAATTACTACAAACAGTAAAAAAAAATATTTTTGAAATGCTTTGTAGCCATTTTTAATTCTTTTGAGATTCTCTGTTCAGGCAACATTCTGAGTTTTCAAGTGGGTCATTTGATTTTTACTTTGTTTTTTTTTTTCAGTTCTTTGTATATTCTAGATATTAAGCCATCATCCATCAGATGAATGGCTAGCTGGCAAAAGTTCTCCCCCATTTTGTGAGCTGCCTCTTCTCCTAGTTGGTTGTTTCCTTGGCTCTGCAGAAGTGTCTTAGTTTCTAAAGTCCTACTTGTCAGTCCTACACTAGCCTTCATTCTTGGGCATATGGAATCCTATTTAGAAAATATTCTATACATACATCATGTAGGATACTGCCCATGTTTTCCTCAGGCAGTTAGTGTTTTGGGTTTCATGTTTAGGTCTTTTAGTCATTTGGCATTAGATTTGTGCCAGGTGAAAGACACGGGTTAGAAATAGGTCTAATTTCATTCTTCTGCACATGGATAGGTCATATTCCTACCACCATCTCCTGATAATGCCTTTTTTTCCAGTTTATTTTTACACTTGGTTAATTAAACAAAACACCCCATCCATGCATTTTATTTTACATCTTATCCTTTTACATTTTACATCTTTTACTCTACCATTTGTATATAATTAAAGTCCAAAAATGAGAACTCAAGGTGAAAAGAAATGGAGGGGGGATAAAGCCTTATATAACATCATTTCTGAAACATTTCTAAGAGAACAATGAAGCTAATCAAAACTTTATGACTGGAAAATCTAAGCATATTTCATTCACAGATGGCTTACAGAGGTGATGAGCCTCTAAGAGGAAGTTCTTTATGTTCACTGTCAACTACAGTATTCCCAACCTATGACTCTCTATCATTGTGATTGCCTCTTAAGCACAAGTGAAGCAAGCAATGATACATACAAGTCCTGACTCCTGCAATCTCAAACACTGAAAGACTATTCAGGGATTCATTTATGCCTTTCAGCTCCCTCTTCATTAAGCAATGCCTTCCAGGATAAAATCCAGAAGCATCCTTTAAGCAACAATGCCTTTTCCAATTTGAAAATATTGTTTTTTTAACTTCTTTGGAAGTGAAGCAATAAAGTTTTAAGTAGAAAAAATGCTGTACAAATCTGATGTCATTTTTGCTGCATTAATTTATTCCACTACATATTATTGATGGCTCAGGTTTGTAGGTCACATCATTTGGGCCAGGACTATGTAGATTAGTGTCATTCATTATTTTAATATATGAAATTCTACAAATTCTTCATTTTTACTACTAGTGGTTCTTTTTTTTTTTATGGAAGAGAAAACCAGGGAGCAGAGAACTTGCCGTTTTCTATTAATTTGAACAATATTTATATTCAAATTTGTTTACTACTATTTCTAATTCTTGAAATACTGTTATAGGGGAACAAAACCTATGTGTTTCTCACTTTACTTTTTTCTCTCTTCCAGATATATAGTTAGATAAACATAACCATGCACAAGAGGCAGTGATTCTTTTCAATTTACTTGAAAATAACTATGAGCTATTTCAACAGGTTCTTTTGCAGAGTCTGAACTTTCACATTATAAATACTGACAAGGATGAAACTACCTACTCAATCATTCATTCATGGGCAACTGCAGTTCCCAGTTTATTTCTCAACAATCTGCAGCTGTCCTTTGAGCATGCTTCATGTGGTTGCGTTACCTCAGCTGTCTGAAACTGTCATTTACATTACCATACCTTTATTGCCACCTTGCTGTTGTAATGGCTATGTAAGATTCTACTTTGTGGTTGCATACTAACTATCCAGCGAGGTCCTTCATTATCAACATCTAGAATGCTTCTGTTTGCTTTGCCTCTTCATACCAGAACTTCAGTGCATATGTTTGCAGCATATCGTTTTTTTTTTCATATAAGCTAATATATTTCAAGGATAAGCTCTGATAAATGAAATTTCTCAAAAAGATTATCTACGTGTATTTATGATGATAGATGTTAAGATGGATTTTCTTAAATGTGTTTAGGGTTGTTAAAAATGAATTTTTTTCGGAGTCTCTAGTGTATAAATGCCCAGTATTCAACATCAGGAGTCTGGTAGGAAGCTTCAAAACTATAATTAAATTAAAATAAAAGCAGTCATAAGAAAACCAGTGGCATGTTCTGCAGTGTGGAAATTGCTGTTGCTAACTGTGTTTAGCTACAAAGATGGGAAGCACAGAGGATAGAGGAGGGGATATTAAAGGATGAGGGAGAGAAGCAGAACCATGCTTTATGGGCTGAGGATCAGACAGAGACATTTTAAGGTGGGACACTTTGAGCTCCTGCCGGCCCTATCTTCTCTCCCTGTTTTGCTTTTAACATCTTCTAGAATCAGACAACTACAATGCCTTGAAGAAATTACCAATATGATGAATTAGTGTTAAATACCAACTAGTTTAAAAGAACTGATGCTAAATTTAGAGAAAGCAGACCTCATTATGAACACGTGGCTCAGATGTTTAGAGTGTCTGTGGGCAGATTTAATATGCCAAAGGGAAGTTTGTGTTGGCAGTTTTGACAATCAGTCTGGAGCTCCTGTGTGTCTGTGTGAGGGCCGATACCTAGTGCATCAGTTACTTGTCTTGTTGCTGCAGCAAAGCACTAGATAAAAGAGACTAAATATAGATATTTCTTATGACTCATGAATTGAGGGTGCTGTTTATCATGGTGGAGAAGTCATAGCAGTAGGATCATGAGGCAGCTGGTCACATTGCATCCACAGTCAGGATTCCAAGAGTGATGGATTCTAGTGCTCAGTTTCCTTCCTCCTGATTTATGCTGTTTGGGATCCCAGCTCATGAATGGTGCTGCCTATAGTTAGAATCAGGTAGGAACCTTCACTATTTGATCCAAAATTTGACCTTTGACTTTTTATTCACTGTCTACAAATTATGTTATCTATCTGAATTTATTTTACACATGGAGTTTAAAAACTGGCTTTTATTTAAGAATCTAGGTATAAACATAAAATAGTAAATATTATCATGTTTAAATGAGAATTGCATTTCAGAGCAAAGATATAATGAAATCTGTGACATCATTAAGTATCATGATGACAAATGTGACATAGTTTCCACTCAGGTTTAAGTAAGAGGAAAATGTCATGAGTTAGTCAAAACTTTGTTTGGATTTTGGGTGACTTGTTTCTGGGAATTTCTGGGTAGACTGATAACAAAAAGCCACCAAACTTCATGACAATATAAGTAAATCTGAAGTATACAGATGACCAGGCCAACACACTACTTTCCCTCTACATCTCACTATCTTTTTTCACTTTTCAAGGTTAACACAATTTCTTAAAATAATATTTTGTGCTTCTCTGATTTTAACGTAACCAACTTCAGTCAAAAATATTCTTGACACATTTCTTCTTTCTTTGCTTAGCAATTATGCCAAGGTGTCTTATGCTCACAACAATCAACTAAGGCTCCTCTTGTTAAAATCAGGAAAGCAAGGCTTTAAAGCTATGGAACCCTCTCATAGGATACACAGAAAAGCAGCATGTGTCTCACTTCTTTGTGTCAGAATTGAATTTCTTCCAAGTCTGACAAGAGATTCCAATTCCTTCCCTCTCCTGAATATCTCTTCAGTACACTGCTCATTTCCTTTTCTGTGGCTGCCATGACTCAGTAGTTTCCTGCCAATTTTCAAATTGCAACCCAGGTCATGTAACCTCACTACTGATTTCCAACATTTTTTGAATTAAGTTGGTTTTGTTGCAGAACAAATGAGGGTCCTCAGTGCATCAAGAACATAAAAGGAAGTCTATGAAATGCCATTTCTTCTCATGTCTCATGAGAGTAAAAGGAATAGGAGAAAATAGAATCCAACTGACTTTGTTTTTGCCATAGTCTGATGTGAATAGTGTTATTTTTCTACCATCAGTGACTTGCCTAGAGAAGAATTTTAAAAGGTGCCATATAAAATAGTAATTTTATCTGGGAAAGGCTAGCTTGTGATATAAATCAGAACAAAGCTTCCAGGGGAGAAGGACATTACTTTTCAGAATGATGAAAATGAGCTTGGTTTTTATACATAATGGGAAAAAGGAAAGTCTTCTAGGTCCTAGGCCTGCAGAATCTATAATGCTGCTCAAAAAAGGGGCAGTCTACTGATTGTATGGGATCATTATTTACCCAATGATTATTCCACCACCCATTTTGTGTGTGTGTGATACATTATTGAAAGAGACCAGCATGGCAGAAATGGGAATTACATGGACATGATGTGGTAATTACAAGATAATTTCTAGATGGGAAGCTTGCTATTTAAAATCTATTATTTAACTATAATGGATAGGTTAATACATGCCCTTCAATTGACATTGGTGACCTGACTACAAGTCATGATAAGGCAATTTGCCACAAAACTTATGGGACTAACCAACAAATATCTGATTGGTTTTCAGTCCCCCTCCATTAGATAGAACCTATTTTATGAACACTGCTTAATGGCCAAGGATCTGATTTTATATAGCCCAGGGACCTGGGGGGAGGCAAAATACTACTGCTCTGATAAAGGGATGTAGCAATAAAGTGACACCTAAGGACATTCTGCTACACTCACAGATGAGTGTCTTACTCAGACATCTTAGATTAACTTCCTCCTTAGTAGATGGGAACAGATAGAGACCTGCAACTGGACAATGCACAGAGAGTGAGAATATTCAAATCCCTTTTTCAGAGCTCAGGGAACCCTGAATAAGAGGAAGCAGAAAGAATTTAAGAGCCAGTGGGGATGGAGGACATGAAAGAAACAAGGCCTTCTAAACACAGTAGGACCACCACACACATGAGCTAATAGAGACAGTGGCAGCATGCACACACCACCCTAGCCTGATGCTGTTCCAGTGCTGATATGGGAAGTAGACATAAGCCCACATCCCTAATCCAGAAGCTATCTCCAGTAACTGCTCACAAATGGAAGATTAGTTTTCTCCACCAGAGTCACATTGAAATGTACAAGTCACTCTTAAGGCCAGGTCCCATGCCTAGCAGTAGATATCAATGCAAAATAAACTCAGTGGCATTTTTGGTGGTTTATTGTCTCCTAATTCTTTATCAGGGCTTTTAGTCTTTTACAAGTCTCTCATATATACATTATAGTTTCTGGTTTTGTGGCTTTATGGGATCTTATTGTGTGTCCTTGCATCTGTATGTGCATCTTTTATACTGGCTCTTATTCTTTTGCTTTTATTTTATCTACATTATTATTATTATTATTAATCAGTACATGTTTATAATCTAATGAAAGTGTGTGGTGGATTTGTGTGAATAGGAAAGTAGGGAGGAATTGGGGGAGGGCAAACAGTAATTAGAATGTATTGTATCAAAACATCAACTTGCAATAAAAACCAAAACAAACATCCCTACATGTCATTTGGAATGATGAATTGATAAATCATATTACTCTATGAAGTAATTTTCTTTAACAAAAAATAAAACCAAAGCAACAGGTGAAGCATTGAAATATTCCAAGAGTTTATTTAAGCCTTAATACAAACTATGACAGGGCTCTGCCTCTGCTACATACACCATAGAAAAGGGAATAAGATATATAATCAGGTATTGTGAGGACTGTAGCAGACACAGGAATCACAGGCTAAATAATTCTACCTCTTTGCCTTCTATCTCATTTGTTTTCAACCATGTTCAGTTTATTAGTTGTTGGAAGAATCTTGGGGTGTGGAGATAGTTTTACTTACTGCAATCGTAGAGAATGGCTACTTATGGACCTGCCCTTCTGATTTAAGACCTTGGTATGGTAAACATTAGGGTATTCATGTGAAGTATCTGCCACAGGCCTTTGTGTTTGAACCCTTGGTTTTCTATGTTGGCCCTGCTTTGTAAGGCCGTGTGCCATTTATGTGTGGGACTTAGCCAGGTGAAGTAGATTCCTGGGAGCAGCTTTCACTTCTATGATGCAGCCTTGCCTCTTTCAAGTCAATGTCTTCTTCCAAGTCAATGTCACATAACAAGTGGCTGTTGTGAATTCTCTGCCATGGAAACTTTCAATACCATATCTTCCCTACTGTAATGAACTGCATTCTGCAAACAGTGAACCAAGGTAAGTCTCTCTGCCCTGAATGTGTTGTTTTTCCAGATATTCTGTCACAGCAATGAGAAAAATAATGAACACAGGAAGTAACTGGGCACTAAAATAATTTAATAGCTCCTAGGAAGGAACTGTGTCTCCTAGGAAGCTTAAGGAAGCGAATGCTCAGATCAGTAGTGACCACACTGAACTTTATGGTGTTGGTTGCTCCCATATGTGGAAATTCAGGTTCAGAACAGATGAGGTCTGATCAGATACAGAGAGTATTGCAGATAGCTGGAGTATTGTAGATACATGAAATTCTGCAGATATGTGGAATGCTGCAGATAATGTGGAGTGTTGCAGATACATAAACTGTTAGAGATTCAAGGAGTACTGCAGAACCATGGAGTATTGCAGATAACTGGGGTACTGCCAAGTTATGGAGTGTTGCAGATATATGGAATGCAGCAGATACCTGTACATGGAGTGCAGCTAATACATGGAGTACCTGGAATCCTGCAGACAACATGGAGTGTTGCAGATACATAGACTGTTACAGATCCATGCAGTACTGCAGAATCACAGAGTGTTGCTGATATCTGAAGTACTGCAGATACACAGAGTACTTCAGATATACAGAGTGTGCTGCAGATATCTGGAGTCCTGCAGACACATGGAATGCTGTGGATACCTGGTGTGCTGTAATTACATAAAGTGTAGTAGAATTATGCAATGCAGATATATGGAGTGCTGCAGGTCCACTGAGTGCTGAAGTACATGACATGCTGCAGATGTGGAATGCTGTTGTGAAAAGCTTTAGTTGCAACGGAGTAATAGTAACAGCATAATAATAATAGAATGTTTCCCTCAAGAAAGTAAGAGCATGGTTTCAGGAGAAGGTTCTAGTGTTTGTTTGGTTTTGTGTTTAAGGCTGTATGATATGACAGCTTTTATTTTGCATGTCTTATTGCATGTGCTTGTTATGAGGTTCCCTGATCTGTCCACATGCCTTATGTATGTGGATAATGGAAGCTAAGTATTCTGAAAGCAAATGTTACACAAATATGAGGCTTTTAATTTTATTTTCTGTTTATTCAGTTCTGGGTTTTGTTTGGGAACTTCTTGTATTGCTTACTCAGTACAGAATTTTTTTTTTTAAGTTTCAAAGTTGAAAGTAAAGATCACAAGAGACTAAATGAGATATTCAAACCCTTTTGATATTTTACAGATAATCAGATTTTTCCAATCTTTGTTTCTTTATTTGGAAAACAAGGCTATTTATGTACCCAGCATCTAGTTTTGAAAGCAACAACAGGCTAGTTACTTTAATGAGCTACATAGAATAAATTGATTAAAATAATAAAATTTTACTAAAACAATATTATTGAATCAGAGAATTTGGAAGCAAAATTTGCTACTTGCCAACAGCACCTACTATCACAACTGAGCTGAAATTTTACCATAAATGTATGTAAGAGGTTTCAAAACAGTGTTAAATTCTGTGGGCTTGACTAGAGAGGCTTCTTATTATCATTAGCACTGTATCTTTCAAACCCACATAGTCTCTTTGTACCCTTACTTATAATAAAAACCCTAGAGAAGCGGAGTCATAGTCCTCAATGGTAGCCCGTTCCCTTCTCAAGTAAATAGGTTCCAGCCCATGCTCATGTAGGCAACACTAATTAAATGCACTAGGCCACAAACAAATGTATGAGGCATGAAAATAAGAAGACTCATTGGGAAGTTTGACTTATTGGGAAGTTTGGTGGGGGGAGAAGAAAATAAATGAAGGCAATAGGAGAGAATATAATCAAAGTAAATTATATATGTAAAGGCATTGTGAAAGAGTAAAAATGGTTAAGTCTTAAAGGATTCCAATATGTATGTATGTTTGTATTTAAGAATTGTATTGCTGTGCATAATTTATTCTTCAACCAGATAAGTTTAAATTTTGGTGACATTTTATGGAAAACGTTGAGCATGAATTCAGAATTTGTATAAGTGCAGTCACAGATGTATATGATCAATAATTTCCTCGTATAGGAAAGTATTCATTAGTCTAGCTATGGAGCCTATTTCTTAGGAATGCCATGCTCAGTGGCAGTAGAACTATGATATAATCCCAGTGCATGAGCTAGCTTGTTGGAGTCCATTCCCTATCATGGGATGCCATGCTCAGTCTTAATTCATGGGAGAATGGTCTGCCCCTGCCCCAACCTATTGTGCCAGACTATGTTGATTCCTCATGGGAGCCCTTACCCGTGAGAAGGAGTGAATTTAGGATGGGCTAGGAGGCATGTGAGAAGTATTGGGAGGAGGCAAGGGGGGTGGGAGGAGGGATGAGAGGGAGAACTGTGGTTGGATGTAAAGTGAAATAAAAAATTTAAAAAATGGAAAAAAGTTAAAAAAATTAAACATGAAAAAGCATCTCTTAGTGGTAAAGACCAGAAAAGTTGAAGTAACTGCTACAAAATTGGAAACAAAACAAAAACCAAAACAAACAAACAAACAAAACCATGAAATAATGATTGGCTAAATATAACACAGAATATAACCTTAAAGAAAATGTTGCATTTTAAGGTCACTATGAGAATTAACCCAGAAAATAATGGTGCTTTATAGAAAAGAAATTAATACAGCAAATTGCATATGAGAAAAATCAACTTATTTTTAGGCATTAGGCAGCTCAGAAGTGAAAAAACTCATATAAAATGAAATAATGAACCCCTGATCTAATTATTATTGGTTCAAATGTCCCTTGTCGGGCTAATTGTAGAGAAATGTAATTCAAACCAGTTTTGAAGTATAAAGTAAGACTCTGGTTATAGCTATGGCTTGGAATTTTATTTGCAATAGGATTCAAATTTGTTCTCAACCCACATGGTAATATAAAGATTACAAAGAGTTTTCAAAAAAATGTAAAATTCTTGCTGTTTTTTTTTTTTTTAAAGGTACTTGGTAAAGCAAAGCCTGGAATATATCCCTTGTGCATAAAACCTACCATGACAGCTGCTATAGACAGAGATGCTTATCATAGGTCAGTGGTTTCTGGAAGCTACCTGGCCTTCTCACTGTTGCTACAATGACAAAATAAAGAGAATTAAAATAGCTTTATAATGTGCTGTATGTTAGTATATATTCCTCTGCTCAACTGTGTTTTTGCATATTTGAATACATTTACTGATCAGAATTTCAAAACAACTTTCATAGTTTTCATCATGGAGAAAAATGATTATGCGAAAAGATTAGATGGCAAAATTGGGTGGATCTCATCAAATCCATATGTTGTTATTTCAATAGTTCAAATAGCTATAACTGTAAACAAGCTTTAGTGTTTTCTGTACAACTCATTGATCAAGCCTTTCAAAAATTCTCTTATATCGCTGTTTTTCCCAGTGTTGAATATTTTTCAATGAAAAATTACATTGCAAGAACATGCACATTTTCATTACTTGGTAAAATAACCAATTAAAAAGAAATTTTGAGAGTTTACTTAATATTGTGGACACATTGAGATTTTGCAGACTCAGTGTAAAATACAATAGAAAATTAGTAAACATAGATGATGCTTTCTTCATTAATAATGTCCTTTCATAAATATTACTATGATAATATGGAGCATTGCCCAATTAGCTTACTTCAGCATACCATTTTACCAATACCTTGGCTTGTGATTGTCTGAAAATTGAGTCAAACTTCCTTTTAATCATGTTCTAGGCATTTAACTCCATGATGACCCTTGACATTCTAAGCAAAGAAGCAAAAGTACTGTATTCTAACACACAACACACTAAAATTCAGTAGAGTCTTTTGTTACAAGCGTCTTATTATTTGGGACAAGCTTAGCTTCCTTTATGTGTCAATTCTGTGGTTAAGAACTAAGTTCTTTGTTGAGGAATGTAGTGCTCACGCTTTGTATAAGTGCCCCAGCAGAAGATGATTATATTTTAAATCAAAAACAATAATGCAGACTCAAATTTATCAAGGATTGATTTCTTATGTGTGTGTTTATTTGTGTTTTAGAAGGAAAAGCTAATATGGAAATGAAAATTATTTATAGATTTGTACTTTGATAGAATTCTAAAGGAAAGAAGAACTCAGAAATGGATCAGGCTTCCTTCCTCCCTGTCTCCCTGTCTCCCTCCCTTCCTCCCTTCCTCCCTCCTACCCTCCCTCCCTCCCTCCCTTCCTTGGTCCTTTCCTCCCTCCCTTCCTTCCTTCCTTTCTTTCTTTTCTGGATGAGAAATGAAGGTGGAGAAAGATGGCAATTGTTTCCATGCTACTTACCTAGTATTGGAAGAGTGACACCAAATAGAGTTTTCTTTGTTTTTAGTAGTACAAGGTGTTGTAGGTTGATTATTTGAGTAGATGTTCTAAGAAACCAGTATTTTTATTAAGGGCTGTGTGGCTGGTGATGCCTTCTAGTCACTATATTATGTCTGAGTATTTGGATATCTTTGAAAATAATTTTAGAAGTTTATTGCAGAACTCTGGACCTAGTTATTATAGTTGCAATGTAGTATGATGTGGGACTAAGCACATCCCCTGAATTTCACAAACACATTTAATCAGCAATAGCTACTGAATTGCTACCCGGGATGACTTCTTGGTCAGCCCTTAGGGATAGCTACTTAGTTACCTCTATTTGTGATGAGAGGAAATTCGGAAACTTGTAAATAGGATGGGCATTTGATTCAGATTTTCATTGTAGATCTACCCATGGTATAAAAGCAATCTAAATTTCCAATTTCCATTGATGTTGAATGGACAAAGAAAGATATATATCTCAAATGAAATGTTGTTCAGCCATAAAAAGGAAATCCTGCCCTTTCTAACAAACTAGCTGAGCTGAACTTGAAGAGCATTATGCTATGTAATGTAAGACAAATACTACAAATTCTATTTACACATGGAGTATAAAAGTGTTGAATTAATGAAGCAGAGACTTGGCTTTTCCCCTAAGGATTTATGGGGAAATGTAGGTCAAAGGGCATAGAGTCTCAGGTACGTAGGATGAATAAATTCTAAAGATCTTATATGCAATAGTAGGAGTATAAGATTTTATTGTATGCAGGATATTTGATGACAGAGTAGAAGATATTAAGTGTTGTAATCACACACACACACACACACACACACACACACACACACACACTCACACACACACACACGTAGTCACCTGAAGTGCCAGATATATTTAGTATTTTGAAGTCATTATTACTCAACATATATAATTGTCCTATCAAGTCATCAAATTGTATACCTTAAATACACATGATGTTTTTAAAAGATGCTTATTATTTTTAAAGGGAGACACACTGCATCATTGTTGAGCAACCCGAAGCATCAGATACTGCATGTGGCACAGACTGTCCATGTCTAATCCTTTAGCACTTACTGGTTTACTAGTGACAGAGCTGCACTGGCCCCAAGGTTCAAACTGAAAGAAGTTTGGTTTATTTCATAGAATTGTTGAGCTTTATTAAATACCTGGTAGGAGACTCAGGGTCAGTTGCTGAGATCCAACAAAATATTATAGCTCAAATTAACTCCTTGCAGTATTGTTACAGCCATTCAGAAAGCATCTCACACCCTTTTCATCTGGAGAAACTCTTTGATACCATATATGCCTTCCAGAGGTTACCTTATAGCCTAAACATATCTTTTCCACAACACATTTAAAATTCCACCCGAAACAATGTTTTTCTTCTCTGCACTGAAGGGTCTTGATTTATTTTTAAATGTGCTCCCAAGTGCCCGGTGATAAATGGGGCTGAATTTCAGATGTGTCATCTCTGCTAAGTTAGCAGCATCTTGTCAGAGTTTTCTATGGAACAACTTATATCACTATTTAAGTAAGCTTAGGAATGTGACTTTTGCTATTTTTAGAGACATGAAAGGAATTTCTTTGAAGCAGCTCTCATGGATACTGACACTAAAGTTACACTAACTTTGAAAATACGGTATGGGAAATGTCCAGAAGAGATAATCAGTTGAATAAATACATCTAACATTCAGCATGAGGATTTTAGTCAATAATATTTTATCATACACTAAAAATGTGATAATATATTTTCAGCACCATTACTATGTACACAAAAACATAGTTGTGTAAGATGATGAGTGTGTTAATAGCTATTTTATCATGTACAAGTACACAAACATGTTATATAGCCTAAATGAACACAGTTAAAAAAGATTTTGTAAGGTAACTGACATGATCCCAAACCACTCATTATTTTACAATGAGTCACAAAAATTATAAAAGAATGAAGTGTTTTGGATCTACTGTTGTGATAAATATATAAACCCAAATGATGATGACTTTTGTGGTAGAAGTGGAACTTACGTAAGTTCTCTGTGTGACAGGTTGGAAGTACCTAGCAATAGCTTTAGAAATGCATCCAATCTTAGAAAAGACACTTCCATGAATTTAATCTTTAAAAAAATGAAAATGTGCAATAATACCCAAGTTTAAGAATTTTCACAATTTTTTTTACGTTATTGTCAAATACAAACTATCTCCTATTCTATGGTAGAGATTGGTTAGGTACATTCTGATATAATACAGGTAACACACACACACACTCACACAAAAGTATCAAATTATAACAGATGTACTCAAACATTGGAGGTCATATATATGTAGAAAGATGTTTACATAATATTATTAATAGAATAAGGATGTTACAAATTAGACACCAACACATAGTTAACATGGAAGGGGTGGAAAACTCATGGGATCCCCAAAGTAGACAAAGAACTACAGGCCAACTAAGGAACACTGAAAATGGGACAAAATAGTCTTCCTAAGTAAGAGTCCCCCAATTTGTTATCCAGTACCAAAGACCATCCCTGAAATGGTATATGAACAGGTAACATTATATGGACTTTAGAGATTATATTTAATTTAGAAATAAACAGTCCACAGAAAGGATATTACAAATTTAGACATACATGAACCAAATTCAGATGCACTCAGTATCATAAAAGAAATACTATTGTATCTAAAACTACAAAATAATCCTAATACTGCGATAGCAGGTGACTGCTAATTACATTTGGAGTTTGACATTTTCTCACTTGTGTGTTTCTTCCTTTCGAGGGTCTATCCAAGGTTCTGCACTTAGTTGTTATATTTGCTTACATGATTCTGTTATGTACTAGTTTTTACTACATTTTTTTTTTATTTTTCATGACCTTGAGACTTGATAGTTGACAGTGGTTAGGTGTTTTATTGATTGTCTG
This sequence comes from Cricetiscus sungorus, assembly GCA_030556225.1. Taxonomy (NCBI): domain Eukaryota; kingdom Metazoa; phylum Chordata; class Mammalia; order Rodentia; family Cricetidae; genus Cricetiscus; species Cricetiscus sungorus. Next base: position 30,692,458 of record JANBXA010000600.1, on the reverse strand, counting down.
TAAAACTCAAAATTTGTCAAGTGTTTCCATTGTTAGGTAGGATTAGAGGTTTGGAGGGGAATAGCCTCAAATTGAAGCAACAGTTTTATATGAGCATCTCAGGAAGTTTGTTGGTAGTAGCATGGTCTTTTACTGATGAGCTTCAACAGAGGTTCTGCAAGGCTGCCCAAGTAGCCCGTACTTTCAGTGACTTCTCTGAAACACAGATCTGTAAGTTCTCACCCAAGAAGTATCCTTTTTTTTTATCATTAGGAATGAAGAAGTCTGGAGTTTTCTTCCCATACTATATTGTTATGGAGACAGGAGAGAAATGGTCATAGCCTCTCCAAATATGGTTTCCTGGAAATGTGACCACGTGCTTCACCCCTGTCTCCTTCAGATCCCTCCTGCACTTAGCACTTCGGTTCAGAAGAAGTGCTGAAGAAGACCGTGGAAGTCTGTTTTTAACATTAATTTGCAGAGAGTCCTTAATAGTACCATGTGAAGGAGATATTTGGATTTGAAAACATTTCTATACACAAAATATGTTAGTTTTCTTAGTCTGTGTAGAATTCCTATGGATGTTTACTTCCTAAAGGGACAAATGCCAAGCTCAGAGCCCATAACAAGGTAGAATTCAAAGGTTTCTTAAACATTTGTAATACATCCCGAATTAATTCTTGATAACATCAATGTATGTCAAAGTTATAGTGTAATAACATTTAGAAATTATAAGAGTAGCAAAATGCAGAATGTTTGATTGCACACTACTTATTTTGGCAGTGGTTTGGCTAAATATTTGCCATTGTTTATGGAAAAAGAGAATTAAAGAATCTCCACTAAGAGCAATTTGACACTATCTTTTAGAAAAAGGAGTGACATTTTATTGGACTTAGCAATTTTTAACTTATACCATCTACATATAAAATACTGTAAACAAACTAGCGTATGTGTAAAGCAATTTATATATAAGAATGCTCTAGCTGGGGGTGGTGGCATACGCCTTTAATCCCGGCACTCAGGAGGCAGAGGCAGTCGGGTCTCTGTGAGTTAGAAGGCAGCCTAGTCTACAAAGCAAGTTCCAGGACAGCAAGGACTGTTACAGAGAAAAACTATGTCTTGAAAAACCAAATTAAAAAAAAAAAAAGCAAAACAACTCTGTATAGCCAGAGTTTAGGTAGATAAATTTTTTTCTGCAATATTTATGGAAAAGCTAAGTGTCTTCTGTGTACTGGTAAGTGGAAATCCTTAAACTAAAACAAAAATGAAGAGTAGAATTGCCTGAAACGATGCTGCCCTTGTATCGGGTATTAAGTATACTTCTGACCTGCTGGTAAGTTTTCATAGTGCCAGAATGTAGGCTGTTGGGGAACAAATACATCAATGGTTTTAGCAAGCACTATCTTCTGCTGCAATAGTGACATACCATGCAAGATGTGCCTTCAATGGTGGCATGACTGTCACACCATGACTAACCACATTCTGATTGGACTTAATGTTTTCCCCATAGCAGGGAATTTCTTGCCTAGCACTGTAATCCTGGTCAAAAGCCCATAGGTATGGACGTCATAGGCCCTAGGGTAGAACTTACTATTTTTAGTTTGCTAAATGTTCATGCTGAAAAAATTACCTTCTAAATATTTATGTTTATTCTCATACATCTGAACTACTCTCAACATTACTCAGAGAAACTTCTTTTTTTGCAGTGGTAGAAGTCATTGTAGAGACTTAAATTGGCCAATGCACTGGGGAAAAGAGATGGCATGCTCAATTCTAAATGAGACTGACTTCTATATTAATGCTTCCACACCTGCACTGCCTCTAATGCTTAGAGAACACAGAGGAAGAGGAGATGGAAAGAAAGTAAGAGGGTGCAGAGTGCTCTGAAATGCTGCTGTCTGGACCTAGGATAGCTTTTAAAATTGTGAACACTGTGCAGCTGTTCTGACCTGCATAAGACCTATATCAAAATCAAGTCATCTAAAATTCTGTCATATATGGACAGTCTCTACATAGCACCCTCCTCTCAGGAGCTAGGGAGAGTAGATATTTGCTGGAAGAGGGAAAATCATTCTTATATGAGGAAAGTGTATTACTATTCCACAACAGAGATATGGGGTAAGAAGACTGTACTGGGAACACAGGAGATAAGAGCGTATTTGGTATTTTCACCAAACTTTTTAACATAGGTTAATGGAAAAGTACCAGAACATATTTCAGACAAAACCACGAGTGATCAATGCCATTCTGAAGTGGAAACTTTGGACTAGAGTGTTTCTCAGTGGGTCCTATTCCTAACACTGCACACTCTATGAAACACACTATGAAAGTTGGGGCCACCCAATCAAGTAAAACCTTTTGACATCTGAGGTCCTTGTTAATGATATAATAAATACTGAGTAAGTGGTACAAGGAGGAAGATAAGACTAGCAACAATCACCTTGCCATTTAAAGAAATGAGGATTACCACAAAATTTTATTTTGTTGAGAATGCTTACATATGCATTTGAGGGTTTATATATGTACTCATAGGAATGTAAGTCACACATAAGTTTTGCATTCTCTCTGTCTCCAATTGCCCCTTAAAATGCTTATTGCTTGGGAATCTACATTCTTGCTTTTACTATATTCACTTTCCTGTGCATTTGTGCCCACAGCTGAAAGCCTCTTTGCACCTTAAGTTGAACAAATCAGTGAGGGAGTCTGGAATACTTCTGACCCTCTTTTACTGTGAGGAAAAACAACTCAGGTGCGACGACGAAGTGCACAAGTGAAATTTAATCCTGAAACTACACTGGAACAATCATCATATTCTTTGTAAACTGAGGGGTAATATAAACATATGAATATGCTTTGCACAAATAATAAGAATTAAAATTGCCATGTAGAAGTCCTATATTTAAGATGCCAGTGATAATTTTGAGGACCAGGAAATTTATCCATGTTGTGGATAAGACTCCTGTAGTTATATGTAGTGTTGGAGAACTTCCACATCACAATTAAACTTACCATTTTCCAGAGCTAGAAGCTTAGCTCTTCTTCCTGCTCCTTGATCTTTCTCCTTTATGAAGTAGGTCATCAGTGACATTTCATGGGATGAACAGAAAGCAGAAGATAATGCAGCTTTAGTACCGCTGTTTTCTGGGTCAACCTTACTCCTTCATTTTTAGTTTAATGAGACAAAGAGAAATACATTTACATAGACACCGAAAGGGCAGAGAAAAATGAAGAGTTGTAATAGTCAGGAGAACCTATAGGCCAAAAATAAGAAGCTATAGGTAGACAATATGTATAAAAAAATAAACATTTGAACCATAGATCTGTTTTAAAATCCTAACATTGTAAGTACGTACACACACACATACATACATACACACACACACACACACACACAGTAGTATGTGAAGTTAGAAAAGCAATCCCTCACATGCAACACTGAATGTACAAACTATAAATCATAAAATTGGCAAATTGGGCCTTCATCAGTATTTTACATATGAAAAAAACCCTTTAAAACTAAAAACAAATCAAGGGCTTAAAGAATACATTTGAAGTGGTATGTGCAATAGGGAACAGTCATTGTAAAACATAAAAGAGGTTTCAAAATTCAATAAGAGAAAAAATAAATGGTGAAAAAAAAAACGGAAAAATTTTTACTAGTTGGGTCAAAGAAATTATAGGTATTGTTATTCAAAAAATTTGAAGGAAACTTTATAGTACCATTTGGCATGAGGGAAATGCTAGCTAAAGTAAAAAACAGACTATGACCACACTCATGCTTGAATTATTTAAACAGAAAACTATAAGACACAAGTTACAAAGTTAATAGGTCAATACAAAATATTTGTAAAGATGTGAATCAATTTGAAGACCCATAGCCTATTGATGGGAATACAAATTCATATGTCTTTTCAACATAGTTTTTAATTCACTAAAAACATTAGTATATACCCATTTCATTGTCAAGATATAATACTTGACCTATAAAAAAGGACATCAATGAAAGCACATATTTAAGAAACAGTTATATACCATGAAGAGCATAAATAATCATCTCATAGAGGTATGGATAAGTATACTCTAATATATTGACACTAAATGCCAGCAGAAATGTTTTAGAAGTTTCTTCATCCAACATTTTATAACCTTTTTTTTCCTTTTACTGTATTCTCTCCTTGTATAACTATTTGAATATTATTCTTCAGTTTTGATCCACTATGGTAGGATTTTCACTGTTGGAATGACTCCAGAGAGGTTTATAATATCTGTAATACTGATATAATGGACCTTTCAGAATTTGTTTAACATATGCTTGTGACATGATTCACTAATAAAATCAAGGAAGTAACAGGTATACAATTGCTTTTAACCATAATTTATACACTACCATTTGAATTTATGTTTCAAAAAAGATATAGAGTCTCTTGTTATACATTTAGTAATTTCTGCCTGATGTTGACACGCCAGGTTTTCCTTCATTTTGTTTGGAGGATTTTGGATGATGCTGGAGATCAAACTCAGGGTGTTGGCCATGCTAGAGAAGTGCTCTACCACTGAGTTGTATCTCCAGACTGGGATTTTTTCTTTTTAAATTATTTTTTTAAACCTACCACACAAAACTATGTTTCACCATAGTATGTTCATATATGTTAATGTACTTTGTTCTTATTCATCTCTCTTTCTCATTTCCTAGAACTTTAAAATAAGTGTGAGCTTATGCTCAGATCACAGACATATGATGCTATTTCTATCCTTGACCTTGACAAGTCAAACATTTCCTAGATATCTCATGTATTTTGGATATGTATGAAGGAACACTGTTGTAGACAGAGAGGCCTCCTGCAAATTTGTGTTTGAGTGCTAATGTCATTCTCTGCCTCCTGGAAGATGTTGTCTGTGGGCAGCACAAATCTGATATTGAAGTTGTTTGCTTTAGTAATTCCATTTTAATTAAGTGCATCACTTTCCTCCCTGGATTCTGACACTCCAAGTTGTATGGGAATGCCTACTCCTTTAGGGGATCTGGCTTCATAAGCAACACTCTTACAGCAAGGAGGAATATACCAAAACAACAAATTGAATATAGAGAAGTTTTATGAATTGCTAATGAATCAAAGCCTTCAATGCCATTAAATTTTGCTGATCACAAGGCTTCATTTTCAGAGACAAAACAGCTAGTGGCTGTTAGCTGTGAGCCACAGTTCTTAATTTTGATTGTTGCTTTCCAGGTGACCTATGCAGGATTTAAAAATTCCTGTTGACTTCAAAGATAATTTAAACCGAGAAGAGTACTTGGAGTTTTAATCAGTCCAAAAATTGGGAGGGAGTGAAGTAAATGGAACATAGAGACCATATAAAAAATTCCCTTTTAGGGACACATACTGTGTCCAATTTACTTACAATAATTACCTTTCTAGTCCTTGTTTCCCATTGATTTTGTTTAAATACGGCAGGGTACAAAATTATCAAATTACCTGGTGGCTAATTACAATTCAGTTTGTTGAATTGTACGAATTCTCTAATCTTTAGTTAGTACTCATCTCCTCAACTTGATTACACACTTTTCAAATCTTCTGTATGGAGCAGAATGTTAGAATCTGAACTATAATAGAGGCCATTTATCACCATCCTGTCCAAGAAACAGTTGAAGAATTTGTCTATTTTTTAAAACATTGAGATGACATATGAGGCTACCAATGAGTAGATGCTGCTACCCCTGCTACCCTCTTCTTCAAAATTGGCAAAGGTAGAAAAAGCATTTGGATTGAAACTAGTTGGGCCCATGTTGCTAAGTGTTATCATAACCCAAAGAGGAGACAAATACTCTCATTAATTTACTTGTAATTACCAAGCTCCTGCTATGTGCCTGGCATTTTACCAATTGTACAGAATAGAGAAAGACTCCATGAAGAGACTAATTGCAAAATAAATGAAGGGTTGAGAAGCCTTGAGGAGTGAACTGAGATCCCTGTTTGGAACAGGAAACAAAAACGATTAAGTGCTCCCCACCTCTCCCTCCCTCCCTCCCTCCCTCCCTCCCTCCCTCCCTCCCTCCCTCCCTTGTTCCCTCCCTCCTTCTCTCCCTCCCTCCTTTACTCCCTCCCTCCCTCCCTCCCTCCCTCCCTCCCTCCCTCCCTCCCTCCCTCCCTCCCTCCCTTGTTCTCTCTCTCCCTCTTCCTCTCTCTCTCTCTCCTTTCTACTTTCCTTCTTTCCCTTCCTTTTTCTCTCTCTTACCCAACTGCCACTCATGGTACCTGTCCTCCAAACATGCCCACAATAATCATGGGCATACAAATTGACATAGTTCTCTTGGAAAGTGAGTTCTCAGTGGACTATTTCTTAGTGGGTTCTGCTTTCCTTCCCTCAAAATTTTCCCAATATTAAGCATACACAACAATTAAGCTTCAGCCCTGTTCCCTTTTTTTTTTTCTGATGGAAAGCTTCTCCTGCCTCTTTGATCCTTTACAATGTGATTAGGGATCTGCCTATAGGCAGATAGTGCCTTTATGCTCTGTAGATAAATGTGTGCTGAGTGGAGGGTGGGGCAGACAGAGAGTGGGGAAATGGGGGTGTCTTATCTTTACTAGACTATGATCTCCCGTGTAAATTGAGAGGACCCACTGCTGCTTGCTAGAATCTTTTCTGATGGTAGAACCATGATGCTAAATATGTAGCCTCAGCATCATAGATCAAGCACATGAACTTTTTGGAAAAAGATAGATTTTACATTTGTAATGTCAGCAGAGGGACTGACATCTATAAAACTCCTACTTGTCATTAGCATCACGTTTCCAGCAGGCTTCAGTGATGCGACTGATTCTGTCTCCTAGGGAGATTTGAGGTCTTGCTGAATGTGAGATGCTACACTTCAGTGCTCCTTTCTTTATGCTTGCTGATCCGGTGGCAATGTCTCTGAGATGGGAGCACAGAGGACTACAGGGCATCCTTAGTCCTGTGATGTGAGTGTATCTGTCTGCATCAGCACAGGATTCAAAGCCACTTGAAGCATCTCGGTTATCTCTTAGACACAAAGTCATTTTCTGGTTTTGAAGGTGGGCTATTTAAGATAGCCTGAAATTTGCTTTCTCCCGACAAAACATAGGGCCAAAAGTGTAAAAATCTGTGTTTCAGTTTCCAGCCTACCACCAATTAACTGTGTTTACTTAGGCAAGTTCCTTAATTTTCCTTGGCCTGTTTGTTGTCATAAAGTGGAACTGGGATGTTCATTTAAATATTGTGTCTGGATAACTTAATCTGAGTAAATAACATGACAAAATATAGTATGAAGTGAACAGTGTTGTGTTAATGCCCGATTTATTCAAATAATAATTCCCAATGCTGTATGTGACTGACAGGTACCATGAGAGGAAGAGATTTGAGTTCTGAATATTAAATGCAAAATGAGTGGGATGAATCCCAGGGAATAAAGATCCAGTTTTGCGTGCCTTTTTGGACAAGTCATTCATTTAGTCATCCACTTAGTTGACATCATGTGTTGTTAGTCATCCAATGTGATTGGTGTATGTCATATGACTTTTTATTTTGATGCTTCTGTTTCCAAGTCCATAGAAGGGCAATATTGTTGGCGGCTTAGTTCTAAAAACTTCTTTAAATAATCAGGTGTGTTTTAAACATCAACAGCAACTACAGAAAAATTAATCTGAGGCTGCCAAAGTAATTGAAAGACATGAGGATGAAGACAGAGATTAATAACCAAGAGAGACTTAGACTCCCAGGAGTGGGATCCTGAGGCCCTGGAGCTCTCTGAAAGAGAAAAGTGGCAGCTTCCTGAAGCTGAAAAGAACCAACTGTGGTTTCATCTACCAGAGTAAGAAAGGGACCATTTTTCAGACTCAGGTTGTAAGGACAGCCATGTGACTTGTCTTAATTTTTAGGTTTCATCATTGAACTAAGCCCCTTTCGAGTAGAGTAGTTGACAAGCTGTAGGTTGATTCTTTCTTGGTAAAACAAGATTATTCCACCTTTGCTACAAAAGTATGGTAGCTGTTGTTGAAATATCCATTGGTAGCTGCAGAAGAAATTCTGATCAAGGCTAAAGTTCCATGATAATCTAGATGGAAGGGGCTGAGCCTTAACGACTATCAGTTGCATCCATCTGCTCTGTTACTCAAATTGTTCATGGATATAAAAAAAACTAGACACAAAGGAAATAAAATAATATTGATTTTGATAATGGCTCAGGTATGTATACAATATTATTTGAAAGCTGACTTTTTCTTGTTTTTTTTTTAACTTCCTGGTTTTTATCTCATTTTATCTCTCCCTGTCTCTTTCATTCTCTCTCTCTCTCTCCCTCTCTCCCTCCTCACTTATCACATTCATTCCATGGAGGCTGATAAAATGCTTGACCAAGCAAGAGCGATCTTCATTCATTATTGAAATATGGTTGGAAATAAAAAAAAGATGAACTAGATGGGTGATGTATGAATGTCAAGGACTGGACTACATTAACAATGGCAACTCAAGTAATTTGAAAAAGATGGTATGGTCGCTGATGCTGCCCTCAACCATGACATAGCTAGTCAGACTGTACCTTATTTATTAACTGTTATTCATAATCTTTTTAAAAAGGGATGCCTGGTTGGGAACACTCACTGGTCCTCAATGAATCTGACTTTGTCTTTTGGGATGCCAACCAGAAGGAATTTTTAGAAGGAGGAAATCTATCTGTTATAGAATGTTTTTTTTAACCAGGCAAAGATGTGTTACATTTGTTTATGCTGCAGAATATTTAACTGACTAAGTGATGGGGATGTCCTTCTGTATATATGTTCCTCTTATTGGTTAGTGAATTAAACATGATTGTCCAGTAGCCAGGCATGAAGTATAGGTGGGGCTACAAGATGAGAATTCTTGGGAGACGAAGGCAGAGAAAGGCTGTCAGAGCAGACACCATGTAGCTGTTGGGAAGATAGGATGCTGGAAGTTCTCTGATAAGATAATACATGTAGAAATACATAGATTAGTAGTTATGGTTTAACAATTAAGAGAGAGTTAGCCAATAAGAAGCCTAAACCATCGGCCAAACAGTTTAATAATTAAGATAAGTTTCTATGTGTTTATTTGGGACTAATTGCCTGTGGGACCAGGCAGAGCAGAAATTGTGTCTACTTGTTAGGGTGTGTTACTTTTGTCTATACTGCATTTGCTTAATTATGATAAGATGTGTTGCATTTGTTTCACTTTGTCTGCCTAGGGCACCTGATCATTCTAATAAAAGGCTGAACGGCAGCCAATAGCTAGGTAGAGCAAGGATAGGTAGGACTAGTGGGCAGAGACAATAAATAGGAAGAGAAATCTGGGCTCAAAAAGAAAAGAGAGAGATGAATGAAAGTAGGAGGAGAGAACAAAGGATATGCAAGAAGCCAGGCAGATGCTAGCCATACACAGAGAAGCAGTGAAAGTAAGATACACAGAAGGGAAATAATAAGCCCGAGGCAAAAGGCAGATAAAGAGAAACAGGTTAATTTAAAAGAGCGAGCCAGAAACGAGCTAAGCTGACGCTGAACATTCAAAACAAAGAATAAATCTCTCTGTCATGATATGGGATCAGGTTGGTGGCCCAAAAGAAAACCACCCGTACATCTGTTGTCTTCCCCAGTTCCAAAGGATAGTGTTTTCCTTCTAAGCCAATGTTTTATGGTCTTTAGGGGCTTTGGGAGACTGAATTTTAATAAAGTACCAAAGATGGTAGGTAGACTAATTTGAGAATTATTTCTATTGTCCCAGGATTAGAGGAATCAACAATTCTGTTTCATGTATTCTTTCTTCATCAGGTAAAGTTAGGCAGGAGGCATTTATGTTTCATATATGAGGGTAAGCTGTGCAAGTCTGTATTTTTACACGATAATATTTTTAATACTCTTTATTTTTGTGAATATTTGTATGTGATGTGTGTATGTGTGTGTATGTGTATAAATGTGTGTTTGCATGCACGCATGTGTGCAGTGCAATATGTTTATGGATATATACATGTGGAAGTCTGAGGACAATGCCTGACACTTTCTACCATTTTTTTTTTGAGGTAGGTTTTCACTGAACTTGGGATCTCCAATTGGCTAGAGTGGCTGTTCAGATAGCTGCAGGATCCATCTTCATCTCCTCGTGCTGGATTTGTATGGTTGCAGAATAATGATCAGCTTCTATACAGACACCAGGTACCTTAACACAGGTCCTCATGTTTGCATGGCAGATAAGTTACTTACTGAGCTCTCTCTCCATGTTTGTGTGTTTCTCTTCCCTATTCTAGTGTTGAAACCTACTTTTTCCTATAAATCTACATGACCTTTTGAAATAAGGCCTTATGATGTAGCTTAGGTTGGCCTCGAACTTACTATATAGCTGAGGATGACCTGCATTCTTCATTCTCCTGTCTTCATCTCCCGAGTACTATGATTCCCGGAAGCCACCACCATTCCCCTTATAACTCTGAAAACTTGATGTCTGCTAAGGAAAGAATGTTTGTGTAAGTTGTAGCACTAAAAGCAGATTACTTATTTATGCTTCTGTGTAAAGATAAAATAATTAAATTTGGTTGGCAAGTGAACAGCCTAACTTAATTCTTGGTCCTTGCCTTGTCCATTCTAATTTTCTTGTGACTGGAAAGCACAAATATTTTACAAGTCAAATGACGATGCCTCTGGGGAAATGATTCTTTTATCACATTTTAGCAAGATACCTAAACATGGTGCTGAGTTGCTATGATCTATCCCATCTTTCTTCTTCAGAGTCTCAATTAATCACCAGGTAAAACTAAGTAGGGACTGGATGTTAGTATTCAAGCATCTGTACCAGCTTGTCCTTGGGGTTCTGACAGGGTATGGCCTCAGCTGCAGCCACTAAGAGCACAACCTGTGCCTATTCACTATGTTCCCTTTTAAAAGGGCCCTGCCTGCTTCCCATCCTTCCTTCTATATTTCTGTCTGTTGCTCACTCTCTACCTCTTTCTCTGCTTCTCTTTCTCCTGCTACTCCTGTCTCCAGAGACCAGTCTTCCTTGACTCCTATACCCCTTTTACAATACTTTCCCCATGATAAAAAAAAAAATCTTTGCTTGAATTTTGTCACATGGAGTCTTTCTCTAGCTGCTTTTTAAAATTATAATGCTGGCCATAAATAATGCACAGAAAACATGCTAACATACAATGACAAAAAACAAAAAGGATCTATCCTGGCACTCTGAAATAAGCAGAGTCATGGACTTATACATGACAAATGTGTATTTCATGTCTTTCAATGTGACCTTTGCTTGAAAATTGGTATGTAAGATTCTTTCTTTTAATCTCTGTCTGTCTGATTGTCTGTCTGTCTGTCTGTCTGTCTGTCAATTTCTCTCTCTGTCTCTGTGTTCACACATTATCACAGCATGCTTATGGAGGTAATAGGAAAGCCTATTATTGGTCTTCACCATCCATCTTGTTTCTTGTTCCCTTACTACATGTGCCAGACTATTTGGCTCTTATGTCTGAGAGCTTCTGAGGAATTATCTGCCTTCAACTCCAATCATGCTGTAGTAGCAAGTATGCTATAGCATTCGTCTTCAAATAGGTTCTAGATAACCTGCACTCAAGTTTTCACAGTTATTCACTGAGCAATCTTTTTAGTCAGATTTGAGGTTTATTTTTTTAATCTTCTAAAGGGTGTTTATATTTCCAGCACTTGGGAGTTTGAGGCCAGCCTGGTCTACAGAGCTAATTCCAGGACATACAGAGTTTTTACACAAAGAAACCCAGCTTCAACAAACAACCAGATTGTAAGAGCTAGAGGATCATGCTGGAAATAACATCTTGTAGACAATTCAGAGAAGTTGCAGCCATGAAATATCAACAAAATAGTTGCCTAAATAAGGTGTGTGTGTGTGTGTGTGTGTGTGTGTGTGTGTGTGTGTGTGTGCGCACACACACACACACGTGCACTTGTGTGCAATAATAATAAGTAATGAAATAAAAGGGAGTGGGAGAAACATGGAGAAGCTGGAGAATCTAAAGAAGGAATGCAAATGTATACTCATTTATGAAATCATTAGGAAATAAAAAGTTAAACAAAAATTTGTGAAGACTTTTCACAACGTTTTTCTTTTAAAGATAATTGATTTGTTTAAATTGTCAACATCTTAGACATCTACATTTCTTACCAGTAACTTTAGTTACATTGTGAATTATATTATAGAGCTTTATATTCCCAAAGAGGTAAAGAACCAGAGATGGTAAAAACAAAGAAAATCCTATAAATACAATGCTGTTTAATATCTATTTATTTTTTAAATCTTTCATGCACAATTCATATACAATATTTTTAAGAAATCATGAATTTGAAGTTTGACACTTCTTTACTTCAAAACTTGTAACAAAGTTACAGTAGTCAAAGCAGTGTGATACTGGTATAAGACATACACAGACCAATGCAAATGAATAAAACTCTCACAAACATATCTTGATATTTTTAGTAAAATCATTTTTTTTCACAGTGATGTCAATCAAGACTGCTCAGGAAGGAAGGTGAGTCTTTTGATATACTGACAACATCAACTAAACACCAATTAATGACATAAGTAGAAGACATGCAATTCAAAGCTATGAGAATAAAACAAGAGGAAAGTATCATTGTATTGGAGTTGATAATGATTATTTTGACACCACAACACAATGAAAATATAAAAGATAGCTTATTAAAATAAAATGAAAAATTTCTATTAATTAAAACATCTCATCAACTCCTTTAAAGTCACTGGTTAGAAAGGAAGAAAATATCTGTAAGTCACATATATGATAAAGGATTAATGTCTAGACTATGTAAAATTTATTATAGCTTTACATTAACACAACACAATTAATACACAGGTTAAAGGACCAGGAGCAAATAGTCTACCTGCATTTTAAACACATATCATCAAAACCCTAATTATATAACACCTACCATCTTGTGGATGGATACTATCAAAAATATGCCAACCCAAAAGACAAAATAAACCAGACTCCGTAAATAGCATATGTTCACAAAGATGGGGGAGAATTGGACCTCTTGGATACCAATGCTAAGATCATAAAACTGTGTTATCACCACAGCAAATAAGGTGGAGATTATGTTAAAGGTTAAAATTAGAAAGAACGTGATCACATGATTTGGGAATTGCATGTCTTGGTAAATATATACAAAAGAATTAAAAACAGTGTCTCAAGGAGATATTTGTAAACACATTTTTCACAGTAGCATTATTTGCAATAGCCTATCAGTATATTTTTTGTTACATAAAAATATGAGTAAATTAATCATTGTTGAACTGACTCTTCAAGTGTGCTAACATTTAGAGTCTTTTTGTTGATATTCTCCTCTACCAGAGTTATAATATTTGGTTGTCCCCTAGGGTTCATGGCCTAGCTAGTCTCAGATTTTTGACTTTACCAACAGTCTCAGTTATGTGTTCCTTCTCATGGAATGGCCTAAAATCCAACCAAAGCTGGTTGTTTTCTCCTATTTGTACCACTATTGTACCAGTATATCTCACAGGAAGGTCACAGTTGTAGGTAACAGGGTTTGCAGATGAGTTATATTGATAATTACATTTTTGCTCCAACAGTGTTCTGAGTACCTTTTAGAACTAGACAGGAGTAGTTGGCCAACAAATCAAATTCTATGTTTTTTTTGAGTGCTTTTTGTTTTCTTTTGGTATTGGTTTTTTTGTTTTTTTGGTCTAGTTTTGTTGTTTGTTTTTACTTTTTACATTTTGTTTTTGAGAAAAATAAATAGAAAAAGAGAATAAAGCTGTATGGGTTAGGAGGTGGAGAGAATCTGGGAGGAATTGGGGTAGAGGAAATCAAAATAATATTGCATGAAACAAAATAATAAAGGAAGTGCATCAACACTGTCGTTCTACACATATTACACTATAAGAACATATAAAAAACAGAAAAGAATTATTAACTATTTTCTCATTTTAATCTAAAATTAAATACTTTTTATATTTTACCATTAAACTATATTTTAATGGATTTATTAAACACCAATTATTACCTAATACAATGATTGTTCTCTGTAGTTTGTGTCATGTTGTATTTTTGCAATCCTTTGATAGTAAAATGTTTCTCTATTTGTTCACTAGAGAAAAAAATTATGTACACAAGATGTATTTATTCAGAGTCACATGTTACCTTGCAGAAGAGTCTTAGTGATTCCCCGTTCCCCGTGGATACCTCCTGACAGCCATCTTGGTCAGTCTGAGGACCCTGCTGTGCTATGCTGTGAGGGCCTTGAGAAAGAATCTGCACTTAGCAGCTGTGACCCATATCTGCTAAAGGAACTCACTGTATGCTTTGTTCTCAACAGTGCAGTAAATGTCCAGGAACAACGATACAATCAGCATAGAAAAGCTAGGTCACTGTATTTTAGAAACCTATACAGTGTAAAATGTTTATAAAACCATCAGATTATACTCTAGTAACAATATTATGTTCTCTCTGTAGGTGTAGGCCTGTTCATCCTCCTTCTTGGTTGAAATTGATTATAGAAATAGTACAACTTGTTCCATTTAGCTTCACATATAGAGAAATGGTGATTTTTTTCATGTTAATATTTCATTATAGCTGTGAGATCCTTCAAGTAGTCTGTGTGATGTGTTTCTCACAGCTTTAGCTCTCTATGCACATATTCAAACTCTACACAACATTTCATTACCTGTATGAGGAAATTCATACCTGTGAAGTTAACTTGAATAGGTTTTTTTTTTTCTTATTAAAGAAGAAAAGCATATATCCTTTGAAGAAGTGTCAGATTAGCCTGAAAATAGCAGCTGAGAAATTTCTAGTTTCAGAAACCATCCTTTCTAGAGAGTACTGCCAATTCACTAGGTCATGTCTGTTAAATTACTTGTGAGGTAGATTTTAGATGATGATTTCCATGCACAACTACACATAAAATTGACTCACTTTGAAAATGGATTCAATTGAGTAAATCTTGTGCTGACTTGAAAATCAAAGTTTCTTATATTTGATGAATCAATGGACATGTTAATGTTGAAAGAAAATAAGATGACAGTAATAATTATAATATTTATAATATTATAATAATTATAATATTTATTTTTAATTCATCATGTATTTGTTTATAAACAAATCAAAATGATTTTAGGAACATGCATATCCCAAGATAAAGACAATAGTTAGCTCTAGTAAGATAGGAAGGATTAAGGTAGGGCTGAAGGTTTTATTAAATACATTGTTTGATGTTTAAAACACATTGACAAAATTTATGATTTTTGAAGCTAATGAAAATTGTCATGAATTTGAAAGAGAGAAAGGAGGGGTATATGAGATGGTTTAGGGGGAAAGTGAAGGAGGAAATGATATAATTATGTCATAATCTCAAATATAAAACAAAAACTTTTAAAAAAAGAGTTAAGAGGTATAGTGTGAAAAACACACATATCTGGAAAAAAATTCAGAATTTTAAATGAATTCTTTGAGAATTTCATGAATAGTGTTCTCATCACATTCTTTTCCACTGACGGAATTTGGTGCCCTAACATTTTTAAGTTCTATCAAGTACAATTTGTACTGCACACGTACTCTTGGATGTGTGACCATACACTGGAGTGTGTGTTGTTGTTGACCTACTAGATCTACACTCTTAAAGAAAATTGACTTTCTCTTCCTCTACTTTTCAGCACCTTTAAAATGCCAGTAGCTTCTTAGGTAACAGTAGGACTCTGGGCCCAGATCCCTCCTCCATGCTGGTATTCTGTCTGTATTGATCTTGTGCATATTGTCACAACTACTGTAAGTTCATAAGTTCACCTGCCTGTAGTCATATGCCTCATTTGGCTCTTACTTTTTCATCCCCTCTTCTGCAATGATCCATGAACCTTGTGAGTGAGGGTATGATACAGATGGTCCATTTAAGGTGAGAAGTCCACAGTCTTTTCTTTGCACCTTGACCGGATTTAGTCTTTCTGTTAGTCACCGTATACTTCCAAGAGAAACTTCTCTGATCTTTGAGAGATGAACTAATATGTGCAACTTTGTATAGAATAAAGAATTTAGTGATTGATGTCATACAGTTGGGTAGAGAAAAAATGGCTGAATATGTACACAATGTATACTGGGGACAAGTGCATCATTTGGAATGTATCTTTACTTCTAGAGTTTATTATGATAGTTGCATCAGAAACAAACTAGAAAATGCAGGATGACTTTTAATACGTCCCACACTGTCATATCATACAAAACCTCAAAGGGATATTTAATATTCTTTTTTTAGAATATACTAAAATACATATTTAATGAATAAGAAAGACTTAAGTTAAATAAATGAATGTTTACTCCTTTCCATTTCCTATTTTTGTGATATATTTATATAACCGAGAGACTACTGTAATATGGAGAATCACAAAAAATTAATACAATTAATTCCCCAGGAAGAGGAATTAATTGTAAAAGCATGAAGTATCCTAAGTCACCTGAAGCTACCTATCTACAACTCTTCAGTCTTGCTTAGGATTAGCATAGAGTCTAAATAAACTAAAGCAAAGCAAAGCAAAGCAAAGCAACACCAAAAACCCTGGCAATTTGAGCAGACATTTGGACTGCTGGGGGAGGCATCATGAGGTTCCAAGTTCTTCTGAATAAGCATTGGAGTTAGTGGCAACAAGACTCATCACACACAAGAGGGAAAGCAATAGGAAGGAGTGGGCTGAGGGAGTCTCATCAGTTAGGCCTGTCTATGTGTCAGTAGTGTTCTATTTGGCAAAGTCGGGCAGGCTGTTTGGGTGTTGAGCTGTGAGGCTCAGGGAGTCTCTTGCCTCTTTTATATATAATGATACCTTTGTCCATTTTCCTTTCAGATCTGAATGTTCTTTCCCTTGACATCTTATTAATTCATCCTTATGGGAGTCTTTTAGAGAAGAAAATTCACACTAAGGAAAAAATTCAAGCCAAGTCTAGTAGACTAAACTTTCCTTAAGTTTGGCTCAAGGCTGAGAAAAAGACCTTGCAAGTGTTTGCCAGTTGGCAGGAGTTTTAATGACAGGCTTCCCAGATCAAAGTGAACCCTTTAACTTTTCTTAACAGTAAACTCATTGGTGACCACTGACATGTAAAATACTCCCCATGGAGGAAACAGGAATCTGAAATTAGTTGAGTGTTACCAAGTGTCCTAAGTGGAGGACACATTAAGATGTTCCCCTTTTACTTATAAACAGATATCTCATTAAAAGAGAGAGAGTGGTTTTGCAAGCATTTAACCATGAAATCCTGGTCAACAGCACTTGCAATTGTTGTTGTTGGTGTGGAAATATTATTAAGAATTAGCAATAACAGGAGGTACTGTGGAGATAAAACAAGCCCCAGGAAATGTATTTACTTACAAAAGTTATGGTTGTCTTTTGATTCCAAAATAATTGACTTTGAACCTGATTTAGAAGTATGACAATAGAAAGTACAAAATCCATTGTCTCGTTTGCACTTTTCCTGTCCACCAGGGTGTTAGGGTGGATGTCTACCCACCTAGGCCTGCAGGATCACAGGTCCTTTGTGGAATGAGAGACAGCAAAAATCAAAGTTCTAAAAATAGAAGTATCACTTTTCTTGTAGGGCCTAAAGTTTATATAAGGGTAAGAAAAAAAGTCAAAATGTCTATATCTATATGACATGGTTTGACACATTTTAAAGTGTAGATGAACACATAGAACCTGAACTTTGGTCTGGCATCTTAGCGTTGATTATTAGGTTGGAATAATGCTGATTAATCAGTTTAACAACACACATGAATCTTTGATACCCAACTGGCATGCTACTAACTGGACCCTAGACCACTTTCTTCTCCTTTTCATAGTTAAAGTTGCTGCAAAGATTCTTTCTTACATGGAGAATGCAGCTAAGTTTTCATGGCTGAAAAAGCAAGAGAAACTATGAAGCTTGATATATTTCCATCATACTTCCAGGAGGTAGCTGAACCCTGTAGACATGGACTCCCTTCTCTTATGTCTGATGGGCTATTGAGGCAGAAAACTGAAAATATAAATTTGAGATTCTTTGGGAAGTCAGAGCACAGGGAAAGAGGAAGATAGAGACCTTGATAACTTTAAACTCCCTCAGTTTGAGACCTCTGTCACTGCCATGATCCCTCCTCTCTATCTTTAAAGCCTTCGATAGTGGTTGGGGACTTTATTTCACAGCAATCTTATTCTGTGTCTCCCATCTTCTACTTTTATGGACTCTTTTAATAATACATCAGTCTATTCACTTTATCCAGGATAGTCTCTTTTAATAGTAGCTGTTAGTAATCTCAGCCTGAAAC
This sequence comes from Cricetiscus sungorus, assembly GCA_030556225.1. Taxonomy (NCBI): domain Eukaryota; kingdom Metazoa; phylum Chordata; class Mammalia; order Rodentia; family Cricetidae; genus Cricetiscus; species Cricetiscus sungorus. Next base: position 30,674,171 of record JANBXA010000600.1, on the reverse strand, counting down.
CTTAAAGCCCTTTGTAGTGTTATTGATGTTTAATAAGGATCAGGGGAAGCAAATAGGCTGAATAGATGTTTATTCAGGGAGAAATAACTCACAACATAGATAGATGAACACCAGCAGGTTCCTGGTCCCAAGGATGCCTCTTGATGACCTCCTATTCCCGTACTGCAAGCAAGAGAGCTCTCTGAGCCTCCTCCTCCACCTTCGTTCACCCAGGTCTCTTCAGGCCCAATGGGCGTGGTCTATGCCCAGGTGCAGACAAGGTGAATATCTCACTGCAGTAGTGTTGTCGAACACATCCACTTATTCTTAGGTTCAGGACACGAGTATTTGGTGGATGACTGCTGCTTGGCATTAAGAAAAAAACATAGAGATCTCTTAAAGAATCAATTTTTAATTGCAAAATTTAGTATGAAAAGAACCCGTTATTCTCCCCCCTGTTTACAAGTATGTGTTGTCAGGTTTGCCCCATTCTATCTGAAAAGTGGCCATAAACAGGGTGACAGAGATGAAAAGCTCTCAAGGGTCTATGGTTCAAGGGGCTTAAATCATCTTTTATTTTCCACTGTGAGGATAAATGAAGAAAGCTCTGGCTGGGAATTTCAGGAGCTACTCCTGGTTGCTGTGTTTATTGAGTCTCACATGACTCAGCACCAAGCCACTCTTGGGAGCAATATTACCATACAGCAGAAACAGTTATTTTAGAGAAGATCACATTTATCATGTTTCAGGAAATGCAGCCTTCAGCTTGGCTTTATTTTGTTTTAATTCATAATCTTATGGTTTCTAAAGCATGCTTGGATTCACAAAGTAAGAAATGAATTCTTCTCATCAGTTGCTTTTAAGTATGATCTGGCTTACCACTTCTTATCCTCATAAGCACAATTATAAAAATATACAAAAGTTGAAGAAAAGGTGGAAAAGTGAAGGTCCATCATGCCAGTGTTGTATAGAAACAGCAAAAGTCATCCATGGCTTATTTTGGAGTATAACATAATTGAAATTCCTGTTTATGATTCTTTATTGTTCCTAGATGTACAGTAAGCTAGAAACTTAGCTACTTTTGTACAGGGGACATACAGACACATACAACACACATATAACACACACACACACACACACACACACACACACACACACACACACAACCCCTCCAGTGAAATACATAACACTGAAGAGAAACAGTCCTATAGATTCACTGTTTTTATGCAACACAGCATTCTTAGCTTCCTAAACAACTTCTTCAGACCACCTTTATTGTACTGGTTCCTTCAATCAACAACACATATAAACACTCACAGTTAACATATAGTTATTGTCTTATTTATTTTCAACAGTGTATCTGGTTGTATCCTGAGTAGATTCATAGCTCTCTTACTACTATTAGGCAATAGAGTTATTAGTAAGAATGCAGGCAATTCTGTTTTATATCTGTCACGAGGATTTCATCTACGCATAGGATGGATCTCTTATTGATATGAAATCTGCATAGCGATGTCTAGGGATGTATGTGAGATGAAGAGGCTGATTTGTATGTAGTAAAGGACCTGTTTTGGGTCTGATACCAATTATATTAATCAGATTTCTACTGTTGTGACAGATAACCTGACAAAAAGGATAGTATCATGGTTTTAGCAAATTTAGTCCTTGGCTTCTTGGTCCTGTTACTTTTGACCTAAATTGGAGCAGAAAGTCATGACAGGAGTGCTTGCTAGTAGAGGTCTGCTTCTTTAATGGTGTCTGATGATTAAAACAAGAAAGGGGTCTAATTTTACCATTCAAAAGTAAACAGGCTCCAAGAGCCAGATTCTTCCAACTGGACCCACCTTTAAAGACATGTACTGGGGACTAAGCCTTTATCAAGTGGTCATTTGGAGGAGACATCATACCTCATGCACAGCATCAGTATTTGTATAATTTTGTTTTCTTTTGGGAACTTTTGGAATTCTCACTTCTGAGGAGAAAATACCTTAACTATTCTAAACAAAAGCCCAGACTATTTGCAGCTCAGAAAGTGAGATGGGACCAACCCAAACTTTATGAAGAAAGTCTGGATACAATGGGTGACAAATAATTGATATCATGAAACAAGGAAACATCTTAAGGAACAAAGTACAGACTCTCCAGAATTCTGTTGCTCTTGGTAGCTGAAGAGGTTTTACGAGTTTTTTTAACCATAAAGCAGAGGGCTCTAGCAACTCAGCAGAATGCAAACAGAGGGTTTCAGAAGAAAATGTTCTTTCCAGAGCTGCCTCCACATTTATCTCCACCGAAACCACCCCGTCTTCTTCCCAAATACATTTTCACTTTCCTTGGCTGCTTCCTACAGTTCTAGCCTTGTAGGTATTTGGATGCAGATAAATCAGAGTTTAAGCCTTTAATTTCATAGCTAACGTTCTGCCTGCCACAGGTTGAAGTCCACTTATGCAACTGCTTTATGACATATCATAAATGAGTGTTTATTTTCTTGTTTACCATTGAAGGATGCCAGTTCTGGCCTAGGTTGATTATTTCAGTCACTAGTAGACTTTCTTCAGAAGTATTTTCAACTCAGTGGGTGCAGAACTGGCCAGGACAGTTGGAAAATTCTTGCTTGTGGTGTTGGGCTCCTTGGCTCCCCCCTTGAATGTGATTTCTTGGCAGCAGATTTTCTGCACTTTTTGAGGCTTGTGCTGACCTTACATTAAAAAAACAAACAAACAAACAAACAAACAACAAACAAAAACAAACAAACAAAAAAAACAAGGAAAGTGGAAATACAGTTTAAGAGTCATCCTAATCTGGACCTGCAGGTTGTAGAATTTTATATTAAGTAAAGAGTTAATATTTTGATGGGGGGGTTATTTTAACTTAATTTTCCTCCATTGTATTTAAAAGTTGAGACCAGGGGCTGTTTTTACAACAAATTGTTATCAACATATTTGTGTTGAAGGACCAGTTTAAATATAAATATTGTGTCAGTTACATCTAAAGGGTGGCATAATATTACCACCTGAAGTGCCCCAAAACTAACTGATTTTTTATTTCATAAAAAACAAACATTTAAGATATAAACAGTTTTCAGCATAGTTTTCTTGTTCTATCATGCTATAATCAGTGTTCATTTACATGATAAAGATGTTTTCCTGCTCTTTCCCCAATATGCTGCACATATTTTATTTGAAATTACTTCTTTTTATAAAACCACCCAGATTACTTACAGCTTTTAAATTGTACCTATTCATGGCTTTAAATTATTTGCTTTAAGTGGACTCGCTTTAGTTAGAGAATGTTTTAGGGGGTCCTCAGTCTGCTACTACCTCAGGATTTCTTTTGATCCCAATCTAAACTTCTCTCTCTTCTTATTTTTCCCAGAAAATTATTATCTTTAAATAGTTTATAAAAAATAGTAGGTTATTATCCATTGGTAATTAGTACATAGTAAAATATTTTCTGTGTTTTGTTTTTGAAACTATCTGGAAAACATTATACATTGAATCTTACAGACAATATTAGAAATTTCATTTAACTGTGTAAAATATCCCATTTAATTTACTCCTTAATATTCACTTATTCTAATCATTGCTCCTCTTCACCCTGGGTACTCTAATTGTATTTAAATTATGAATGTGTTATCTATTTCAACTTATCCACTTTTAATGTAATGTAAAGGAAAAGTGCCATGTCAGCAATATTTGGCCTTTTGTGAAAACTTAAATTACCTTTTATAATAAGCTTAGCAAATTTTTGAATTATCACATTATATTAAACATTAGAAAATTTTCTATAGTGGGGATCTTTTGCAATTCATGTTTGCCTCCAACTTACTATGTAGCTAAAGATGAGCTTGTGCTGTTGAGCCTACTTCATCTACCTCCAAGTTGTGGGGTTAGAAGCGTGTAGGGATGGATGTTGGACATGCACACAGCAAGCACTCTACCATTGGTGTTGTATCAAGCATGCTGGGAATTTTCTTTGTGAATTTCCTTAGCAGGTTTCTTTTTTCCTAGTTTGGTCAAGGCTCCAAGAAACATGTTCTGTATTTTATACTTTAAATCTCTCATATATTCTATCATATCAGGATTTCAATTTTCTAAAATGTAATAGAAGTCTATATTACTGCTGGATTATCTTAAAATATAATACCGTTGGACTTATCTTGAAGAAATATGCTTTCTTCTTATTTGGGAGAGCATACTTTTCCAATCATGTCTTGAATTCTGTTTTTCTTGATATAGTCAAATCGTCTGGAGAATGTAAGGTTCAAGAAGATATTAGTCAAGCATTCAAGCTTGTTTTGGGGAAGGTTTTTGTTGTTGTTTTTTCTTGAGATGAGGAATGACAGTGCTATCAAGGGCAAGTACATGTCTGTTGTTTGATATTAACTGTGACTGTTGAAGGTTTAATGTATCTGCAGGCTACTGAGGATGGATATTATTTATGCAGATGCCTTATTATCTGGGCAGAAGACTAGCTTTAAGTGAAAATAAGGAAAACAATTACATAAATTTAATGAAAAGGAAATTATAGTTGTATTGGAAATATAGGTTCTTCCTTTAAAAACTCTCTTCCATGTTACACATATCTATGGATATTACCATTGTTCTAGTCTTATTATGCATTTATAGAAGAGACTATTTCACAGCAGGCTGTTTCATAATCTGATTCTTACAATGTTCCTGCCTCATCATCTGTGGTGTTTCTTGAGCCACACATAAGAGCTGTGATATAGATGTAGCCATTGGTACTGGGCTCCTGAGGATCCACTGATCTCTATAGTATGTCCAGTTATGGTTTACTGTGATGGTTACCATTTGTTTTAAGAGAAACTTCTTTGATGGAAGGGAGATAGCTACAATTATTTTGTGTCTGTGATTCCACCAATGGAAAGCCAGGAAAGTAGAATTGATTGAGATCAGTCCTCTGAGATAGGCAGGTATTCTTCAGAGAATTGACAGAGATGGGCAGAAGGATAGGAAGACACTTGGGTTATTTTTGTTAACACAAAGGTATATTGGACTTTCAAAATGACAGCTAATATTTCTGTTATAAAATGATAAAAATTGTAACTGAGAGGTAGAGTGAAAATTCCATGAAGACCTTGGAAAAACAAGAATTCTATCTGTAGATGTGTCAGAGTAATTGAATCATTTCTGCTCCATTATCTTCTACAAAATAAAATTTATATTTTTTGGTTGATTGTTTATTTTTGAGTTGACATCTTGGCTTTGTTACTTACTAGTCACATGGCTGGCTTTTAAATAGATCTGTGGAACAGTATCTAAGGGAAAATTGCAGCAAGTAGTTTGGAATGGTTGCTATGGAACTTATCTGTGTAAGTTTGAGAATGTAAGAATCTCTCAAAAATTATTCTTAAAGATATGGAATTATAAGTAACTGTTAGGATTTCCAAGCTTCAGTTCTGTGGCCCTTTGGATTGGTTTTCTATTAAGAACTATTTAGTGAATTGTGGGATCACATATGATGCTACTTCATGAGCCACTGTGGAGGACATTTTGGTGTTTTCCTTCTGTGACCAATCCATCATCAGAATACGTGAATGGCTACTCTGGAGATACTGCTTTGTGTTTTAAATAACAAACATTAAAATATTTAGAATGACTGATTAATGGAAATGAATATTATTGCAAATTGATTGACATATTTAAGTCTCCATAGGGTTTTTGAAGCCATCAAAGTTACTTTTCAGTTCTTTATAATTTTAGAGTAATTTTAGAGAGCTTGGATATTATAAAACAACATAACTTGTTTTTTTGCATATTCTTTAGCCAGTTTTCCTTAATGCTAGATGAATTACCCAATTATGCCTCATTTGTCAAAGTGAAAAATGAACACCGGTTTTCTGCTTCTAACTGCAGCTTATATCATGTTTGATGGAAGTTTCTTCTATGTTTCAGGACCAATCCAATTGCCACACCATGTTTTGGGTCATTGAAGTTATTTTTTGTTTTGTTTTGTTGTTTTTGGGGAAAGACATAGATATAAGAATGGAAAACAGAGGAAATATGCCTCACATGATATAGTAGTTTCTTGGAAACTATGTAAAGCCAGCTCTGAATTTAATAGCTTAACTAAAAGAAACTTTCCATCCATTTATGCCCATTATTAAGAGAAGCAACACAGGATATAATACATACTCATTCCAAATTTAGTGGTAGAAAGGCATGTCATTAGCTTAAGTAAAGTATCTTAAGTAAAATAACTCTATCCTTTTTACTTTTAAGGATGGCATAGGGATCAGAGAGGATTAAGTGTTTGTGAAAGAGATCATTTGTGTGAAAATTCTTCCTAGCCCCTAAATTAATTAATCCTATATGAACAGTAGAACATTTGAGTAATGTTGGCTGGAACTAACCTGGTAAACTTCTCATTACTAATAGAAAAGATAAGTACAGTCACATATAGATTTACCTCTTGAGTTACCCCTGAAAAATCAAGATCCCAATTGGTATATCTTTCTTCTGCATGAATCTTTAAGTATACAAAAACAGCACTATTAGTAAATGTTGTTCTAAAGGGTTCAATGGGAGGTTTATACATATGGTCTTAATCTTGGTTAGTTCTATATTTGATGAGGTATATGATATTAACAATTACCTTTGAACTATGAAGAATTACCAGATTTCCAGTTAAAATAGTGGACTAAGGTCATGTCAGAATTAGTTACTGTTTACAGGGAAATAAAAGGGATCTGAAATATTTTATCACGTCATCAGCTATTTCTCCAGACCCAATTAGCTGTGATCAACACTTCAGCAAACCTCTTCTATTGATCCAAGAAAAATGAAGAGTACCCAAGACTTTCAAAGTTGTGGAAATGAACAATATAACAATTAATATAGTGATGAAAATATATCAGATGCAAATCTTAGCTGCTATGTAGCTTACATAATAAAGGGTAATGTTTAAGTCCTTTCTATATCAAGTAGTCTGTTGAAAAAGTATCTTCCACTGGAGCATGGACAACCTACTAGTAGCTACAGACCCAAACAAAAGTGACTCTCCATCCCCTTAGTAGCAGTTAGCTGTCAGTAGTTCCTCTTTGGGATTTTGGAGGCCTCTCTTCCACACCTGTTAGAATTTTGACTGGCTTGTTTTTGTGCTAACTTGTACAGGTATCTACAGCTGCTGTAGTTGATTTGTGCATTAGTCATATCATTTCTAGAAGACAGGATTTCACAGTTCTTCTCCAAGTACTCTAGCTTTTACTTCTTTCTGCCAAACCTCCCTCAATGTTGTCTGAACTTTAGATGTGTGAAGGTTGATACAGATGACCCATTTATGGCTTACCATTTAGATTTGCTGGTTCTCAGTATTTTGACCAGTTAAACATTTCTGCATTGAGCACTACCCACTGCAATAGGAAGCTTCTCTGATCAAAGTTGAGAAAAGCACAGATGTATGGCAATAAACACAAATGTTAAGAAGATACTTTGACAGCATGATCACTAGGCAAATTACTTTTGGGTTCTCCTATGGCCTCTGATATCTCCAGTCATGGGTTTTTGACCACATTCAAGTATCAAACACAAAATTCCTACCATCAGTCAATTTTCAAACTGGATCATAAAATGCTTGGTTACCCCCCAAACCATCATGTCACTATCATACAAGTTGGCACAACTTTCCTTTTGGCTGGTATTGTAGTGTTCATGATCTGGCACAATATAAGACCATTAATGCTGTTATTTTTCTCTCTCCTAAAAGTGTACATAGCACCTCCCACTGTTGTGAAAACTAGACAACTTGGAAGAATGTTTCCACTGTGATTTTGAGATTAATTTTTTGATGCCCTGCAACTGATGTGAGTGTTATCTTCAATAAGAGGTCTTGTTATTTAATTATGATGGGCAACAACAAGGAATGGCAATAGTTTGTCCTGCTTGGTATGCTTTATGCCCCCCCAACCAAAAAATCATGATGAGGTAACCCATATATGACAGGAATTTTCATTAAATAATTCATGGCTTCTGGAACAATATTTACCAGTCATGTAAGTCATCATTGACCAAACTCCTTTTTGAAATATTATTTTTAAAAATTAACTTAAATAGTGGATTTTTATAAGGGTTCTTCATACATCCTTGGTTTGGGTTAACTTGCTCTCCTCCCCTGTTTTCTTCTATTCCTCTTCCTTCATACCCACTTACACTTTATATTCTTACAATGTGACTGACACTATTTAGACAAAGGTGGTTAATAATAATAATAATAATAATACTAATAATAATAATAGCAACAGCAACAACAATAAAGAAGCAGACATGTAGTTGATAGTGAGATTTATTGGTCCTAAGGAGAGTTGAAGGGATGTGATGAAGATAAAGAAGTTCAGAATTCATTGTATAAAAGTATGGAGTTTTCAAATGATAAATAATAATATTGTTTTAAAAGACATTAAAACAGGAAAAGAACATTTTTCTTTAGTTATGCCATTAAAAATATGATATTAAAGGGCTTTTAGATGAGTCAATGATAGAGGCACACAAACTTGACAACCTAAGGTGGATTCCAAGACCCATGTGAAGGTGAAAGGAGAAAAATGGTTTGTCCTCTGACCTCTGCATCTATGCTATTGTGTGTACACATTCACATCCCACATTATGGTGCACCCACATGTGTGCATGTGCACATACTGTCACTCTTACACACACACACACATTAAGATGAATATCTAGACTATTTGAAACAATGTACAAAAAAGGGCTTTTGTTTCAAATGTACTGTCAGAATGCCTTTACTAACCTGATTTAATGGAGTCTTTTGGACTTTATTTTTGTTTTGTTTTAGAAATAACATATTGCTCCAAAATTCTCAGAGCTAAAGAATGTTTGGGGGCAGACTATTCTAAATATAGAACAATACTGTCAACATTAACCTATATAAGTTATTTTGAATTTATAAAATACATAACATATGGTGACGACCTAGCAAAGCTTCATTTATTATATTATTACCCAAAGAAACTAGAGTTCTTCTGATTTGTAGTCTTATAAATCACCAAAGCAATCACTATAGAAAATGTGTATATTTTACCATACTTCTTGGTGACAAATATGAAAACTAATGACAGAAAGAATGATAGGTAAAGTAAATAAATGATGACATCATATTGAGGTTAGATGGCGATTGAGAATTTTTTGTTCAGTAAATATTTTTACTAAGCTCTGACACACTATTCAGCCAGCATCCTGAATTATTAGGCTTGCTTGGTTATTAACTTTAAAATGCTTCACTGTTATCATTTGTATATGAAGCATCCCCTAAAATGCTGATGTAATGAAGACTTGGTTCATGTAAGTGAATGCAGTCATTGAGAGACAAATGAATTGAGTTTTCTATGGGAATTAATGGATGAATCTATTATTGGGAGGTGATAATAGTTGAGTAGGCATTGCTTAGTTGAAAGTAGTATGTCATTTGTGTCTCTTGGGAGATAACATAATGTGCCTTTGGCCACTCTCTGCCTCCTCCTTTTGCTTCTTAGCATACAAGAGACGAGTTGCCATTAATTCTATGTCACCTCAAGCTCAGGACACTGAAGTTAGCAAGCACACTGTGTAATCTTTGAAACTGTGAGATAAAATAAATACTTTCACCTTAAGTTGTTTATGTTAAGTATTTTGGCACAGTGAGTAGGTGATTAAACATGCTTATTAAGGCCACTACGTTCAGATTTATTATTTAGTTTTTATCTGGCAAAAACCACACATACATAGATGTTCTTAGGTAAAAATGATATTTTACAGAAAAAAATATTTCTTATTGGCTAGTATCCACAAAATTAATACATAGGCAAGAAATTAAAAAAAATGTAGTGAAATACCTGAGAAAATGGCTAGTAAGAAGATTTCCATATTAATGTATCAATAAAAGCATAGTATATATTTATTCAGTAATCATTTGTTGGTCATTCTATACCATTTATTTATTTTGCAGAAAATACTTCAATGGCAAGTCAGAATTCTCTCAATTTTGAGAACTTCACAGATGTTGGTTTTCTGTAGTTCTTGGAAGAAACCCCTTTGTTGATATGATACAGTTCTAGTTAAACTGGAGAAATGGCATTAGCAGTCTTGGGTGTGTTGAGTGTGTCATTTGATTTTTAAAGCCAGATGTGAGGATCACATGGCTGTCATAATAATGGAGCTTTATTTCTCATGTTGATGACTTATGTTTCAATTGCTAAAACACCTCAGTAACTTTTGTTTCTGCATGTAAGGCAACAAGGACATTTATAACCATCCTTCTCTCCAAACAATAAAATGTTGGAAGGGTATCCTGGTAATAGATCAATATCTCTCCAGTGAGTAGAAGCAATAAAAAAAAGTTGAACAACACAGTGAAAAGGGGAAATAAAAGAAAATCAACCTGAACAGGGAAGCATTGACAAATTCCAGTAAACTTGAGGCTCAATTTCTATGAATTCTGGAATGTGGAGGAAAGGAGTGAGGGAACCTAAGAGAAAATCCCATTTCATAAACCCCAAAAGAAAGAAAAAACAAAACAAAACAAAACAAAAAATATTAGCACATTCAATAGTAGTAATCACCGGGAGAGCAGAACTAGTGGGATGCTTACATAATCATGAGAGTTGATTTATTAGATGGGCTCAGACAATCAAAGGCAGGACATTTCTGAAATGGTTGTTAGTCAATGAGAGAGCCAGGGGCAGCCAGAAAGTGATTTGGTAGATGCTTTATAAGAAGATGGAAGGATATTTGAGTATGAAGTCAAAAGTTGAATTGTCATGGGTTCAGGTTCAAAGGCTGGAGAATCAGTATTCTGATATTCAAGGGAAGAGGCAGCAATAAAAATTCTCTAACAATATACACACAAGATCTCACATCTCCATTCTGTCTTCTGACCCATTGGAGAGTATCATTCATATCCAGGAAGGTTCCCAATCTCAATTTAGTTATCTATGTGTTCAGGGCCTCTGGAAATACTCTCAAATAACAGCCAACATTATGTTTCCTAGTATTCTGAGGTCTCTCAGTTCAGTCAAGTCTGCAATCATGATTAGCCATCCCAGAATTAAAGTAAAATGTCAGAAGTTGACATAAATGTGAATGTACTAAATCTTATCTCAACAGGAAAGTAAGTTTTCTAAAGGACAAAGAAGAGATACTTAGTATTCACAATGAACACACTTAAAATGTTAGGGTGTAGAAAAGGTGGATCTAAGAGCAGTGAAGACTGATTAACAGGTAAAATTGTATACAGAAAAAAGTATAATTATTTCAATAAGATAGAATATAAATCAAATGTCATAATGGAAGTCATTCAACTTAATTTAAATTTGCCAAAAAAACCATGATACCTTAAAATTGAGTCCAGTAGATAGCATGATATCAAAACATCTTATACATTTAAGTACTAAAATGACCACAGAGCTACATAAGGATATCTACCTTATAGAAATATGAAAAAACATTTGCTCTCTCTCTGTCATCAAGCCACCAGAATCAAAAGAATGTAGATGACTTAGAACCTAGTTATTAACAACACTCAACTGCCAGAGAACTACAGACTACCATCCACAAAAGCACACATTATTTTTAACACTTTATGATACTGATCAGATAATTAATCTCTGGTCACAAAGTAAGAACTCAATTTAAAAGATATCTGGAATTAAATGCTTAGGAATTTTGAGATGTTTCTAAGGAATGCATAGATAAACCAGAAGTGAGCAATACAATTCTAAAGTTGTATAAGTATTACTGAAAATATTCTCAAGTGAATGATGCAGTTTCCACACTTAAGGAGGAATTTATAGACTATTACTTGTGTATTTGTTGCTCATGAAATGAAGAGCAAAATCTTATTAGTTTAAACCAACAAAAAAATAATTCTTTTCCTGTAGTTTAGAAATATGATCAATATACCAACAAGCCTTGTCATACTTCATCTAATTCTGGGGCTTTCCCTGTAATGTGAAGTTTTCTTTGGCCCTGCTTGTCCCCCATGCACTTTTCTGCCCCAAATAATCACACAGACTTATATTCATTATGAAGTGTTGGCCATTTTTTTTGTGGTTTATTATTGGCTAGCTTTGTCTTAATAACTGACACATTTTTCTATTAATCTAAATATTTTCACATGGTAGTCCCTTACCAGGAATGCCACACGTCTAGTTCCTTTGCCTGGTACACCTCTGCAGAGAAGACAGTGATTTCCTGTTTCTTTGTGCTTATATTTTGTTTCTGCCTAGTTACATCATTTCCTGGGATCACATGATGACTTCTCTCTTACTACACTTCCCAGAGTCCTCCTTGTCTCTTAGTCCCACCTATCTTGCTTCCCTATTGACCAACAGTGTTTTATTCATCAACCAATAAGAGAAACATATATACAGAAGAACATTCCCCATCATCTTCTCTTTTCTAAGTAAGAAAAGGGTCATTAATGTAGTGAAATTACATATGACAAAACAGTTATTAATCAAGAACTATAGTTAACAATATTTAGACCATTAACATTTAGCAGGATTTAAAGAAAATATTCTATTATCTATCCTATCTTTGTGAGTCTAAAGTCATATATGTAATGTGTCTATTATCATCACTATGGAAATTTATAAGCATAACTATCTGTCTTTAACTCCATCAAAGAACACAGAAGGATAGTGTATAAACTCTAGAATTGTCAGAGACATCTCGCTGCCTGGAAAGTCACCTGAAGTTCTCCTGTAATGTTGTATTTATCTTCAACCTATAGGCCATAGTGTGTCTTGCAGAATTCTCAGCAAAGCAGGAAATTTGAAACTATCCTACTGTATTGGCAGTTTGTCAGACATTTTTTTCTCTGTGTCCTGCAGACATTCTGGCAGACTCTCCCGTGAAGCAGGAACCCTTCAGGGGTGTTTAATTTTGTTTTGCAAGTTTAGCAGTCATTTTCCTGTGGGTCCTGCATGCCAAATTTACATAGTAACAAACAGTCCAGGCAAGAGCATATCCTTGCCCAAATGGCCAGTCTCGCCATATTGAAAGCAAACTCCATAATGAGTTTTTTGATACCCATCTTCCTCTCTGAAGTAATTTGTGTTACCAGGAGCAGCTGTGTCTCATTGTCATGAAGAAAAATCCTAAACCATTTTAATTGCCATATTTTGTAGATCTTAGTAAGGTTTTAAAAATGCCTATTCATTTGAAATATATCTCTATATATCGAGAAAACCTAACTAATGTAACTATAAGTTTTGACCTACAACTGAATTAAAATAATGTAATGTGAGACTAATAATAAACATACAATGAGGATAATCAATAAGACACAGATTGATTTTAATTGACAGATATGATTAGTATATATATATCGAGATTGATTAAAAACAGAAGTTATAAACTATTTTAAGAAGATTAACTAAAAATACATAAACACTAGAAAAAGCATAGTATGATAGTCTTACATTTTTGTTTGTAAGCACAGCCTTTAACAATTGAGCCATCCCTCCAGCCCTTGCTCAACCTAGATGAGGGGGGGAGGGCCTTGGTCCTGTCTTAGTGTGATGTGGCAGACATTGTTGACTCCTCAAGGGAAGCCTCACCCTCTCTGAGGAGTAGTTAGGGGGTTGGATAGAAGTATGTGGGGGCAGCAGGAGGAGGGGTAAGAGGGGGAAATGGGATTGGTATGTAAGATAAAAAAGATTGTTTTAAAATAAATAATAAAAAATCAAGAAAAAAGATTGGTCTTGTATATATTTGAAAATTTAGGCATAATGACAAACCGATAAAAAAATTATCGGTGCTAAGACAAAGCAAAGAAATTCTAATAAGAATTCTTTGAACTTATAATATTGCACAGTAATGTGTTTACATGTAAGTTTTTCCAGAAGTCTGAGGATTAAATGGTTTCAATAATCAGCCTGTTATTCCAAAATGTAGAAAATGAAATAACATATATCAATACTCTTGAAAAGATTATTATTCATTTGTGAATGTACAAGTACACACACATACACATGCATGTACGTGCCTATGGACATAAACACATGGGTGTGCATGTATGTGGAGGTCAGCGAACAACTTTTGGCAGTCAGTTCTTGCCTTATACTATGTGGGTCCTAGAGGCTTGTCAGCTGATGCTTTACCCACCGTGTTGTCTCACTTGCCCTGGGCAATGCATGCTGTATTTCTGGTTTACTTTAGTCAAAAATATCTGGCAAGGTCAGAAAGCAGGGTGGTACATTACATTAAAATTTCCTAAGTAAACCAGTGTTGTATAACTGAAAAATACCATATAGAACACACCAGGAAATAAAGGAAGAAGAATCAACTACACCAAGTGAAGTACATACACATCCATTCATACCATACACAAAATATTAAAAATTGAAGATAACTTAGAGAAGGAAAAGTGTGGCACAGCTATTTTAAGAAGCAAAGGGGTGAGGTATTTCATGCTTGTAATTTTTTAAATACATTTAAATTTAAGTAGAATTACATCACATTCATTTTTCTTCTTCTAGCCTCCCCAGCTACCTTCCTACCTTCCTTTGAGTGACCCACATGACCCTTCTTCTTAGCTTCTTTTTCTTTGATCATCATTGATACATACGTAAGTGTATACACTTAAGTATGTACATGTGTATGTAAGTATGTGTATGAACAAATGTGTCAATAACGAATCTGTATTTGTTGTTTGTGTGTGGATTCAAGACTGACCACTCTGTATTGGACAACCAAGACAACTTATCCCTGAGAGAGGCTAATTCCCCCTTTCCCAGCAGTCATTAGGTGTCTATAGTTCTTCATCTAGGAGTGGGACTCCATGAAAGTTTTTACTTCAGTATTGACATTGTCATTACTTCTGTCTTATTTAGGCAACTCTTATTTAGGAGAGACCTTCACAGCCAATTTTCTGGTATTCTGCCTTTTACAATCTTTCAGCCTTCTATTCTCCATTGTTCCCTGAACAATAGCTGCAGGGGCTGTAATGTAGATGTATCCATTGTGTCTGAGTTCCCCATGATCTATTATCTCTGCATTGTGTCCAGTTATGGTTTTCTGTGATAGTCTCTATTCGATGTAAAGAGGGACTTACCTGTGGATATAAATACACATTTTTGAATGCAGTAAGGAATTACAATAGTCTAACAAAGCAGTGGTAGCAGGTTCTCTTCTATGATTCGTGACTATCCCTGGGAAGTAGGCTAAGTTTCCAG
Organism: Cricetiscus sungorus; assembly: GCA_030556225.1. Classification (NCBI taxonomy): domain Eukaryota; kingdom Metazoa; phylum Chordata; class Mammalia; order Rodentia; family Cricetidae; genus Cricetiscus; species Cricetiscus sungorus. Next base: position 30,659,005 of record JANBXA010000600.1, on the reverse strand, counting down.
CACCAGGTATGATTTTCCTCTTGTTGAGTGGGCCTTAAGTCCATTTTAATAGCCTGTGACATGTGAGTGATATTTATTGCATTTTTACACATATCTTGTCATTAGTAATTGTCATTGTTCATAGGTGTTTCAGCTAGGTAGACTCTTTTATGTACTGGCATAGCTCTAGTTGACCCTCAGGAGCTGGGAGAGAACATGTATTGGTGAAGACACCTCACAGGTTAGGACTCTGGACTCAGATGATTTGAGTTAGATCTGACAGAAAAGACTCGTTCCTTCTGTCTATCTTCTATGCTTCTGGAAAATAATATGCAGGTTGCCAAGGGAGAAACCTTTAAACATGCTTTTAACCTTAGTATTTGGGTAACTAAAACAAAAGAGGGTTGCTATGAACTTGAGAGCACTCTAGCATGTAACAGGCAATATTGTGTTTTAGAAAGAGACTTGTCTCAACCATTATTTCCCAGAGAGAAAAAGTGCAATAAAAATAAATCTGAACTGGGATTGACATGTAAAACAACCTTGTTTCAAATGTAAATAAAAAATAAATCTGGGTTACCTTGAGATGGATGACTCTATTTCAAATAAAGGTACCACGGTCTGTGTAGTGCAGAGAGTCAAAATTGATCATTCCTTTTCTCTTCACACAAATTGCAAAACCATCAATAGTGATTCTAGTCAATGTTTAATACTACTTGGAGAAGACTATATATCATTTTCATTTTGTATGCTGTTTGACACATGTATATAAAATTTGTAAGAATTTAATTACATTTTCATAGGGCACATAGGGAAGAAGTCATGTTACCATGTTACATGCTTCTTATCACTCCATGTTATAAGTGAGTTTTACATTATGATGATATGGTATGTGTTTATATTCTTAATCTAGAATGGCATTTATAAAAACATTTAGAAATAAAAGAAGTTTATTTTTCTAAAGTCAGAATGACAGATCACAACACCTGAGATGGAGAACTGAATCAAAAAAAATTAATAATAATAAAATAAAACAAACAAAAAATGAAAAACAAACCAGCTATAGTCTTCAGCATCTGGGTTCTTCTGAGTAGTTTTAGCTCCAACTCTATTTTTGTTATTGAAAACAGATGTACATCTAAACATAGTTGTTTGCTTCATGTCATCAAAGATATGATAAACATAATTATGTAGTCAACCTTAATCCTTTCATGTTCTAATTTTTACTTTATTAAAATGATTTTGATGTTCCAGCCCACAGTTTATGCAAATTTGCACACACCTGTGATAAAAAAGTAGATTTACTCTGTGTTTTATTATAAATACAATAAAAGAAATAGTTAACTAGCTGAAAGGAATTTTTTTCCTAACAGAAATGGGAATTTTATTATTGCTACTATTTAGGTAACTTACATCCCATTGAAAATACAATTCAGACATCCAGGTTATGGGTTAGATTTCTGCCCATAGTAGAATGTTGCACTACTACTTCAAAAACTGCTATTGAAGTTTCTTCTTTATAATATGCTAGAAACTGTTCTTCCTGCCGCCCCCAAGTTATCCACCCTTCCCTCTCTTAGATACATGAGAAATATTACATATTATACTGGGTTGAGATCTGTATTAGTTTGTACAAACTGTGCCTATCATGCAAAAAGCCCTGGGTTAAGTTCCCAGCACAACAAATTCCTGGTGAAAGTGGCCTTCCTATGTAACCCCAGTGCCTGGGAGATTGAGACAGGAAGAGTTGTAGTTCAAGGTCTTTCTTGGGTACAAAGCAAGTGAGGCCATCTTGACCTTCATCAGACCTTGTATCAAATAAATTCCAAAAGAAAGAAAATATTACATACCTACCAAGACTTGACATTGACTTTATAATTGCAAAACCTGTTGGAAGTGTATAATTGAAATCTTATATCATGCTCAGTTCTGCTTATTTGCCTGAATAATTTTATTTAATATTAAGGTTGAAGAATTTAGTGACCCCAATTTTCATTTTTATTTATATAAATAATGTATGAATATAGATGATACAACTTTATAATAAGGATTCAAATAAAACTCTATTAAATTTAAAGATGAATGAAAATTCTTGAACATAGATGAGAAAATTCAATAAACAATTGTAGATGGAGTTTTTGTTCCACATCCTGTAGCCATTTGACCCCAAGTAAACATACAGAGATTTATATTAACTATAAACTGTTTGGCTGATGGTTTAGAATTCTTACAGGCTAGCTATCTTTAAATTATTAACCCATAACTATTAATCTATATATTTCTACATGGCCTTATCTTACTGGAGAATGCCTGGACCTGTTACATCTTCAGTGGCTACATGGCGTCTCTCTGATGACTTTTCTGACTCCTCTCCCCAGGATTCTCCTCATCTGGTAGCCCCAGCTATCTTCTTTCCTGGCTACTGGCCAGTCAGTATTTTATTCACCATCCAATAAAAGAAACATATACAGAAGGACATTCCCCATCAAACAGTATTGTTCAAAGGAAACCAAAAGTACATCTGTGGTCAAGGCTGGATAGGAAAAGGAAATTACTCAAAGCAATATCAATAACTAATTTGAATTTTGTACAATATTATAAATGTAACATATTTCCATATTTTAACTTTGTCAGGACAATGACTGCAGAACTTCACAGAACACATTAGAATAATAGCTTTTAAAAGTCTGAGTTAGGCTGGGCTGTGATGGCACATACCTTTAATATTAGCACTCAGGATGCAGAGGCAGGTAGATCTCTGTTGAGTTCTGGGCCAGCCTGGTATACAGAGTGAGTTCCAGAACAGCCATGGGTACACAGAGAAACCCTGTCTCAATAAACTACCACCACCAACAAAAAAGTCTTCGGCTAGTGATCATACTGTGGAATCCAGGAATCCACAGGAAGCCATCAGAAGTGTTCAGCCACATCTAGCTAATGGAATTCTACAACTAAATCATGTGCAGTGACTTCAGGAATGGAGCAGTGACTGTCATAGCTGTGAAACTAGTCTGATTTACCTCTTCTGTCATTGAGAAATCAGGGGTTTGGGGGATCCAAATCCTGCCACAATGAAAGTGAAAGTAGACAAAGCAAAATGAAAACAAACAGAAAACAGAAGAGACAAACCCTTTTGTGTGGCAGAAAAAAAACCTTCTTCAGAAGTCAAGAATTATTTGAATGTACTATTCTTGTTTTAACAAAGAGAATCATTTTTCTAGACAATCCAAAACCTCAACATTGGAGTGTTCCTAGATGGTTATGAAAAATATTGTTAAATTAGTAATGAAATATTTTCAATGATTAAGGAAATAATTCATGTGATTTACATTAATTACTCTGACACTGGGGATTTTGTTGTATTTCTCTATTAGTGTTTTCTAAACGCAAAGCCATTATGATTATAAGTAGATGTTATTTGCCTGACTGATCAGAAAATATACTTTCACTCCTTACTACATGACTTGAAGTCTGGAGAGTGCAGAGGAATCCTGTAGATGGGTAGAAAGTAAGTGTGTGTGTGTGTGTGTGTGTGTGTGTGTGTGTGTGTGTGTGTGTGTGTGTGTGTATGTGTATGTGTCTCACTGCAGACTGAATATAGATTTCCTAACCTAGGCAAGCATTCTACCACTGAGGTACAGAAGTACACCTCCAACTTTAGAAATCAACATTTATCTACAATAATGTGGTTTTTATTAAAGTAATACTAGAAGTTTATATTTACAGATTTAGTGCAGTAGCAAATTGTGGTGGTTTGAAAGTGAATGGCCCTCATAGGCTTATATCTTTGTTTAGTCACCAGGGAGTGGAAATCTTTGATAGGATTAGAAGGAGTAGGTCTGGCCTTGTTGGAGGAAGTGTGGGTGGGGGTGGGATTTGATGTTTCAAAAGCTCATGCCAGGTCTATGCCCTATCTCACTGCCTTCAGATTGGGATCTGGTTCTCAACTTCTCTAGCACAACTGCCCTGCCTGCTGCCATGCTCCCTGCAGTGTTGGTAATGGACTAAACACTGAAACTGAAAACCAGCCCTCAATTAAATGTTTTGTCTTAATAGAGTTGCCATGTTCATGATGTTTTCTTGTAATAGAACAATTACTAATATATGAGAGCAAAAGATTTCACAAGTGTAAGCTCAACATTTGTCTTAGCACTAACTTTTGAACACCTTTGTACTACACAGGGATTATTAGTAAAGGAAACATTGAAATCAGAATCAATACTTGTGAGGAATAGAATTTAACTGATAAGACTACTTACTGAAATAATCACAAAATGTATCTTGTTCTGTTAATGGAGTTATTAATTGGTCCAAACAATAAAAGTCTGGAATCAGATATAGAGGAAAATGCTGAGAGTCGGAAAGAAGGAGCAAGCCAAAGCTGATTTTACCTCATTAGCTTCCCAGAAGAAAAGAGAGTGAGTTCCTGTTTCTTCCTACTTATATCCTCCATCCAGCTATTTCACTTCCTATCCATCTGTTCATACCTCCAGACCTCTATGGCTAGCTAGTGGCAAGTTTCATCCTCTGATCTTCACACAAGCTTTATTTGTACAAGCAAGATATTACCTCATATTTCTCTTTTTTTGTATAAAAATAAAATTTATTAAAATTTATATAAGAAAATTATATATAATATGTATAATAGCTATATGCATTCTATATAGGCATTAAGTATATCAAAAATGTCTAGACCATTTGCATTTGAGAAATTCAGAGACATGTTCCAGTACCTATTCTCTATCAATGAGTTCAAAATCTAGTACCTAATTTACTTTCTAATCTAATTTGCATTATCAAATTTTGCACCACTACCAAGGTGTTTTCAGTATAGTTCTAAAATAGAGCTTGAAGTTAGGGATGATGATTCCTCTGGAAGTTCCTTTATTGTACAGGGTTATTTTTGCTATCCTGGGTCTTTTGGTTTTGCTTATAAAGTTGAGTATTGTTCTTTAAAGGTCTATGAAGAATTGTGCTAGGATTGTGATGGGGATTGCATTAAATCTGTGGATTGCTTTTGACAAGATTGCCATTTTTATGTGTTGAACCTACCTATCTAAGAACATGGGAGACCTTTCAGTTTTCTGGTATCTCCTTTAATTTCTCTTTTTAAAGACTCAAAGTTCTTATTATATAGTTCTTTCACTTGTTTGGTAAGCATTACCCCAAGATATTTTATGTTGTTTGTAAAGGTTGATGTTTCTCTGATTTCTTTCTCAGTGCCTTTATCATCTCTATATAGTAGGGCTACTGATTTTTGTTGTTCATCTAGTCACTTTACTGAAGGTGTTTATCAGCTATAGGAGGTACCTGTTAGAGTTTTTTAGGTTACATAAGTAAAATATTATATCATCTGCAAATAGTGAAAGCTTGATTTCTTCCTTTCCAATTTGTATCCACTTGATCTCCTTTTGTTGTCTTATTGCTGTAGCTAGAACTCAAGTACAATATTGAAGAGATATGGAGAGAATGGACAGCTTGTCTTGTTCCTGATTTTAGAGGAATCACATTGAGTTTCTTTCCATTTAGTTCGATGTTGGCTGTTGGTTTACTGTATATTGCTTTTATCATGTTTAGGTAAGTTCCTGTTATCCCTGATCACTACACGACCTTTATCATGAAGGGGTGTTGGATTTTGTCAAAGGCCTTTTCTTCATCTAGTGAGATGATGATATGGTTTTTCTTTTTAGTTTGTTTATATGGTGCATTACATTAATAGATTTTTGTATGTTGAACTATCCCTTCATCCTTGGGATTGAAGCCTACTTGGTCATGTTGAGTGATTTCTCTGATGTGTTCTAGGATTCAGTTTGCCAGTATTTTATTGAGTGTTTTTCATCAATGTTCATGAGGATATTGATCTGTAGTTCTCTTTCTTAGTTGTGTCTTTGTGCTTGGACACCAAGGTAATAATTGTAGCCTCATAAAAAGAGTTTGGCAATGAACTTTCGGCTGTTATGGTATAGAACAATTTGACGAGTGTTGGTATTAGCTGTTCGTTGAATTTCTGATAGAATTCTTCCTTGAAACTATCTAGTTGTGGGCTTTTTTTTGGGGGGGGGAAAACTTTTGATGACTGCCTCTATTTCATTAGGGTTTATATGTCAATTTAAATTGCTTATCTATTTTTTTTTATTTAACTTTGATAAGTGACATCTATTCAGAAAACATTCCATTTCCATTAAATGTTCAACTTTTGGAGTACAGGTTTTCAAAGTATGACCTGAAGATTCTCTCAATCTCCTCAGTATTCATTGTTATGTCACCCTTTTCATTTCTGACTTTGCTAATTTGCATGTTCTCTCTCTGCCATTTGGTTATAATGTTTGGATAAAGGTTTGTCTATCATGTTGATATTCTCGAGGAACCAACTTTTTGTTACATTGATTCTTTGTATTGTTTTCCTAGTTTCTACTTTATTGATTTAGCCCTCAAATTGATTTTTTTCCTGGTGTCTACTCCTGCTGGGTGAGTTTGCTTCTTTTTGTTCTACAGCTTTCAGTTGTGCTATTAATTCTCTAGTGTGACTATTCTCCAGTTTCATCATGTGGGCACTTAGTGTAATGAACTTTCCTCTTAGTACTGCTTCCAAAGTGTCCCATAAGCTTGGGTATGTTGTGTCTTCATTCTCCTTGAATTTTAGGAAGCCTTTATTTTATTTATTTATTTATTTATTTATTTATTTATTTATTTATTTATTTTTTTTCCTTGACCCAGGATTGGTGCAATTGTGCATTGTTCAGTTTCCATGAATTTGTAAGGTTTGCAATTTGTGTTGTTGTTGATTTTTTACCTTAAAGCTTGGTGGTCTGATAACATACAGGGACTTATTCCAATATTTTTATACCTATTGTGGTTTGCTATATTTCTGAGTATGTGGTTGATTTTAGAGAAGGTTTCATGTGGTGCTGAAAAGAAGGTATATTCTTCTGTGTTTGGATGGAATGGTCTACAGATGTCTCTTAAACCCAATGGGTCACAACTTCTGTTATTTCCTTTGTTTCTTTGTTAACTTTCTGTCTGGTGGACCTGTCCTGTTTAGTGTTGAGAGTGAGATATTTAAATATCTTGCTATAAGTGTGTGCGGTTTAATGTGTGATTTGAGTTTTAGTAATGTTTTCTTTATAAAAATTGGTACCTTTGTATTTGGGGCACAGATGTTCAGAATTGAGACTTCATCTTGATGGTTTCCTCCTGTGATGAATAAGAAATGACCTTCTTCATCTCTTTTTATTGATTTTGTTTTAAAGTCTAATTTGTTAGGTAGTAGGATTGCTACTTATGCTCTTTTCTTGGATCCTTTCATTTCATTTATTTCTACCTGACTTCATGTGTATTCCTTTCTGTCTTCCTCCCTCCCTCCTTATCTCTTTCCTTCCCTCCTCTCCCTCCCTCCTTCTGTCCTTCCTCTCTCACTCCCTCCCTTTTTCTCTCCCTCTCTCCCTCCCTCCTTCCCTCCCTCCCTCTTTGTTTCTCCCTTCCTTTCTTCCTTCCTTTCTTTCTTTTTTTATTCTTGCCACACTTTCCCTTCCCTCCTTTCCTCCCAGTCTTTTCCTCCTCATCCCTCCACTGCCCATTCCCTACTTCCGCTCCTCCTGTTTCTTTTCAGAAAAGGGTGGGCCTCCTATAGATATCCATAAAACATGGTATGTCAAGTTGTAGTAAGTACCCTGCCTTCTGTTAAGGATGGGCAAGGCAATCCAATTTGAGAAAAAGAGTCCCAAAGGTCAGCAGAATAGTCAGAGACTGCCCTGTTCTTGTGGGTAGGAATCCCACAAGAAGACCAAGCTAACTCTTCCCTCATTGTTTCTTTGGGCTGCAGGCAACATATGTTCTTCACTATTGATAACATTCTTACTATGTTTCATAATGGAAAAATTCTATATTTAGCTTCCCAATTACTATTGATTTCTGCTATAGATAATATTTATATCTTTATAGCTAGAAGGAAGATCACAGAAATCTGATCCTTAATTAGTATTCTATTACAAAGGCAGAGAACCTGCTTCAGTCCTTAGAAATTTGGTAATGATAAATAAATTAATAAAGGCTGTCCAGGCTCCATGTTGAGGGCCCATCTGTCCAGTCCTACTGGCTAGTCCTGTCCATGCTTGGAAGGAGTTATGTGGATTGAGGAAAGAATAGGCAAGAGACAAGCGATAAAGTCTGGAGGGCACCCAGTGAATACCAGGCTCATCTCAAGTTTATTATTCAAAGCTCTTATATACCCCAAGCAAAAGAGCATGGGGAGGGGAGGCAAAGACTTCCTTACCAAAATACAAAGAAAATGCAACTGTAATTACCTCCTCACCTCATCCTAAATCAAATATCCTGTTGTTGGTTATCCCTTGGGACAAACCTTATCCTGTTGTCAAGAGGCATGATACCTATACCTTAGGGCAAACATTCTGTTGTTTAACTTTGTTAGTGCAAGATTAGGTTTGAACTCCCTGACTCTATGTCAAGATGGAATGGAGTCACTTCTATGGGACCCAACAAAGGCAGAGGTTTTTAGAAATACCTAGAAGCCCATATTACAATTGTTCCTCTCCCCTCCCTTTTCAGGCACACCTAGCAGAAGACAATGGAGCACTGTGTGTGTGCATGTGCATGCCGATGTGTGTGCACACAAACCTTTGTGTGCTATCTTTTGGAAAAAGAGACATATCTCCTACATTTAATTCTATAAGGTTATGACTGAAAAGATGATTATAGAGAAAGGAATCACAGAAATAGAGATGTGGACACCTGTCATTTCATGAAGCAATTATTCTGAAGTGAAAGGAGAAATGAACTGTTTGAATGAATTCAACTCAATTCATCACCAGTGAAATAAGACAATTTATTGCAAGGAAGTATCAGGTCCCACTAGAGCTGAGGGAACATGCATTGATATATCTTATATTCACCTTTTCATACTGTGCAGAATACACTCAGTCCTCAGGTTGGCTCCAGTCCTTTACTGTACTTGAATTGAGAGTTAGATGAATCCTCAGTACAAAGTAAACCCCTCATAGATTTCTTGTCTGAAATAAAAGAACAAATCTTAGCTGATTCAGCATAGGGGAAAACAAGGCTGTTTCAGGCTCAATGGAGGACATATGTTTCTCTTAGTTGCTTTGATGGATTGTCTAGGATCATTTTGACCATGCATGACTTTTACTTTTCAAACTAATTTTAGACCCTCTATTTTGCTAAATTTCTGAACTCCAATATCTCAAGCAGTTCTCAGTATTTCATTAAAGGTCACAGAACGGGAGGGACTGCAGTAAAAGAACTATGTCTTCTGGAAGGATGATTATGCATTCTGTCGTTTATTATGAATCCCACTCTTTGTAGCAACCCAGAGGTACCATGTTTGTTCTCCAAGCATGAGAACTACCAGAACATAGATGATATCCCATTTTATTTTGCTGAGTCAAATCCACAGCTAAATTTTATGCTTCAAATTTTCAAGAAAAAAAACTTGGAAAGGAAGACATTTATGTTAGCATAGATATTCAGAAAAAATCAATAAGAAAGTGACCCCCCAAACAGTGCTCATTTTGGTGATAATTCAATTATATTCTTTTGGAAATTTAGAGACTGATTTCCCAGTTTTAAAATGTTGGTTGCTCTAGTGAAATCATTAATATCTCTAAGTTAAATACAAGACAGTTATAAAATCATTTTTTCTTGTAGCTGTTTTCAAATATGGCCATTTTTCTCTGTAAGTTTTACAAAGTTAAATGTTTTCTATGAACCTAATAAATGAGATCTGTTCATTTTGTAAAAAAAGCATGAATCATTTTTAAAGGAGATCCAACAAATGGGGACACACAGGGTTATAACTCTTGTTAATTTGGGGAACTAAACTTACTCTGAATTTTATTCCAGTTTATACTTGTGCAAGAATTGCAATATTTAGCTATGATTTGTGAAGCATCAGAGGTCCTTGAGAATCACTGTAGTGGAGAATAGAATAGGGTAGGAGTGGCTTAGCTATTTTGGAAATATTTTTACCAGGAAAGTATAAGTTGGTGGAAAGGAAAGGAGGGTGAGGTAGAAGAGACAATGAGAGAGTGATACATAGCAGTAAAGGCTTTTCAAAAGAGTCATAAGGAAGCTCACTAGTATAGAAGATCCCTAAAACATACCTACATACACACACATGAAAGTGTTAAAATGGAGTTACACTATAAAGGGGCAACCATGCCCCTAGTGGACAGCAGAGGTGAACAAACAAAAACCCAAGTGTCAGGAATAGATTAATTTTGGGGTGATTGTTTGTTGGTGAGACTCTAAAGACTATGAAACATTGCAGGATATTTCTAATGTTGATTATTCTTCAGAATTTGATAGTTAGGCCCTGTTTCTGAAGATACCACACACTTGCACTGGAACATGGATAATACAAGCTGGTGCTGACTTGGATGCTTCATTCTTTCTGGCTAGCTTTCATATTGCTGGAGGTGCCATGTATGCTAAAGTAATCAGTATTCTTATGAATGGCCTCACAAGACAAGGGGGAACAGTGAAAAAATGTTGTGGGAGTAGTCTACCACTTTCTTCTTTATTTAAAGCCTGTTCAAGATGCTGAAGACCATAACTAGCACCATTATTGGGCCAGGGACCTATGGCTAGACAAATCATAGACTCTAGGAGAAAAACTGCTTCTTTTATTCTGCTAAATAGACATAGTATTAAACCATGGACATATGGGTTTAGCCCATCAAATCTCATCAGAGAAGCTCTGTCTGCAATAGATGATGATCAACACAGAAACATGCAACAGGCCAAAATGCAGAGAGTACAGGGTTTCATAAAATTCAGCTCTAGATATACCACACCACATTCCCTTTTCGAAAACCTTGGTAATCATCATGGAAAATGGGGAGGAAAGATGAGTCAGGTATGGTGGATGAATATAAGAGAACAGTGATTTTTAGATACATCAGTGCAGCTACACATATGATCTCAGAGTGGTTATAAAGCATAAACAAACTCACATGTCTAAGAATATTTGGGAAGAACAAATCATCACCAGTGAAATAAGACAATTTATTGCAAGGAAGTATCAGGTCCCACTAGAGCTGAGGAAACATGCATTATGTTCCCTTATCATACTGTGCAGAATAAAGAAAAAAGTCAGGTGTGAAGAGAAGGGGGAAATGATTCCTGGTAGAGTTAGTGGAAGGATGGTGAATATAACCAAAACTTGTAGAAATTCCCAAAGAAAATACATATATTATATTATATTATATTATATTATATAGAATATGTGGTTTATTTTCAGGATTTACATAAAAGGTTTTCTGTAATTATTTTTCATTCATATGATGAAAACTTTTAAATATAAAGTGATGCTATCTAAATTTTTTATGCTATAATACTATGTCCTGATGGGAGATGTCATTCTGTAAATATGTTTCTCTTATTGGTTAATGAATAAAGCACTGCTAGCCAATAGGAAAGCAAGGTAGGCTGGACAGTAGACAAGGAGGAAAGAGGAAGTAGTAGGGAGGAAATCCAAGATTGAATATGGAGAGAGCAGAACACCAGCCCCTCTCTCCAGTAAGACCATGTGGAAGTACTTAGATTAATAGAAATTGGTTAATACTTAAGACACAGCTGATAAGAAACTAGCAATTGGCCAACAGAATTATTTCTAATACAGAGTCTCTGTGTATTATTTGGGGCTGCCACGACAGTGGGACCAGACCCACAGGGAAAAAAACTACTCTTAATGTCCTAAGTCAGTAATTAGTGATAGTAGCCAGACCCATTCAGAAGGCATCACATTTCAGATCTTAAGAGTTATTTAACACTTACAGTAGGACAAAGAATAATTCATTGGTTTACCATGAATTATAGTGAAATCTAAATATAGAAATATCACAAGAATAATCGTCCAGTGAAATACCAAGAGTCAACTGATGTAGCTAACCATTAATTGATGGTCAATTGCTTCCCAGGCATCTAGGTCTCTTAACATGTAATGGAATGCAAGAGCACCAAGGATAGTCTTCTACTGAACAAACAAAGAGATTATAATGTCCTCACTGTCCCTGCAGAAAGACACAATGGGTTCTGGAGGGATGCCAGTTGATGTCTTTTGAGAAGACATCACTGAGAAATCTTTTAACAGAATATAAGTATTTACCTTTGCAGTATTTCTAATGCTGATGCTGTGTCCATGCAGATTTCAACTTAAATACAAAAAGGTTTTCCTGGACAACTTAAGTAGTACTAAGCATTTCTTTCATCCAAGATCCTATTTTAGTCTTCATATTATTCCTTTAAAAAATCTTTACAAGGCCCTATTTTATGTAATGAGTAATTGCTACTCTGTGCCATACAACTTAGTGATGTGAGCTGATTATGCTTGCGACATATTTTTATAGGAAATACTGCATGTGTACTAAAGTATTTAAATGATTCCTTTTTTGTTTTGGCTTGTTTAAACTTGCATAGAAAAATCAATATACAAATAGTATATAGAAGTTATTTTACCGATTAGTAGACATTGTTGAATAAACATTTTTCCAGTAGTTATTTATTATTTGGATTTCTATAGCTAAGGGAGATATGAAATCTATGTAGACCAGGTTGTCCTTAAAGTTGCAGTGACCCTCTTACTTCTGTCTGCCATCTGCTAGGATTGTGATCATGCATAATTGCCTCAGTATGGTATTTTACTATTTTCAAGTGTGTCTTTGTGACAACTAAGATGGTTAAAAATCTCTTTGTTGTCCAAGATCAATGAGATGTTATAGAATATGGCACAAACAATATGTATTTTTTAGTAGTCTTGGTCATTGTTTTTCAAATATAAATTCTTCTAATTAAGCTATTCAAAAACATGGTGGTGATTCAGAAGAAATCCATATCATTATGTTTGGTACCATCTGAAGAGCCTTTGGTGTTGAATTCTAAAATACTAGGAAACCATTGCTATAACAGTTTCCAATATGTAATGAAAATGTTCCCCATTCATCCTGAATGTCAGACCATTTTATTACTTTGAATATAAGAAACAGTTTAAGTGAATTTTTCAAATTATGAATTTGATTGCTGAAAAATACAATGTGATTTTACTTTTAAATCCTACCCCAACAGGCTTCTCAATTTAATTTCACAGTTCTGAGCGAAGAGAAACCTATAACATATAGTCTTAATTTACAGTGGCTTTCCCTTTAGCAAACCGTAAGAATGTGCTGATTGCTTTCCTTTGGTGGCATGAGGGTGATGGAAACTTCCCAGGCAGCTCTTTGTTATTTATTTCCTCTGGAATTGGTTAAAAATTGAGTGTATTTTTTATGTCACTCACACTGCTGCAAATTTTTATTCAAAAGTCACCCTGTTATAAGAAAGCAGGTCTGACGGGTTTCAGATTATCTGTAGAAAAGAAATCAGGTAATGCATTTTAAAAAAATGGAATTAAGAATTAAGTTTTAAATCTCTGTCTATCTTGCTTAGGAACTTTTTCCAGGATGACAAGAGTTTTATAGGTGTGTAATGACTCCATTAATGAACGTAATACTAGGCATTCCTAATACTTATTAATCTGCTTCACTGATTCTCAACCTTCCAGCCTTTAGAGATCATAGTAATTTCCTATCAACACAGTCACACATTACCACAGATTTGGTGGTTTAAGATGAAATACATTTATTATTTCAGTTGCAGAAGAGAAAAGTTAGAAATAGGCTAAACACAAAGTAACAGCATGGCTGCCTTGCTCTTGAAGACTCCAGAGGAGTCCTTTCTCTTATTTTTTCTAGCTTCTGTGGGGGTATCAGCATTCTTTGTTTGTGGTCTCTTCCTTAATCTGAAAACCCAGTAACATTTCTCCAAGTTTTTCCCACTCCACTCTCTGCTTTATCATTCCTTTACGAATATTCCTTCATATTCTTTTATCTTATAATGACTACCCCATTTTCCTCCATGAGGATGACCCCAACTAACAATCTAAGCAGTAGTGGACAGGCTACTTTAAATGCCCTTCCTCTATAATGATATTGAATGCCAGCATAGAGCCTTCATGCAGTAGCTTATGGAAGCAGAAGCAGAGATTTACACCTAAGCACTGAGCTGAACTCTTGGAATTCAATTGTAGAGACAGGGGAGTGATGAGCAAAGGAGTCAAGACCATGCTGGGGAAACCCACAGAAACACCTGACCTGAACAAGTGGATATGATGAGGGTTTTGAGATGGAGGCACATTATCTCTGTGAGTTCAGTACAGTCACAAAAATTTCCTTCTATCCTCCCATGACCCCCACCAACCACCTATCCCAACCCCCATCTACTCCCCAGGTAGGATGAGGTCTTCCATGGGGGGGATCATCAAAGTCTGTCACATCATTTTGAGCAGGACCTAGGCCCTCCCCTGTGTATCTAGGCTGAGAGAGCATCCCCCTATAGAGAATGAGCTCTCAAAGCCCATTTGTGCATTAAGGATAAATACTGGTACCACTGCCAGAGGTCCCATAGACTGCCTAGGCCTCCCAGCTGACACCCACATTCAGGGAGCTGGTTCCCCAGCTGTCAGACTGGGGTCCATGAGCTTTCCGAAGATGCTCACATATTCAACCCTGAACTCCTTATGATTCACATGGGTTGAAGATGTGAGCATCTTTGGGAAGGGAATTTTTGTACCCAAGCACTATTACCATTTTTAAGTTCTAAGGTTCTAAATTTGAGGAATCTTTACTTTTAAGGTTCATTGTATATAATTCATTTTACATGACATTGTAGAGGTCATTTTCATACAAGCATGTGTTTTATATTTGTGTGGCTTCTAGTTTTAGTCTGTTGCTGTGATGAAAAAAAAATACTCTGAGAAAAAGCAAAATGAGGAGGGAAGCATTTATTTAATCTTACATTTCCAGGTCAAAGTCTGGCAGAGAAAGTCATGGTAAGAACTCAAGCATACAACCTGGAGGCAGAGCTGTTTGCTTTCCTCTACATTAGCTTCAACCAGGGAATTCACAGCAAGGAGATATGATGGGAGCTATGGAGATTGCTGCCTGTTCGCTGGCTTGCTGGCTAGCTTGCTACATCTAATTTTCTTGTACAGTCTAGGACTATGGGTGGTACTACAAAGTGTAAGATGATCCCTTTGTACATCAGGTAGCAATCAAAGCAATGCCAAATGAACACAATGATACAGGTCAAGATTAACTGAAACTCCCCAAGAGGAACCTAGGCTCTGCCAACTTGGCAGCAGAAGTTTAGTAAGATATTCCTCATATACTCCCCTACTCTGTGTTTTCTTCACATCCCTGTAAGATTCCTTTGTTTCTCTAGACAGTTTTGTTTATGCTTTCAGCCAAAAATGAATATGTTAATTTTATGTTTCTTTACAAAATCTAGAAAACATAAATGTGAGAAAAATATGACACTTTTTTTCCTGATATTGGTTTGATTTTCTTAGTATGATTATCTCTGTCCTAGCTATCCATTAAGAGGTATATATAAAAATATGTTGTATATGCACAATGTTCTATTTTTTATTAATTTCATTCTTTGATAATTTCACACAAATTTAATATATTTTCAACACTGTATCTCCTGACTGCCTCTCATCTTCCTCCTTTCCCTATCAAATCTTTCCCTTCTCTTTAAAAGTCCACTTTATAGATGAATTCCTTTGATTTTATGATGTGACCCATTTAGTTTAACAAGAACCATCTGTGGGAGCATTGGATTGAAACTACCCACTGTAACCTAGTGGGGTCGCCTGTGCAAATGGAAGTGAAAACTATGACACATCTTCTCCCCGAATCTATCAGCAGTAACTAGTTTGGCAGGGAGGAATAGACTCCCCTAAGCCTCTTCCACCCATTCTTGACGGTAAAGTGGAATTTTTAAGAGAGAAGGAAAATAGTTTGATTACAGCAGAAAGGATGCTATTGGAACAACCATGTCAGATTTTTATGAATGTGTTTGGGTAGTGTGTATGCATGTCTGTATGTGTTCCTGAATGTGTATAAGTGCTTGTGTATGTGTTCATGTAGGTGGAGTCAAGAGGTTGAATCAAGATGCTGTTATTAAGACACGATATCTTACTTGACATAAGTGCTCACTGATTCAATTGATTTGGTCTAGTTAAGAAACTTTCATTCTAATTTCTTCCATTCTCACCTCCTTCATATTCCTCTTCCCTCTCTATTCTTTCTCTCCCCTATATTCTTGTGTTTTTGTGTTGTCTATGTCCCTCTGAGTTTGAATGGAGCCATCTGTGTGACACTGGGATTAGAACTATCTATTGGAGTGGTGGGTTCAACAGTGGGTAGACAACTGAGGATAGTGGCTTCCTGTCTTCCAGAGTCTATAGTAACCTGAATCTCAGCAGTAAGGAGTAGAGGCAAATGAGCACATCCTCAATCCCTGACTGATTATTGAGAGGCCCTTTGTTGTGTAGTTTTTATTTGAGTAATTATAGTTTTTGTGAGTTTATTTATAAGATTGGCTGTATCCATTGTCCTCTCTATCTTCAGGTTCCTACATTCTTTCACTCTGATTCCTGAGCCTTACAAGCTATAAGAAGAGACTTACTTGGAGTAGAGCCCTCATCCTGGGCATCCACAAATGTCTGCATTCATTGCTTTCTTTGCAAATAGAAATTTCTCTTATTAGGAATGAGAGTACTCTTTGTCTAACTATAGATATTTAGAAGGCAATTTGACACCATCTAAACATCATTAATAATTTGTTTCATAGGCCTGAGACCTTCCAATATATGAGGATTATGACAAGTCTAACAGAATGAGGCATAAGATACCTTCTGTGGACAAGGCGCCTTGAATCCAAACAGAGAGTGGTCTGTTATCCCCTTAATATTGTACAACTATTGCATATGTGGGCATATCTTGCTTGGCAGTTTGATGATGTAGTTCAGAGTTCATTGCTGAGTAGCTTGCGTAATAGCATATGGCACTTTGAAAGTTAGTTACCTGGGGAAGCTTTTCAGTCTAATTCTGGATTGATTCTATCTTACAGCCATGATTTGTGGTATCTTCAGTAGCATGGTCTTATCATCTAGTTCTGGTGGGTAAATAAATGGAAAGGCAAGAGCTTATACTGTTTAGAGGAACTTTGGGACCTTCCTGATCACGAATTATGTGGGTATCCCATCTGCTTCTAGGAAAAACATTATCTAGACTTATAGAGAGTGTTTTTATGCAAACCCATCTTTAAGTATTTTAATTAGGTTAATAGGTAGTAGGTTTAAATTTGGCTTTTAGATGCCTTTTTTATTTAGTTTATCCATCACCATGCCCTTCGGCTCTCTTTCTGCTCTCAGTAGTCTCCTGTGTATTCATTTTATTTAGATTCTACCCTTCAACACACTAGACCCTTTCTAGTTACCTGAATCCACAGGTGCTCCAATCTAAATACACAAAATTACTTATGTGCCCAAGCTAGGATTCCCACAGGAAAGACAGTATATGATACATGTCTTTCAGGCCCAGAGTTGCCTCTTTCAAATGTTCTCTTTTTTCCAGTTTCATTCAGTAGTCTAAAAATTTTATAATTTTGATTTTCTTCACAGTTGGATAAAATAATAATGTAGTCATGTACCAAATGTTTATTATAGAGTTGCTCAGTTGATGGATATCTAGGCTAATTCCCTTTCCTAACTCATGTGAATAAAACAGCCACAAACACAGATGTTTAAGTCTCTGTAATAGTATACATAGCCTTTGTGAACATGCCCAGGAATTGGCTTGTGTGGTAGTTTTATTTCTCTTTTGTTGGGGACAGTCCAGGTTGATTTCTAAAATTAATGCACTTGATTATACTCTAACTAACAGTGTTGAGCCCCAAAACCATGCCAGCATATATTGTAATTTTGATTCTTTATGATGGTTATTTGCTTGGTGTGATTTAGTATTTTAAAGTAGTTTTAATCTGCATTTCTTGATGAGTAAGCATGTTGAATAATTCAAGTGTTTATTAGACACTTGAATTTTCTTTTTTTAAGAGCTCTCTGTTTAGTTTTATACTCAATTTTTAAAAATTGGATTGTTTTCTTGATATCGAGTGTTTTGCATCCTTGTATAATCTGATCACTAATACTTAGTCAGAAACGCAGTGATATCTCATAATTTTGTGACATCTTCCGTTTTGCAGCCTGACAGTTTCCTTTGTTGAACAGAAGAAACCTTAAGTTTGATGAGATCTCATTTGTCCATTCCTGATCTAATTTTCTGTATTACTGGAGTCCTATCCAAAAAGTCTCTTCCTGTGCCCATATATTGAAGCACACACCCTAATTTTTCTCTATTTATTTCAGAGTATCAGAGTATTATGTTAAGGTTACTGGTTTGTGTAGACCTGAATTTTGTATAAGATGAGAGGAATCAATGTTCATCTTCTCAATTTTGATAACTGATTTTCAAAGTACCTTTTGTTGAAGAGGTTGTCTTTTCTCCAAGCTGTGTATTTTTAGCATCTTTGCAAAATTCAGGTAGATGTAGTTATGTGAACTCATACAGGGGTGTTCAACTATATTCCATTGATCTATGTCTCTGTTTTAGCTCTAGTACCACACTATTTTTATTACTAAGGCTCTACAATACAGCTAGAAATCAGAAATGTCTATGCTTCTAGCAGTCTTACTTTTTTTCAGGATGACAGTTGTGATTTGTGATGTATTTCTAGCACACCAGGTTTGAGTATCTATATGGGATGGCAGGCCATGTGAAGGAGAGGAGTGCAGTTGCTCTGTAAGGCAGCTTGAGGCAGTGTATAGGGTATTTGTATAGGGTATTCTGAGTCTCTCACCCTGATGGCTCGTTGAAGCAGAACACTGTCAGAGTTCTTGTTGCTCCAGGGAAGATTCTGGAGCTGTCAGGGTGAGCAGGGATGTGTTTTTGTCTTGCTCTGCTGGTCATCTGAAACACAGAATAGGGGCACGTTTCCAAAGTATGGTTAAAAATCAATGGGTGATAGCCACAGTGGTCATAGGAACATAGAGGGTGAGGGGTGGAGGGTAGGAGTTGGGTGGCCATGGTCATTTTGAGTATGTATCAGGAGCTGATTTACTCCCATTTTCCTTCTTTATTTGAAATTTCCTCCAAATTCCATGCCTCTAATGTTTGGTTTGTACTAAATTCTTAACTATCTGTACATTTTATTGTGGTTTTGCTGAGACACAAAACTCACATAATATAATTTAAAAAATATTTTTATTTAAATTTGAAACAAGCTTGTTTTGTGTGTCAATCTCAGTTCCCTCTCCCTCCCCCCTCCCCTGTCCCCCTTCCAACCTTCACCCTATCCCTGTACTTCTCCCTAGGGAGGGTGAAGTTCCATGGGGGAATCTTCAAGTCTGTCATATCATTTGGAGTAGGGTTTAGGCCCTCCCCCATAGGTCTAAGCTGAGAGAGTCTCCCCCTATGTGGAATGGGCTCCCAAAGTCCATTCATATACTAGGAATAAATACTGATCTACTACCAGAGGCCCCATAACTACCCAGTCCTTCTAACTAACACCCATGTTCAGAGGGTCTGGGTAGGTCCTATGCTGTTTCCCAGCTATCAGTCTGGGGTCCATGAGCTCCCTCTTAGTCAGGTCAGCTGTTTCTGTGGGTTTCTCCAGCCTGGTGTTGATCCCTTTGCTCATCACTCCTCCCTATCTGCAACTGGATTCTAGGAATTCAGCTCAGGCTCAGTGTTTAGCTGTGGGTGTCTGCTTCTACTTCCATTAGATACCGGATGGAGGCTCTAGGATGGCATATAAGGTAGTCATCAATTTTATTATCAGGAAAGGTTATTTAAGGTAGCCTCTCCACTATTGCTTAGATTGTTATTTGGTTTCATTGTAAATCTCTGGACATCTCTTAGTGCCAGATTTCTCTTTAAGTATATAATAGCCCCTTCTATTGTGGTATCTTTTTTCTTGCTCTCATCTTTCTCCTAACTCCCTCTCTCCTCCACCCATTCTCTCAATTTGCTCTGGAGTTCTTGTCTTTTACCCTTCTCCAGGAGACCATGTATATCTGTCTCTCTTGGATTCTCCTTGTTTTCTAGCTTTTCTGGAGGTGTGGATTGAAGGCTGGTAATCCTTTACTCTATGTCTAAAATCTACCTATGAGTGAGTACACATCATATTTTTTTTGTTTGTTTGTTTGTTTTTGTGACTAGGTTACCTCACTCAGGATGGTTTCTTCTAGTTTCATCCATTTGCCTGTGTATTTAATGATTCCATTGTTTACTTTTTTACTGAGTTGTACTCCAATGTGTAAATTTTCTCCAACTATTCTTCAGTTGAGAGGCATATAGATTGCTTCCAGGTTCTGGCTATTAACAAATAATGCTGCTATGAACATAATTGAGCAGATGTCCTTGTTTTGCATCTTTTGGATAAAGGCCTAAAAGTGGAATTGCTGGATCTTGTAGTAGACTTTGATTCCTGATTTCCTGAGGAACTGCCATACTGATTTCCAAAGTGGCTGTACAAGTTTGCACTCCACAAACAGTGGAGGAGGGTTCCCCTTTCTCCACATCCTCTCCAACATAAACTGTCATTGGTGTTTCTGATTTTAGCCATTCTGACAGGAGTAAGATGGTATCTCAGAGTTCTTTTGATTTGCATTTCCCTGATGGCTAAGGATGTTGAACACTTTCTTAAGTGTATTTCAGCCATTTTAGATTCCTCTATTGAGAATTCTCTATTTTGTTCTGTGCCCCACTTTTTAATTGGATTATTTGGTGTTTTGGTAACTAGCTTCTTGAGGTTTTTTTTTTTTTTGTATATTTTGGAAATCAGCCCTTCTAAGGTTTGGTTTGTACTATATTCTTTCCTGCACAATTTATTGTGGTTTTGCTTAGAAACAAAAGTTATCTAATATACTTTTCTACATTGTAGAAAATACATCTAGTTATTTATATCTACCTGTCTGCAAGTTTAAATTCTCTGTGTTTTTCATTTATTTACATAGATATAGCTTCATAATTTACTTTCAAGTGCCTATTTGAACAAACAGCACAGTGATGGATAGCACAGTGATGGATACTTGGTAATCTAGTAATTAGGGAATTTTGTGAAAATTTCCTTTGTTGTAAATCCTAGAGTAACATTGCAAGGTCAGCAGTCTTACCTGGAGTAAGTGTTTCCAGACATGAATGTACTCATGCCAGCAGAGCAGTCATTCTTGCTTCAATTTTTAATCAACATGCTAATTCATAAGGCATACAGTGACATCTTATTGGTCTTTATCGTATTTATTTTCCTTTAATGTATTTTTATTCTTTGAGAATTACATACATACATACATATATGTACATATATGTATTGTATATATATAACATACATATATGTACATATATGTATTATATATATGTATATATATATATATATATATATAAATTATAAGTAGGGTAGGATATGATCCTTCCACAACTGTTTCCAAATGCCCTCATCATCATGTCCACCATTAACCCTCAACCTATTTTTTAAACCTATTAAGCCTAATTAGTACTCACCATATGTTCATGGCTATACAGAATTTGGGGTGGGGAGATTTATGAGATTAGATGGAAGAGTTGAAATAACAGTTATTTTACATTCTAAGGTTTAGTGTAGCACTCTAGGCATTTCCAGAGCCCACCTGGCTAATGCTGATGTGTGGGCTCACCATGCGAACTGTAGTAATAAACTGTGCTTGGAGATCTTCCAGCTTTAACAGAATCTTCATTGGCATATCTGAGATGCCAAGTCTCTTGATAAATTTCTTTCTGAGTCTGTGTGATTTGTGTACAACTCTGTGGAGGAATACAGATAGCCACACCTATAGTTTTCAGACCTAAGGTAAAGTAATCAGAGACAGATGTGGGTTCCAGTTGCTTATCACACACATACAAGCAACACCACACACACACACACACACACACACACACACACACACACACACACACTCACACACACTCACACACACACACACACTCTACAACACACAATATACACACACACCACACAGTACATACATACACACACATACAGACACAATACACCCATACACCTAGAATATATGTGTGTGTGTATGTATATATGTATGCGTGTATATTTCCTTGATATCTGAAACTCTGACAATTTTGACTTAAACAAGAAATGAAGAAAGGATTCTGTATAGATATTTTTTTCACCAATTTCCACCATAGTATAATAGTGTAACCCCTATATTAAATCCATTATTCTAAATCATTCACAGCGTTCCTGCTTCTTTGAGCATATTATGTTATCTATAATAGATGAACAACAGAAGTGAAAACACACAATCATGTAATCATTACTTATTTTAGATCCTTTGGATATGATTTTGAGCAAGTGGAATTTAAAAAAAACAATGTTTGTGGAGTCAGATCATGTAGTAAAAATGTGATATGTTAATGACACTCTCCAAGGTCAATCTACTATTTTTAGCCCCCTTTTCTTCTTTTATTTTAGTAATAGATAACTTCAGGAACTTTGTAGGAAATCTGTGAATGTTCATAAATCCCTTTAAGGTCATCTATAGTCCTTTTAAAGAACTGAAAATTCTCTCTTAGACCTAGCCACGCCTTTTGTTTCTTGCCAGTTTAGCCCATGCCTGGTTAGCTCATTTCTTCAGAACCTGTTTCAAGTGGAGGTGAGATCACACTTTCAACCTATGTATAGTCCAGCTGCCTTAGCTCTTCCAACCAACACAGATCATATGTCATCCACATGTGTGCTGTGAGTTACAAGTAGAATTCAGTGAGAACATAAGGATGCTCAAAAAAAAAAAAAAAAAAAAAGATTGCCAGCTGCAGTTCACAACTCAAGTGTCTGCCTGCCAATGCATGGTTGGTGGTATTATTGGGTACTCAAGGAGGTGACAAACTCTAAATTTATGAATTTATGATCTGGACACTTCTTTCTTCCTTTTAAAAGCAGAATTTAGTGACAGAAAGTTATAGTGCCTGATGTATTCTGGTGGCTTTCTTCTGTTTGTGTTTCTGAGTAACTACTGGAGTTAGAAATGGAAAGCTTCCACACACATTGTAGAACATCAAGCAGCCATAGCCTACATTAAATTTGGTAATATTCAAGAAAATTTTGTTAGCATAGATTCAAATTGGAACTGCTGTCTTCCCAAGCCAATAGCTCATATACACTACTTAACTATATAAAGGGAAATAGAACACATTAAAAAACTTACTGACAGAATTCTTATACAGTTAAATGTCTTCATCTTTTTAAAAAAAACTGACTGAGATCATTCCTTTACACTAAGATATTTTCTTAGTTTTTTAAGTATACAGTCACATTTTAAAAATGAATAAAATACGTACTTTCAACTAAAATGGATTCTACATAAAATAAATATATTGCCAAGTTCTAATTTTATGTAACACTAAGGAAATAAAATGAGGTACAGTAAGATCACAAGCTCCAGAGTAAATATTAGAATCTCCCTAGGAAGTGTTGATCAGTCCAAATACAAACCGTGATTCTACTTTCTCCAGAATTCCATTGCATCATTATTCACTTAACTTCCAAAGAAAGCATCTAGGAAATGGGGAACCTGGAGATGTCTTCCCCTTGAGCAGCTTTTGTTGACTGAGGGCTTTTTTGACTATGGAACTTCATCAGACTCAATAGGAGGATGCTCAGCCCCAGTATCTCCAGCTTCATGATTGTTGTTCACCTGTGAGTACAGTGAACACCACCAAACTGTATATTCTAAACTTGCAGATTGTATGATGTCATTGTATTACAATAAGGAAAGAATCAAATCCACCATACCTAGCAAAAACAGGTAAATTATAATTCTTACTATTGAACCTGATCTCTAGACTATGTTCTGTTTTCAGTATACCACCTTTGCTATTTCTAAATGTTCTAGAACTGATGAAATCAGTAAAATCTGCCAGCCTTGTTAGCCTGATATGGTTGGATGTTACAATGAAAATTTCAATGTCCCAGAAAGTCATTCTCTGCATGAAAGTTTCCTCTTTCTGCCCATGAAACAAGGCTTCTTATAGCCTTTTTCTTGGAAAATATTTTGATATATTCTTGGTGTAAATGAATTCTCAGGGCCACAGCCTTTCATTAATGATGGCTCACTGATTAGTTTAAGACTTCACAGTACCTTATGGTGTATGCAGAGAAGGAGGCAGGTGATAAAGGACCAACTACAGTGGCAACATCACTGGTGTTATCTTTTGTACTACAAGAACGTAGAGTGAACAGAAATCTGCACTGTCCTCTTGACTGTGTCTTGAATCCAAGAACATATCATAGTATTCTCATTTTTTTTTAAGCTGCCAGGCATAGTGTTGGAGTTGATTTAGTCAATTCTTAATCTGATTTTCTTCTCTAACCTCAGAATTACCCAGAAAGCCCAAACCCTATATATACATACTCTCCCAGAAGCTATCTAACATACAAATCATAGAAAAGCCATGGGAAATTTTCTGAAGGGCAAAAGATATCCTCTTAAGATTTACTCATCAACCTCATCTCTTGTACACTTTGCTGTTTTAATTTGTAAGCAGCAAGTATCAGTTTCCTGATTCATCATTTATTTTACTCACTTGCTTATTCTCTTTTTTGACTATGTATATTGTTTCACAAGAAAATATATTTTTGTTTTATCCTATATTGTATATCTAAGAGTTACCCTAGAGCCCGTGGATGATTAAGTGAACAATCTGTCATTGAATCAGAGGCATGGAACACAGAGGAGATGATGGAGGATGTTCTTCTGTAAATATGTTTCTCTTATTGGTTGATGAAAAAAACACTGATTGGTCAATAGAGGCAGGAAGATTGGTGGGGCTAGGAGATGAGCAGAATGCTAGGGAGAGAGGAAAGGCAGAGGAGACATCATGAAGAGACTGGGAAGATAGGATGTACTGGTAAGATAAGGCCATGTAGAAATACATAGATTAATGGTTATGGGTTAATAATTAAGACAGAGCTAGCCAGTAAGGAACCCTAGCCATTGGCCAGCAGTCTTATAATTAATATAGTGTCTGTGTGTTTCTTTGGGTGAATCAGCTGTGGGACCAGCCTGGAACAAAACTGCAGCAATAAGGAGATGCATCTCATGGGAAGTTAGGGCAATGATGGACATAAATAATTTACACATGTAGAAAGATATTATCTTTTACCAAACACAAGATGTAGTTATGCCTCCCGAACTGAATCAGATGTATGCTTTTACAGAGCAATCCTTCTCTCAAATGCTTGGGACCAGAAGAATTTGAAATTTCATTTTTGTTTTGACATATGGACAGTGAGACACCTTGATGATGGAACCTCACTCAGTCTATCACAGAATTCATTTATGTTCCATATACCCCATTATCCATAGAATGTGAAGCTGATTGTGTACAATATGTTCAGTGTATTTGTAATTTTGCTATGACCTTTATATGAATTCAGGCCATGGAGTTTTCTACTTGTAAGTATCTTGTCAGTGCTCAAAAGGTTTACAGTTTTGGAGCCTTCTAGATTTTTAATTTTGAGACTGGGGATGTTTAACCCATACCACATTGTACTGAGTGTTGGTTTATAAACCTCAGAATTGATGGTAATCATAGTGCTTTGGTACATGGATGAGTAGAAATGCAGCCTGCTACTTGTATTGCCAGGGTAAACACTTCTTCCTAATCCTGCCAGATGTTACTTCCAATTGGAAAAATTTATCTGCCTCAGTGGGATGTGATAAAATGGTGAATTTTGATATCCATGCATGGTACCTGGATATTTTAAATAGCAGATTTTCCTCCAGTGTCAGACATCATGTTTTAAGGGAAGGCCTCAAACTCTGAGGGAGGTTTTTGGGGCAACAGTGGTGCCATCTTGCATTTTTATTTATTTTTGAGAGTTGAGAGGATGACATATTTATTTATTTATTGTAGTCAATGTGCAAGGTGCTTCTTCTATCTCAGTTCATCTAAAGATCAGGATATATGTGAATATTGAAAACAATGATGAGGAACAAGTGTAGTAGAGAAAATAATAATAATAATAATAATAATAATAATAATAATAATAATAATAAGCTTTTCCCATGTTCATTTTGAGATCTCATTTCTGGGTTTGCTTTTTTTCCCCTTCCAAGTTGGTTCTCTATACTGTCCTGAAGTCTTTGGTTTTTTAATGATGAGATGTTCACAATTTCACCAATAGTTAGGGAATATAAATTACATATTATATCTGTTTACATATTATACCTGTTTTAGCATTATATTCAACATAGACATTCCAACTTGAGACTTATGCTCTGTGTTTTCATCAAGTTACACTCTATCCTAGCTGATGGTGGCATTTGGCAAATAGAAGGAAGTTTTTATTTGTAGATCATTCACATAATTGTCTAAACACCAGCAGGAACACATTTAAAAAAAAACTAATAATTAATTCAGGAGAAAAATGAGTATCCTGATGACATAAATTTCCAAGCTTCTAAATATTCTAGAAATAATATGTTTAGTCCTAAATATCCCCAATTGATTTTAAAAAAAAGTTCATGGGTCCACAGACACAAAGTCTAGACAGTGAAAGAGGGTTTCAGGAGGTAGGATGACTAACAATTTACATTTGACACAGAAGGAACTTTCTTTGGGAAGTGAGGCTTTTAATCTAAATTTCCTAGTTGAGAGAGGAAGTTTAGTCACAGAGGTGGTGAGAAGAATGTAGTAGATACCGGTGTCCCCTTGCAGCACAAAATGTATTGCTTGTTTTCTCACTAATTCTGTGTTCTTAGAGTATCTACTCTGAGCCAAGAAATGTGCAAGTTGTTAGCAACAAGACTTTGGTGAACTCGGTATGTTCACTCCACTTAGATGAAGGTACTTGGGTGGGGCTAGCATTGAGAAGGTACCTAAAGCAACTCATACTTAGAATTCATTCCCCGCCATATTTTACATATAAAAAATTCTAGAACTCAGAGATTAGGCATAGTGTGGCAGGTCAGTTGACTGTCGGTTCTGAAAGGGGGAGTTTTATTGGTTCAACATCTCGAAGACATCTACCATTAACAGCATCTTGCATTTTAGCTCCTGCTGAAGCAAGTACTTCATCAAATCCAGCCTGCACAACCTGTAAATTTACATTCTGGTGTCTCTACATTGATGTCCAGGCATCAGGACTGATTACACCCATTACTGAAGTGAGAAGAGTAATTTAGAGAGGAATGTGGGGTTAACAGCCACAAACAAAAGAGGGAAACTTATTTACATAGAAATGCATGCACCTAAGTTATGTTTGGATATGTGCACATTTTGGTGTGTGTTCAGGACACTTGGTATTTCCAGCCTTTCATCTTCAGTGTTTATAGGCATTCATTCCATGCCTCTGGGAGCATACTGTATTCATAACCTCCACTTTCATCTCAGCACTTTCCTTGAGCCTTGAATATAGGTGCCTCTCTGGAAATGGTTACCTGGAATAGAAACACTTCTCAAATCCCTTCAGCTTGAACAGCTGCCTTCTCAGCTCAGAAACAACTAGTTTGACCTTGTCATGATCTGAAGCAGCGAGCTCGTAGCAAAAGAAAGGAAACATATTTCCTTTACTGAATGCCAGTGCTCTTTGAGCTTTTAGAAAGAGTTTACTGCCAGTATTAGTTCTATTTATCTTTCCCATTTAAGATATCTTTTCTGATGTGGCCTAATATTCAAGGTCAGAGAGAACACGGAAAAGAGCGAGAAGAAACTGCTTAAAAGCTTTTGGCATGTAAACTTGTTTTGCCCGCCTCTGGTATGGTGTTTAGTTCATGGCTCAAATTTTGGAAAAGTTCATTGGATGAATAAGGAAAGCCAGGTGAGCATCACTTAGCAGTAGAACCCAAAGGAGGCCCCACTCAGAGGCTGTGTGGAGGAATTTTAAACTGAAAGCTTTAGAAGCACAAGATTTCACAGGTAATAGATGGGCTTTCCTTATCCTTAGGAGGTTGACACAGTCACACATTAAATGTCCAAGAGTAACTTTCCAGGTTGTTTCTTCTGAGTATGATGTCATATTTTTCAATTTTCTACAAAAGTCAGCTCTTTTATTAAAAAAAATTCTAATTTGTCAGTAAGTTAGTCTTTTTCCTCCTTCACTTCTCTCCTCTCCTTCCTTCCCCGGCCTCCCTTCTACCTGTACTCCAAAGCACTCTTCCTCTGTCTCCATTCCGAATGAGACTGTTTTCCTATGGGCATCGCAAAACATGGCTAGTCTTGCTGCCATTCATGCTACTGGTCTTGCTACTTTTCATCTGAGCACATCACTCTCTGAGCCTCAAATTCTTCAATTCACCTTGCAATAATAATTATTTGACTTCGCCATTTCCTTTGCTGGCAGTCTTCCTTTCAGCTATATTGAGACTATTCCCAAGCAGATTTCCCTCCTATCTCTTTACCCTCAAGGTTCCTTTGGATGTTCAAACAGATGGTTTAAAGGTTGCACTTTCTGTTGCATGGCCTTTCACCTTCACGGGCATTTCCTAGTTCACTCACCTTGGGTTCAGCTGTTCTTTATAAAGTCTCCCCTTATTTCTCTTAAATTGCATTCTTCATGGAAAAGTAAAAACCATCCTTGGTACTGGGCTATTCCTAGTGCATGAAGAGTTATTACTAGTAGTTGTCTCTGTTACGAATTGATGAGGTTTAAAAGTATAATGGGCCTTCATTCTGCCAAGGGTTTTTGTCTTGGGCAAACTGTTACCAAATTTAAAATTGATGTTTTTTTTCAAAACCCTTTCATATTTCCCAAGGAAGCACAGTAGGTACTGCTACACACACTAATCTTTCACAAATCCTTAAAATCAGATGAAACAATTCTTCAACCTGTGTAATACTTTTTAAATGGTGTACTTATTGTTAAATAAACTCAGTGATTTTACTTCTTGCAGTAGATGTTTATTCTTAGAAGCAAAATTTCAGATCTTTTACATAAGCAGAACACACAAAAGAACCTTTGAACTTTTGAGGACACTGAGTGTTTTATTTGTATCACAACAGATAATGCTTACAGGTAAATTTTTACCAGTAAATATGTATTTCAGCTACCTGCCTTCCCCCATTACTCTAAAGCAATTCTCTACAAACTTTGCTTGTCAGGTCGCTTCCTAAATGCCCTGACATTTCAAATTTGAAGAGTTAGTTGAGAATAATTTGGAAGTTTAGTCACCACCTTCTTCAGACTACACGCATTTCTATTTTATTTCAATGTTAGCATAGCAGAGACACTAGCCAACTTTAAAACTGTAAAGCCCAAAGTAGCTATTTAGCATTTCAGTGATGGGGTCATTACAAAAAGGACCAAGAGGAGAGTGCCCCCACCCCACAGAGTGTATTGAAGTTCTAAGTACATTGCAAGGCTTCACCACAGGTAACTATGCTAGCTAAATGTTTCAGTTGAAGGTCATGGCAATAACCAGAAGCTCTAGCTGCAGAATAGGGGGAGGGGCAGAGGAGTGAGTGTGTCACATAAATACTTTCCTACAAAGTTTTGTTATCTCTCTGCTAAGATTGTTGTCAGGTGTGCACGCCCTTTACAGTGCTTATGAAGTGAAAAGAGCAGTTTGCATCGCAACAGGGGCATAGTCTTTGTAATCATATGCCTTAATTTTGAACACTGGTTCTGTTGCGTATGTGTGTGTCCTTGAGTGGTCAGTAAGTCTCTGTGAATCCAGTTTTCTAGGCTCCAATGATACCATATCATTGTTAGGGAGAATAAAATGGTTATGTATGTGAATACCTAGTATAGAGGGTATCTCCCTTTGTGAGAGTATGAGAAGACCTTGTGCTGAGGTGGAATCTACCGTCGGCACTTCTAGCTCCCCAATGACTCTACTCACTTACCTCAGTAAGATTTTAACACTGTATGACAAATTGCTTGATTTTTCCAACGGAAGCCCTAGAAGAACTTTTAAGAACCTTTATACCTTTATTTCATTCTCATCGTGCGGCTTTCATTATGACTTTAGCCGTAAATTATTTCCCTTGCTCTTCCTGTTTTTTTTTTTTTTTTATCTTTTGTATCTTTCAAGATGATTCCAATCTAAACACAGCATGAACCACACTGGTGAAATCTAATTAGTGCATCACCTGCTCCAGCAGCATGGGTCTTCATCTCATTACTCCTCCCTGGGAGCCATATGTCTGCTTCCAGCATCGATCTTCCCATGTGATTATTGCAGTAAAGAATTCATTTGATTTTGTAACTGCTACCATCCCTCTTTGCATGGCATTTCTTTGCAGGAATTTCCCAAGGTAGAAATCCTGTGGTGGTTTTTCTCAACCACAAGCTGTAAGTGTATTCCACATTTATTTAGAACCATTCCGGTGCCATTCCTGGCTTTGTCCCCTTATTTGGGGATTACTATTCTTTAAAACAACAACAACAAAAAAACCCAAACATTATATTAACATCATACTGACCTTTGCAATGTAGCTTGATATAAGCAGAAATAAAAATATAGAAAAAGGACAGGGGGTAAGCTAAAAACAACCGGAAGTGGATAATTTTAAACATTGCCTATTTATTTGAGAAGTGGAGGCAAGAGAACCAGGACTTCAAGGTCATCCTAGGTGATATAGCAAATTGGAGCCAGCTTAGGACACTATCTTGTCATAAAACTAAAATAAAAAATACACAATAGGGTTGATATACAGAACATGAAATCACTTAAAAGACCTGCAAATATTCGAATCAGACAAAATCACAGCACTGAGAAAGGGAAGTAGACACTTAAACAAAAATGTAATTGTAATTGATATTTGCCAGTAATGAAAATCAGCTTTCCCCAGTGGAGTGTCACGGGATCTATCAACCACACTTCAGGGTTGACCCCAGGCCCAGGCAGGATTAATCTACCACAAAATAGACTTCATATTTTTTGTGAGCTTATATTTTTGTTATGGTATTTTTCTCTTATTTTTATGTTGTTCTTTTGGTTTTTTAGTTTATTTTCCTTTGCTTTCAATTGTTTGAGCAAGAGAAAGAATGAAGTGAGGAAGATAGGGAATTAAAGAGGGTCTGGGTAGAGTTGCCAGAGGAGAAAGAATATAATAAAAATATTGTATGAAGAAAACATAAATAAAAATTTAAAATACAAACTGAAAATTAAGCACCTTAGTTTGCAGGGAGAACACTCTTAGGGGAATCTATAAATAATTCTGTCAAAGAGATTGCTTGGGTGTTCTTATAATAGTTAGGTCATGAACTTCCAGAGAGGAACATAACACTTTGAATATTACATACTTTCCTAAGTGAGCTACAGTTTTCACAGTATTTATTATGACATTACTTGTTCAACACACAGTTATTTAATATCTGATGTACATACACACTGCTGTATACATTGAAAATACATAGAAGAGCAAGACATTCATGAGCCCTACCCTGGCTTTGTCCTGTTCTCGGGAACAATGGGAATGATGGAGTAACTATGCAATGGACAATGAGTAGTCAGTAAGGCCTGGGAAGCAAGTAGAACTGATCAGAAATTCATATTCTTTAGAGATACTGCTTCACATACAGAGGGGAAATTTAAGATATGAAAATTATTACATATAACCACAGAATAAACACTTGCAGGAACTACTGGCTATGTTGTCCTGGGAATATTACCCAGGAAACTGGACCCTCTACTGTTGAAAAATACAATTTATTCTTGATTCTAGTAAGTTTCATTATTAGGTATACTTTTTTTTTGGCATACTTCCATTTTCTTAAGCCTTTACATATAGTAAAATTTGCCCAGAATTTTATTCTGAAAAATTTTAGATGCAGAAAAGTTTAAGTTTTCCATATGAATATCACAGATCTGAAGTTAAGCATCTGTGCTGCCATTTTGTTGGATTTGTATTTATGATGATTAGTTCACGGGTTTGTCTCTCCATTTACTTATAAACTTAGTCTCTAAATTGAACTGTAATTGGCTCCCAGACTTTAGCACTACCAATAATATAATAGAGGCCTGTTCAGGCTTTGGAACCCAGCACTTAGGCCACACTGTCTGCCAAAACAGTAACGAACATCTGGTCTACCTGTCAAATCAGGATCAAAGTCTAAGACAATGGTCCCAGGATGTAGCCAGGTTAAGTTCCTAAATGTATTCACCTTGATTTTTGGCTTCTGTACTTCCTCTTTTGTTCTGAAATCATGTGTTTTTGACAGGTATATGTTTTCTAAATTTTTATTTTAGTTCATAGCATCATAATTCATTTTCTTAATGACAGATTTGAGAAGATATAATTATTTTCCTCTAGCCTGATTCATCTTTCTCCAAAAACATTTTGTTTTACATTTTCATGTAAATTTTATAAATCAAAAATTCATCATGGAAAGAAAGGTCTGGTGGTATTTTGATTTATAGTTCACTAATTGTATAAATAAGTGTAGAGAGAACTGAAAAAAAATAGTGTCTCAATCCATGTATATCATAGATTTTTTTCTTTGATCTTTTGGACTTTTAGTGTCTTATGGATTGGATATGTCTCACCAAAATTCTTATTTTGAAGCCCTAACCCTTAAGTGACAACACTGAAGATGAGGCCTAAGGGAGATAATTAGGCTCTGACGGCCAGTTCCTGTCTGAAAGGATTTATGATACTCTGCATAGAGACATAAGAGAGCTTGGTATCTCTCTATTAAGTGCACATAGTGAGCAAATCCCAGAGAAGACACAGAGAAGGTGGCATTCTGTGAGTCAGGAAGGGAAGAATCCTAAGAACCTGGTTGTCAGGCACTGTGTCCTCTATCTTCTACCTTTTAGATTGGGAAAAAAATAAATCTAACATTTTTAATATGACTCTAGACTGACTAAGAATTAATCCATAAATTCTACATTGCTTTTGTGAATTTTATTTCAGTGGAAATTTTGTTTCCATATTTTTGGATAGTTTTGTAAATCTCTTTAAATCTGCCAATTATTTTTAAAATTTATCAATTTATTATATTATATTGATAAATTTTATATATATATATACCCAGTTGCTTTTGCATGTTAACATTCAAACCCATTACTTTTGTTAAAAATCACATTTTTTTCTTCTTCCATTTTCTACCACTAAACAGTGAAGAAGCAAATTCCTCATTTAGTGACTTAAAATAATGGAAACACTTTGCCATCAATCTACAATTTGGGTTGAACTCTCTATATGAAAATCCTCTTGAATCCATTCATTGTTAACAGGGGCAACTCAAAAATCCTGACAGAAATAACTAGAGAGCTTATTAATTCATGCATGTTGAGCATTAT
This sequence comes from Cricetiscus sungorus, assembly GCA_030556225.1. NCBI lineage: Eukaryota > Metazoa > Chordata > Mammalia > Rodentia > Cricetidae > Cricetiscus > Cricetiscus sungorus. Next base: position 30,625,812 of record JANBXA010000600.1, on the reverse strand, counting down.
AGATGCTCATAAAAAATGGTATGCAATACAGAGTGAAAGTCCTGACAGAGATAAAGCTCAACATAGAGAAAGAGTGAGAGATACTTCACTGAGTATGGCCCATTGATAGAGGCTGCAGAGTTTTGTGCACATTCTATACTTGGGGTGAGGTACAGAACCCCAACTTTAGATATTTTGTTTAGAAATGACTCTGCTTTCGAACTGGGGACTTATAAATTTCCCAAAGAACATTAGGCATGGAAAATTTTGTAACAACTATTTTTGGAAACAGAATTTTGGCATAGTGATGGGTCAGAATTTCACATTGAGCTATTTTATATACAAGCTTCCATACATTATTTTATGAAAACAATTTCTAAATTTCTGTAATTAATCATGATCATGTTCTTAAGGTATTTTAAAGGAATTTTTGGGTCCTACTGAATTATATGTTTTTTTCTTTTGATTTGTTAATATGGTGAATTATAATGATTTTTGAAAATTCAACATACATGAAGTAAATGACTCTTGTTTTGAGTTGTTATTTTATTCACCTGTTGCTAATTTTTAATATCTGATATTTTGTTGATGATTTGTTTCTCTTGACTAAATAAGTATATTGATCTCTAATTTTTCTGTTGTTGCTGTGAGGATTTAGTCTATTTTGACAATACTGCCATTCTGAGTTAAAAACATACTTAGGATGAGTTATCCATTCTATTTTCTGAAAGATTCAAATAATACTGTATTTTTTTAGATATAATTCTGGTGGTCTGTTACTAGCATTTCTTATTGGCTAGCTCTGTCTTAATTATTAACCCATTTTTTTAAATGTATTTCCATGCAATCTTATATTACTGGAAAAAGGGGCTGGCATTCTGATCTCCCCATCCTACATCTTGAATCTCTCATTTACTTCTTCCTCAATCCTAAATCCTACTGGCCAACAGAGCTTTACTCATTAACCAGTAAGAGAAACATATTTACAGAATGACATCTCCCATCATCTCATCTTTTATGTCTAAAATACAAAGAAGGGTTTTAACTATAACATAGTAAAATATAACAGAATAGTTATCAAATAAGAACCACAGTTACCAATACTTATCCCATTAACATTTAGTAAGATTTAAAGAAAAAACATTTTATTATCTATCTTATCTTTGTGAGTCTAAAGTCCTATATATAACTTATCTTTAACACTAACTAAGGAAAACTATAATAGTAACTATCTGTCTTCAACTCCTTCAAAGACCACAGATGTTCCAGGTCATGTGTGATCACCTCTATTCTACTTCTACTACAGAACTACATCTTATTCTTTCCATTCTTGTCTTTCTAGCATTGATATCAAGAATATGCAAGCCATTTCGATGAAACATGGTGCAAATTCTCTTAGGATGTATCTGGTGTCCCTCTCAGAAGAAGGACAAGCATTGGTTATGCTTGCTCATCTATGTGGGTCCTTTGTTTTGTTTGTGCTATGGAGTGTGGAACTGACAGTCATTAACATGCTAGGTTAGTACTCTTACACTGAGCCATAGCTCAGCCTTTGGAATTCTGGCAGCATGATGGTCCTAAAGTATTCAAATTCTGTTCTGAACTCTTTTATAAATCAATAAAAAAATTTTAACCAGTATGCTGGAAAATCAATACCAAGGCCTAATGCATATTATCATAGCATTATTATATACTATTATATCTTCATGTTCAAGTCTGTCTTGTACTTTTTACTCTATGATTTTTTATAATCTTTGTTGCTACTAAGCAATGGGGTCATGGGTTCTATGTTTTATTGTATTTGTTAGATTTCTGGGCTGCATAGGAAGTAACATTTCTGAAGTATTACTCAAGAGCAGTTGCTGACTTTATTAACTGGAAGTGACCTTTTACTTGGAGGAATTTTTTAAAAAGTATGGAAAGAACATTTTATGTGTTATGGATTTTCCACTGGTTATTTTTTCCACAGGTACTGTGTAATTCTTCCTTCATCTCTCCTTTCTATACATTTACCTATATTTGAAACTTAAAACTTCAAGATAGCTGATCTCAGATGTTAAAGACATTATAGGAAAAAAGAATATGAGGTCTCAAAAAATTGGACAACAGTTGTAATGCCTCTCCTTAGCTGCATCCCCTTCTAGAGAGAGAGGGCACAGGGTATAGTTGAGTAAAGGATGTTTCTTTCAGTGGTAATAGACGATATTTTAGAAAGGGTAATTCATGATATCAGATAAGCCCAGAAAATTCAGGTTAAATAAAGATATCTTTTTCTTACGTTTCTTGTTTGTTTTTGATATTGTGTTTTGATAGAATATTTATCCCTTACCTTTCTTCCCTCCAAACTCTCTTTCAAATTCATGGCTTAGTTTTTCATTGGTTGCTATTGACTGCATATATGGATTTGTTTATAGTATTACATGCATGCATATTTCCAAGGCTGACCATTTTGGCAGTGAGCAACCAATTGTTCCTGGGGAGGATCACCTCTCCCATTGAGCTGTTGAACAAAGTTATTTTCTTTTCCTTTTATAATTTTATTTCGAGATAAGGATTCTCTGTGTAACAGTCTTGGCTGTCCTAGGACTCACTCTATAAACTAGGCCGGCCTCAAAAATCACAGAGATCCACTCCACCTGTCTCTGCCTTCTGAGAGCTGGGATTAAAGACATGTGCCACCATCACCTGGCACAAAGCTATTTTTTTTTAACCAAATGCTTTTTGTAGGTGCTTTACAAGCTATTTAATGCATGGATTATGAGTCTCTATACAGTGGTTACAAGCCTGTCATGACCCAGTCATCTTCCAAAGACAAACATTACTATAGAGACTGGACAAGTGTTAGGAGCTGGGAGTAGGTTACACTCCCAGATATTTGTCAGAATATCTGGATTTACTAGTTTTGAGTTTTCTTACACTCAAATTGAGATGAAAGTTAAAGAATATTGGTCAATAAAGTCTTTTAAACTTTAATTAGTTGAAGATATGAAGAGCCTAAGAAATTTCCTAAAGAGACTTGGAAATAAACTATTGCTGGAGAGCAGAGATACAAGGCTTTGCTCTTAGCAATGGTTCCTTATATCCATCCTTTTTGCTCAAAAAGCAGTCAGAGCTCCACGGGGTTTTGACAGAAACCTGCATGTGGCTTAGTCATTACTTCAAACTCTGTAAAACCAACTTAGGGTGGTTTGGGCTTGGAGCCATGGACACCTAATTTGTAAGCACACAGCCTGGTTGCAAACTTTAAGCTAACATATGTTAATTCAAATCTTTGTGTGGTTATTTCTATTTTCCTAGCCAGTCCTGAAGCCTCAGGATGTAAAATTCAGATGTGATTTCAAGTGAAAGAGTTATTATCCCAGATGAAATTTAAACAGCAGAAATTGGAGGAAAAGTCTACTGGGCTAGGAAGAGCTACTCCTGTGTAGAAAGCTCAAATATCTGGCTGGACTCCTACAGCTTATTCTTGGACAAATCATTTTCATTATCTAAAGGTCATAGTAGTTACAAGAATGCATTCATTTTGTGATCCAACAGGAAGATATAAAATGGTAAGAATTAATTACATATTCAAGTCCTAGGTTTGAAAAATGCCTTTCCATCCAAAAATCTTCAACATTGTTGAATAATTTCACCATATACTTCACAGTGTGAAATTTCAACAATATATAGGAAGCCAAATGAATAAGTTGTACCACAGGAATAATTTTAGTAAAACAGCTTTAGAATATCTACCTTAAAAAATCCATTTGATTGCTTTCTGAGTACATTATCCAAATAACTCCCTTACTAATTTAAAATTGCTAATAATTGTGGATCCTCTTAAGGGTCCACATGAGAAGTAGTTTAAGAGTTGTGACATGAAACTCATTTCTTTACATATTTGTTGCTTTTTCTGTTTGTGTGTTAAAGCACTCAGACAAAAGCAGCTTACAGGAGAGAGGGTTTATTTTGGCTAGGTTTGGAGGTGCAATCCTTCATGGTCAGGAAGTGACACCCGGAGACTACAGCAGCTGCTATCATTTTGTCTATGGTCAAGAGGTAGTAAACAATGAATGCTAACAAAGTATCCTATACTTTGTCTTTTTTATTTGCTCTAGGTTCGCAGCTCCTAAAATGATACTGCCCACAGTTAATCTGGCTCTCCCCATTTCTATTAATCTGATCTATGTAGTTGTTCACAGGCTCCTGTCCCTTTTTAAAAGAGTCCATATCCTGTCAATGTTAACCATTCTCATTTAGGAATCTGCTATTGAAATGTTTTCAAATGTTACATTTTTACATTTTCTTATGAACCTATTTACCTTTTAATTTCTTATGCTGTTTATTTATATTGTTTCTAAAATACTATTAACTAATATTTTAACTATACATACTTTTAAACTTCATAAATGGTACAAGGATGGGAGAGGTATCATTTATTCCATATCTCCTTATCATTAATATACAGTATGTCATATTCCTCTCAAGTGGCATTAACCACATTGTTATTAACCCAATTCCTTGGATCTCACCTGTTGTCCCATTGTCAGTTGCAGCATGTCATCTGGAATGTTACATTACATGGAGGGTTCATTGACCCCTCTGGCTCCTTGACCTTGAAACTTTGAGGAATTGCAGTTTGTTTTTATATTATTTGATTTTCTGTTTTCATAAACCAATGATAACATTTCTGAGAAAGAAGATAACAAAGGCAAAGTGTTGATTAAGCCGAGCCTTTCATGTACTATGAACATGATTTTATAACCTCACTCACATTCCTTAGCACTTATTTGTAAGGAAGTCACTTTGTGAACTCACAGTTAATAAGTAGCATTTTTCCTGGCCAGATGCTTTGCGGTCTGTAGGCTTTACAGCTGGAAGAATTATTGATTACATCTTTCCCTTGGCATAGTATCTTTGATACTATGAGATGTAATCCTCAAGGAAGAGGCTTCTGGGTGAATTTTCCAAGTTCTGTATTCAAAGTTGTAGTATCTTCAGATGTAGGATTTTACCTTCCAGTTTTGTGAGGTAGCCCAGGTCAAAGACAATAGCCTATATTGTTTTAGATGTCTCTAGGAGTCCCATGACCACAGCTTGAAGGGTGGTTTTCCAATGACTGGGATTAGATTTCCTCTATTAGAGAGTATATGACTTTTAGGAGGTATATTAACACCACATAAACTCCATTTAAGTCATATGTGTGTGTGCATGCGCACACACACACACACACACACACACACACACACTCACACACGAGTCCTTAAATGTTGTTTTTCCTCTCTATGTATCTGCATCACCTCCCCTATCATCTATCTAATTAATGTGTCCACTCATAGTTTGATCTACAACAATGCAATAGGGAACATTTGTCTTGGAGAAAAACAATACTTAAGTGGACTTAAGGACTTTTTAATAGAAAGGAATTCACTTCTAGTAGTATAAACTTAACCAACTCTCAGTGACTGGAGAAGACACAGACCCTAATAGAGAAACAACTACTGCCATTTTCCTTAGTCCAATATAATTTCTAATTATAGTCTAATAACCAAAGATGAGTGTAGTTCTCCAGGATCAATGAACATGTGTTCTTCCTTATTTTTCAGATGATAGAGACTATTACAGAGATAAGAAAAATAGCCACAATGCATAGAATAAGAAACAGTGGCATGCTCAACCCCAATTGATACATCTATAAAGCAACCCCTTTACTAAAGGCTCAGAGAGTATCTGAGAATAGGTTCTTGAAAGATTCTAAGAGCCAAAGAATCAGGAAACCTGTTGAGAGATAGTGTCTTCTGGACATGACTGGGAAGCTGTATCCAGGAAATGTCAATAATATAGCACCAAAACAAAATGCACATAATGTCCACACCTGCTTGCAAGCCAGCAGAGACCCTGGGGGGGGGCAGCTAGAATAAGGAGGAGGAAGGGTGAAAATGATGTAAATGTCGTACTCACATGCAATATTCTCAAAAACAATTCAAAATTTAAAAAAGAATTAGGATATTTGGTTTTTTATTTTTAGTATTTTTCTATGGTTTAATTTGTTCTTTGAGAGTTTCAACTTTCATACAAAATATTTTTATAATATTCACATACCTCAACTCTTCCCAGACCCAACCTAGTTCTCTAAATAGATACAAGCAGCTGAGGATGTACTGGCAATGTTCAGTATAGATTTATGTAACACTTCATAGTTTAAAAAATTAATTTATTATGCTGTTATTTGATCATCAGCATCACACATGTATGTCATGGGATATCAGTTGAAGATGTGCTACATTTGTTTATGCTGTCAAACATTTCCTTTTAGGAAGTTCCTAAAAATGATCTGTTGTACAATATCCTCCTTGCCAAGACTATATGAAGACTTCTGAAGAGACCCAGACAGCTAAGTTGCCTGGGAGACTCTGATCTGTTGAACTGCCTACACATTTTTCTGTGAGTACCAGCATTCCATCTTTCTTAAGTCATCACCCATGCTGAGTGATGTAACTGCCTTTGAATTGTCCTTCCTTCTGTACATCAACACTTACCTATATTTCTTTCAGTTATACACTCGTCAGTTGGACTTTGTTAATATTATTATGTTGGCCCGTCATTGGTTACTTGTCTGGGATGTCTAGATGTTTGTGCTGTATCTCTTGAGAAAAAAATGTCACACAACACTCTTTTAATTTGTGTCCTTTCTTTTTTCTTACCCACACTGTCTATAACCTTAATGAGTCTTCTTTCAAACTTTCTTGATTACACCAAAATTATTCTTTTTCTATTCTCTAAGGCTATATTCCATAGTCACCTTGAATTAATTCCTTCATTTAATTTTTATAATCAATATGTTAACACCAATCTTATTCTTCACAATGCAATCCACCTCAGCTTTGCTTTATGTTGAACCCATATTCATAGCAGCAATTGCATTTCTTTATTCATAGATCATCCCAAAGTTGTGTCAATTATTCCATATATAATAATTGTCTCTCTTTAAAAGTTATTCTTTTGTGTTAATATTACTGACCCATTTCCCTGTCTTGTCACATTTTCATATATCTGGTAGATTTAATGCCACAGACAAATCTAACTCCCTATTCTTGCCTGACAAACAGAGAAATTCTAGACTGAAATAATGATCCTTAAGATAAAATTATTGTGTTCCTTTCCTTGAATGGTGTCTGACTAGGCCCTCTCTCAGTCTAGACTTTAATCACCCTGCAAAGGTCAGTTCAAATTATATTGTTAAACTGTCTTGGCTCTTCATTATATCTTTTGTTCAGAACATGCTGGAGTCACTGGACTCTGGAGAAATATAAATTATTTGTTGTTGTCCTTGTAATGAGCCAAAGTTTGGGGCTTCACGTTTTTCCATTTTCCTCAATACATAGAACAGTGATGGACATGTAGTAGATTACACAATAAATACTTCAGGTTGATTGATTGTGAAGTTCCTATTTCTCTTTAGGGACAGCCATTGAGGCTTGGCCGCCTTCCCTCTTGAATTTGTCAGCCAGCATTAAAACTTAATTAGACCATGTATTCCAATTTTCCAATATATGATTTTGTGGGGGAAAAAGAAAACAACTTCTTCAAGTGTTTTCTAAAATTGTGACTGTATTCTTCTGGCTACATTTCAAACTTGAGACATTTTATTTTTCTTTGGAAACTATCCAGACAAAATTAAATTTAAATTTCTTTTGAAACTATAAACATTCAGCAATTATGATCTTGTTGTGAACAAGGAGTTGAATAGAAAGCTGTATTTTCTTTACCCACAATGGGAAAAATACTATTCAGAGAATTTATATTTATTTTCCTACCATGGAAAATTTATAAAATGATTTTTTAAGGTCATATTATAAACACTTCCAAGTAAATGCACTGAAGGCCTCCCCAGGGAGTTGGAGTGGTTTTCAAATCAATCCCATCCAAGGGACATCTTATTTAAAAGGTTTACGAACAAACTTAAAAATCTCCCTATCCTATTCTTTCCAACAAGGATGAAACTCAACAAAGTAGAGAGCAGAGCAACTCCGTGAGTTGTTTCCTGATGATGAAAGCACCTTGGGACACTAAGTTAACGGAAATAATTATTTTTCACAGTCAAACTCTGTTTCAGTAGAGTATTTTAATGGAAACAGAGTTCCCTTAGAAAGTTCTGGAAGGTGCTGGAGAATGCACCCAAGAGTCTGGGAGTCATAAAATAATATCATCGGCCAAAAAGAGGTAGCCAATCCAGCCAGCAATGTAGGGATAGACTCCTTTCATTCATTAACTGTGAAATGGAACAGCCTCAATAGAGCTGAAAAAATGAACTTCTACTATATCACCAAAGGTTGGTACATATTCTTAAAGCCATGGGGAGGGAGACATTATACTTCTTTTAATCATTGTCCAGCAGGAACTTTTTTGAGGCAACTCAGATTTATTGTAACTTCCCACTGACACCAGTCTTGCTTCTAATTACTGCTTCTCTGGAACTTGGAATAAATCTCCTTTTGTATCACTATTTGTACCTTTACAAAGACCAGTTTTGTAGTTATTTAGTTAGCCATGCTTTCTATCTCTACAAAAGCTAAAGTTCAAAAGAGTTCCAATTAGTGCAAGCACACAGAACAGTTTCTATTAAACTCAGCTCTGCTGGTCTCGTTATTTCTTACTTCTTTCACATTATATCTTATATATCTTATTTATTTATTTATTTATTTATTTATTTATTTGCTTGAATTATTTACTTGAATGATTTACTTATTTATTTATTTTGGTGTTTTTGAGACAGGGTTTCTCTGTATTGCTCTGGAGCCTGTCCTGGAACTAGCTCTTTAGATCAGACTACCTTCCAACTCACAGAGATCTGCCTGTCTCTGCCAACCAAGTACTGAGACTAATGGCCTGTGCCACCAAAGCCCAGCTCATATTATATATCTTATCTCTGTTTCTTTAAAGATCCTTTGCCTTTATGTTTGGAAAGTTGCCAAATACAATGACAGCTATAGCCTTGGTTTTCTGTAGAAATTCTGTAGACTGACCTGAAACTTGCTGTAAAGGGCATAGAGCTTGTCTGTACTGGGATTGGAATCCAAATATCCCAATCTGACATTTTTCTTAGAACTAAAAATTTTCTAGACTTGCTCTTCTATCTTTCTAGCAGAACATATACATTTCATGAGGAAGTGAGATTTTTTTTTTCAGCTATTCGCACAGTTGCATTTTACCCTGTCCTTTTAGGAGATGCAGGCGATGGAGTGGTTTAGCACATTTTTAAGTGGCAACCTTTCCAATTTCATTCTGTGAATAAAACTTTATGATTCTAAAGAAAGTGTAACATGCAAATAATAGAATTTGAATTAAACAGAGCACTCTTGAGTCATCTTTAATATGAATAATAATTGGTAATTTTTAATATACATAAATGCTTTCATATTGGCTATATGAATTAATCTGACTGAATGGTTTCAAAGACTTCAAATTTATCAATTAACATTGAACCATGTGTGGTTGGATTACCAGAAAAGCAGCCTAGCCAGCTGGGGAACTCTGATACTATTCTCTGCTAACTAGCCATTGGGGGTGGGGTGGGGGTATCTTCTTCATTTTTGCTTCTACCTAAAAGTTAATGTCTTTTCTATTTGGTGTATATGTATGTGATGTGTGAGTGGATTTGCTCATATGTGTGCGTGTGGGCGTGGGCATGTGCTTGCTATAGGCCCTGAGGATGTCAGAGAACAACTTTTGGATGTTAGTCCTGGCCTTTCTAGATTGTTTGGGCTTCTTTTTCAGTTGTATAAGCCAGACTGTCTGGCTTGTGAGCTGCGAGGAGAGTTCCAGCTCCCTGTCTTCCTGTATGGATGAGCTAAGATTGTAGGGGCTTGTATTGTTGTTGCATCTAGCTCAACTTTATTTTAGATTTATTTTATTTCATGTAAGTGTTTTGCCTGTGTTCATATGTGTGCCACGTGCTTATTTGGTGGCCCCAATGGTCAGAAGAAACTTGAATTGTGGAGACCTATGAGCTATGCAGTTGTTAGGAGAGGAAACTGTGTCCGTTGTAAGAGCCACCAATGCTCCTAACTACAAAACCATCTATCTAGCTTCTTCATCTGGCTTCTTCTGTAGGTACTGGGAATCTGAACCTGGGTTGTCAGGTTTTCTAGTGAGTGTGTTTACACACCAAGCCTCCTCCACAGTGACTTTTCAGCTGATTAAATAGGATCCTTAGTGCCTTGTTGTCTGAGACAGAGAAAACTGTCATTTATCCAAGCATATGGTAATTTTCTGCAAAAAAATCTGTCTTACATATAGAAAAAATGCTATTATATCTTATATCTGTGTATGTGGTAACATCTTTTTTAAATACATATTATGTGAAAAGCAATTTTATATTTAGTGGTATCAAAGAACAGAAATATAAAAATTTCAAGTTATATCAAAACTGAAACTATTGAGAAATACATTTTATGCAATGTATATGTATATATGTGTGTGTATATTTATAATATAATTTAAAGAACAGATTGGTGATAGAATTTGTATATCTTAGTAAAAAGATATGACATGTTCTTGAATCAGAGACTCAATATAGTTAAGATTTTGATTTTACTTAACCTATAAAGAATCTAGTCAAATACATTTTTAGTATTGAAAAACTAATTTTAAATTGTCAGTGATAATTAAAGGATCTGGACTATCTGAAATAAATGAAAAAATGTAATAGTATTGTACTACCTGTTATAAAGATTTATAACAAAATTGCAACAAGATTGCTTGGTATATGAATAAATATAGATATACTGATCCATGAAGCAGAAATAACAGTTGTGGTGTGGAAAGATTGACATCTGAAACAACATGCCAAGTTTAGTCAGAGGGAAAAGGTGAATAATGTCAATGATAATGATAAGATATTTGGATGACCACATTCAACAAAATGATACTCAACCTATATATCACAACCTGTAGAAAAGGAGTTCAGCATGTTCATATAGGTAAACATAAGAATCAAAAATGGAGGCTGGGAGATGGCTCAGTGTTTAAGAAAATGTACAGAGGTTATAGAGTGTTAAGAGTAGTTTTTTTCCCCTGGCAGTCTGGTTCCACCACCTTGCCAGTACCAATGTTGTATTAGATATAATTCTGTTGGCCTGCTACTAGCATTTCTTATTGGCTAGCTCTGTCTTAAATATTAACCTATTTTCATTAATCTTAGTATTTCCACATGGTCTTATCTTACCTGAGAGAGACCCTGACATTCTTCTTTCTCAAATAAGAATAACAGTTAACAATATTTAGTCCATTAACATTTAGCAAGATTTAAAGAAAATATTTTATCATCTATCTTTGTGAATCTAAAGTTATATATGTAACTTATCTTTAATCCTAACTAAGGAAAACTATAACCATAATTATCTGTCTTCAACTCCCTCAAAACCACAGAAGCGTAATATATAAACTCTAGAAATAACAGAGACATCTCGGTACCTGGTCAGTCACCTGAAGTTCTTCTCTAATGTTCCACTTTCTGATAGAACTACATACAGTGAAGCATTTTATGCCAGACACAATATGATCTATAGGCTTTTAAAGAGCTCTGGTAACAACTTAATGCTGTGTATGAGAGTTGGCACTGGCAGTAACAACATCTCTAAGCCGGCAACATGCTGCTGGACCAAGGCAGTGAGCACAGTTCTCAGTTCTCGTGGTAAAATACCCACCACCCTCTTTGATAGACCATGGCTAATACAGCCCTGGCTTTCATTTTAGCAATGTTGTTGTTTACCAGATAAAAGACTCATGGCCAGAAAAAGATATAGATTTACAGTAAAGACAGATTCAGAATAAGAAAAACTGCTAAAGGTTTACAGTGTGTTTTAAAATATATGTAGGCTTGAAAGAGAAAAAGAAACAGGATAAAATGATTTTAAAAAGAATAATAAAAAGAAAGAGAGTAGCTGCGTGTAGTGGCACATGCCTTTAATTCCAGCACTTGGGAGAGAGAGGCAAGAAGATCTCTGTGATATCAAAGTAAACCTGGTAAACAGAGTTAATTCCAGGACAGATAAAATTTACACAGAGAAACCCTGTCTCAAAAATATGAAAAAAAAATAGAAGTAGAAGAAATAGAATAATAAAAAAACCACATAAAGATGGAAAGCACAGAGAGAATCAGGATACTGTACGGTATTATATTGTTTTTGTATCATTTAGCTGCTGATGAAATAACAACAACTGTTAAAATAAATGCTGCTGGATTAATGCAATTTATATATTTTAAAAATGCTTTGACTCCAAAATTTAAGTCCAAGGACAGGTTACTGGGGAAAAGGATTTCTATTTTTGTTTCCACAGAAAATAAAATGCTATGGATTCCTTCATGGTTTGATCAAGCCAGACCCCCTGAAACAGCATCCCAGGTGATACATACAACATTCAAAACAGTTTGGATGAGGCAGCCTTGCAGACCACTTCAGCCAGGATTTCTGTGTCTTCTTAGAATCCCCTCAACAGCACTCCCTATCAACAGGAAGCAGTTTGAAAAGAACAACACCCAAATTCCCAAATATTGTTTATAAATATTTGTTTTCATTTAAATAGGCTTTGTTATAAATGGTTAATGATCACAATAAATCTCTTTTTAAAGGTAAAAGGGGGAGTATGGTATAGATATGAATACTTTGTTTTTGAATGGAATTTCATTTATTGATGCAAATTTAAGGTCAGTTTTGTGATAGGTATATTTCTCTTGTTTATGTATTATGTTTATATAGATCATTTAGGAATGTAATGTATAATTTAGTATAGATTATAGATATTTACTTAGAATAGTCAAAATTTATAGTTAGGTGAGTTGGGTTTTCTAAATATATAGAGATGTATTTGAAATTGATAGGCATTCTTCAAACCTTTCAAAGACCTACAGATTATAGCATTTAAAATGGTTTAGGGTTTTTCTTGACAGTGAGATATAACTTCTCCTGGCAATAGCATCTGCATCAGAATGGAAGATGGACATCAAAGAAACTAGTTATAGAGTTTGCCTCTAATATGGCAAGACTAACCATTTGGGCAAGATACTGCTATTGTCTGGACTGTTTGACTTTATGCTATATAAACTGGAAATGCAGGACCCACAGGAAAGTGATTGCTGAAAAAAGATTGACAGTGTTACAGGGTTCCTACTTCTTGGAAGGGTCTGCTAGACATTCTGCAGGACACAGAAAAACATGACTGATAAACTGCCAATACAGGTAGACAGTTTAAAGTTTCCTGCTTTGCTGAAGAGTCTATCAGATACACTATGGCCTATAGGCTGAAGATGGAATATAAGAGAATAAAATGGGTCAGATTTATCCATGGGACAGTAGTTTGCTGATATCATATAGGTCCTAATCAATCTGCAGATAAACAACAATCACAAGACAAGTATGTTATTCAATCAGTGTATCTCAGTAAAATTAACAAGTGATGAGAAGAAATCAGGCTATACATGAGCTATCCAAGCATTCATTTCAATAGTGAGCAAGTATTCTCTATGCAGTGGCTTGAAAGTTTCCTTCTTTGTTTTCCATACTGAAATTTAATCAGTCAATTGAAGTATGAATATGTTTTTATATTGCAAGAATAAATGATTGATGGTGAAAGTGATTAATAGTGTATGTGTATACACAACTAATCAGCAACCATCAATGAACTAGGTAATCTTTTAAATCATGTGTGGTTTTTTAAACAATCATATTAATAATATATAATTGGAAACAAATATTAGTGATAACATCATACAGATAGTTTTATCAATATTTATATATAATAAAATTGCATTTTATAAAAATTATACCATGAATTATAAAATACTAACTTAAATATTAGCTTAAATGATTTGTACCTGGGCTAGGCAGTGGTGGCAAAGGGCTAACAGAGTGGATATGAAGACAGAATCCAATTTTCTACTGCATAAAAGAAACACACCTCAACTTCAAAGAGAGACGGTCCCTCAGAGTTAAGGGTTGAGAAAAGTTTTTCTAATCAAATAGACCCAAGAAACAAGCTGGTGTATCTATCCCGATATCTAACAAAGTAGACTTTAAACTAAAATCAATCAAAAGAGATGAAGATGGTCATTTCTTATTCATCAAGGAGAAATCCATCAAGATGAAGTCTCAATTCTGAACATCTATATCCCAAATACAAATGCACCCACATCTGTAAAAGAAACATTACTAAAACTCAAATTGCACATAAAACCTCACACACTTGTGGGAGATTTCGACACCACACTCTCAACATTAGACAGATCCACCAGACAGAAACTTAACAAAGAAACAAAGGAACTAACAGAAGCTATGACCTAATTGGGTTTATATAGACATTTGTAGAACATGCCATCCATGTTACCTAGCTTTTCTGGTGGTGTGGATTGTAGGTAGGTAATCCTTTGCTCTTTGTCTAAAAACCATATATGAGTGAGTACATACCGAGTTGAGTTTGTGTTTTTGTGAATGGGTTACCTCACACAGGATGTTTTTTTCTAGTTCCATTCATTTGACTGTGGAATATTGTGGAAGTCTACTCCCTGGGGAGTAGAAACAGAATGGGATGGGGGTAAGTGGGGAGAATAGGGAACCATGGGAGAGTGTAGGGACTGGGATTAACATGTAAAACAAGCTTGTTTCAAATTTAAATGGAACAAATTACCACAAAAAAGAGAATATTCCATTCAAACACAAAAGTATATACTGGGAAAAAAAAAATGAAATAACACCCTGTATCTTATCAGACCACCATGCTTTAAAGTTAGAATTCAACAACAACACAAATCGAAGAAACCCTACAAACTCATGGAAACTGAAAAATACACAGTTACACCATTCCTGGGTCAAGGAAGAAATAAAGAAATTAAAGACTTCCTAGAATTCAATGAGAATGAAGATACAACATATCCAAATTTATGGAAAATTTTGAAAACAGTACTGAGGAAAGTTTATAGCACTAAGTGCACACATGAAGAAACTGGAGAATAGTCACATTAGAGAATTAACAGCAGAACTGAAAGTTCTAGAATAAAAAGAAGCAAACTCTCCCTGGTAGAGTGATGCCAATTGAAGGCTGAAGTCAATAAAGTAGAAACTAGGAAAATAATAGAAAGAATCAATGTAACAATGACTTTGTTCTTCAAGAAAATCGACAAGATAGATAAATCTATATCCAATCTAAATAAAAGTCAAAGAGGGAGCATGCAAATTAACAAAATCAAAACTGAAAAGGGGGACATAACAATGCACACTGAGGAAATCTGGTGAATCCTGAGGTCCTATCCTCCACAAAATAGAAAATTTAACAGATATGGACAATTCTCTGGATAGATATCACTTACCAAAATTAAATAAAGAAAAGATAAGCAATTTAAATAGACCCATAACTCCTAATGAAATAGAAGCAGTCATAAAGTCTCCCAACCAAAAAAAAAAAAAAAAAAAAAAGCCCAAGGCAAGATGTCAGTGCAGAATTTTATCAGAAATTCAAAGAAAAGCTAATACCAATACTACTCAAAGTGTTCCACACAATATAGACAGGAGGGTCATTGCCAAACTCTTTTTACAAGGCTATAATTACCTTGGTACCCAAGTCACACAAAGATACAACTAAGAAAGAGATAGCCTCATGAATATTGATGCAAAAATACTGGCACATCTAATCCCAGAACTCAACAGAGAAATTATCCACAATGACCAAGTAGGTTTTATCCCATGGATGTAGGGATGGTTCAGCATATGAAAATCTATCAATGTAATCACCATACAAACAAACTGAAAAAGAAAAGCCACATGATCATCCCTCTTGAAGCTGAATAACCCTTTGACAAAATCCAACACCCCTTCATAATAAAAGTCTTGGAGAGATCAGGAATAATAGGAACATACCTAAACATAATAAAGGCAATAAACAGCAAACCAACAGTCAACATCAAACTAAATGGAGATAAACTCAATGTGATTTCTTTAAAATTAGGAAGAAGACAAGGTTCTTCTCTCTCTCCATATCTCTTCAATATTGTACTTGAGTTCTAGTTAGAGAAATATCAAAATAAAAATTTTTATTCAAGGGAATAAAATTGGAAAGAAAGAAGTCAAATTTTCACTATTTGCAGATGATATAATAGTTTACCTAAGTGATCTGAAAACTCTACCAGAGAACTCCTACAGCTGATAAACATGTTCATCAAAGTGGCATGATACAAGATTAACTCAAAAAAAAAAATCAGCAGCCCTACTATATAAGACAATAAAAGGGCTGAGAAAGAAATCCGAGAAACACCACCTTTTATAATAGCTACAAACAACATAAAATATCTTGAGGTAACACTAACCAAACAAATGAAAGACCTATATAATAAGAACTTTAAGACTTTAAAGAAATAATTAAAGAAGATACCAGAAAATGGAAATATCTCCCATGTTCTTGGATAGGTAGGATCAACATAGTAAAAATGGCAATATTGCCAAAAACAATATACAGATTCAATGGAATCCTTACAAAAATTTCAGCATAATTCTTCACAGACCTTGAAAGACAATACTCAACTTTATATGAAAAAACAAAAGACTCAGAATAGCCAAAAGAACCATATACAATAAAGGAACATCTGGAGGCATCATCAACCCTAACTTAAAGCTCTATTATATAGCTATAGTTCTGAAAACAGCTTGGTACTGGCCCAAAAATAGATAGGAAGGCCAATGGAATCAAACTGAAAACCTGGATAACAACTCACAGAACTACTAACACTTGATTTTTGACAAAGAAGCTAAAATTATACAGTGGAAACAAGAAAACATCTTCAACAAATGATGCTGGCATAACTGAATGCTGACTTGTAGAAGAGTACAGATAGATCCAGATCTATCGCCATGCACAAAACTTAATGTCCAAATGGATTAAAAACCCACACTGAACCTCTTAAAAGAGAAAGTGGGAGGTGTCCTTGAACAAATTGGTACAGGAGACAGCTTCCTAAACAAAACACTGAGATCAAAAATTAATAAATTGGACCTCCTGAAATTAAAAAAACTTCTCTAAGGCAAAGGACACAGTAATCAAGACAAAACAGCAGCCTTAAGTATGGGAAAATATCTTCACCAATCCCACACATGACAGAGAGATGATTTCCAAAATATACAAAAAACTCAAGAAGCTAGATACCAAAACACCCAATAATCCAATTAAAAAGTGGGGTTCAGAACTGAATAGAGAATTCTCAATAGAGGAATCAAAAAGTGGCTGAAAGAAAATGCTCAACATCCTTAGCCATTAGTGAGAGGCAAATTGAAACAACTCTGCGATACTATCTTACTCCTGTCAGAATGACTAAAATCAAAAACTGCTGGAGAGGATATGGAGAAAGGGGAACATTCTTGCACTGCTGGTGGGAGTGCAAACTCAAACATTCATTTTGGAAATCATTATGGTGGTTCCTCAGGAAAATGGGAATCAATCTATCACAAATCAAGCAAGTCCACTCTTAGGCATATACCCAAAAGGTGCACATTTATAGAACATGGACATCTGTTCATCTATGTTCATAGCAGCATTATTTGTAATAGCCAGAACCTGGAAGCAACTTATATCCCCCTCAACGGAAAAATGAATGGAGAAAATGTGGTACATTTACATAATGTATTACTAGTCAGTGGGGGGGACAAGACATAATGGAATCTTGAAATTCACAGGCAAATGGATGGAAGTATAAGAAAGCATCCTTTGTGAGGTAATCCAGTCACAAAAAGTCAAACACTGTATGTACTCACTCATTTATGGCTTTTAGACATGGACCTACAGATCAACTAGGAAACAAGGAGGACCCTAAGAGACATACATGGTCCTCTGGAGAAGTGGAAAGAGCAAGATCTCCCAACCAAATTGCGAGCATGGGGCGAGGGGAGAGTGAATTAGAAGAAAGAGAAGGGGAGAAGAGGAAGCAAGAGGAAGACATGAGGGAGCAAGAAAATTGTATCATGGAAAGAACAGGTAGAGACCAAGAAAAGAGATACCATAATAGAGGGAGCCATTATAGGTGTAAAGAGAAATCTGGCACTAGGAAAATATCTAGAGACCTATAAGGATGACCCCAACTAACAATCTTAGCAGTATTGGAGAGGCTTCCTTAAATAGCCTTCCCTTATTTTATTTATTTCATTGCTTAAATTTAACAATACAATTTTCATCATTTAAAAAGGCTTTTTAAAAAGATTTTACATTCTTTGTGGCTAAAATCAAAATGACACATTGAAATGATAGCTTTAGTTTCCAACTGTTTTTAATAAGTAGAAAGTATTTTTAGAAATGTCTTAAATATAAATAGCAGGAACAATCTATTTGCTAAAAACTTACTATTAAAAATTCTCTCATGAAGCTTAGGATTCATGATGTTAGTGCCTTAATTGTTTCTATCATTTTGTTGATTGCATATATGAACATCAAAAGGCAAGAAAGCATCTCCAAATGTCAAATCTCACAGGGTAATGATGAATTCAATCTCACTTCTACTCAACTGGACTTTAATCATTTAAACAATATAGTGAATTCAGCTGAAGAGGTGCCTATAGAGGGAAAAGTAGAGTGAGTCACATAGTTTGATTAATATTTAACAAACACGGTAAAGATTTTGATTGATTTACAGACTGTTATCACATATGTTTTATGTTCAGAAAGAAAAGATAGCCATGTATCATGTGATGAAATCTTAAGACCACAGAGATGGTCAGCAGTGTTCCTTTAATCCTTCTTGAATAAGCTTTACTCTGCATGAAAGACTATGGCAACACTGCAATGTGCTCAAATAAGAAGGATAACCACCATGAAATCTTTGAACAAAGACACCTAGCAGGTATACAGTAACAATATAGTAGACACACAACAGCGATGGTCTTTTGAAAAATTCCTTGAGAATGTGATGAAATTCAATCACTTTGAGAAAGAAAAGGTTCATACATGAACACAAGAGTCTCTCATTTCTTTTTCTCTAGGAAGGGTACTAAAATACATTGTCAAATGATTGAGAGCTGAAATGCAACTCAAACTGAGAAATAGTTATCTGCCTCTTCTGTAATCATATTAACTGGAACTAAAGTCAATCTGTTTCTCTTGCAAGTAATTTTGTAGAGTAGCTAGTATGCGAGCACATGCTGGTAATAAAAGTGTGTAAAGGAGAGAGGTAATCTTGTTTGCCTTGGGAACTACTCAAGGAGTATTCTATGAACTTCATCTTGTAAGAACTGCTTATATTTGTAGCTTATGTAATCTTTGAACAATTGCAAACTAAAAACTCACATATATCCCTCCCATATTTCTCAGTTTTCCAATGAATATCAACATCTAGTCCAGCATTCCACAAAGCAGTTGATTATTCTATCTCCCGACATTCTCAAATTTGTCAGTTTCTCAGTCTCCAATGGCTTTTATTGATTTCCTTGACAACCTTGATGAGTTTCATCAATTCTTTTGTAGAGTGTTTGAAAGATGATATGGTTTGGTATTTCTATGTTACAAATGATGGGTGTCCACTCTGACCAGAGCACAGCAAAAAGTGATGGGCCTTGGTAGGGCCATATCATATCAGGAGTTATGAGATGTTGCTTTGTATTGTTGGGAATATAACAGTGGTCACATATTTTTGAATTTCCATTTTTATATTTGAGATTCTAATATAATACAATTATTTCACTTGCCTTTCATACTCCAAACCCTTCCATATATTTCTTCTTTCCTTTCTTTAAATTTGTTGTCTCTTATTTTAGTAACTATTATTGAATTCATATATGCAAATATATGTATATGTAATATAAGTTCATAATTATAGGAACTTTGTCCATTTTGTATAGTGTTAGTGGTATGTATTGTGCATTCCCTGGGGAAGACTGTTCCTCTTGCTCTCAACATTGCTTATTGGTCTTTACCTCTTTGTGTGATTGCCTCAATCCTGTATGATCACATTAAAAACAATAAACAACACACACACACACACGCACACACACACACACACACACACATACATTCTTCAAATCAATTTTACTTAGTTTTCTTTTTAATTCTAAAATTCTTGAGAGAAAATTCTTTTTCTTCTTTATTTTTTAAAAAATATTATCTTGAGAATTTCATACACATGTAGAATGAGCTATGATTATGCTAACATCTAATTTCTTCCTCTACCTCTCCCTATCCCCCCAACACACCTCCCTCCCAGCCTTTTTGTTCGTTTGTTTTGACAACCCACTAAATCCAGTTAGTGCTTCCCTTATGTGCACAGGAGTGGGGCTATCCACTGGTACATGTGAAACCTACAAGTGGACATATTATCAATTAAAAGAAAATTCTCTACCCTCCAGCAAGTACTCACTGTCTCTAGCTCCACAGTAAGTGGTGGGGCAGGAAGATCATCTACCCCACCTATGCCAGGATTCAGCTATTGATCTTGTGTAGATCTCATACAGGTAACCACAGATACTGTGCTTTTCTTATTGCAGTAGCAACAACATGTCCACATTACAGCATCACATAATGCTTCTTTCCATCCGTACGCTCTCACATTCTGCCAGTTGCTCTTCTGCAATGTTCCTATTTAGGCCTGAGCACTCAGTTCCTTTTTTTTTCCAGCATGTTGACCATTTGCGCCACTTTCTTAGTGAGTTAGTTCTGATAACTTTATATAAAACTACAGTCATCTGAGAAGAGGAAACTTCAGCTGAGAAAATGTTCCCAGCAGCTTGTCCTGTACATAGGGCACAAGACATTTTATTGGTCAGTGATTGATGTGGAAGGTCCAGTGTGGGTGGTGACGTTCATGGACAGATGCTCCTGGGTTGAAGAAAGAAACTGGGCAATTGAGGAGCAACAAGCCAGGAAGCAGCAGCGTTTCTCCATGGTCTCTACTTCTGTTCCAAACTCCAGGTTCCTGCCTTGAGTCCTTGCCTTGATTTTTCTTCATGATGAATTATAACTGTAAGCTGAAATCAGCCCTTTCATCCCCAAGTTTGCTTTTTATTTTGATGTATCACAGCAATGAAAAGCAAACCAGGACACTCTCCATTTTGGCCTGGCCTAAAACCTGCAGTGTACCAAAGTTGATATTAAACTCTTGTCCTCCTGCCTCTAACTCCCATAAGCATGAGGTGTGAGGGAAATTCCATACCGCATTTGAAGGAAATCCTTTGAAACTCTATGGGCATTTGTTTAAATTTTACCCACCATTTTTATATTTATTTGCTATTTTACTTACCCATTTTCTTCCTCTAGTTTAATGACATCATAAATTACTTTTTCTTTGCTTACAATATCCAACCAATAGTGTTTGTTGGTTACTTCCATTTATGTGTCTAATGCTGGATCCTAAGCTCTGACACAGTGCCTTGTATGTGTAGGTACTCCACAAATATTTTTGAATTAAATAATGAAATTCTGTGAGAATCAGGTGTTTTAAGTTTTAGTTATCAGCATTTTTTAAGTATTCAGAAAAATACTATGAAGAAAATAAACACAACTCCTTATAAGAAAGTAACCACAGATGTGGCCTTTAGAACAGAAGTTGGAATAATCACTTTTAATCTGGGACTTGAGCCATGAAAAAAAATGTAGTCCCATGAATATTGGGGAACAGAACATTTAAACTAGGTGTGGCAACTTGCTGAAAAAGTAAATAAATACAAGCTTCTCAGTCTATATAATGTTACTTGTGTATACAGAATTTCAGTGGCTTTTTGATTGTTCAAACATGCCAAATGCTTTCTACTTAAAGAATTTTCTGCAAGTTGTTACACCTTTTTTAAATGTTCTGTACACACACACACACACACACACACACACACACACACCGCACACATACCTACACACATACACACACACAAACACAAACACAAACACCAGTTAAAGAAAAGGAGGCCAGAGACCATGAATTTAAGAGGAACCAAGGATTTTGGGGCACATGCAAGGGGCTGGAAGGAGGGAGGCAAAAGGGGAATATCTGATATAAGCATATTAATTAGAAAATATAATTAATTAATTAATTAATTAATTAGAATAATAAATAATACAATAAAACCAGGAGTCAGGGAGGCTGTATTCCTAGAGTGAAGCAAGGTGGGGCTGGCCATGGGAAGGAATTTGAATTTATTGTCATCATTGTGAAAGACAATAACATCCCTTAATAGTCTTGATCCAAGATGTGATTAAACATTTGTTTAGGTATCTAGTTCTCCTGCCAAATTTCTCTTTGAGAGCAAAAACCACATCTGTGGGTACTCAGTTTTAAAGCAGAACTTGAAATATGCCTAAGACTTAAAAGTATTGGATTACATATAGGTCTGGAATCAACCTCATAAACATTAACATTCCTTTTCATTGCCCACTGTAATAAACATGCTGGGGAGAACTCATTATTTAATATCAAATGTCACTATACTGAGGCTTTAAGCATCATTCTGTTCAATCTCATCAAGGCTCTTTTACCAAGCCAAAGATTCATTATTCAGGAATAATAAACATACCTTCCTTGAAAGCATGCTTCCCACTTCTTCCAAAGATAAAATTATGTTAACCTTAGAGCAGAACCGTACTCTTTAGTGAGGTATGGGTTCCCTTTAACCAAGAGAAATTAATCATACCCAATTCACAGAGAAACTAAATAATTCAACAGAAGACTGTTTACATTGAAAGAGTGTGGCCAACTGAAAAGACATCATCCCCTGGGAAGCTCACACCTACATGTCTCTAGCATCTTTAACATGAGCACATTTCTAATAACCTGGTAAAGGAAGCATGACAAATTAATTTGTTGAGTAACTTCATCTTTCCTCAGAAGCCATGACCTTACTCTTTGACCTTGGAAACGTATGTTTTACCTTCCTTTATTCCAGGTATGAAAAAACACTACTGAAACTTTGCTAATAAGGCAGGTAATGTATAATTGATCCTTTCTTTAGCTCACCGGCATTGTTGCCTTGTCTTTCTTGATGACAGTCATTCAGACTGGGTCCAGATGGACTCTCAATGTACTTCTGCTGTTCATTTCACAGATGGTGAAGGATGTTGAATACCTTTAATTTTTGTTTTACCTTATATTTTTAGAATTTTATACAGATTATTGTAGTTATATCATTTGTATCCTTTTCTCCCTCCTCATCCCCTACTCTCTTTACAATTCATTACTTCTTTAATTATTATTGACACACACCACGTGAACACAATAGCAGCAACAGTAACAGCAGTAACAGCAGCAACAACAAACCCTAATGAGTCCATTTGGTATTGTTCCTATGCAGTGTATTTGGGGCTGACCATTTGAGATCGGATAGTTAGACAGCTCATCCCTGAACAAACCTATATTTCATTGAATTGGAATAATTTTTAGTATATGCACGTTCACACATATGTACACACTTAAGTATTGGTGCACATACATGCATATGCATGTGGACGGAGGCCAGAGTTGATGTTCCGTCTCTTCCTCACTCACATTCCATGTCCTACTATATTACTGTATGCAGTAAAGGTTGTCATGATCTGTTACGGCAGATTTTTCCCGCCGGCTGCAGCCGATCCTGCCACCATGGTCCCGCCGCCACGTGAGCCCCAAATAACATTCAGAGACTCTGTATTTTATATAATCCTGTTGGCAAATTACCATTATTGTTTATGGGCTAGCTCTGTCTTAATTATGAACCAATTTCTACTTATCTAAGTATTTCCATGTAGTCGTCTTATCAGGGAGCTGCAGTGGGCATCTTCCTCCATGCTTGACTCCTTCTTCCCACTTCCTCTTTCCTCCTTGTCTCCTAGCCCCACCTGTCTTGTTTCCTATTGGC
The DNA here is from genome assembly GCA_030556225.1 of Cricetiscus sungorus. Taxonomy (NCBI): domain Eukaryota; kingdom Metazoa; phylum Chordata; class Mammalia; order Rodentia; family Cricetidae; genus Cricetiscus; species Cricetiscus sungorus. The sequence continues at coordinate 30,602,008 of JANBXA010000600.1, read as the reverse complement.
CACGGTGCTTTATTAATTAACCAGTATGATAAACATATTTACAGAATAACATCTCCTATCATCTCCTCTTTTCTGTCTAAAATAAAAAAAAGGGTTTAACCTTAACATAGCAAAATATAACATACAACAGTTATCAAATAAGAATCACAGTAAACAATATTTAGTCCATTAACATTTTGTAAGACTTAAAGAAAATATCTTCTATCCTATCTTTGTGTGTCTAAAGTCCTATATGTAACTTAACTTTAATCCTAACTAAGGAAAACTATAACCATAACTATCTGTCTTCAATTCCTTCAAAGACCACAGAAGGATAATATATAAACTCTAGAAATGACAGAGACAACTCACTGCCTGGTCAGTCACCCAAAGTTCTTCTGTAATGTTCCATCTTCAGCCCATAGGCCATTGTGTGTCTCCAGACTCCTCAACAAAGCAGGAAACTTTAAACTGTCACCTGTATTGGCAATTTGTCAGTCATTTTTCTTTGTGTCCTGTAGACTGTCTGGCACGTAGCCTCTTTGATGAAGCAGGGATCCTGTAGCAATGTCCATTTTGCATCAGCAGTCACTTTCCTGTGGGTCCTGCATGTCCAGTTTCTACAGCATAAAATCAAACAGTCCAAAAGAGCAGTACCTTGCTCAAATGGCTAGTCTTGCCATATTAGAAGCAAACTCCATAACACGTTTCTTCGATATCCATCTTCCTTTCTGATGCAGTTGGTGTTACCAGGAGCAGTTGTGCCTCACTGTCAAGAAAAACCCTAAACCATTTAAATGCCATATTCTGTAGGTCTTTGAAAGGTTTGAAGAATGCCTATTCATCTCAAATACATCTCTGCATATCTAGAAATCCTAAATAAACTCTAAGTTTTGACTATCATAGGTAACTCTCTATAATCTGTACTAAATTATACATTACATTTTCCAATGAGCTATATAAACACAATACCTAAACAAGAGGAGAAATATACATATTACAAACTTGACCTTAAATTGTATCAATAAAAGAAAATCCATTCCAAAGCAAAGTATTCATATCTATACCATAATTCCATTTTTACCTTTAAAAAGATTGCTTGTGGTCATTAACCATTTATAACCAAGGCAATTTAAATGAAAAGAAACATTTATAAACAATATTTGGGAATTCGGGCGTTGTTCTTTCCAAGCTACTTCCTGCTGGGAGGGGGCGCTGACATGGGGGGTCCAAAGAAGATGCAGAGATCTTGACTGTAGACATTGCTTCAGGGGGTCTTGCTTGATCAAACCATGTCAGTCTGGAAGTAATCCATAGCTTTTCATTTTCTGCAGAAACAAAAATAGAAATCCTTTTCCCCAGTAACTTGTCCTTAGGCTTAAATTTTGGAGTCAAAGCATTTTTAAAATATATAACTTGAATTAATCCAGCAGCATTTCTTTTATCAGAAGTTGTTATTTTCTCAGCAATCAAATAATTTAAAGAGAACAGAATTGCGTATAGTATCCAACATTTCTCTGTGCTTTCCATCTTTACATGGCTTTACGTGTGAGAAACATATTTACAGAATAACATCTCCCATTACATTCCATGTCCTACTATATTACTGTATGCAGTAAAGGTTGTCATGATCAGTGACTCATAGTTTTAAAATTCCTAAGATTTCAAAACTTTAGTCAAGTTGCTACATTTCATACATATTTGGCATCTCTGTTTTGGGAGTTGAAATCATGAAAAGTGTGTCAGGTAGGTAAAATTTATGTAGATGTTTGCTCAGATGACAGAGCTCAGAGTCTATGGATCTGCACATATATGTACAATGTGGGTATCGGGAGTCATTTTCATAAGTAAATGCATGAAAGCGTTAAAGTAAGTGGTGTAGAAGGCCTTGTAATAAATCTTCAAAATATAGCTCCTGATAGGCCTAATAAAGATGAAAATTTACCCTAAACTCAGATACTCCAGAGTTCATTTTAGTTTTAATCACAAATTCCTTTGGCTTAAGACTCCTGTCTCAAAGCACAATTACCTTAGGAATTCAGATAAGCTTGGATCTCAAAACAAATGAAAAGCAGACATTTACAACACTTCCAGCCACCACCTGAAACAAGGGTATGCAAATCACTTGAGGGGTTCAGTTGCCAGTGTTTGCCAGTTCATACCAGGATAGGGAGTTTCTGCCTTATGGCCACTAACCACATCACCAGTGACCCTGCTTTCTTCAGTTCACACTTACCTCAAAGGAAGGCTTCCTTGTGAAAGCACCAGCAGATGAATTCACACACCAGTGGATTCACACTGCTGTGAGATCAGATCAGCATCTGCCTTGAATATCTCATAGCAGGGTAGTGTTTAAGCCAGATTTTCCATACCAGGCAACCTGAAGATGAAGCACAGACATCCAATATTTAAAAAGTACTTGTAGGGAGACTATGTCAAAGTCCTCTTTAAAAGTCTTTTTGTTTTAAATAAATACCAGACAAAAGCTACCAAAAGAACATATTTGGATCTGCTTCACTTGGTATCTTTTATACATTTACACCATTTTGAATCTCAACATTATTTTCTCTGCATTTGATTTTAAGTATGAGATATTTAGGGCTGAGAAAATGAAGAACCTACCCCTAGTCACATACTAGTCAGCTGTACAGCCAGAATTTATTCTCTGCTTCCCAAAGTCCATCTTTTAAATGAACTCCTTTGGTATGTTATGGTATTAATGTTATGTATTTCTAAGAAGGGGAGAATTTACCATAGTTGGTATCCAATGCTAGTATATTTGGGAGGCTTGATGGCTAATTTTCCCTTTCAACTTGACTTTAGTTCATCTAGGAGATGCATCTACATGTATTTCTGAGATTGTTTTTCCAGTAGGTGTAAGAGAAGAGGGAAGGCTCACCCTGAATGTGGATATAATTGCCTCATGGTCTGTGGTTTTTGACTGAACAAAAAGGAGATAGAGATATAAGCACAGTAATTTGCCCTCCACTTCCTGTTTGCGCATGTGATGTGGGAGCTTCCTCCTGTTTCTGTTGTTGTCCCCACCCCACCTCATCATCACAGGATACAATCATACAGTGTGAATAAAAATGAGTCCTTGTTTCCTTAGGTTCCTTCCTGTTGAGTATTTTCTCATGGCAATAATAAATGTAAGTTAAGTAGTAGAAGATTTCATTATATTAATTGTCACATGGATAAGGTTTATAAATATTTACAATAAAATTTGAAGTATGCACAGTTGTATACATTTTATTTATAAGGCCATCAGTGCCAATATTATAACACTAAAAATTTAAAGCCTAACCTTTACCTAAGGGAAATGAAAAATATGGTTTCAATTATGTTGCAAATGAACATTTGCCTGAACACATTACACTACAGTGCTCTAACACAAAATAATTAAAATGAGGAAATAGCTTGTCACAAAACCAGAATATACCCAAGAGCCAATAAGAAAAAAAAAGGATTTGAATGTGATTTCATAGCAACTTGGGCACTGGCAGCTCATTTTCTTGAGTGGCGAAATCTCTAAGGAAGGGAAAATCTGAGTGACAAATGGATGAATGGTTTTAGGATCATAAGTATTGAAGGCCACATCTGCTGACATCTGCTCTCATTTCTCATGGTTTAAAAAGTTATTTCCTTTCTCATTCTCTGAACTAGAATGAAAACAAATACTCACATGTCAAAAAATGCCATTTATTATTTGGAGATAGAATTCTGCATAAAATGACTTATGGAAACATTGAATGGCTATGTGTTATTCTTACTATTCATCGCAATTATTCACGTTGAAATAAGAGCACATGAGGGGAGAGAATGTATAGCCTAAACTATTGTAAATATTGTACAGTGAAGAAACTCTTACCCCTCTGTGGAGTAATCAAATATTGCTTTAAGTGTAGTATTGATTAGCTGCGAAACTCTTATGCATATTTGAGTGTTTCACACTACCTATACTTGCTGTGTAGTTTGGATACAGGCATATCAATGGAACAATAATCAGTGGAATTAGTATGTACAAACTGAGAGTCAAGTATTATTCACATTTCTCTGAATCACAATGGTCTGAAATAACCTGTGAAGATACAGCTAAATTTTAGTCATTGCACTGCATGGGGGAATCTTGTTTTTCAGGAATATTATTCAGTTGTCACTCAAGTTTGTGAACCTGAAAAGTAATAACATTGTCCCCTCTTATTTTTTTAAAATAATGATAATTGGAAGTAAGTGCTGCATGGAAGGAGGGATACAATATTTCCGTGTTGATATTTGCAGCTCTAAGAGCCAAGACAATGGAAAATGGTTATTGATATCTCTCAGATTTCAGGAAGTATGCTTAAATCACTATTAAATTTTGATACAAAGACTTTCAAAAAGATAATCTTTTAGAGGTAAATTTTCTAAATAAAGAAGAATGATATACACTTATGCTCTCCATTTTGTAAACAGAAGTAATAATCTCACTGACTGAAGAATGCTTGATACTAAGACTAGTAGCTTATTATCCAAGAATACTCTGGCTGATTCAATCTACCTCTTTCTTCTAAATGAAAGCATAGTGTTGGCAAAACATTGTGTGCACATTGAAGCAATTTTATTGGGTTTTGCATGTCTTCTTTGACTTTGAGAATGAATTTAATATAGACTGTCTGAAGTTTAAATGCTGACTGTGGACACACGAGGGAACATAGCAAATTAAGCCTTGTATGGATCCATCCTAAAGTTTTTGTGTATAGTCCTTGCTAGGCTTCTGCCATGTGCTTCAATTCATACTTTACAAAATCTGGTTTCCTATATTACTACTTTATCTTTTATGCATCTGCTTCAATGAAACCCAGAATTTCAGATAGTCTGCTCAAGTCTTTCCCCATCATCCATAAAAAAAAAATAGTTTAATGGAGCAGGAAGGAAAAAAATAAGATAAGGGTGGGAGTAATAGAAGAGATATCTCCCCCCAAACTCATAGCTGGCTAGGTTATAAGCCCCAGGGAAGAACCTATCCCTATTATTCTGATAAATGGACACAATAATAAACTATCATCTAAGTTCCAACTAAGGTACAGTTTCAATTTAAGTAAGCATTTCTCTATTTGTGGCATTGTTTATTTTGATTTCTACTTAACATGTTCCTAATCAGAATTTAGTAATAAGACACAAGGGGACAATAAATTTATACCTATGTGTGGCATTCATACAAACAAGCTTTGTAATTGTCCATGTGCTATATTGTCTAACTTGCTCTATTTTTGTTTTTGTAGAACATGCATACATACATACATACATATCATAATGTTTGGTGACTAAAAACATTAGTCTGCACTGCTCAAACTCCACTTAGCAATTATTCATGGGAACAAGCTTTTAATCATTTGATGACATTTTCAAATATAACTTCTTTTTTTATTCCTGGCATTGCCACATAATCTCTCATTAGAAATGCTAATCTAAATCTTAATAACTAGGCAGCATCTTGTCATCACAATAACAGGCCTGGATGTTTAGACATTTTAAATTCAGCCCTAGCATTGCTTAATTCTTTAGACAATCACACAGATGTAAGACCTTTGGACCCAGATACTGTGGGGGCCATCTGGAGCTTCCTGTCCTGTCAGTGTAGCCTGCACAGCCATAGTGTCTGCTATACAATGCATTATTAGGAGAGGAGAATATCTAGTCAGATAACTCAATTATTTTTTCAATTTTCTAGAAAAATAAGATTACCAACAGTATTTTTTATTTGCTTAAATAAAAACATTCATGAGCCAAATAGTATCTAGTCACAGGAAACATTTGTATTTCACAACTATTTCTAGAATGTTAAATAAATTTCAGTGGTCTTGTTTCAATTATTTGTCAAATTATAATTAACAATTCAAAAGTATTGCTTATAGTTGATGCTGTCAATTTGCCTTACAAAAATCCTTTCACTGAATCTGGTAATAGGAATATGTTTTAATTTGTTAAGCCTGTTAAATGTATTGTCAAATTAGTTATATCTTGGTTTTTCCCATGATACCAATAAAAATTGGTATCATGTATTGATTTTAGAATTTAGTGATACATTTTTATACTTTAAATGACAAAACATACTTTCTTTGCATTGTCAGCTGAAAATTTTGAAGTAAAAGATCCCATACATTGAACTAAACATCTTTCTAATATTTCCTTTTACCCACTCATTTTTGTATACTTTTTCTTATGTCTTACACTTAATAGTAAATTTAAAAAGTGCAATAGAAGTGAACAGAAGTTGATAAACATCTGTTTGTGACTACTCTAACACACTACTACCATTCTGATATCAATGGACAGGATCTTATGCCATGGAAATAGAAATAAAACAAAACCACTTACTAGAAATAGGACAGACATGTGCCCTCCTTCATTATCTTAAGATTTCAACTTGTAAGCATAAGGGAGCTAATGCTGGCAGCCTAAATAGTATTTTGCTTCTCAAATCTTCAGGCATTCGGAGCAATTCTTACCATTGGTGTTGTGGATCAGTATAAACATCTTGGCATCCTTGTTTGATATGATCCTTGTGATAAGGTTGAGGGAAGGATTGGTGGTTCTTGGGTTGCTGCCAAGCACTGGGGTTAAAGAAACACCACAGAATTAATCTGTCTGGGCTCATAGGAATTCACAGCGACTGAACCAACAACTAGGGAGCTTGCATGAGACTGATTTAGGCTCTCTGCATCTATGCAACAGTTATATAGCTTGGTTTCCTAACAGTGGGAGCAAAGGCTGTCTCTGACTCTTTTGCTGGCTTATGAGACTCTATTTCTCATATTGGATTGTCTTGTCCAGCCTTAATACAAGGGGAGGTACCTTTTACTACAACTTGGTATGCCATGTTTCAATTATATCCATGGGAGGCCTGTCTTTTCTGAATAGGAAAGGAGGGGGAAAAGATGGGGGAAGAGAGGTGAGGTGAGGAAGGGGAGTGGGAAGAGTTGTGTAAGGGGAAACTGTGGCTGAGATGTACAATTTATTAAAAAAGAAAAATTAAAAGGAACACCTATCAGCTCCAACAGACCATGTTAGCTTTGAATAATAGTCTTGCACAACACATTGTTATGTCTCCATGTAGAGTTGAGTAGCATTTAACCTAAGCATTAAGACAACAAATAGGACAGATATAATAGAAGGAAAAGACATCTATCACAACCTGTCTTCCTGAAGTGTTATAGCTAGTAAAGCCATTATGAACAGTATTGACGTAGAAGGTAAAGAGGCTTTTTTGGGGGTAGGGGGTCAGGATTCTGACAGCCAGAAGGTCCGAACAGCAAGGTACTGATGCTGCCTGAGGGAGGAGAGAAACATGACTGCTTCACCACTGAGCAAGAATGAAAATAGAACCATCTGATTAAAGAGACAGTCACTCAATAGGACAGAATTCAGCCAGGGATGGAAGAAGATGCTGCGATCTCCCTTCTGTAACTTTTCCAGAAGACTGATATTAATCTCTTTCAAAGCTGCTGCATGAACTCACCCTTCATGAGGTCATGCTTCCTAAAGTAGACTTCTCAATTCTGACATCCAGAGAGCAAGCCTCCCTCTGAGGAACAACCTCCAAGCCATAGCAGCAACTAAACAACTAAAGCACTATATAATATTCAAGCCATAGCAGCAACTATGATAGAAAACTATAATGTTTTCGCTATTGAAATTATTTGTATTATTTGTTAGTGGAATTGAGGAAGCTTGCTACAAATATCACACACCCGTATACACACAATGCCCATTTTATTTCTTTGGCAGTAAGGAAGATTGGACCCCTTGGCTCATCACAGATATGGGGCAAGAACTTTTTCACTGACCTGTAACTAACACCAGTGGGCCACAAACAAAAAAGGAAGACATGAAAGAAGGTCAGTCACTTACTAAGACAAAAGTTTTCTGGAGGGAGAGAGGGGAATGAGAGAGGGAGGACAGGGTGAAAATAACTGTATTTTACTATATTTTGTGATGATGTGGAAAATAAAAAAAATTATTAAAAATATAGTAAACAATTTGTACTGTAATTTGTGACTCTTTAAATGTCTTTATACTGAAGCTTATCTCTACTACACAAAAATTAAGTGCATATTAATATTTGTATTGTAAAATTATCCTTTTATGTTTATGCTGTAATACTAACCTATAATTTATTTGGGTATCTATGGTGATAGCTAACATGGCTGGGGTATGTTTTGGGGCCAATGATTTATGTAGTCTTTTTTTTCATTTACTCTTACTTAATCTGGAGCAGTAACTATTTTATCTTCTTTTTTAATGGTCTGGGTTCAATGCTACAGGATGTATTGCAGATGATAATGTAGCTTGCAACGATTACCTCTCAGAAAGTTCTGGAAATAATCCCAGAGCTACATTGCAAAAGTGTCTGGCAAAGGTACTTGTGCTGCCACTGTCATGGCTGACTCAAGGACAGTGCTCCTGACCTCTCTCAGGAGAGCTGATGGGTACTTCAGTTTCTCTCTCCCATCTCTGAGAACATTTGTGCTGCTTGTGGGACAGAGACTGTCCCAAAGCTCCCACAGAAAGGCTCTGTCACTTCCCTGGGGTCCCACAAAAGCAGGGCAACTTCCTGTTTGCTTTCCTGCTTCAGCCTTCCTTCATTGATGAAGAGAAACTGCTTGATAAAAGCTGGATCATGTGTACAATTTTTATCTGCAAATAAATTCTACAAATAGGCTTTATTTTTACATATCCAGTGTGCATTAAAATCATGCCAGGAGGCTTTAGAGTAGTTCTGAGTAGAATGCTTGAAATATTACTGAGTTAGAGAAGACATACAATCTTAGGTTCCCTAGCTGGAAAGTCTTATAGCCAAGGAGCGATGGAGCTAGGGTTTGATGTTAGAGAGTAGCATTGTAAGTCATATATACCTTATTGTGTGGAAAGCCTCTTGGTGGAGTACAAAGCTTTAACTGAATGTAGTAAAAAAAATAAAGTTCCCATTTCTTACCATTTTGAGAAAGAATCTGTTTATAGTTTCAAGTGTGTTATTCTTAAAATGTTGTTTTATAAGTAACTGTACAGACTAAATAACTTTGGGACGTTTTGTTCTATGAATTGTCTCTGTGCATCTTTGCCATAGTAAGAGCAAAGCATTGTGTCCAGTGACTAGGGAAGCAATTGTTTTAAGAGGTCCTCAAAGTAATTTACCTGTGTTATCTCGTTTAAATTTCACAATGAGCTGAGGTATGGTGTTGCACACCTTTAATTATCCCAACAGTTTGGAGGCTAATGTTGGATGAACTTCAATTTGAGATTAGCATGGGCTACATAGAAACAACTTGTTTAAACAAACGAACAAATATCACAATGAAACTATATGACAAAATTACAAAAATTCAAATAAGAGATTGATAAACTTAGGCAAGGTCACCTGATCTGAACATCCTGGCAGATGCCCACAATTTCCTACTGCTCCTGTAGTACTTGGTAAATCCCCATATGAAATCCCTTGCAAGGAAGGAAGTCAGAAGGAACTCCTCCAAGGCATTATATAATATTTGATAGTCAAAGCTAATTTGTTTAAACAGTTGAGTGACGCTATGTAAATGTTCAGTTTTGTGTAATTAAGCCTCAATGTAAATAAGGGAGAAATACATCTTCAGAACTAATGTAGAAAAAACTTTGTGTTTTCTCTTTTTTCTTTTCATACAAGGATACCTGTATGTATACCTGTATATATGTGTTTATAATAACTGTACAATATCTAATCAATTATTCATTCATTTGCATTATTGAATAGTTCAAAAGGAATTAGCAATATTTTGTATAAGTATAAATTTTCTTGAAATGATACTTTGTAAATGCATTAGAACAAATATCTATTATAAAACAATAAAAAATGATGATGTTTTGGGAAAATAATTACCTTATATAACTTGTCTGAAATATTTTTCCTTTCTCACCATTATTTTTTCTTTTCAAATATGTTCCTTTCTCTGGTAGGCATGCTTTTTAACAACTTATAGAAAAGCAAATGGTGCTGAATTTTTAATTTAGTAAGTTATAGAATCAGTACCTGGAAAGGAATGATATCTGTGTGGTGTGTCGGGGGGGGGCGGTGTTGTTGTTGTTGTTGTTGTTGTTGGTGGTGGTGGTGGTGGTGGTGGTGGTGTGTGTGCGTGTGCGCGTGCGTGTGTGTGTAGAAACAGATGCTAAGGTACTGAAGCTAAGGCTCTCTTGTTAATAATTTCTTTAAAGATGCATTTTAACACAAAAAGTAGAAAAAAGAAGGGGTGGGTGAAGAACAAAGCATTAGGCTCTATGCTAGCCATATTTCACAACTAGTAGAGCCAGGAGCTGTGAAAAAAAGTGTCTTCTAACAGTGCTAAGGATAAAATGATAGAAAGAATATTGAATTCACTGATTACCTCCATCTCCTGCCTCTGCCTAGTCAACATTGTATTTTTCTTTCAGCCAAAATTAAGTATTGTTCTTTTTAAAATATTTTTATCAAAATATGGAAATAGTGAGAAGAATCTAGAAGTTCCTGATAGCTTGTCAGGAGACTCTTAAACTACACAGGTCTGCATCAAATTGATTCTAATAGTGTCTGGAATGAACCAGATGACCATGATTCCAGGAAGAAAAACAAAATTACAAGAAGCACCTGGTTTCTTTTCTGGTGCTGTGATAAAAGAAACAGAAGGGAGAAAGGGTGCAGTATTTCAGTTCATGGCTCCAGGTCGTAGTCTATAGGAGCTGGGGTTTGAAGAAGCTGGTTGTATCCCCAATCAGGAAGCAGAGAGTAACAAACACCTGTGCTCAACTCATTTTCTCCTTTGTCTACATTCTAGTATCTGAGCCACACATAGTGGAAAGGCCTCTCTGTCTCCATTAATTTAATGAAGGTAATCTTCAACAAGTGTTCTCAGAAGCTTATATCCCAAGTAATTCTATATATATATTAAGATTAAGATTAATAATTAAGATTAACCATCACAAAAACACTAGAGGACAATGGAAGAAAGCGGCATGTGTCAGTTTGTCTTAGCTTATTTTCAGTTCTCAAAGTCAAATATTTTCATAACTTTTGGGGTAATGAGATATTCACATCCTTTGTTTTGGAAAAAATTACAAATATAATTAATTCTCAGACTATCTCTGGTTGTGATTGTTATCTAGTCTCAGAAAGGTCTTCTACATAACCCTAACTTATCTATGAATTGGAACGAAGTGTATGTCTTCTTGGCCTCTTGGTCATGGAGAATTCCCTTAGGAAGATACATAATGATTGCTATGAAAAAAACGTTGATTCAGTAATGGAGACTGACCTGAGAAATGGAAGTTCACCTTTATCCCAGTTGCAAATGTACTGATGTAAGTGTCAAGTGTCAATGTAAGTGTCAAGAGACACTTATTTGTTAAAATTGTCTTTTGTAATCTCTCTTAATATTTTTTTAAGCCCCCTTCCCCTACAAGCAGTGCATTCCTGTCTAACTGTCTTTGGATTTAGCTATTTGGCAAGTGAACTAGAAGCAGGAACAATAGGATGTCAGTTATGAACTTATGCCTTCTGATGCATTGTGCAGCCTCACCTATCTGCACTTTCTCTTTAACTTTCATTAACCTTATTTCCAGAGGAGTAGTCATGAATAGCTACTGGTCTTAGAATGAATGACATGCAAAGTAGAGATAGTTACCTAGTCTACTGAAAAGTCTATGATTAATAAAAATAAATGTTGATTACTTCTAGGTTTTGACATCCATTAGTTTCTTGTTATACTGCATAAGGTATATACTGCTTCTTGTTTTTCTGTATGTTTCTTGTTATACTTTATGATTATGGTGGAAATTTGATTGGCACTCTCTCCTATCACAGAGGTTTGTTACTGTGTTTGTGTCTGATTAAACTTTGTAGAGTTTTCTCAAATGCCTCCTGATATGTAGCTGAAAATCCAGTTATCACTGAAGTCCAGACTCTCCAACTTCTCTGGGGCTCATTGGCTCATATTTCAATTCACATGTAACCTTATCCTATGGAGTAGACAGTTTTCTACTGAAATCTAAAATTATGTACTTAATTGTATTTGTTATTGTCTACTAAGTGCTCCATTTACATTCTCATCAGTTTCCTACACACTCAAGTCTATTGTATCATATATGTTGGGAATTTCAGAGGATACATAAGTGCACATTGGGGTAATACAATGTGTTAACAATTTAATTTATTTGGTCAAAAATCACAAGTTATCAGTAAATGACCTTCCTTTATGAAAAAGAGAGAAAATCCTAACAAAAGCAAAGCTGCAATAGTAGCGACTAGGAATTTAAATTTTAAATGCCCTAAATCATTATAAAAGAAAATCCATTTTTATATTTTGTTACGAGCACTTTTTTCCCTGCTGGTCGGGTCCTGCCACCATGCCAGCCCCCAATAACATGCAGAGACTCTGTATTTGATGCAATTCTGTTGGCCAGTTACTATCATTCTTTATCAGCTAGCTCTGTCTTAATTATTAACCCATTTCTAAGTATTTCCACATGGCTCATCTTACTGGCCAGAGCTGCACTAGCGTTCTACCTCTCCAGGCTCTCCATGTTGACTCCTCATTCCTACTTCCTCTTTCCTCCTTGTATCCTAGCCCTGCCTATCTTGCTTTCCCACTGGCCAACAGAGCTTTATGCATTAACCAGTATGAGAAACATATTTACAGAATAACATCTCCCATCATCTCCTCTTTTCTGTCTAAAATAAAAGAAGGGTTTTAACCTTAACATAGCAAAATATATCACACAACAGTTATCAAATAAGAATCACAGTTAACAATATTTAGTTCATTAACATTTTGGAAAACTTAAAGAAAATATCATCTTTCCTATCTTTGTGAGTCTAAAGTCCTATATGTAACTTATCTTTAATCCTAAGGAAAACTATAACAATAACTATCTGTCTTCAACTCCTTCAAAGACAACAGAAGGATAATATAGAAACTCTAGAAATGACAGAGAAAACTTTCCTGGTCAGTCACCCGAAGTTCTTATGTAAAGTTCCATCTTCAGCCCATAGGCCATAGTGTGTCTGGCAGACTCTTTCATGAAGCAGGAATCCTGAAGCACTGTCCATCTTGTATCAGCAGTCACTTTTCTGTGGTTCCTGCATGTCCAGTTTATACAGCATAAAGTCAAACAGTCCAGACAAGAGCAGTATCTTTCCCATCGGGCTTGCCATATTGAAAGAAAACTTCATAATGAGTTTCTTCAGTGTCCATCTTCCTTTCTGATGAAAGTGGTGTTGCCAGGAGCAGTTATGTCTCACTGTCAAGAAAATCCCTAAACCATTTTAAATGCCGTATTCTGCAGGTCTTTGAAAGGTCTGAAGAATGCTTATTCTCAAATACATCTCTGTATATTTAGAAATCCTAACTAATTTAATTCTAAGTTTTGACTATCATAGGTAACCCTCTATAATCTGTACTAAATTATATATTACATTTCTAACTGAGTTATATAAACACAATACCTAAACAAGAGGAGAAATATACACATATCACAAAATTGACCTTAAATTGTATCAATAAATGAAAATCCATTTCAAATCAAAGCATTCATATCTATACCATAATTCCCTTTTTTACCTTTAAAAAGATTGCTTGTGGTCACCAGCCATTTATAACCAAGCCCATTTAAATGAAAACAAACATTTATAAACAATATTTGGGAATTTGGGTGTTGGTCTTTCCAAACTGCTTCCTGCTGCTAGGGGGCACTGCCCTGGGGATCCTAAGAAGACATAGAAATCCTGGCTGTAGTGGTCTGCAAGGCTGCGTTGTCCCATCAACGTTGCTTCAGGGGGTCTTGCTTGATCAAACCACATTAGTCTGGAAGGAATCCACAGCTTTTTATTTGCTGTGGAAAGAAAATTAGAAATCCTTTTCCTCAGTAACTTGTTGTTGAACTTAAATTTTGGAGTCAATGCATTTTTAAAATATATAAATTGAATTAATCCAGCAGCATTTCTTTTATCAGTAGTTGTTATTTCCTCATCAGTCAATTTAAAGATAACAAAACAGTGTACAATATCCAAAGTTTCTCTGTGCTTTCCATCTTTACATGGCTTTTTTATTACTCTATTTCTTCTATTTCTATTTTTACGTATTTTGAGACAGGGTTTCTCTGTGTAACTTTTATCTGTCCTGGAATTTACTTTGCCTACCAGGTTTACTTTGAAATTACAGAGCTCTGCGTGCCTCGGTCTCCCAAGTGCTGGGATTAAAGACGTGTGCCACCACACCCAGTTACTCTACTTCCTTTTTTCTTTTTTAAACTATTGTATCCTGTTTCTTTTTCTCTTCCAAGACAACATATATTTTAAAACACACTGTCAACCTTTAGTGGTTTTTCTTACTGTGAATCTGTCTTTACTGTAAATCTTTATCTTTTTCTGGCCATGAGTCTTTTATCTGTTAAACAACATTGCTAAAATGAAAGCCACAGTTTTAGCTGCGGCGTATCAAAGATGGTGGTGGCTGTTTTACAGCCAGCACTGAGAGCTGTGCTCACCCCCTTGATCTATGCTGCATCTGACAATATGCTGCCGGCTTGGAGATGTGGTTTCTGCCATTGCCAGCTCTTGTACACACCATTTAGTTGTTAGCAGAGCTCTGTAAAAGCCTTGAGGTTTTTTGCTGCTTATGCTGAGTCAGGAAACCTCCCTTAAAGGAGCCATGCAAGTCTCTGTCTCTAGCAAAACAGTCCAACACAGAAAAATGCTGCTACCAAGAAGTCTTGCTTGTCTCTGTTCTTAAGTTTCTAAAAAACTATTTTTGAAGCTTTTGTTAAGTTTTAAGTGAAAGTTCTCAGTCCCACTTCTGACACCATTTTGTTACAAGTAGGTTTTTCCCTGTCGCCGGTCTGGTCCTGCCGCCACGCCAGCCCCCAATAACATGCAGAGACTCTGTATTTGATACAATTCTGTTGGCCTGTTACTAATTCCTTACCGGCTAGCTCTGTGTTAATTATTAACCCATTTCTACTTATCTAAGTATTTCTACGTGGTCATCTTATCAGAGAGTGGTGGACCTGCATCTGCTCTCTCCAGGTTCTACATGCTGACTCCTCCTTCCTACTTCATCTTTCCTCCTTGTCTCCTAGCCCCGCCTATCTCGCTTACCCAATGGCCAACAGGGCTTTATTCATTAACCAGTATGAGAAACATTTAAAGAATAACATCTCACATCAATATGTATTGAATCAGTGTTCCCCAGGTGGTTGCACTGGTTTGGAAGGGTCTTTAGGAATGGGGACTTGGATGTAGGGATCATATAACTTGGGTAGGCTCTGAAGTCTTGTAGTCTGGCCCCAACTCCCATTCTTTTTCTAGACTGTCTGAGTATAAATGAAATATGATCTTTCTGCTTCTGGATTGCCAGGTCTTCTTGACCATGGTGGGCTGTCTCTGGAAATGTAAATCAAAATAAACCCTTTTACTCTCCTGAGTTGCTTTTTGTCCTGCTTTTTCTAGAGTAACAGAAAAAGTTATTAATATACATATATGCATACACACTTTATTCATTAAAGTTTGTAAGTATAAAAATTTAGTTTAAAAAATCTGTATGCATATACAGTATACAATACCAATGGTTTTTATGTGTATCCATTCTGAAACCATTACATGAAACTAATTACAATATGACTTATGCTACCCCATATATACTGCTTTTGTGTCAGAATCTTTTAAATATAGTGTCTCATGGTCAGGAAATAGAGATTGAATAGCCAAGTGACCTAGGACAGAACCAAAGACAACTTGCCAAAACAACAGCAACAAAAGCTCATAATCACTGCCTTGCCCAATACTCATCCAAGAAGCTTCCTCTGCAACAGATAAGAACAGACTCAGTGACCCACAGTCAGGTATTACATGGTGAGAGAAGGTCTCCATTGAGTTCCTTCCATTAGTGTTTGGGAAATCCTGAAGAAAATGGGAAGAAAGATTGTAGGAGTCAGAGGGGATGGAGCACATCAGGAGAACATGGATAATTGAATCAACTAAGCAGGTCCCATCTGAGCTCACAGAGACTAAAGTGGCAAGCACGGGGCCTGCAAAGGTCTGCACCAGGTCCTTTGTATCTATGACTGTTACCTTGATGTTTTTGAGGGACTCCTAACTATGGGGTCAGGTGTATCTCTACTCTGTTGCCTGCTCTTGAGACTCTTTATTTTGTTTGGGTTGCCTTGCCAAGCCTTGGTGTGAAGGCTTTTGCCTTATTGTATTGTGTTTTGTCATATCTGTTATTATATTTTGTTTATGTCATGTTTGGTTGTCCTCTCTTGGAGGCCTTCTCTTTTCTGAAGGGAAATAGAGTAGATTGGATCTGGTGAAGATGTAAGTTCAGGGAGGTGCTGGGAGGAGTGGAGGAGGGGAAACTAGTTGTCATGCACTGTATGAGAGAATACTCTGTTTTTTAATAAATAAAAAATAAAAAAAATCTCTGTAATTTTCAAAATATATTAGTATTAATGATAGTCATCATGTTGTAAGATAGGTTCTTTTTAATTTATTACTTTAAAATATTGTACTCTAATTTTAAAGTAAATTTTAGTCATACATGAGCACTCATGATGCAAGAGAAAACTGAATATACAGAAGGAACCAGATGCCAGCTAGTAGGAAGTTGTGAAGTAAAACTGATTTCTCTCCTACATTATCAGAGAGTTGTGTGTTTTTTTTAAAATATAAGTTATTTGCCTCATGTCTCACTGAATATGAATTCCTAGATTTAATACCAGTCACTGTAGACTTCACAAAAGTTAGTTCATATTTTTTCCCTTTGTTCTAATGAGTTGATAGAAGAACAGAGCATAACCCTTGCAAATCTTTACATAAAAAATTTTATTCTCTAGTTTCTAGATGTTAAATATCATTTTGGGGGAGTATTAAAAATGAATGAGTGGGCTTCTGGATCTGCCTTGAATACAGAAAATGGGAAAGAACATTGCCCTCTTGGTACCAATAATTACAAAAGTCATATATTCTACAAAACTGTAATATTTGAATCCTATGGAGATGTTGTAGGAAAACAAGTCTTTGGACACTTAACGGAAAGTGAATATCTCCAAGAACAAATGCTACCAATAAACATTGCCTTACTCAAAACACAATGCAGGAGAACAGCTGTATCCCAGAGGTTAGATAACTACGGAAATTCAGCTAGCATTTTAAATTAAATTCTAAAGCTAAATCCACACTGCCATTGAAGGCTTAACACTTTTTCAATACACACATAAATGAGGGCGGTGGGCAGAAACAGAGAGAGACTTACAAGCATTTGCAAGGCACATTCCACTCCATAGCATAGACCCTACCAGGTGCTGTAAGTTTGGAGGCTATGGGATGGCTGTAAGTTTGGAGGCTAAAGATGTATCTGTTGTTGATCAGGCTTGGATAGAGGAGAATTGGCCATGATTCTCAGATTCCAATATTTTTACAAGAAAAAAAAAAAGCTTCACAACACAGGCCCACAAGGTCATCTTTAATCTCCATACTAAAAATGAAGATTCTTTATATCAGCCGATGGAGGGGGGGAATATAGTCTAGCTCTGGGAGAGTTATGACATTCTAGTGGTCTTAGTCATTGTGTCTCTGCCAGGCAAGACGAGGCATTAGAACCCACATAGCACAAATCATGCTATCCACATAAGGCACATTTTGCTAATAGACTGATCAAAGGAAGAATTACTGAGAAGGCAACACTCCCAGATTCAGGCTTTCCTGAATCCACCCATAGCCAGTAGGCTTGTGAGTGTCTGTTTTCCAGAGAGATCTGCAACAGTATACAGTAGGGAAGTAAGGCAGGCAGAGCCTGTCATCTGTACATGTGCTCATTTTTCATATTTACTTTCATTTATTCTGTTGTTTGTCACCACAAATTATTAAAGAAAAATAAAAAAATATAAGAACAAGGAAATAATGACTCAGTAATAATCACCTAACAGACTCAACACACTATACCCCAGATGTTGAAAATCTCTAAGAATGATAATATAATGTAATTTTGATGCATTAAAGAAGACAGCAGAAAGGCTGCATGGATACTTATGATTGCATGATGGACTTGAGCAGGTAGAATAATAAAAATATCAAATAAAGAGCTCTAAAATATTTTTATTAATTCTTTGAAAATTTAACATAAATATATTTGGTAATATTCAATCCCAGCTACCACCTACAATTATTCCAGATACAACAGACCTTTGTACCCCATGATTTTATTTATTTTAAAAATAACCCACTGAGTCCAGTTTGTTATATCCACATATTCTGGATGTGGGGTCACCCATTGGCATCTGGTCAACCAGAATCTGCACATGTTAATAAAATTGACCATCTCTCTTCTCCAGAAGCCTTCAAGCTCCATAGCTCTTCAGTTAGTGCTAGTAACTCTCAAGCCATCCCTCCATGCTAGAATGCTGACAGGCTTGATCTTGTGTATACACTCACATTGATTACCCCCACACAGACACCTTTAATAATTAAAATAATTGTTACAGAATTACTAGGAAAGAAGACAGAGACCTGAGGCCCACAGGTAATAAGATGAAATATAAAAAAAATGAAAAACATCATAATATAAGCGTAATTAGATTATCAGAGTGAGAATAAAGACAGAAGCAGTAAGGCTTAATATTTTAAAGAAATAGTGACAAGCAACTATTAAAAAATATAAAAATAAACTATAGATCTGACACTATTAGGAAAAAGAGTACCAAGTTAATTATGAAAAAAAAGTTTAGAAAAGCTCCCATCCATGCTGATTTGGAGTGAGTAAAAACATGCAAATTACCAACCTCAGGATGAATAGTAAGAACTGAAGTGTATACACACACAAACACCCACATATATACACACACATAATGCATGCATATACACAGATGCACATATATACACATACAACACATATAATACATATGCAGACAACATACATAATACACATAAACACATATATACATAACACACAGGCACATGAATACAACATACACACACATAAACACACACATACACATGTATACCACACATACACACTTAGACACACAAACAATTGAAAACTTTATGCTTATAAAGAAAAATTAATGAGTAATTTAATCAAAAAGCACAAACTTTCAAGGTTCACTCATGAGAAAATAGAAAATTCTGTAATTTTTATAAGTTATGAACAAGTAAACTTTTATTTTTTTTTCATCAAATTTAATGGGTTCACTACTGAGTAAAATATTGTGAATAGATAAGAAAGAAACAGTTGTGAAAGCTACACAAAATATGCCAGGGAAATAGAATAGGAATGAATATCTCCCAACAAATTTTTTTATTAATAATATAATTTATAACTTTTACATGTTGATCCCAGTTTCCCCTCTCTCTCTCCTTCCCTTCCTCCCTCCCTCCCTCCTTCTTTTTCTCCCTCTCTCCCTACCTCTCTCCCTCTTACCCTCTTTTCCCTGTGACATGCACCCTGGCCACCCTCCCTTTCCATCCCTCACCCCAATTCCACTTGTAGGCCTATGCTATCCAGGTTGGGTCATGTAAATCTGTCAGGTCATTTGAAGTAGGGACTAGGACTTCTCTCCTGTCTCTAGGTTAACGGGGTATTCCTCCATGGGGCATGTGTCTGCAAGGTCCTTTTGTGCACCAGGAATAGATCCTGTCTCTACTGTCTGAGGTCCCACAGACTGCTCAGTCCTTCTATCTGAGACCCATATTGGCCATTATTGTCTGAAAAAAAATTGATTAAAGTAAATCATACATCAATATACCTCATGAATGTAGCCTCAATAGTTTTCAATAAAGTACTTCCAATTCTGTTTAGGGGATAAAACTTGAATATATAGTGACAATGGGATAGGATTGTTTCTTTTAAATTATTATTGTTTATAATTTTATACCTATATATGATTACTGTATCACTTGTATCTCTCAATCTTCTTTCTCTAACTCTTGCTGTAACCTCCAATCCCATTTTTAATTCATTATTATTTTTAGTGTTCTATGCACATGTGCATGTGTGTGTGTGTGTGTGTGTTGTGTGTGTGTGTGTGTGTGTACATGTATGCATGCGTACAAACTATTGAGTCTGTTTTTTACTGCTTGTTTGTATATGTGTTAAGGACTATCCACTGGAGATTGAAGAACTAGAAAGACTTCATCCCTGGAGAAAATCAAGTCTCTCTCTTATAGCATTCATTGACTGCCTATAGTTTTTAATCTATGGGTGAGACATGGTGAAATGCTCCATATCTACATTGTCACCACAACTGAAGTCATTATGTAAGTCTAGTTTAGGTAACTATACATTTTGGATTTTCTAGGTGCAGCTTCTCTGTTATGTCTATAAGATACTATCTACCAGCAGATATCCTAACTAACTCCTAAGAGATATTCTAACTCTTGCAATCTTCCTACCACCACTTTCTTGATGTACCTTCAGTAATAGATGTAGAGGTTGAGCTAGTGATATACCAACATATTGTCAGTATTTCACAGTCAATTTGATGAGTAGTGTGTTTTCATCTGGAAAAAAGTTTTATGTTGTTGTTGAAGTGTGAGAGCTATACTTCTCTGTCTTTAAGTGTAACTATTTAGAAAATAGATAGGAATTATATTGGTTTAGGAAAACAGTAGTAGTTGAGTCTCTCCTATGATCTATGACCTCTCCCACCATGCAGGGTTGGTCATATCTATATTACCAGCATGAATTTCCTCCTATTGATTGAGCCTTAATTCTACTAAGATGGCTATTGGACACTCCCAAGAAAATAAGTTCCATTATTCCACCACTGCAGGTATCTTGTCTAGAGACCTATTTTTGTGGCCCATAGTCTTTACTGTTGGATAGGAGCACATAGGAATATTGATGATTTTTCTCTACTGCTGGATTTCACAACATCCTGTGATACCATGAAAGTTAATTGCCATGAAGGAGACATAGTTTTATACCTAAGGAAACAGATCCTGGCATAAAAATTTTAACATCTTATCTTGCTTTATTTTTTTTTTATCTTACTTTGTCTACAAATAATAGGCTTAACCAGATAAACTGACTGATATTTGAAAGTTCTATATGTTACCCAGATATCCTATCCTTAGCTTCCTACACTTGAACAACTGACACTTTACTGGTTGGAATTTCACTGTTAATACCTTTGAATGGTTATCTTTCCAGATAACACCATGAACTAATAGCTCTTTCTCCCTTACTTGGAATTTCCCCAAATACCCAAATAATTTAAAAACATGTATTTGATATTTATCCTTCTGGAACCACTTTGGACACCAAAATCCTTCTTTGACATGCTTGACATGCTTCTTCATGGATAAAGAACAAGTGTGTGTGTGTGTGTGTGTGTGTGTGTGTGTGTGTGTGTGTGTGATGAGATTTATTGTAAATATCTTCTTCACATGATGGAGGAGGAAGAGAAATGCCAAAGTTCTCAGTCACCCAACTGTAGACCTAGCAGAAGCAGTGTATTTTTCTACCCTGAACCCAGAAGACTGACAACAAGAGAAGCTGATGGGTGTGGCTCTAGTGTTAACTCAAGGCCTATGAAGGCTTCCAGTCTATGTCTGAAGACAAAACCAAAATAACTCTAAACTGAAGAAATCCACAAAATCTTTATCTACTGTTGAATTACTCTACCTGTCATAGTAATCCACCCAGTTAACTATTTGTCAGAAAAAAAAACAAACCAAAAAAAAAAAAAACATTATACAGGTATATGGATCAATTAATAGAAACCAGACTGAAATGATGTGTATTGACCTCCTGCAATGATAGCCTTTAAAAATATTTGCTGTGAGCACCTGAAGGTTTTAGAGGGAGAGTTTTCTGTATAAAGGACATGAGCAAATTTTTTTGATGGTGATAATGCTGGTAGATTTTCATTTTTATACAGTACTATACAGCAGAAATAACACATTCAGTGAATGATAATTTACATAGTATACGACATTTAACTTACTTTAAAATGTAATGTTCTTTAAACTGCATAAATTTTTCAAAAAGTGTCATGATTAAAATATCAGCAGTGGAAAACAGCTATTCTATGAATGTTAGAATAGTTTATATTAAAAGTATCAAGGCTGAAGACAACAGGTTATCATTTATCATTTCTTTGTCATTTATCATTATTATCGCCTCACAATAGTCTATACTTCCTTATATTATTAAAACATCTTTTGATGAATAAAATATTTTTGTTATAACACTAAAATTAAGTATACCAAATTAACTGAATATGTCCGGAAAATGTCTTGGTGTTTTATATAAACACAAGTAGACCAGACCAGGTTATTCAGTTAGCTTAGTCTAATTTTATTTACCGCCACCCATGCTCATACCATAATATATAAGAAAACATTATCAAAACATTGATTTTATTCACTCTCCTCTTGAATCAGAGGCACTTAACCACTTCTGTTCTGGTGTACATTATTATTTCTTTCCATTCAGAGAGTTAAAATTTTAGTGCTGGCCAAATAATTCTCTTTTTAAAGAGAGTGATCTTTTCTTTTTTCAGATCCCTTTGAAGATGAGAGCTATTATCCTAATGTCACTTAGAATTCTATCATATAAAGAAAGCTCCATTACATAGAAGATGAAAAACAGTGTTTCAAAATGTATTATATGGAAAGGAAGGGTAAATTAGAATTATATTGTGGACTTACAATTCTTGATTATGGCTAAAAGCTGCCTTTTTGTTTCTTGGAGATTATTTATGTTATCATGTATAAAATTTAGCAATTTTTGCTAGCAGTTTTATCTGAGCAGTTAATCACTAAACATAACAAATGTCACTAATGTGGACAGAAAAAGGAAGCATCAGTTGTCTTGAGAGTCTCTATAGCTGTGAAGTGACACAATAACTATGACAACAGTTACAAATGAACACTTTTAATTGGTGCCATCTTACAGGATCAGCAGTTTAGTCTATTATCTTCATGGTTGAAACATGGTGGCATGCAGGCCGACATTGTGCTGGAGATGAAGCTGAGAGTTCAACATTTTGATCTGCAGGCAGCAGGAGAACTGAGTGTCACCCTAGGTGTAGCTTGAGCATATGAGACCTTAAAGCCCATCTGGACACAAACACAATTCCTCCAACACGGCCATTATCTACTACAAAACAGTAACATCTTTTAATATTGCCACTCTTTGTGAGCCAAGCATGCTTCTTTCCAATAAGAAGCAACTAGAATTTTGTCTTGCTTTCTATTTCTGACAACTTGAAGAAGCAAGGGTTTACTGTATATTACCATTCTAGGAGGATAGAGCCCATCTAGAAGACATTGCAGAGGTCAAGGTAGTGGGTGCAATAAACTGCCTGATTGCACCTCAAGGCCTACCCCTAGTTACCCATTTTTTTCCCAACGATGTCCCATCTTCAAAAGCAAAAAAAGAAAAAAAAAGAAGCAAAAAACAAAACAAACAAACAAACAAACAAAAAAGAAAAAAGAAAAGAAAAGCCTCCAAGACAAGGTGCTCTGGTTTATGGGCAAGCCTTGATTACCAGCCTAAGGAATATGGATGGGCACAGCATGCTGTAAACCCATGAGTCTAAGCCTCAAGGGATAATAACAGCACAGATGGCTTGTGCTTACACTGGTGGAGTCCTCAGCATCTAGAACTGTAATACACCATGTTACCCTAATTGAGGGACGTATCAATGCTTACATAGTTTTCCATCTGAAGGCAACTTGCCTTCTCCATTCACATCTTATTGGTCAAGGTTAGTTATATGGACACAGGGAGGGGAAGGGAAGATAATTCTCATCAAGGACTGGAGGGAGATGAGTAGAATATTGGTGAGGACTGTGGATGATAACATAGGAAACACAGGTGTGCTCAGGAGCCTTTGTTTATGGGGCAGTGGCATGCCCCTCCAAGACTCTTCCTTCATATACCCACTATTTCTCATACTATCCTGAAATGGTCCATTCTGTTTTGGACTTCCAGGGGCCAGTTATTTGTTCATTGCTGCTTTTCATTGATGCACAAATTGAGTGTTAAAGTAGGATTTGTTGGGTAGTCAAAAATGTTTATCTTTTGAAAAATGGATTGAAGAGAGAATAGATTGGAGTCTGGGGAGATTAGTTATTAGATGTGGCCCTGTTAACTTTGAAGAAAGGAGGACATTGATTTCTGAGTTAATTGGGATTTTTGTGGGATAAAGTAAATATATTCATTCACTGGATAGAAAAAAGAAAGTTCCACAATATTCATAAACTGTGCCATCAGTTGGGGACCAAGTTGTGGTGTGTCATGTGAGCCAATGGAAGATATTTCACATTCAGAACAACATTTGTACAAAGACATACCCAACCTCATCTCCAAAACATAGACAAAGTTCCAACAAGTGTTCTGTTGCTGGACAACAATATTGTTACTATCAGTTACTATAAAAAAATGTTATCAGTACTAACAATGATCTTTAGATGAAATACTAGAAGAACAAAGTGAAGAAAAGGGGTGTTTGACTATATAACTATGATTTTTAGATATATTGATATATATTGTATGCAGAGATGCTACAATCGTCTTTTTTTCCATAAATTTCATCAGCATTATGGTTGATGTTTATAACTTCCTTATTGGCCATTGCCGTTCCCTCAAGTTGGCAGCTTAGCTGGTTATGATTCTTCACCTGGAAATAATAGGAGATTTGGAATCTCTGGTGACTCTTTTTCTATTAACTTTTATAATTGGATATGAGAGGAATAAGTATCCCAGGGAATCTCTTGTGTTTTGCATAAAGTGAATTACGTAGCAAAACTAATTTTGTCCTTCATAATCATGAACAATTATCTTTATTACCCTTTTCACTTATTGGTTTATTGTTATAATGAGCTTGAAATGGTCAGGTGACTGTCTCAACTTTGTTTCAATGAATTATACTATGTTTTCTGCAAAAACTCTGTTTCCTTGAAAATAAAGACTCAAACCCCTAGTTCTCTATATTCCTGTGTCAGATAAAGGGATCACAGAATAATTTCACAGGTACAAAATAAAAGGGGTGTCAGTCCTACCTCTCTTGTGGTTTTATTCTAACCTGTATTCTAACATGAAGAAGACAGCATTAGGTATGGGACAGAATCGTTTGGTAGCCCTGTCTATACTTCCTGCCTGGCTATTGACCAATCAATGATTTATTCATCAACCAGTAAGAGAAACATATATACAGAAGGACATCAAAGTGGCTGACAGATTTTAAGAGAGTCATTCAATGCTGAAAATTTAAGAATAAGTATTCTGTAATATTTGCAGATCTGATCCTGATAGGAGATGAAGATATTTCTAGGTATTTGCTGTGGAGACAGACAAAAGTGGAGAAACTTAAGATGTGCTTAGACAATGAATTACAAATATCACCAACAATTTGTTTATAAAAATATGTTGAAGAGTTTAAGAATGCCTCAGATTCTTGATTCTTGACTTGAACACTTTTATTTAGTCCAGTATTATTGACAATAAAATATTTTGGTATTCTTTGGTTATTAAGTCAACTTAGTAAACACTTCTAAATGACACATAATGACAGTTTTCTGTAAAAAGAAGATTAAAGGGTGTACATCAAAGTGAACACATAAACAATTTTATTTTAAGGAATATAAATATGAGTGCACATGACAGGGTGCTTTTAAAATTTGCCTTTTGCTATTAGTCTATTACCTTGTCATTGGCCAAATCCTCTTTATTTCCCATAATAACTACTTTTAAAACTGTGATTCAAGATGTCCTATGTAAGGCTGAGCACTTGATAGTCGCTTAGCTCACCACTTTGACCAGATAGCAATCTCTGCATTTACAATCACTGTTTCAAATATAAGCTTCAATATAAGGACTGAGTATAGCACTAATCTACAGATATAAACTAAATATGTAGAAGGCATTTTCGTATCATGCCCATTGAGCAAAACAGCTATAATACTTCTCATTCTAGGGCCCAGGGACTGACTGCCCAGACCATGAGGTTTTGAGAGAGTATACACAGTTAATGTTTACTAGAAGAGGGAGATCCTATTTCTTAGTGGTAGCCTCTGACAAGCTGCCCTTGTACGAATAAATAACCCTCTATCCATGTTTATGCAATCAACCTTATACAAATGTCATAGGTCACAAGCAACAAATGGAAAAAAAATAAGGAAATCAAACTGTGGAAAAGAGAAAACTTGATTGGAGACACAAGGGAAAAAGACAAAACAATATGGGAGAATATGGTCAAATACACTATATAACTGTGCAATGAATTTGTGAATGAATAAATGAAAATGATGCTGTAGTTCTTAGTCAGTTTTCTCCTGTACTCTTTCACTTTTGTTTCTCTTAATCATTCTCTACATTAACAGAGATTTCATTCAATGATCTTCCAGTACGATCTCTTAATTTGAATTAGCACCAAGCTATTGGATTCGTTTTTCTCTGATCCCTTCTTCTTAGTTAGAAGCATTTTCTATTTTTTGTAAATTTGTCTTGACTTACTCATAGCATGGGTAAAATTATTGTGTCTTCTTTTAGGAGACTCAATAGTTCTAGATTTCAGCTTTTTATTGAGCTAGAAAGTACAAAATGTTTTCTTTTCCAAATAATTCCTTTTTTGTTTTGTTTTGTTCACACAGCTAAAAATCAGTTCTTTGTGTACCTTTTTTGTAAAGAGCTAAAACGTTGTTAAAATTATTGCTGCATCTTTGGACACACATATTCATACCTTCTCTTGTAGCAGGAAAGTGGCCATGGGCAATATGAAAAGTAGAGAATATGGAAGAATATGGAATTGCTCCCATAAATCTTTATTTACAAAATCAGAAACTATCATATGCCCCAGTCTTAGCATTCCAGAAGTTGAATGTGTAAAAGATATGGAAGGATGAAAAATGTACAATATTAACCAACATGAAAAATTAGTGCAAGGTACAGTTATTATACACAATCAGTATGACAACTAAAATATAAGAAAAATAAGGTTAAAAATAGAAGCACATTGTATAGTTGGGCCAATGAACATTGCCAATAACTGCTGTAAATAAACTAATATTCAAATAAATATTCATACATGTATTAAATAACAATATTTTAAAATAATTAGAAAATAAAAGTAGTTCCACCTAGAAATACACTCAGTCACATAATGGGATGGGCCCTCCCACATTAATTACTAATTTAGAAAACATCCTACATTTTAAAATTTATTTAAAATGTGTAATATAATTCATTTGCAGAAAGGATTATTTACTATGACATTACAGGTTTCATTACTTAAGTATTCAGATTTGAAAATTGTGCTTTACAGAATAAAGTATAGAAATAAGGATTAACACAAAAATATAAATTATTGGTCTATGACCTAATTCATATATGTTCTTTGAGAACATTTAATGTACCCCTCACATGTAAGATATAATTAATACTTCTACTGCTTCTGGAGGAGTACATCCATAAATTAAATATGGAATACATTAAATATGTAATGAATTATAATCCAATCTTCAATTGTCCTGTATAAGAAATATTCATGCAATCAAGTATTTGTAAATCTTCAGAGGGCAACACATCAATACTTTTCTCAGTTGACATTATCCGACCCTTCTGGCTAGTTTTATGTCACCTTGATAAAAGCTACAGTCATCTGAGAGAGGGAATGTGAGTTGAGAAAATATCTCCAGAAGATGGATCTGTAGAGAAGCCTGTATGGAATTTTCTTAATTAGTGGTTAATGGGGGGAGGGCACATCCATTGTTTGTACACTTCTAGTTGGAACTTATTTTATTTTCAAATAGTTACACTAAATGACAATACTTTAAAATATTGTTATTGCTTAATAACAGTAAGGCTATTGTTATATCTAATAATATCCTCCCTAGCCAGGCTTTACTGGAGTGTTCACCATCCTGAGCCTTAGCCTTTGTGATGATAACAGACCTCAGTGGTTCTTTGCATTCATGGGTGATGAGAATACAGCTTATCCACAGATGGATAAACTAAATAGATGCCTGTTGAGTACCATAGGTTTGCTTCTTATACTGTTGTTGTGACTACAGTTATCTAACTCACACAAATTTAATGCCAGCTTTAGGTGTGAGGTTATTTCACTGAGTTCTGATGTGAGAAAAGGAAAAATAAGAAACCAATCTTCAACAAAATAGCTACTTCTAAGAAGATCTACCATAGTCATTCTATGGTTCTCCTGAGAGGAAGGAACTCCCAAAAACTTTTTAGAAGTTTTCTTACCTGACTCGCTAGTGAATGCGGCCAAATCATTTCATTTTCATATAGCATTTTCTTGTACGCAAATAACATTAAGACCGAATAATGAAATCTCTTGTCTTAGAAATTGTTTTCAAGTTCTGAGGAAAATCTTAAATTAAAGAGGAAATAAAATTGTATACGTATGTTTAAAACTGACTTTCAATTTAACTCAGAAAATAAATTATCAAACTCTTGGATTTTGGGGATGGTGGTGATTACCTGTGTAAGGATATCTGATAAAGGATGACGTTGAAGGACCTTAGAAGTTAAATGATGTGACTGAAGTTGCACACAGAGGCTGTATCTGTGCTTTGCACTATGACTTCAGTGAATGTCTTGGCACTTAGTAGCATCTGACAACTTTCAGTCTTTACCTGTTTTCTTTATCATGCCCTCACTCCACATAGTCTTCATTGGAAAATAGATATGAATAGATAAACCCAATGATTAAAATAGTAAAGGTTATCTATCTATCCTTAGGATAAGTGAACCCTCATCTTAACAAATCATCAAAAATGAATATAAATTTCTATGCTACAAGAAATCTTTGTCCTCCTCCATTTTCATGAGGAGCTTCTCAGTTACTTATATGAATACATAAAAATTATGTAATGGAGATTAAAATTACATGCAGATTTTAGCTGGTTTTATCACTATGTGGCATTGTTTGCAGAGTTTATTTAGTTTTACTTTGCCTTTTAGAATGGTTCCTATATAACACATTTTATTGGAAAAATTGATACCACTTTTATCTCCAAGTTATTTTCAAGTTGTTATGTTCCAAAGGAATAATATTTTGGATTTTGGCTTCAACAATTATCTTAGACATTTTCTTTGGAGCATGTATTTCTTTTGCTATCTATAAAAAAATAATATCATTTGTTCTTTGTAGTATAATTTCCTATAGGAACTTTAACATTTTAAACCTCATTAATAATAGTTGTATTTTATTAAGGGTATTATATACAGATATCTACATTGAAGATGTGACAGACCTTTTTGCATGAAAGTACGTATGAAAGAAATTGTAATCAGTTTTTATCATGATTGATGTAACACTTTGCAGATTTCAGTATTGGAATCCTCAAGGTTAAAATTCTATTTAAAAATAGATTATATCTTTCACAGTTTAGAAAATTTAATCAACAAAGTATTCTTATTTAAATATCTAAGGAGACACATGCTATATGTAAAAGATTGAACCAGACAATAAAAATATCATTTTTATCACAATGACAACATAATCGTACAGGATTCATACTTCTCAGTCAAGGTAAAAACTGATCATTTTCTTAGTAGGCACCAAAATTCCTATCTGGATATCAAGAAGTCAAACTGTTAGCTTTCAGTTTCAAGAAGGATGTACAGCCTAAGTTTTCCGATCAGATACAACACTAAGTTAAATCTCAAAGTCAATTGTTTTGTTTATTTTCAGGGACAACCTTAGTCATGGTGATGATGTTGATAACTATCTAACTGAAAATATCTAAATTTACAAAGTTGGAAGACCCTGGTAGGATCAAGTAATTAATATTTACTCTTCTGAGAAATTCATCATTTCCAGACAGCTTCCCTAGATGTACTTCACTTTCATATTTACCAATATTGTCTGAATGCTGATACCAGATTGAAAGATTTATGGCAGTTGTTATTTGCTAATGGAAGTCTTTCAGTGTCAAAATTTCCCAAAAGACAGGGCTGTGAGACAGAGAGCTATAACAGACAAGGTTCTTATTGCCCCTTCAAGTCTGGCAAATCTTTCCTGAAGGTAACATAGACCACTATTTATATTCCAGGAAGCCCTTCCTATTTCCCAAGTGTCTCATTCTCTTGCTTGAAAAATATTCTCATCTGTCCTAGCTTTCATTTAGTATTTGATTCTAAGTTCTTTCTTACTTTTCCCCTGGGATTTTATTCTCATCCACCTGGCTTATTGGTTCTCTGACTTGAGGAGATTTAAGGTAATCTGGAAGCAGGGTTATATTTCCCTTCTTCAATTATTTTCTTTCTTTCTGCTCTACCTATGGTTTCTGCATCCTGCACCATTTCTTATAAAACTATACCTGAAATTTTCAACATAGCAGGACCTTCCTTTGTCCTATGAAATGATAATTTTCAATATTTTCACTAAACCATCACATGTCATGACCAGTTTGTTAGAAAAATAAAAAACCTAATGACTAAATAATATTTCATTGACAAGTTGCTCAGTACAAGCTTTAAATATGCTACAGTAAAATATTTGCTATTTTTTCTGTTATTTTCTTTTGTTTTCAAGAGTACATATTACCTTTTAGCTAGTTCTTCTTGTTACAACTATTAAGGGTTAATTAACAGGATTCTTACAGGGGTTAAGCTTGTTTAGATAAGCAAACTGACATACAGGGTTAGGCATCTTCTCCAAGGACATGAGACTCACTTACCTCTGAAGCTGATGCTAAAGCTGATGTAGTCCAAATCTTGAATGTGTTTGCTGACACTAAATGCCGTGACAATTTCTCCACATTTTATGACTCAAATATATGGTGTCCCCCTCTCACTTAATATGTCTTTTATTCCAGAGACTTGTTCCATAGTTCATAATGACAGCTAAATGATTAATGTTATATATAACTCTAATTTAGATTACACATGTATTATTATATTATCTGAAAATAAATCAACAGAAAATGTCATTGGTATAATTATGGCATATTTTTGTTATTTTCACCGAAAAATATCATAAACTGGAAGACTTAAGAGAGCAGTAGATTACTAGCTTATGGTTTAGTTGCTCAGAAATGCAGATGTATTTGACTGGATTTAAACTCAGGGAATCAGAAGATTGAGACAAAGGCACAGGTGAGTATTGTCTCTTAACTGGGGGTCTTGGAACAAATTTCCCTTGAGATTCGTCTGGTTGTTGGAGCACTTTCTTTGGACATTCCTGTTTCCTGTTAGGGCTGTCAGCTAGTTTTTTTTTTTTTTTTTAAATTATTTATGTTCTTATCATACAGCAAGGAGTGACATGCCAACTACTTCTTGTGTTTTGAATTTTCCTTAACTTCCCCATTTTTTTAACTTTCCCTGAGCAAAAGGCTTTTGACTTTCAATGAGTCAGGGATCATATTATACTCCCCCAAATTATCAAACAATCTCCTTATTTTAAGAACAATTAAGCAGTAAATTTAAATGCATTTACAAAGTCACCATGGCATGTGCAAAGTAATGTGTTCATGGAATAAGTTCTCAACATACTTATAAATCTAGATATTAGGGAAAGGAACATTGGGGAACAGACATTAAAAATTTTATGTAGCTTACTTTGTTTTGTTTTCATAGGGTAGAGTATAAAAATCGCCATGGCACCAAAAAGCCAGTTCCAAGCAGTAGGGATAAATCTTGATCCCACCTCTAGTGGCCCCACAGACTGTCCAAGCCATGCAATTGTCACCCACATTTAGATGGCCTAGTATGATCCTATGAAGGTTCTTAATCCTGCCTCAAAATGATGTGCCAGACTTCCCTTACTCCCCATGGGAAACCTTAGCCTATCAGCGGAGAGGATGGGGGTGGGGAGTTGGTTGGGAGGAAGGTGGGAAGAACAGCAAGAATGAAGGAAGTGGGAACCGGGGTTGGTATGTAAAATGAAAAAAATATCACTTTAAAATAAAATTGCCCATGGCAAATGCCAGTAGTACTAATGAAGGGGTCCTGTACTATCCTCATCCTTATTCTACTACCAGTGGGAAACTATATTCTGAATTATTGCTCTTCTTCCAACCTGTATTAACCAAATCCACTTTTTTTAGTATTAGGCCACTTCCTTTTCTTTAGATATGTTTATTTGAATGCTCCAACTCTCATCTGTACCACAGAATGCTGCAGGCCTGCTCTTAGTGTGGGCCAGTTTATTTTTGTTTATCTTTGGAGCAATTGCAATCTGGGCCTCTTCCTAATCAGAAGCACCAGAGACTATCCCTCTTGTCTTAGTTAGGGTCTACTACTGCTATAAAGAGACACCATCACCACAGCAACTCTTATAAATAAAACATTTAGTTGAGGGTGGCTTGCTTACAGTTTGAGGGGTTCGGTCCATTAGGGAGCATGGCAGCGTGCAGACAGATGTGGTACCAGAGGTGAGAGTTCTATATCTTCCTGGCAATAGGAGGTCAACTACTGTCACACTGTGGAAAACTTAAGAAAAAGACCTCAAAGCCCACCCCCACAGTGACACACTTCCTCCATCAAGACTACACCTCCTAATAGTGCTACTCCCTTTGAGGGCCATTTTTTTTTCCAACCACTGCACCCTTATTCCTGAAATACCTGGTTAGTTACATGTAACTGAGTTGGCCTGAACAGAGTTGTTAATAGTCTCAGCTTCATTAGAACCCTTTTAGAAAATTATTAGCTACTTTTTCCCAATGGTAGAATAGGAATTGAAAATCACATGATTTTCCCTCTTTTCTATTAAATTAGTTTGTTGTTCCTCTGGCAATTTAAGCGCAATATTATTAGACATAATTATCTATTAAATACACTTTCTCTAAAAGTCACCACTGATTTTCATATATAATGATACCTGTGTATGTTATTTTTCATTACTCTCCTATTTATATTTACATTTGTCTGACTATCTATGGTCTTTCTAGTTCTTTTTGTACTTTTATTCTTATCCCATAATTTCTATCTGCCTCATAGATTTACACACTAATAACCTTTGAATATGCCTTTGTAAATTTGTATAATTGGTGCTTGAGAAATGGCTCAGTGGCTAAGATTACTTCCTTCTCTTCCAGAGGACCTAAGATAGGGTCTTTGCATGCACACAGTGTGTCTTACCTATTACTCCATCTTCAGGTAACCCATCAGCTTCTTCTGTCCTCCATTTGCATTCAAGTGCACATATGTGTACACTAAATTAAAAATAAATGTTTAAAATTGTATCACAATTATACTTACATCTCATTTACAGATTCAGGTGGGCATTTCTAGATTTTAGTGTATGTTTATTGGTTGCATCCACCATGCTTGACTAAGAATTATGGTTTCTTTTATATAATCATGATTAACTTAACTAGATTTATTTATGAATCTGCTAACATGTAACTCTGATGACTTTGTCTATACTTTATCCTCCCACCTGGCACCATACTCCTAGTAAGAAGGATGGTTCTAGCCTACCATGCACTTTGTCCAAAAAGCTGGTTAGTTTTTGTACATGGTAACTGTGCCAAATTTCCTGTGTTTTCTGGCATAGCATTCTAGTTTATACTTACTTTTTATTTATTTATTTTTCTGGTTCTGAGGATGGAACTCAAATCATTCTACATTCTAGGAACATATACCTCAAGGAGTATAAATGGAAATTAAATCCTGTTTATTAGCCAATCCTTAATCAGGTATAACAGAAGCACTTATAAATATCTCATAAATATATTTACTTTTGATTTTATCTGAGTTATCATTTCTAAAACTCAGAAAATATTATGCTGAATGATATTTAAATAAAAAGTAACTTTTAAATATTAATAATTACATGGATATCTTTATGCTTTTGGTTCACACATGACTCCAAATGCATCTTGTGTCCACATAAGAGCACACAGACATCTCAGAAATGCATCCAAGTGTGTGCTGGTAATATTTACTTTTGGAATAGTAGTTAAATGTTCGGTTTCAGAGAGGGAGGCTTATATTTTATGTATCTGGTGACCTTCACTTTTGTTGAAATGTACTGTGAGTCATGTTCCCCACCTTTGTCTCTGTGTATACATTGTAATTGGCAAGAACATTGTCTAAGCTCAGATTTTAAAGGCAATTCATGACCAAGTATGGGAAATTTCAAACACCAGTCTCCAGAGTTATACAAACAAATATTTTTTTCTAGAGAATCTTATTTAACTTTGTATAAACAACATATGAACTTTATCCAAGTCCATTATTCTGTATGGCAGGAGAGGTAGTTAATCAAAGTCTTTTTAAAATTCCAATGAATGTCTTGAATAGGAAGTACATATTTCCATTTACAAACACATTTGAAAGATTTACCAACTGTTACCTCTCCACAGGTCTCATTAACATGTAATAAACAATCTAATTTGAAAGTTTATTACTTTAAATGCCATTGATGATAGTAACACTAAAATTGATTTAAAACAATACCCATTATATTGTTGGGACTTACAGTTGTGAGGGAGGAATATACCTATTATGTCAAGCCAAATCTTACTACGTAGTACATTGATTCCAGACATGCTTTCCTTGAATAATATAAGTCCTAATGTCAACACATTCATTACAAATAATTTATTTGAGTCAAAAATACTGGTGGATTTAGAATGTTTCATAGCAAAGCATTATTCTATTTTGGTTTTTATTGCCATGATAAAAACAAATGACCAACTCCAATGTGTGGGATGGTATTATTTGGTTTTCATGTTAAGGTCCTTAATCTGGGGAAGCCAAAGCAGTACCTGAAACAGAGACTGCTTGCAAGTTTTCCTTAAGGGCTCTATCGTCTCTTACTGATGCTATATTTGGAGAAGAATTCAAGATTATTTTCAGAGTGAACAAACTACTTCAAGCCGTAGCATATTCTTTCATATGTTTTTGTTTCATGTGTTTATGCTACTGAAATAATCTTTATGGTATTTATCTAATTGCTAGTAATACAACACTTACAATTGCATTATTTTTTCTCTATGCAAAACTACAATTTAGGTCTAAACATCCCACACTGTGGATACAAGAGGGAAATTACTGTATGGAGAAGGAAATACTTTTCATTGTCTATTGAGGTATTTGGAGATCAGAATATTGGGGAATACCTGTAGCCTCCCCACAGATACTGATGATTTAAAAATTTCTGATTTTCCTCCTTTTTTCTACATTTCATTATACAAAAACAAAAAGAATTAGAGTGAATCTCTGCCACTTGGGATGCTCTTTCCCCAAATGCAGAGTTGTCAGTTAAGTGACACAGACAGTGCTTTTGTTAGCAACAGTCCAAATGTACTGATTTCAAGGGTTACCAAAATTCTATAAATAACTGTTCAGGCTGGGGAGCTTTATGCAGATCAAATAAAGTATTGAATATGGAAGTGCATTAAAAACTGTACATTTTAATCAATAAAACAATGCTATATATTTCAGATTATTAATAATTATAAAATCTCATAAAGTAGATTGATAGAGAAACAGAGGATAAGGAAAGGAGCAAGGAAGAATAGAGGAAGAAGAAATGAGTGAGAACATTGAATTTTGGTGGATATATACAAAATTTATCAAACCTAAATCCAAGGAAAGCACAAGAGTAGACCCTCATTTGATGGGGGAGGTCCTTCGGTATGCCATTAATTTATGTTTCTTTTGTTGGTTGATGAATAAAACACTGAATGGCCACTAGCCAGGCAGGAAAGTATAAGAGGGGCTACCAGATGTGGAGAATTTTGTGGAGAGGAAGGCAGAGGGAAGTCACCAGGGAGATGCCATGTAGTTGTTAAAGAAGTAACAGGTTTGGGCATTCCCAGTAAGCCAAGACTATATGGAAATACTTAGACTAATAGATATGGGTTAATGATTAAAGTAGAGCTAGTCAATAAGAAGCCTAAGCCATTGACCAAACAGTTTATAATACAAGCATCTGTGTGTTCATTTGGATCCAAATGGCAGTGGGACCAGGTGAGACAGAAACTCTGACCATACTCATTAGACACTCTAATCAGGAACTAGAAATACTCCAGAAAACAATTTTCTCTATTTTTTAAAATTTTGTTTATTATTTAATATTTTTTTATTATTTTACATATCAATCCCAGTTCCCTCTTCTTCCCATCCTTCCATGCCCCCCCACTCTCCCCATCCCATCCCCCATCCACTTCCCAGGGAGGGTGAGGCCTTCCATGAGGGATCATCAAAATCTGTCAAGTCCTTTGGGGTAGAGCCTAGGCCTTCCCCCATGTCTCTAGGCTAAGGGAGAATCCCTCCATGGGGAATGTGTTCCCAAAATCTGTTCGTGCATTAGGATACATCCTGGTTCCACTGCCAGAGGTCCCATAGATTTCCCAGGCTTCTTAATTGAGACACATGTTCATGGATTCTGGGTTGATCCTATACTGGTTTCCCAGCCATCAGTCTGGGTTTCATGAGCTCCCCCTTGTTCAGGTCAGCTGTTTTTGTGGGTTTCTCCAGCCTGGTCTTGACCCATTTGCTCATCACTCCTCCCTCTCTGCAACTGGATTCCAGGAGTTCGTCTCAGGCTCAGTGTTTAGTTGTCTGCTTCTGTCTCCATTAGCTATTGGATGAAGGCTCCAGGATTGCATATAAGGTTGTCATTATCATTATCAGGTAAGGGCATTTAAGGTAGCATCTTCGCTATTGCTTTGATTGTTAGTTGGGGTCATCTATGTAGGTCTCTGGACATTTTTCTAGTGCCAGATTTTTCTTTAAACCTATAATGGCTCCCTTTATTAAGGTATCTATTTTCTTGTTCTTCTCTTTTCTTCCCCTGACTCAATCTTCCTGCTCCTTCATGTCCTTCTCTACTCTTCTCCTCTTTCCTTTCTCCTAACTTCCTCTCTCCTCCCCCATGCTCTCAATTTGCTCAGCTGAAAAACAGATGAAGAAAACATGGTACATTTACACAATCCAGTACTACTCAGTGGGAACAAAAGAAAAAACTGGAATCTTGAAATTTGCAGGCAAATGGATAGAACTAGAAGAAACAATCCTGAGTGAGGTAACCCAGTTACAAAAAGATAAAAATGCTATGTACTCCCTTATATATGGATTTTAGAAATAGTGCAAAGGATCCACATTGCCAGAGGAGATAGGAAACAAGAGACATATAAATATCCATTCTTGACTTTCTTTTTTATCCAATAATTCTAAATAGTTATATGAACTGTTTCGCAGTCAAAACCCTAATATCACTTTGCTGTATATTCAGATTTAGTCAGCATATGACTGTGTATAGCTGGCATGGATCATGTATGTCATTATGTTAAATAGATTAGAGCCCAGAGGATAGGTTTATGCGATATATTTTCAGAGGCTGAGTGCAAGTAAGTTCTCCAAAAGGTAGCCATTTTTGATTCTGTCTGAACATAATATGATACATAAAAAATGTAAAATCATGTTTAAATACATACATTATTTTATCTATATCATCATTATGGCATGTAACTATTGTAAACCCTTTTAAAACTTTAAGCTATAGATTATATTGGGAAGTCATGTCTGAAAATAATATAAATTGTAAATTGTTATAGATAATTAGGTATATGTACAGATAAAATGAAGAACCAAAAACAACCTTATTTGATTATTTGACATCTGAAACAGCAGCAAGTGCTCTTAAATGTCAAGTTATCTCTCCAGCCACTAGAGGAGTATTTTCATTACCACAAGCCACAGAGAACTTGCTAACACTTGAAGCCATCACTGGAATATTGCTAAGAATGCTGTCTCACTGACATAAAAGATCATGGATCTAACTGAACATGAACATGACACAGACACAAAACTGAAGGAAATCAAACTAACTCTGAGTAACTTACTTTACTGTATGCCTCTGACATCCTCAGAGAGAAGATGCCGAAGCTGACCAGATAAGTCAGAATCTACTTGCTCTGGCCTTTGTTCAATACAGTCTGCTAGATGTGTGAATGATGTCATCTAGGATTTCCCAGCCCCAGCCAAGTTTCTAACCAAATACAACTGTGTGAATAACTTCAGACAATATCATATGGATCAGTAAAGTCAAACAGTTAAACTCATGCAGCTCATAGATCTATGACAAAGAAAGAGCAAGTCATTGTCCCCTTAAGACCCTGGATTTGAAGGTATTTTCTCATACCAAAATAAATAATGGTAACCAAAGGTGTATGGTCTCTTTTGAGGAGACCAGGAGCAATAGTGAAACATGAAGAACCTGTTAAATAAATGTGAGTGCAGGATAGATGTCCACATGTCACCTCCATAGAAGGATTCCAATTTAGATATGAGAAGCACCTACTATACTTATCAGACCCCTTCCCCTCTACTTAGCAGTACTTGTGTAGGGCAAAGATAATTTTCCTTTCACTGCATCACAAATATGGCCTATAAGAAGAGTGCTGAGTTTGATAAAGACTACAGGGGAGAGATTGTGGAGATTCTTATAATGAGATGAGTTTTCTTTCCACAAATGAGAGGAATATGCACCATGTTTATGTAAGAGGTAAGATCATAAGGGATTTAGAATACTTCTCAGAGTATATTTACCTCCTGTGCTCATCACTCCCACAGCAGAAGTACACATTCCTCACTCATGGATATTATGCTAGGATAAGGGATGTGAACTGTCAGAAATGCTTTGGTGGTGTGGTTGCTGTTTATACCTTCAGCTGATACCTTCAGAGGCTTCACAAAGCATGGCTTGCTCTACTGGGAGTTGAAGAACTCTTAATGAAAAGAACCCTAGGTATGCACCATCTCTTTGATTTTGGGTCACCAATAAAGCCCTGAAGAACAATAACATATAACAGAAGACACACATGAAAGGTGGCAGTCATCCTGATAGCTAGCATGAAGATCAAGTGAGATATTGAGATGGGTGAGATGGGTCTTTTTATTGTTATAAATTATATATTATTATCATAACTTACTAGTACATCATCCTTCTTACACTCTTTCTGCATTAAGGTAGACTTGAATAATCAATTCAAATTATTATTATTATGTTTAACCCTCATAAGCTAAACTGTATAAAATGAGTCTTACATTGTGAAAATCAGAGAGAAACTCACATGTATGTTCATATACATACATACATACATAACATGCATACATACATACATACACACATACATATCTTCTTGGCTCAAGTGAGCTTCATGGTCATATACATAGCCAGATATATGCATGCATATTTCTTATGATAATCTCTTTTACTTGAAGTAAAATTGGAAAAGTTTAAGGATATAAAGTGATTTTCAGGAAGGGTCTTGAGTGACAGAGATGCATTATAAGGTTTGTGAGAAACTGTACATTCTGAGATAAATGACATTGTCTTTGTGTGTGTGTGTGTGTGTTTGTGTGTGTGTGTGTGTGTGTGTTATCACCTACAGTTTTTATCTTTTAAGTTTCTCACGTGCCTGGGACTCATCTTGTAGGCTAAGCTGGAATTTTAGCCAGCGACAGAGGTAAATCTGTTTCTACATCCCCAGGGCTGGGATTACAAGTGCACACCTCCAGGCATGTATTTGAAAACTATCTCTTTCAATCATTGCAGCTTGGTTTTTTTGTCTGTAGCTTTGTTGACATGTCCCTGAAGGTTCACCAACATATCATTTCTCACTAAGCTTTGTTAGGGTCTCTGGTAATGTAGCTGTGATGAAGTTAGATATCTGATCAATACTTTTACTTTACTATAATGTCACTCTTGATATCCCAGTCTTCAAATTATTGAATTATGAAACTATATCTAGAATTTGTCATCAGAAATGAGTGATAAGAAAATTCTACATGTGAAGTCAAAGAATATGCTAGAAATATTAGGCTTAAGTTTCAAAGACATGAATTTGAATTCAGTGGGCTAGCAGCAAACCTCATATCCTGAAGAAAAAGTACTTGCTGGTCTGTTACGGCAGGTTGTTCCTGCCGGCCGTAGCAGGTCCTGCTGCCATGGTCACACAACCACGTGTGCCCCAAATAACACTCAGAGACTCTGTATTTGATACAATCCTGTTGGCCAGTTACCATTATTGTTTATGGGCTAGCTCTGTCTTAATTATTAACCCATTTCTACTTATCTAAGTATTTCCACGTGGTCGTCTTATCGGGGAGCCGTGGCAGGCGTCCTGCTTCTTCCAGGCCTACATCTTGACTCCTCCCTACTACTTCCTCTTTCCTCCTTGTCTCCTAGCCCCGTCTATCTTGCTATCTCATTGGCCACAGTGCTTTATTAACCAGTATGAGAAACATATATACAGAATAACATCTCCCATCACTGGTCTTATTAAATTCAGATGTTGCAGACCTGTAGTTTCTGTTCCTGTGATGTAAGGCATTAATGTCTATGCTGTTCAGTCCACTCTTTCTTCTGTACCACTGAATGTCCAGCATGATGATAGGACAATATAATGGAATGTGTGACAATGGCAGTCACATAAATGTCTAAGGCTGTTCATGGTAGTTTGTGAGCTCCCTTGTTTCCAAATTTCTTCATTTACAAGTTCTCTGGAGGTTCATTTGAGTTTGAATGCATGGGGTTTTTCTTTAAGAAGGCTTCATTAAGCCACACTGTTACTTTACATAGTCCTATCTCTAGTTTGTGACCATGACTGATACCTTGTACTATATTTCATTAGCATTTATAGTTACACTGTGTTGTTTTTAAGATTCCTGAAAACTTCAGATCCAATGATTTTAGAAACTTGACTGTGTTAGAAATTATTAGACTCATTTCCCTTTTCTTCCAACTGTTCAATATAATCACAAAATGTTGATTTTGAAGCCATTTAAAGAGAGAAGTATAGGCAAATATAAGAGTGCATCCATACCTAAACTCAAATCAAACACGAAAACAGCATTCAGAACCAACAGTAAGTATCCAGTGAAAGCTCTTAAAAGGTTTCATAATCCAAATGGATGTAGGTCTTTGAAGCACTTTTTTTCTGTTCCCAATGCCAAAATATTTCTACTCACTATTGCAATACATAGTTATGGTTCTCAAGACCCATTCACTTCAAAGGGAAAACAAGGAGACACAGATATCGTCTATCGTCCGCGAAGAGCACAGAAGCACTCGTCATTTTCATTCCATTATTTCCTTTCTGTATGTCAGATGAGGATTTAATTAGGCTCTGCTCCTGCCTCATAAGTAATCATTTCAAATAACATAGTGGCTCTCGCGGCGGAAATGATTCATCTTCCTCATGTATTTGAAACTATGGCTTGAAACTATTTTAGACACTGGATTATAATTCTGTGTTATGCAAAATATCTCTAGATGCTAAAATTAATGTTGATAAGCAGCTTATGCAACGGGGAAAGTGAATGCTCGGCAAATCAAAGCAAAAATATAAAGCCCTCCTTCCTGACTCTTGCTCAGTCAGGAAGACTGTGTGTTGGGCATCTTAGTATTCCCCAGACACTACACAGTCTCCTGTGCATCAAACAGGAAACAAAAATCCAAGTTCATCGGAAAAGCTCTCTAATTCTGCTTTTCTTTCCACAATTTATACTCTGTGTGGTAGAAGATTTATATATTTCTAGAGAGAGGAAGAAAGAAGTACAATTTGATAGTAATTTTCTTTAAAAATTAGTTTTGATTGTTTTTTTGACTTACAGTGTTCAGCACAGCCAGAATCAAACAGAAATTAACATCAGGAAACTGTGGGCCACTAACTTACAAAAGGATATTACAAAATACATATGGACATATTTACATATACTTAATTAACTAAATATTTGATAATCTTCACACAGCCAAATAATAGAGACTAAAAACATTTAGTGGTCCAAAAATTAAAAAGAAACTCTGTTAATGAGTTATTAAAAATAATGTTTTACTTGTGTGATATCAGTACAGTAGAAGAACAGGATGTCTCTTGCACTTGCTTCAATCTTGTGACAGCAACATCAAATCATAGCTACGAACCAATAAAAAAAAGTTGCTTAGTGAGCTCTTTAGGACTCAAAAACGAGATAGCTAATGCCGATGGAAGCTTGAAACCTACAAAGGCCATTAGGAGAAGGCTGACTACAAAGGGTTTGCAGGTTTGTGGCCTATCACATTGTGGATTTAGTAGATCCCAATTAGACACTACTATTTGAACCATGATCCATTTTACTCAAGAAGAATAATGCAATTCATGTCTTGGGTACCCAGGCTTCTGATCTTGGTTCCAGTAATGACAATGACCCTGAACAGCTTTGTATCCCATTTTCTTGTGTCCTTGTATGTGAAACAGATGTGAATCATATATCTAATTATTCTCTCATCAATAAAACTCTGCAGTCAGATGTTGTACTAAAACCTGATCAACCAGAAGCAGAGAAGTGACCAGTGACCTACGCTTTTTCTCCTTTCCCAATCCAAAGTGGCAGTGCATCTCTCTAAGCCCCTTGCTGCTACTTCCTGTGGTTTTCTGTATGTCCTGGATCTCCCAAAACCTCTATGACTAATTTTGATCAGCTAGTAGCCAACTCTGCCTTCTGATTCAAGGTAAACTTATTGGACACTCTCAGGATGTCAAAATATCAAAATATCCCACATCACGGATGATCCTGAATTGACCTGTGACTTGGCTACAGTTAATCCCAACTATTCTTTGAAGAAAAGGAATTTCTTGGTCAAAAGTTGATATTAGAGACACTCTTGTCTCTAGAGGCATCCCTGTAGACATTAGTCTTTGTTGTAGGAGCTCAAGTAATCTTGTGTCAATTATAGGGCCTTTCAAACTCAACCCAGAATCACTACTGCCAATGCAGGCACTTGTTTAGTGGTAAAGCTAAAGATCTCTTTGGGATCTACAGGAAGTTACACTCATAAGAAATAATTGGTTACATGGGCTTGCTATCTGCACCCATTTGAGTGGATTCATGTATTAGGAACAGTTTCCAATCAGTCTGGTCCCAGAACCAAGTCAAACACAAAGTAACATGAAGAGACACTATTAAGTATGAAGCTTTTGGCCAATCGCTAGCGCTTCTTATTGGCTAGCTCTGTATTAAATATTAACCCATTTCTATCAATCTAAGTGTTTTCATGTGGTCTTTTCTTACTGGAGAGAGGGTCTGGACCTCTTCTTTCACATCCTGCATCTTGTCTTCCTCCTATATCTCCCAGAATCCTCCTTGTCTCATAGTCCTGTTTATCTTGCCTTCCTATAGCCAACAGTTCTTTATTCATTAACCAATTAAAGAAACTTATTTACAGAATGACATCTCCCAACATTCATGTTCTAGTGTTGGTTCTATTTATTTATGGTTCTAGAGACAGGAGAGGCTACCAAGAAACTGTCAGGAATCAACAAACATCCTTACACCATCATGCTCACAGGCTTGCAAACTATGAAAATCACATGGGACCCAGCAGCAGCCATGTAATCAGACTTTAGCATCAAAACTTTGAAAGATGGAAGGCAATCATATCAGCTTGGGGGGACAAAAGAAGAGAAACATCTTTACCAGTTTATAAATCATTTGTGTCCTTAAATGTGTATCTGGGAACTAATTCTAGGCTGTATGGACAACTG
Organism: Cricetiscus sungorus; assembly: GCA_030556225.1. Lineage (NCBI taxonomy): Eukaryota > Metazoa > Chordata > Mammalia > Rodentia > Cricetidae > Cricetiscus > Cricetiscus sungorus. The sequence goes on along the minus strand of JANBXA010000600.1, from coordinate 30,558,543 downwards.
ATAGTCAGGCAGTTATGGGGATAACAAAAGAAGCTCAAAGAGCTCCAATTATCCTAAAAATGAAAATGAGATGAATAGTGTACAATAATGATCCTAAATCTTAATTAGATTCAAAATAACATATATTGGCAACTAAGTGAAAATAGACAATTCACAAGTAAAATTAGAAGCTTGACAAAGATGTAAATTATTTTTTAGAAAGAACTAAACAGAAGTTGGGGAAGTAAAGCACACCATTATGGAAGCTTCAATAGCAGAACTCGTTCAAACAGAGATAATTAGTGACATCAAAGACTAGTAATTTTATTCATCAATTAAAGCAATAAACATAAGAAAACAGTTACAAAAAGAAAAGAAAAGCAGAGGAGACTTATGGGACTCCATCAAGCATAGGGAGGTATAGATTGCAGAAGATCACAAAGGAGAAAATGGAATTTCTATTATTAATTTTAAATACTAGTTACTGAAAACTTTCAAATCACAAGGCAGCTATGGACATCCAGATTCATGAAAATCAAAAAGAGTTCAAGTAACAAAAACTTGTAGTCACATTATCCAAAGTCAAAGGCTAAATCTTGTCATTACCAAGAGAAAAGAGAGTCATTCTTTTCAACAGCCAAGGACCCTTAGTTCAAGCCACATCAGCAGACTTCTCAGCAGACTTTGTAGGCTAGACAAAGGCTAGAGGGAACTTGCAAATTTCAGAATTACCTTACTCATATATGGAAAGAAAAAGGCATTATGAAAGCAACACACACACACACACACACACACACACACACACACACACACAACACTCACTCCTCAAAGCTGTTGGAGTTTAACCATATGACCTGCCTCACAAGAATGGCTAAAAGTTAACTTTGAGTTGAAAGAAAATTGCTGGAAGGAAAGGATAAGCTACATCATGAAGCATAGGAAATTACTGGTAATGTAAATATATAGTGTGTTTCAAAATGCCGTATCACAATGATGGTGGTGCATGAATATCTTTTGACCCTACTATAAAAGTTTAATTTAAAAGAATTAAAATACAGGCACAGAAATTTGTTAATTGGCTACAACACACACAAAAAATATATTATGCTATCAATACTACAAAGTGAAAGTGTAGAGTTTTTTCTCTAATTTATTTATAGGCATTTAACAATACAGAAATTAGAAACAATGAGCTGCTTTAGAGGTGGACCCCCTGCTGTTCAACTCCAATGGACTGTGAGGTTGTCAGATTCTTTTAAAATATTTTCATATTATTTCCAGAACAGTTTTAGGTCCATAGCCAAATTAAAAGGAAGACACAGATATTCACCGAATGCCACTTCCCCTTATAACAGATCAATTCTTGAAATCTCACTGCGGAACACTTCTTAAAATTGATAAAGATATACTGACACATCACAATTGCTAAAATTTATAGTTTTTATAAAAGTTCATCCTGTCCTGTCATATTCTTCTTAAATAAACACGAATTTTAAAAAATGCTTATTTTAGTTTATGTCATGAGTATTTTGCTTGATTGTACTTATATGTACCACATGAGTGTTTTGTGCCCTCTGAGGTCTGAAGGCATCAGATTCCCCGCAACTTGCATTGTCATGTTTCTGAGCCAACAAATGCTCTTAAGCACTGAACTGGTCATTTCACCACACCCTGGGAAGCACACACCTTTGCTTTCAAACAAAGGAGGGAAAGATACATTTTTGAAAATTTAAAATGAGAAGGTAAAATAACATATTTAACTATTCACTGATCCATAATTGATTGGAATTGGAGAAATCAATGATAATTATGACAATTACTTATATTTTTGACAACTCCCTGATAATAAATGCAATGGTGTGGTGGACAACAGTTTGTCTCCTTGGAGGGAAAATTGGATGACATGTAACATGGGAAGGGGTCCTTAAGCAAACACAGAATTATAATGCAACCTCTTCCAAGAAGACATCTCTAACTCCAAGCATATCTGTAACCACACTGAAGTTAGTTCTTCCACATATACAGAGCAGAACTTGTACCTCAGCTATGGAGTATGCGCTATAAGGACAACAATAAAATCCCAACTCCTTCAAGAGCACTTTCTGGTAAATTAGAATCTCTGGAGAACTGTGATTCTAGTTCTTAGCTTTGTGTTGAGGCACAAGTAGAATTCAATGAGTGAATGGACAGAAAAGCTTGGCTATCGCCTGGAATGAAGAAGTGAATGAGAGAAACACCCAGTGCCAAAGTTCTTTCTAATACAGGGTAATAATTGAAATAATCACCTAATGATGATATTGAGAATGAGAAAGTGCAGTGTTTGGATGTGTTGCTTATCTTGATAGAAATGATAGCTGTGTACTATATAAAGATAGCTTTAACTATAACAGGGTAATATATAAGACTGCATGTGATGTTTATTGTATTTAGTATAATGGTGGCTGATGTGATGGCTCATTGTATAAGAGTTCTTGCTACCAAGTGTGAAAGCCTGAGCTCTAAAACCATATTAATATTTCATTTATGTTTTCTGAGATGATTCTTTTCAGTAAAATTGGTGATATCTGTTGTTTATAACAAATGGTCATTTTGAAACGATGCACCATCCACATGGTAGAGGGAAAACTAACTCATTTTTATCAGTTGTGGGTCCTGGAATGGTGGCTCCATGGTGGAAAGCACTTGCTGTTCTTGCCAAGAGAAGGAGTTCAGCTCCAGTGACCACACTGTGGCTTACAAACTTCAGTAGATTCAATTCCTAGGAGATCCAGTACCAGGCCTTAGCAAGCACCAGAGACAGACAGCACACACATATGCATGCAGGCAAAAACACTCATACACATAAAAAAAGTAAATGAATCTTTAAAAGAGAGAATAAGTTGCAACATGTTAGACTAACTTTGCATGTTTAAAGGTTGTTACAGCATTTTCAAATATGACAGTCTTGTACGATGTTGAATAAAATATACAGAGCCTCTGGCTGAAAGACCAGTTTTCCTATAGTACTTTATTATTTATTTGTTTATTTATTTGTTCATTCATTTTTTCTTTCTCTGTGAGTGCTTATATGTCTGTATCTGTGTATGACTTGTGCACATGTGTGCATGTGTTTGTATGTGTGTGTGTGAATGTGGATGCCTGTGTATATGCATGCATATGGGAACTAGAGGACTGACAGCCTTAGATATCAGGTGTTATTTACTTCATTTTTTGAATGAAGAGTCTTACTGTCTAGGAACTTGCCCATAAGCTGGGCTGGCTGGACTGGAGCTCGAGAAATCTGTCTGCCTTCCCTGTACTGCGGTTAAAGCCACACACCACCTTACTTGCTTTTTTCACCTGAGATCTGGTGATTTAACCTAGGTTCTCTTGCTTGCCCATCAATCACTGTATCAGCTGGGCCATCTCTCCCCACTGTAGTAGTACTGTGTGTGTTTTTAAACACTTATTCAATATGTGTGAGTAGTTCTATATGTGTGTGGTTATATCTATGACAAGGTTGGTGTGGAGACTAGGGGGGAATTTGAAGAATTTGGTTCATTCCTTCAGTCATTTGTGTTATGGGATATCAGACTGGCACAATAAATACTTTACCCCAGGGGCCATCTCTCTGTCTCCTGAAGAATTGCTTTAAACACCAAACTTGACACCAAAGAGCCCTGAAAAGTGTTATGTGATTTTCTTAAATAATGATGGCCTTATTTTATAGGGAATTTAGAAGCTTGTCATAAAACTATCTACTTCTCAAATGTGCTTTCTCTTCTCGTTGTAGGTCTTTTTACAAAATGTAAATTTGTTTGAATGATTTTGTGCACTGTTGAATGTATCATTTCTCAGACATTCATGGGGGAGGTGCTGTTTTATTTCATTGCCAGAAGGAATCATTAAAAAAAAGTTTTAATCATTCTGCCACAGGGTTATCTATTTTTTGCTACATAAAGATAAACTAATCATTTAAATAGGCTCATTAAATAAACAGTTGGACTTTACTACTCTTTGTAGCATTAGGATTCATATTTCATATGCTCTTTGGAGGCATAATAATAAAATATAGAATTATTTTTAAATTGTACACAGTTCTTACCTTCATGGAGTTGCTATCGAGCATGAGATTATTATATTGCAATATTATATATGTAGTGATTATTTTGGTACAGTTATAAAATGTAGCTATGGATATATTATAAAAATTCCCAATGAAAACTATGTTAGGTATATTGAAGTAGCTGTTTGTGCACCATTATGTATTGCAATGGCTCAGAGTTTAAGGCACGGCTTATTAGTTCATACCTGTGCTTTGTAAGCTTGAGAAGAGACTTGAGGTTCTGACTTAACCTCTCTCTCCAACAATCCCCTGTAGGTTTCAGCTGATGTGTTCTCAAAGGCTTCACAAGGGTAGAGAATCTAAAGATAGTTCACAATTCAACTACTGGTGAGATGCCCAAGTCCATATCACATTAACCTTTTGACAGAGCTTTCCTAGTATCTTCATGCTGCCAGATACCTTCTGAAAGGGGTTAGGGAGATGATTCAGTCATTACTTGCTGTGCATTTGGATCCAAATCATAAAATAAACAGAAAAATAATACTCAGGTGCAGTGGTGTGTACATGTATTCATAGCGTTGGTACACTGGAGACAGAAGAATCTGAGGGACATGCTGGTCAGTCAGCTTATCTGGCCATGTCAATATAAAGTAAGAGAGAAACTGAGGAAAGACACTGATCTCTGGCCTTCACACCTATTGACACATGCAGACACATCAATAATAACATGTGTACATGTTATATACATATACATGTAAGTGAAATAATGCAAACTATGAACTTGGAAAAAATTAAATTAAGTGAAATAAGGCAGGGTTAGAGAAAAAGTACCACAAGATGTTGTCTCTTACACACAAACTATAACTTTTAATTTGTATATATGTACATAGTGTGACTACACATATATAGTATATATACAGTATATAATATTATATATGTGTATAAGGTTAGGGAGATGACTTAGTCATTGGTTGCTATGTAAGTAAGAGAATTTGACTTTGGATTCCTAGCACTGAATGAATAACAACAACAACAACAACAAAACACTACCAACAACAATCAGGTGCAGTGCTGTGTGTTTAAGGAAGGGGTATGGAAAATACAGAACACAAAGTTCATAAAAATAGATTGAGGAATATTGGAATATAGAAGGCTACAGAATGCATAGTGAACAAGGAAAAGGGGAAAGAGAGGCAGATATGTGCCAGGGAGAAGATCAACCTAAAGTAGTTTGTACAAAAGTGTCACAAAGTATTAGGGGAAAAGTCTTTAAAAGAAGTCATTTTTTTGGTAATGAAATATCTTGAGTATCAGCCCAGCTTTTGTCCCCCATCAAGAGGCTAGAGGTGAGTCTGGGTCCAATTCAGGTGGATTCTCCCCTACACCCTTCCCCGGGAAATCCCTGAGTGGGTCCAGGATCTCGCTGTCCCTGTGTCCTGTCCCCATCGAGAGTGGTCTTGGAGCTCTGATATACCTCCCACCCACCCCCACTGAGAGCCTGCCCTCCCCCTACCCTGTGACCTACCCTGCCCACTGTCCCATTGCTCTGGTTGAGCACTGAGACAGATGGTGGAGCCAACAATCCAGCCACCTTCGGGGAAATTTCTAGAGCTGATCTGAGCAAAATAGACCTGCCTGTCAACAGGGGACCACCTGCAATTTCCACCTGCCTGGTCTCTGACCCCCACTGCCAGTCTTCTACTGGAGTTCTGGGCCCCTCCCAGAGATCCGCCTATCTCTGCTGGTCCACTCTGAGTTCCTGCAGGCTGGGCTGGATCCTTGACACCCATTGAAGGGCCTCTGTTAAAGAGGCCTCAGCTGGAGAGTGCCAGGCCCAGGCTAGATATGCCTATCAGCTTAAGGACCTTCCTGAGTCCCAGACTTCAAGATCTTTGACTCCCATCGCCAATCTTGTGCTGGAGACTGATCTTTGACCCCCATTGCCAGGCCCCTGCATGCAGAGAGACCTCATAGAGATCTTGGGCCACCCAGAGCTACAGACATCGAACCTCTGACCCACCTAAACCCAAAGAGAGAGGGAGAGACCCCACCAACACCTACTGGAAGAAGCTATGGGAAGACAGCAATACAAGAAGACACCTAACAGCAGAAAGACAAGCATAACACCACCAGAATGTAGGGAATCTACACCAACTAGACTGGAACACAACAAAGCAGATGAAGCAGAAGAGAACGACTTAAAAATTATCATCATAAAATGATGGAGGCCCTCAAAGAAGATGTGAGAAATCCCTTAAAGAAATGGAAGAAAAAAACAAACAAAAAAAACAGAAGAAATGAATAAATTTCTTTAAGAAAGTAAAATAGTACAGAAATCCAAGAAAAAAACAAACAGGTGAAGGAACGGGTTCAAGACTTGAAAACTAAAATAGAGACAATAAAGAAAACACAAACCGAAGGAATGTAGGAAATAGAAAAACTGGGCAAATGATCAGGAACTACAGAGACAAGCATAACCAACAGAATTCAATAAATGGAAGAGAGAATCTCAGGTGCTGAAGATAAGCTAGAGGAAATAGATTCATCGAACAAAGAAAATCGTAAATACAACAAATCCTTAACACAAAACATCCAGGAAATGTGGGACACTGTGAAAAGGGCCAAACTTAAGAATAATAGGCATAGAGGAAGGTGAGGAAGCCCAGATCAAAGGGGCCAAAAACATATTCAACAAAATCATTCATGAAAACCTTCTCAATCTAAAGAAGGACATGCTCATCAAAGTACAAGAAGCACCAAACAACATATATACTGCACCAAAGAAAAAAGACCCCTCGACATATAATAATCAAAACATCTAACATACAGAATAAAGAATATTAAGAGCAGTGAAGGAAAAAGGACAGGTAACATATAAAGGCAGCCAGACCTACCAAAATTACACCTGACTTCTCCATGGAAACCCTCAAGGCAAGAAGGTCCTGGATAGATGTTCTACAAGTACTAAAAGTCCACGGCTGCCAGCCCAGGCTACTATACCCAGCAAAATTCTTAATCACTATAGAGAAGAAAACAAGATATTTAATGACAAAGCCAGATTTTCACAATACGTTTCTACAAACCCAGCTCTACAGAAAGTTTTGGAAGGAAAACTCCAAACCAAGGAAGTTAAATATGCTCACAACAGATACAAAAGAATTGGAATAGTCCCTTGTATTGTATCAGAACACCATGCTTTAAAATTGGAATTCAACAACACAAATCACAGAAACCCTACAAACTCATGGAAACAGAACAATGTGCAATTGTACTATACCTGGGTCAAAGAAGGAATAAAGAAAGAAATTAAGGACTTCCTAAAAGCCAGTGAGAATGAGGACATGACATACCCGAACTTAGGGACACCTTGAAAGCAGTGTTATGAGGGAAGTTCATTGCACTAGTGCCCATATGAAGAAAACAGAGGAGAATTAACAGCACAACTGAAAGCCTTAGAACAAAAAGAAGCAAACTCACCCCGGAGGAGCAGATGCAAGGCAATAATTAATTTGAGGGCTGAAATCAATAAAATAGAAACAAGGAAAACAATACAAAAAAATCAATGTTGATTTTTGAGAAAATCAACAAGATAGACAAACCTTTATCCAAACTAATGAAAAATTAGAGAGAGGGAGAGAGAGAATATGCAAATTAACAAAATCAGAAATGAAAAGGAGGACATAAAATGGACACAGAGGAAATCCAGGCAACTTTCAGGTCAAATTTGAAAACCTGTACTTCACAAAACTTGAAAATTCAAAGGAAATGAACAAATGTCTGGATAACTATCACTTATCAAAATTAAACCAAGAACTTCCAAAAAAAAAAAAAAAAAAAAAAAAAATAAAATAAAAAAAAAAAGCCAAGGGCCAGATGGCTTCAGTGCCGAATTCTACCAGAAATTCAAGGAAGAGCTAATTCAAATACTCCTCAAATTGTCCACACAATAGAAACAGAAGGCACATTACCAAACTCTTTCTATGAGGCCACAATCAGCTTGGTACCCAAGCATCACAAAGATACAACTAAGAAAGAAAACTACAGACCAATATCCCTGATGAACATCGATGCAAAAACACTCAATCAAATACTGGCAAACTGAATCCAAGAATACATCAGAGAAATCATCCACCATAACCAAGTAGGCTTCATCCCTGGGTTGCATGATGGTTTAACATAAGAAAATCTATCAACATGATTCACTATATAAACTAACTGAAAAAGAAAAACCATATGATCATCTCCCTAGATGATAAAAAATCCTTCAACAAAATTCAACACCCTTTCATGATAAAGGTCTTGGAGATATCAGGGATAACAAGAACATACCTAAACATAATAAGAGCAATATACAGTAAATCAACGGCTAACATCAAACTGAATGGAGAGAAGCTTAAGGCAATTCCTCTAAAATCAGGAACAAGACAAGTCTGTCCTCTCTTTCCATAGCTCTTCAATATTGCACTTGAAGTTCTAGCTAAAGCTATAAGACAACAAAAAGAGATCAAGGAAATCCAACTTGGAAAGGAAGAAGTCAAACTGTCTCTATTTGCAGATGATATGATAGTTTACTTAAGCGACCCAATAAACTCTACCAGGGAACTCCTATAGCTGATAAACACCTTCAGCAAACTAGCAGGATACAAGATAAACTAAAAAAAAATCAGTAGTCCTACTGATCAGTAGACGACAAAGGGGCTGTGACAATACTTAGATAAGTAGAAATGGGTTAATTATTAAGGCAGAGCTAGCCCATTAACAATAATGGTAACTGGCCAACAGGATTGTATCAAATACAGAGTCTCTGAGTGTTATTTGGGGCACATGTGGTTGCAGGACAATGGCGGCAGGACCAGGAGGCCGGCGGGAACAACATGCTGTAACATAATGGTGTCAGAAGCAGGATTGAGAACTTTCATTTAAAACTTAACAAAAGCTTAAAAAATAGTTTTAGAAACAAGGGAACAGAGACTAGCAAGACTTCTTAGTAGCAGCATTTTCTTGGTTGGATTTGTTTTGCTGTAGACAGAGAGTTTCGCGGCTCCTTTAAGGGAGGTTTCCAAAATTAGCATAAGCGGCAAAAACCGCCTTGCTTTTAAAGAGCTCTGCTAACAATTCATTGGTGTGTACAAGAGCTGCAATGAAGGTTTACACTGTGTTTTAAAAAATACGCGGGATTGGGAGAGAAAAAGAAACGGGATACAATGGTTTAAAAAGAAAAAAGGAATTAAATGGATGGATGTAATGGCACACGCCATTAATCCCAGCACTCGGCAGACAGAGGCAAGCAGATCTCTGTGATTTCAAAGTAAACCTGGTATGCAATGAATTCCAGGACAGATAAAAGTTACACAGAGAAACCCTGTCTCAAAATATGTAAAAATAGAAGTAGAAGAAATAGAATAATAACACTCCGCAGACAGAGGCAAGCAGATCTCTGTGATTTCAAAGTAAACCTGGTATGCAATGAATTCCAGGACAGATAAAAGTTACACAGAGAAACCCTGTCTCAAAATATGTAAAAATAGAAGTAGAAGAAATAGAATAATAAAAAAGCCACGTAAAGATGGAAAGCACAGAGAAATTTTGGATACTATACGCGATTCTGTTGTCTTTAAATTATTTGATTGCTGAGAAAATAACTACTGATAAAAGAAATGCTGCTAGATTAATTCAATTTATATATTTAAAAAATGCTTTGACTCAAAAATTCAAGCCTAAGGACAAGTTACTGGGGAAAAGGATTTCTATTTTTATTTCCACAGAAAATGAAAAGCTACAGATTCTTTCCAGACTTATATGGTTTGATCAAGCCAGACCCCCTGAAACAGCTCCCCAGGTGATCCAACATTCAAAGCAGTTGAGACAAAGCCTTGCAGACTACTGCCAAGATTTCTGCGTCTTCTTTGGAACCCCATGACAGCGCCCTCCTCCAGCAGGAAGTAGTTTGCAAAGAACGATGCCCAAATTCCCAAATATTGTTTATAAATGTTTGTTTTCATTTATATGGGCTTGGTTATAAATGGTTAATGACACAAGCAATCCTTGTAAAGGTAAAAAAGGGAATTAAGGTATAGATATGAATACTTTGCTTTGGAATGGATTTTCTTTTATTGATACAATTTAAGGTCAATTTTGTGATATGTATATTTCTCCTCTTGTTTAGGTATTGTGTTTATATAGCTCATTAGAAAATGTAATGTAATAATTTAGTACAGATTATAGAGAGTTACCTATGGGAGTTAAGTTAGTTTGGATTTCTAGATATATAGAGATGTATTTGAGATGGATAGGCATTCTTCAAACCTTTCAAAGACCTACAGAATATGGCATTTAAAATGGTTTAGGGTTTTTCTTGACAGTGAGGCACAACTGCTCCTGGTAACACCACCTACAGAAGAAAGGAAGATGGACATCAAAGAAACACATTATGGAGTTTGCTTCTAATATGGCAAGACTAGCCATTTAGGCAAGGTACTGCTCCTCTGAACTGTTTGACTTTATGTTGTAGAAACTGGACATGCAGGACCCACAAAAAGGTAACTGCTGATGCAAGATGGACATTGCTACAGGATTCCTGTTTCATGGAAGAGGCTGCCAAACAGCCAGATAGTCTACAGGACACAGAGCCTTATTGAGGAGTCTGGACACACATTATGGCCTATGGGCTGAAGATGGAACATTACAGAAGAACTTCGGGTGACTGACCAGGCAATGCATTGTCTCTGTCATTTCTAGAGTTTATATATTATCCTTCTATGGTCTTTGAAGGAGTTGAAGACAGATAGTTATGATTATAGTTTTTCTTAGTTAGGATTAAAAATAAGTTACATATAGGTCTTTAGACTGACAAAGATAGGATAGATGATATTTTCTTTAAGTCTTACAAAATGTTAATGGACTAAATATTGTTAACTGTGATTCTTATTTGATAACTGTTGTATGGTATATTTTGCTATGTTAAGGTTAAACCCCTTCTTTTACTTTAGACAGAAAAGAGGAGATGATGGGAGATGTGATTCTGTATATATGTTTCTCATACTGTTAATAAAGCCCTGTGGCCAATAGAAAACTAGATAGGTGGGGCTAGGAGACTAGGAGGAGGAAGAGGAAGTAGTAGGTGGAGTCGAGATGTAGCCCGGGGAAGGAGCAGGAAGCCTGCTGCGCGGCTCCCCGATAAGAGACCACGTGGAAATACTTAGATAAGTAGAAATGGGTTAATAATTAAGACAGAGCTAGTCCATAAACAGTAATGGTAATTGGCCAACAGAATTGTATCAAATACAGAGTCTCTGAATGTTATTTGGGGCTGGCGCGGCTGTGGGCCCACGTGGCGGCAGGACCAGGAGGCTGGCGGGGAAACCTGCTGTAACAGGGCTGAGAAAGAAATCAGAGAAAGATCACCCTTTACAATAGCCACAAACAACATAAAGTATCTTTGGGTAACGCTTACAAAATAAGTGAAAGACTTATATAATAAGAACTTTGTGGCTTTAAAGAAAGAAATTAAAGAAGATACCAGAAAATGGAAAAATCTCCCATGCTCTTGGATAGGTAGGATAAGTATAGTAAAAATGGCAATCTTGCCAAAAGCAATCTACAGATTCAATGCAATCCCCATTAAATTCCTAGCACAATTCTTCACTGACCTTGAAAGGATAATAATCAACCTTGTATAGATTAACAAAAGACCCAGGATAGCCAAAACAATCCTGTACAATAAAAGAACTTCAGGAGGCATCACCATCCCTGACTTTAAGCTCTCCTACAGAGCTATAGTTCTGAAAATACCCTGGTATTGGCAGAAAAATATACAGGTAGGCCAATGGAATCAAATAGAAAATCCTGATATTAACCCACACACCTATGAACACATGATTTTCAACAAAACAGCTAAAAGAATAGAATGGGAGGAGGAAATCATTTTCAACAAATGGTGCTGGCACAATTGGATGATGGTGTGTAGAAGACTGCAGATAGACCCATGTCTATCGCCATGCACAAAACTCAAGTCCAAATGGATCAAAGACCTCAACATAAATCCAGCCACACTGAACCTCTTAGAAAAGTAAGTAGGAGGTACCCTTGAACAAATTGGTATAGAAGACAGCTTCTTAGCATAACCCCAGTAGCACAGACATTGAAATCAACAATTAATAAATGGGATCTCTTCAAACTTAAAAGCTTCTGTAAGGTAAAGGACATGGTGGATAAGAACAAATGGCATCCCACAGGCTGGGAAAAGATTTTTACCAATCTTACCTCTCACAAAGGGCTGATCTTTCAAATATGCAAAGAACTCAAGAAACTAGTCAACAAAATACCAAATAACCCTATTTAAAAATGGCGTATATAATTGAAGAAAGAATTCTCAATACAGGAAATCAAAAAGGCTGAAAGACACTTTAGAAATTGCTCAACATCCTTAGCTATTAGGGAAATGCAAATCAAAACAACTTTGAGATACTATCTTACTCCTGCCAGAATGACTAAAATTAGAAACAACAATGACAACTTATGCTGGAAAGAATGTGGAGAAAGGGCAACACTCCTCCACTGCTGGTGGAAATGCAAACTCATACAGCCATTTTGAAGATCTGTATGGAGGTTCCTCAGGAAAATGGGAATTAGTTTACCACAGGACCCAGCAATCCCCTTCTAGGTATATACCTGGCCCACATCCGTGCAACAAAGACATGTGCTCAACTATGTTCATAGCAGCATTAGTTGTAACAGCGAGAACCTGGCAGTAACCTAGATGTCCCTCAACTGAAGAATGGATAAAGAAGATGTGGCACATCTACACAATGGAATATTACTCTGCAGTAAAAAAAAATAATGGAATCTTGAAATTTGCAGGCAAGTTGATGGAACTTGAAGCAACCATCTTGAATGAGGTAACCAATCACAAAAAGAGGAACATGGTATGTATTCACTCTTATATGGATTTTAGACCTAAAGCAAAGGATCACCAGCCTATAATTCTCACCACCAGAGGAACTAGGATGCAAGATGTATTCTAAGAGATTCATATATGGTCCCCCACATAACGGGAAAGGGACAAGTCCTCTAGAGCACATTGGAAGTGGGGGGCAGTGAATTGAGAGAGAACTAGGAGAAAGAGAAGGGGAAGAGAGGAAAGCATGTGTGACTAGGATGATTGAGTCAGGGTAGGAATAGAAGATGGGAGGAGAGAGAGGAGAAAGAGAGAGAGAAAGAGAGAGAGAGGAAGGGAGGGAGAATATGGGTCTCAGCTAGAAGGACAGAGCAGTCTAAGGGACCCCAGATAGTGGAACCAGGATGTATTCCTTGTGCAAAAAAGGACCTTGCGAACACATCCCCCATGGAGGGATACTCCCTTAATCTATTGACAGGAGAGAAGTCCTAGTCCCTACTTCAAATGGCTTGACAGATTTACATGACCACACCTGGATAGCATAGCCCTACATGTGGAATTGGGGTGGTGGGATAGGGGGAGGGTGGTTAGGGTGCATGTGAGGGGAGAGAGAGGGTAAGAGGGAGGGAGGGAAAGGAAACTGGGATCGACATGTAAAATTAAATAATAATAATAATAATAATAATAATAATAATAATAGTATTCAGTTTTTCTATGTATTTTTTTACTTTGCAGCTAATATCCACTTATGAGTGAGTACATACCATCATTGTTTTTATCACCCTGGGTTCCTTCACTCAGAATGATTGTTTTCTAGTCTTATCCATTTCCCTTTAACTTTCCCATTGTCCTTGTTTTTATTGCTGAGTAATATTCCATTGTATAAATTATCACATTTTCTTTATCCAGTCCTGGGTAGAGGAACATCTATGTCATTTTAAGGTTCTGCGTATTACAAATAAAGCTGCAATGAACACAGTTGAGCAAGTGTCCGTGTGGTATGATTGAGCATCCTTTAGGTATATGCCCATGAGTGGTATTGCTGGGTACTGTGGTAGATTGTCTCACCACTAATTATACCGACTTCCAAAGTGGCTATAAAAGTTTTCACTCCCACCAGCAATGGAGGAGTGTTTGTGAGTTGACTGAGCGTAGGTAGAGATGAGGGGAACATGAGCAAACAGGTTGGAGTAGCATGTAGTGGGAGATTGCTGAGGGGATTGCTGGGGGAATCATGTTGGGTCTTGTGGAAACCTGGTACAGGGGAATCTTCAAGGAGTCTATGGGGGAGGAACCCATGTTACACTCCTTGCAAAAGCAGTTAAGTAGCCTGAACTGGCCATCTCCTGTGACCAGATTAGTGTCTGGCCCCACTGTCATCAGAGAAGAATTATCCAGCAACTGACGGAGGCAGATGAGGAGACCTTCAGCTAAACATTAGGTGAAATTCTTGAATCCTGTGGAGGAGGAGGAGAAAGAAATGTACAAGCCACAAGAGGTCAAAGACACACACAGGAAGGCTCTCACAATCAACTAACTGGGCTCATGGGGGCTCAGAGACAGTGAACTGACAACTAGAGAGCCTGTATGGGACTGACGTAAGCATCTGCATACATGTTACTGTTGTGTAGCTTGGTCCTCTTATGGGACTACTCATAGTGGGAATAGGGGCTGTCTCTGAGTCTTTTACTGGCCTTTGGGACCCTACTCCTCACACTGGATTGCTTGCCAAGCCTTAACACACAGGGAGGTACTTAGTCTTACTGACACTTGATATGCCATGTTTTATTGATACTCAGAGGGTAAGTGCTCCTTCCTAGATGGAGACAGAAGAGGAAGGGATTGATAGTGGAAGGGGAGATATGGGTGAGGGGCTAGAAGGAAAGGATTGGGGGGATGCTTTGGTCAGGATGTAAAATAAATAGATGAATTTAAAGATTCAGTTCACAAATTCGAAATTCTAAGTGCCTAACTGCGTTGTGAAATTAATCTTGCTCACAAAGGTTTTCCTTATTCACAACTGAAAATTCTGCCCTCATGTCACCATATCCCCCTCCTTCCCTCCAACTTCTCTCTAGTTTTTATGACTATTATTGTCTCTGCATTTAAGTTTGAGTTTCTAAGCTTTGTGTATAAGTGAGACTGTGTGGTACATGTCTTAGAGTCTGTATCTCTCTATTTTCTGATCTTTCTTTGGTCAATGGACTATACTTTATGAAATGGTAGAATTCTTCCCATAGGGGAATAGGACAGGGCGCAAATGAGGTTATGACTAAAGGAAGTGAACTCATCTACAAATATTAAAAACAAAGGTGAGGAAAGAACACTGGCAAAATAAAGATAGTATAATAGTGTTTTATATTTCAAGAATATGCAAATGAGTATACATGATAACAAACTATGGGAGTAGAGAAATGGAGACACATTATACAATAAATGCAAAAGCAAACAACCTGAAAAGTATCCATTGTAAAGCCTTAAATGTATCCTTTGTAAAGCCCAGTACACAACAATGTTTAATTTATATTCAAACCCAGTTAATTCAAAAGAATGTAGAAAAGAGAAAACCAGTGGACAATGGATAAAACAAACTATAACACAATCAATAAGCAATTTTGGTCATAATGTATAAATATCCCTATTAAAATAAGCACAATTCAAGGCAAAGGTGGCTATATCAGGTAAAGAATTGAGACCTAGAGATAGACCTTTAAATTAAAACAGAAGACAAGATGGTACAAATCAACAATGAGAACTGCTGTGTGTGTGAGTTTATTATCAGATATAGACTTCCAAACATGACTTCATTTGGTGTACCATGATGACTCAAAGTTTGATAAACAAACCAAAGAAAGATCAGAAAACAAAGAGGTTGAATCATGGGGTTTCCTCTCTGCCAGCTGGGCATGATTATCAAAAAATTGTTCTTCATTATCTCTATTGATCTTTGTGGGAAATCCTCCTTGTAACTTTCATTTTATCAAATAGGTTTTGACCCACTAATCCCATTGTGCTTAACTGAACTGATTTTCACAGGTATACTGTACTCTCCCATAATTGTGTCTAGCAATAAATACTGTGTTAATGATATCAGGACTATTAGATAGATGATGTAATGGACCCTTGAACCAGTTAGCACTCCTCTGGAAAGCAACACAAGTGATACTACAGCAATAAGAAGGAAATACAATTTTAATTGCTTTCAGAGCGTTCTATCATACATAACTTCACCATGACATTGAGACTATGGCTCTTAGATACACCTCATTAATGAGGGCTTTATTGATACACAGCACTTCATAAATGAAAGGATTAGTCACTGAAAATGATCAACTTTACTCTTGTAGGTCAGAAGTCCTCTACAGAGAGATCTGGATCTCCATCATGTTATCACTAAGTTGAAGTCAATGGTCAGAATATGTGCTTGCCTAAAGTTTGGGAGTAAGATTTATTTTTAATCCCTTTCTAACAGTCAGAAATTAGTTTCTTGGCTGGTAAGCTACTAGAGAACATATCTCCTAGAGGCTCAGGCAGAGCACCACACAAGTGCCAGCTTTCTGCAGTTGAGTTGGGCATTGGATCTCTCTGTTTATATCCTAATTGGACTTGACTTACTCAGTGTTTATACCTATTTTACTTCTGTCAAAATTCTGTTCTCTGAATCATAGGATTTGGTAGTGGAAACTATATGTAATACAGATAATTTATATCATAATTTGTTAACAGAAACAAAATAAATATATTTGAACTAGTGTTAAGAATGATAGTCATCACAGGGCTTATTTAGGGAGAGGCTATTTGTAGACATTTTTTGTTGGTGCTCTCAATTACATACCAGGCAGAAAAATACATTGTGTCAAAAGGGATCTCTTTTCAAGGTATGTGAATACACACACACACACACACACACACACACACACACACACACCAAACTGACACCCTTTAGAATCAACCCCCCATATTTAGGGCAGGCAAGGCAGCCCTCATAGTACAGAGAAACTTTTCTTAGAATTGGCTTGTCAGTCCCAGTTGTACAGTTTTCATTAAGGAATATGTTTGATGTTAATGAGGCCACATTCTTGACTTGGTGCAAAAAATATTGCAATTATGGAAGATTCATAATGGATATGCTTTCAACTTCTAATAATTCTTTTCATTCCATCCTCCTAATCACATAATTATTTCATATTCCAGGATATTGACTCGTCTGAAGTGGCATCTTAAACAGGACTCGATTTAATGGCACAAATCTGGGTGAAAGATAAAAGAAATAATATTATTGGCATGATGCAATTAAACTACTCAGTGACAAGGTCAGTTTGGTGTTCTCCAGAGGAATCTCTGGTTTCCTTCTTGTTGTTGCTCTTAACCTTGTCACATTAAACAAACAACCGTCTATGATTATTTGTTATGCTATAATCTGATTAAAAAGAAGTAGAGAACCACAAATAGTGCACACATGGGTGATAGTTTTAGTGGTGAGGACTGAGGTATTCAGGTATCTGATTATTAATTCATTTTTAAAATAATTATTATTTTCATTTGTGTGGGGTGTGTGTATGGGAGACACACACATACACACACACACACACACACACAGAGAGAGAGAGAGAGAGAGAGAGAGAGAGAGAGAGAGAGAGAGAGAGAGAGAGAGATACCTATGGAGGTCACACGAAACATCAGATCCTTTAGAGCAGTTACAAGTAGATATGACTCGCTCAAATAACACTCACATATGAGGAGGTCAGAGGACAAGTTGTTATGCTCATTTCTGGCCATTTACTATGTGAGTCCCGAGGCCGAACTCATGTGGTCAGACATCACAGCAAAAGCCCTACTTGTTGAACAAATTCACCAGCATACAGGTTCTGGTTCATTTTCAATTAGGTATTCCTTGATATATCTGGTGAGTTGTTAAATATTTGTGTCTGCAATTCAAAGGAGAAATTGCATTTTAGGCCTCAGAAGGGGTGGTCTTCTTTATTAACCAGCTCTAGAAATGGAATTGAGTTCACAGTGGGATTATCACTGTTCTTTCTACTTTGTTGCTGTCCTTATTCTATCACTTTTCAACTTTCTGACCTCGAAGGGAAAGGACTATTGTATCTTTTAATAGTATGTTTCTTAGTCTAGGATTCACCCCAAAGTCATAACTAACTGAATGAAAACAGTATAGGCAAAATTGCCTTGGGGCATATGAGCTATGTGAGCTGTAAACAATGGAGATGCTTCTGCATAAGGTAATTCTAGCTTTTGAAAAATGTGGTTCAGGGTCAGGAGATAGCTCAGTGGGTAAAAGTCCTTGCTCAGCCAGCATAAAGATCTGACTCTGAATCCCAAAAACTTACGTCAAAACAAAAAAGCCAGAGACATAGCATGAGGCTCTGTAATCCACTTTTTCCTGCAGGGAGTTAGAGGATGAACATTCTAGAACCTTCTAGGCCAGCTAGCCTGACTTATAAATTAGAAAAACAATAACGCTGTTCTGTTAAAAGCAAGGTAGAGTGCAAAAACTGAGATGAGGTTATTAGCATAAGCATGTCTTCCTTCACACACACACACGTATGCTCAGGCAGTCACCTATCCCCTCCTACTCACATGTAAACATTCATGTATGCATGTTTGTGCACACCTGTTTTAGTTCCTCATCTGTGTGCTTGTTGATTACTTTTATTTATTTGAATATATCACTAAACGAATGACTTCCAAAACCAGGAAGTTCTTCTGTATTATATAACTGTAGCAAAAACTTGTTAGCCCATTAGAAACATGATTTTGTGTAATGATGAACATGTGACAAAATTTTTGTAGTTAGTCATTTTTGGGTAACAGAAGTACTTTAAATCATGATGAGTCATCAAGAGTTCATTATCTCCTGTAAATGTTTGGTCTATCATTGGGTCAAATAAATTATAATTGAAATGTTTTCCTTTGTCAAACCTGGTTCCACATACATATTTAGAAATGTATATGCCTGGGATAAATTAGGAAGAAATCATCATATCTACTAGTCACATAAAGATAAGATCCTCTGTTGTTAACATATCACACACACACTTGTAGCAGATGGTTTTTTCCTGCCAACCTGGTCCCACAACTATAATAATCCCAAATAACTACACAGAGAAGCTATGTTAATTATGAAACTGTTGGCCAATGTCTAGGGCTTCTTATTGGCTAGCTTTGTCTTAATTATTAACCTGTAACTACTACTCTATGTATTTCTACATGATCTTACCTTACTGGAGAATGCCTCACTCATATCCTGTCTTCCCTGTCTCTCATGGTGACTCCTGTCTGCCTACACTTCCCAGAATCCTCCTCATCTCCTAGTCCCACCTATCTCCCTGACTCATTGGCCAGACACTGTTTTATTCATCATCCAATACGAGAAAGATATACAGAAGACATCCCCATCACATACACACACACACACACACACACACACACACACACACACACACACACACACACTCAGAGACAATCTCAAGGAACTTTTGCCTATACAAGTTTAATATTCTTTAACCTTCACTTCCTGTTGTTGTGATAAAACACCCTAATGAAAGTGAGTTGAAGGAGAAGAGGTTTATTTGACTCTTGGTCCCAGGTTACAGTCCGTCATTGTAAGGAAGTCACAGTAGCACAAACTTGAAAAAGCTAATTGCATTTTACCCTCAGCCAAGAACAAAAGCAATGAATTGCTAATGCATGCAGTGTCAGTGTAGTCTCTACTTTCACTCAATCTGAGGTCTAGCCCAGGAAGTGGTGCAGTCCAAATTCACAGTGGGTCTTATCACATTAATTAACTCAGTTAATTAAATCCCTTACCAGCATGCCCATAGACCAACTTAATCTAGAGTATCCTTCTATGAGACTCCCTTCCCATCTGGCGAGCTGGGTTGTGTTGAGTTGACAATTAAAACTAACCATGACACAAATCACATTTCTTTGATTATTTTCACTATTCCCGGGTATGTTAGATACTAGATCTCAGTGGGTGGAAGGTAAGAAGAAATACTTTTTGTCTTTAGCAAGCCTTATATTTGTCTCACACATTTACCCTGTGAACACTGTGACAGCCTTACCATTTTCCACTCAGGACATACTGTCCATATGTTTGTGTACTTGTCTTGCCACTAAGTTAATATTTGTGTTACTGCCATCCCTTACCCCTAAAATACATCTGATCCAGTCTTACCCAGGAATGTTTCCTGCCTTTGGAGGGTCAAACTGTTTTTACTTTTCAGAGATAGGAGTTTGAATTTAGTGACCCATATTTGATGATCTGAGTTTACCAACAAAGCTGCCTATGAGATGATAACTGAGACCATAGTGTACCTTCTAAACTCACTGTTGTAAATATTTGAATGAGGTTTTGATTTGCTAACTGAATGTGGGACTAAATGTCAACAATTTCACCGAGTTTTAGTGGATATTTTCAATTATCTTTTCAAAATTATAATTTATATCTTTGAATCTGTCAACTTTTTTTTCTCTAGTAACCCATTGCTTCTTTAGACACTTAGATTCACACCTCTTGATGCAGTAGAGAAAATCAGAGGTTTTAAAGTGTATGTATATGTGACTGTTTACTTTAATCCTTGTAATTTTCAAGTATAACTGACATTGCTTAAATGGGATGGTTAAAGTAATCAGGATTTAATACCCACACAGAATTTTATGTGATGGCCATATCTACCTGTTGAAATTCAATGGGGGGGTGTTCTTCTGTACATATGTTTCTCTTATTGGATGAAGAATAAAACACTGATTTTCCAGTAGAGGCAAGAAGATACGTGGGACAAGGATATGAGGATAATGTTTGGGAGAGAGAAAGACCTCAAGGTGAGGCTATGTAGAGACCAGAAAGATGGGATGCAACAGGCATTCTCTGGTAAGATAAGGACATATAGAAATGCATAAATTAGTAGTTATAGGTTAATAATAAAGAGAGAGCTAGCCAATAAAAAGCCCTAGCCTTTGGCCAACAGTTTTATAATTAATATAGTGGCTGTGTTTATTTGGGGCTAATCAGCTGTGGAGTCAGGCTGGAAAAAAAATCCGGCAACAGGAATTGTAATAGATTCTGGTCCTAAAAATGTCACCATTGACTGGAGCCTGCTTTTCAAGGTGACCCATGAATGAGACTGCCACTTGGATCTTCCAAAGCACACTCCTGGATTTGCATAAGATTTGCATGTTTTTATTGGTAGCAAAATCCTTCTATATGTGATGTTTTCATCTCTGCTCTAATCAAAATCATTCCTTCACTTGTCTTTCTTTTTACAATCTATTTTGAATAATTGTCCTAAACATAATAGGTGATTTCCATGTTTATTAATCTCAAATTTACTGTCAAGCTATGTATTTCTTTAACAAACTGCTAAAGATCCTGGGATAGGGAGAAAAATCAAAATACATAGTTTGGGTTAACCCTGGTCAGATGACTTAGAGTTTGCTTACTTTTTGTCAATAACTGATAAACTGATTTAATTGATAGCCTGCTGCACTGATCAATTATATTCTTCCAATTACTGCATTATGAAATCTAGCAACATGTAAAATCTTAGGAAGTTGTCCTTAGTTTCATTATTTGTTATCTTCCCAAATTTTACAAAGCATGGACTGTACTCAATAACAATTTTTGGTATTACAAATAGATGAGAATCTCATTTGAAGGATGATTGGTTTTGCAAGTGAGGCCTTGTGACATGTGAGAAGGTTTTATCTGGGAATTAGTTGTTCTAGTCTCAAATATCAACCTCATTGCTGATATTGCTTGAATTCAGCGAATTATTTTTGGCTCATCAGTAGACCAGTTAGTAAATAACAAATAGCAAATGTCCAGTGGGTAAATATTACATGTGGCCACCTATTTTCTACATTTTTTTTTACTAATTGATAACCTATATTTTTACAAAATGTATTTTCTATATTTTCATGACTACAGTGAGAGATATAGTATACCTTTCATTCTTTTTGATTTATTTTTAATTAAATTAAGAACAATCTTACTTTACATATTAATCCCTGTCTCCGATCCCTCCCTTCCTCACATTTCCCCTAACATTCTCACATCCCACCCCCATCCACTTCTTAGGGAAGGTGAGGTCTTGTACAGGGGATCATCAAAGTCTGTTACATCATTTGGGTTAGGACCTAGGGCCTCCCTCGTGTATCTAGGCTGAGAGAATATCATTCCATAGTGAATGGGCTCCCAAAGCCCATTTATGCACTAGGGATAAATACTGGTTCCACTACCAGAGGCCCCATAGACTTCCCAAGTCCCCCAAGAGACACTCATGTTCAGGGGGCCTGGTTTGGTCTTATGCTGGTTCTCCACCTGTCCAGTCAGGATGGAAAGCCATTGGTCTACTGCATCCAAAGCATTAATGATCTCAGGCAAAAAGAAATCTACTGAAATAAAAATTACTTGTTAAAATTTTATAATGCTATTCAAAGGATATCATATAAGATCTAGCAAGGTGAATGGATCAACTGTGTTCAGTGTATAATGCCTAAACAGGTCATTTTCAGGCATCAGACTATAGTTTTGTGGACCTGTAATTATGGCCACACCCCTTTGGGTGTGGTTTCAGGTGGATGGAAGCAGAAAGAGGGAAGAATAAGCTTAAGGATTGGTCTTGCTCTTGTGGGTCCTTTATGGTGGGCAAGCAGATCGGTAAGAAGGGCAAGGAAACACTCCTGTTGTTGATAGTATTTTTCTGTATACGTGTTCCCCAATAAACACCCATTTATCATTTATTGTGTGTCTAGTGAAATAATTACATCCTTGCCTTCATCAGATATCTTTCGTACATTTTCCTGAATCCATCCCACATCGGGGGATATTTTCTCAGCCTAGACACATGAGGGAGGGCCTAAGCCCTGCCCCAAATGATGTGACAGATTTTGAAGATTCCCCATGGAAGGCTTCCCCATCCCTGCTGGGGAGTAAAAAGGGGATGAATTGGGCTTTGGTGGGTATTATAGGGAATATGGGAAGGTGAAGGAACTAGGATTGACATGTAAAACAACCTTGTTTTAAATTTAAATTAAAAAAGGAAAAAAATGAAAAGTATATTCTAAGGCCCCTATTTTACTAGTTTCATTTCTCAAAGTGCAAACCCTGGTGTCTGTTTTTAGAAAATATGAATAGTCCTGTGTGATTGAGGCAGTGTTCCAAGCCATGAATCCTTTAATAGAGTAAACTTGGAGTGTTGTGGTACAACAGAGACTCCAGTGGACAGGTGTTGCCAGTAGGTTTTTCTACTAATCTAAGTATTTCCACGTGGCTCATTTTACCAGCCAGAGCGGCTGGTGTGTTTCCTCTCCAGGCTCCCCATGTTGACTCCTCCGCCCTACTTCCTCTTTCCTCCTTGTCTCCTAGCCCCGCCTATCTTGCTTTCCCATTGGCCAACAGGGCTTTATTCATTAACCAGTATAAGACACATATTTACAGAATAACATCTCCCATCAGACCGGATGAGGGACAGCCAAAATTGTGACTTCCTACTCCAATAGTGTTTTCTATTCTTTGTGTAAACATTCTATTACTTCCCTAGGTTCTGTTTCTTTCAACATCAGCTATTTTAAGGGAGAGGCTTTGGAAAGCATGCCATTCTATCTATCTTATAGAGAAGCAGGTAGAAGGAAAAAGGCAAATGCAAATAGCTAGCTTTGAAACCATTGCTAGGGTTCCAGCATGTTTACCTGACTCCCAGTTCTCAGGTATCTCTAAATCAGTGCCAATAACTTGATGAAATCTGACCTACATGCCCCCACATTAGCTATTTGCCCTTGGTTGTACATAGGAGAAAAAAAATCAGCTATGACAGTCATCCATTTGGGAGGATTAATGGCATGGAGCTGGCCAAATCTCCCTGAGCTTTGGGAAATTAGCACAGAATTATGGAGTATTCAAAACTGACAGAGTGCTATATTTTGCCTCAGGAATTTAAGTTCTTCCTGAAGCTTGGGATGCAACACATTTCTTGCAGCAATCTGCTTATGGTTCAAATTTGGAGGTGTGATTCTCTTGTGATTCCTAATGTATAATGTCCAGATTGGACATGGTTAAGTATGTTTAAGGAGTTTTGCTTCCTTCTACAAAATTGGATTTGTTTACTATAAATGCCTTTATCACAGAATTGGTAAGATTCTGTCTCCTTGATTTTCTTTTTCAGTTGTACTGAAATGAATTGCAACCAAGCAATTAACTGGATATATTGAACTAAGTCTGTAGCTCAAACCACAACAAAAATGCAGCTCACAGGCATTTATCCTTGGGGTTTTTATTCTAGAAGACAAAGTAGTAAGACTTCACGTGTTTCTTTTTCTTCCCAAAGTATGTAGTGGCTAGGTTACAGAACTCATCTGAAGGACAGAATTGGGCTATCGCTGGAAATACCTAACTCTGTACAAAAAGTCTAGTGCATGACAATATGACTAAAACCAGTTCATGAAGAAAATTTGATAATTCATGTGTGTTATGATAAAACTCTAGGGGAACCTTGGTGGATTCCATGGCAGGAGAGGGTGACCGAGACAGAGGGATGAACATGCCAGGTAGACAGAGCTTAAGAGAGAAGTTGTATTAAAAAGGGGAGGGAAGGGAGAAGGAAATAGAAAAGAGGTAAAGTGACACAGAGACAGAGAGGACAGAAGAGAAGAGGGAGACAGGAAAAGTCCAGTCTGCCCCAGGGGAACAGAGTGAAAGAGAGCAGAAGAGAGGGAAAGAGAGAGCAGAAAAGAACATAAGTGGGTGTAAGTCTTTCTTTTAAAGGAAATTTTGCATCGGGGCAGACCGATTGCCTCATTGCCTGAGTGCATTCTGCTAGTTGACAGGGGGAGGCCACCATAATGCCTGAATCCTTACAATGTGCTATGTTAAATATATTAAGAATTCTCTTTGCTGCATATTATGATAAACAATGCATTATTGTCAATTATATTCATCCTGATATGTCACAGAATGCCATAATTTATCAACCCTAACTATAACATCATGCCTGTTTACCAGCCTCCCTTAATTCCTACCCTCGCTCTCTACTTTCCCACCTATAAATTGTGTAACTAGTGTTGCATAGCTATTAGTGAGTATCAGTAACATTTGAATTATTTGCTTTTGTATCATTTTGTGAAGGAATTATTAACCACCAGGATGTAATCATTTTTATTTTGCCATGTTTTAGTCTAGCCCAACTCCTTTAAGTAGTTACTCAAAAAGGGGTTCCCAGTAGACCAAATATGTTTTCATCATACAAAATTCTTCACAGTAAAGAACCAAATTTTTGCCACATAGGTTTTTATTTTTGATAAATAAAAGAAATTTACAAATATTACCTTGGAGATAATATAAAAGAATGTTATTTGTTTTATCTTTCTGGAAGGTTAAATTTTATTACTTATTTCAAATGAAAATTTTTGGCTTTGCGAAAACAGACTCTTAGTGAACAATAAACCTATATTGTTAGATGCTATTTAATAAGGACTTTTGGGGGGAAATTTCTACTTCTGTTGGCTCAGGAGCATTTCTGGTGGTTGGATGAGGGAATAGAATCCCTTGACTTTAACTGGTTACATTTTCATGAAAAAAAACACTTTAAAAAATTGTTTATAATGCAACACAGAAATAATTAATAAGACCACCCAATTTCCAATCTTCAAAGTGTAAATTAATTAATACAAGGGGAAGTGCTTAATTTTACTGCAACTAGATATGCCATGCTTTGTGAATACCCATGGCAGGACTGCACCTTTATAAACAGAAAGAGAGGAGGAGTGGATGGTGTGATAGAGGGGAAAAAGTGGGGAGGAATGGATGGAGAGGATTGAGGGGAAATTGTGATCAGTATGCAAAATAAATAATAAATAAGAACAAAAATATTTAATGATATCAGAAGCAACTCACAGTAACTTTTTTTCTTGAACTAATGGCTAACAGATATATGAATTTTTATACTGATTAGTCTGTGAGTGAAGTTTCATCTAGATAGAAAATTATGCCCATGTGCCAGCACTTGAAGTAAAATAAAATATGATTACTTGAAGTAAAATAAGAGCGAAGATACACCTGATTTTCCCTTTGTAAAGTTAAATTTCTTTTTTACTAAAAAGAGAAATCATAGCCAGGCATTAGTGGCACACACCTTTCTTTAATCCCTGCACTTGGGAGGCAGAGATAGGCTGATTACTGTGAGTTCGAGACCAGCCTGGTCTATAGAGCTAGTTCCAGGATAGGCCCCAAAGCAACACAGAGAAACCCTGTCTTGAAAAACCAATAATAATAATAATAATATAGAATATAAAATGCAGTATTTCTCATAACCTATATGTAACATACTGTATGTTATTGGAATTCTGAAGTAAATAGCTATAGGTTGGAGTTGGTAGATATTTGTGCAATTACATAGTTTGGTAAAAATAGAACAAAAGAGTAACATCCATGGTGAAATTAAGTCTGTCAAGAAATTTAACATTTAAAATATGGTATAATTTTTGTTTTATTTGCCTTAAATTAAAATCCAATAGATACCTGCTATTTATAGAACCCTTGTATCTTGTTTTTTCTTGCTGTCTACATAAAACTGGAGGCTTGGAGTTAATTGGTAGAAAATAAACCTTAACTCCATGCATTCTATGACCCTTTCAGTGCATAAAACCCAGAGGAAACAAATTACCAAACAAACAATATATTCCCCATAATAGGAAGCATGCTTCTATTTGTGTAGAGAATCTATTTGTCAACCATCATCAAAATAGTCCTAGGATGCTCTGTTGCAGTATCCAGTACAGGTCTCAATTTAGTTGCTTATATCGGCTTCTGTCCATTTCTTCAAGGAGTTAGCATCACTAAGTATAGATTGTCCAGGTGACATGCAAGGGTATAAACATTTCTTTAAGTTAAAATTAGCTATGTATGTGAAAACCTACATTCCTCTTAAATTTCATTGTTGGTAGAGGACATTTTTGCCATCTAAATGTATCTTGACATAAGAATCTGGGTGTCTTTATAGATACTTAGGACTTACTATTGACATTTACTTGACATTGGAGAATATAGACAGTATTTTGGCACATTTTTGGTATGTTTTCTTGAATGGAAAATAAACAGAACAGCTGCCATGCCTTCACTCCAAATTAAAATCATTCACAAGAAATACACACATGAAGATCTTGCACAAAGTTGGAGTTGCTAGCTCAGCTAAATCTACTATGGGAGTAGTGGTTAGTGTTCTCAGCTCTCTCCATAATAGACACCTGCACCAACTGCAGATGATTTTAAAAATCTGTGTTTCCTTTTATCCTTACTAGAAAACATATATTTCCTGATGAACTTAAAATGAAATATTGTGTGAATTTAAAAAATTATTGTGCTCTTATAATATTATTATATCATTTCCCCTTTGTCTTTCCTCCCACCAACAATAGACATACTAAAATGGATAGGAGAATGCCTAGGAAACTCCCATCTAATGCAAGAATTGTAGGTGACTAAGGAATGCTAGGAGCATCAGAATATTTTGCAACTAGGTAAGAGGATGTGACTATAAGCTATATTCTCATATAAACTACAGCTCCTTGTGAAATGATGTGATAATGCTAAGTTTGTTAAATATGTCATGAAATAATTTTCCTGATTAAATTTTCAAAAGATTCCTCTTGTTTGTCTTTTCTCTTTTGAGAGTCTATTGATATACAATTATGGGGGAACATGATTTAATTTTGTTTTGAATAGTAGCAGTTTCATGATTAGGTCCTAAGAAATTATTTGCAAATAAGTCATCTATCTCCTTTTGTTCTCCCTGATACAGACAGACACAAGATTGCCTTAGTCAGTTGACACATTTTGCTTAAAAGCTTGCTTAAAATACTTGGCAAACCTCCTTGGCAAGCAAGCCTGAAGTCTGAAAGAACAGGGAAACTGGTAGAAGTCTACAGTTAATTCTTTTCAGTCATATTGTCTTTGTACTAGTATTTTTCTAGAAAAATTGAAGTTCTTTGAAGAGACACAGCTAAACATGAAGTAAAGATACTGAGTTGGCAAATATGATTATAATGAGACTTGCTTGGGTTTTCTTTTTTAAAATCAATTTATATTTTTATATTATCTGCTGATTAAAATTATACTTGTTTTTACTGGAAAATACTTCAGAAATGAAAAAGCATGAATCAGGACTCCCCATAATCATACTCAAGGATGATTGGCATTAGTGTTTGGAGACTGTGTTACTAGTGTTTCTCACATGTGATGTGACAATATATATGTTAGTATATGTTTCTGTTTATCATACTTTCAACTTTGTTCCTTCTATGATTTATTCCTGTAATTCTTTTCATTGTGTAATAATTTTTTGTCTCACTGAGAAATTCTTTTACAGTTTCATGCATGTATATAATTTTAATCACTTTTAGATATAATAGCCCTGTCATCCATTTCCGCTGAAATATTTCTTCTCAAACACCATCTCCTATCCTTTTTTTGTATGGAACCCATTGTGCTTAATTAGAGTTACTTGCATGAGTATGTAATGGATGTAGAGTGCTGAATCATATAGATGCTTTTTAGTTCCAAAGAATGCTTATTATCTCAACTCCTTGGATGTGGAAGCTGATCAAACATTGTTCAGTGAGATTTTACTTGTAGTAGCAATAATAAAAACCCAGAGACACCGTACATAAAATATCATGGGGTAACACTAACCAAACAAGTGAAAGACCTGTATAACAAAAACTTTGCTTCTTTAAGAAAAGACTTAAAAGAAGACACCAGAAAATGGAAAGCTCTCCTATGATCTTAGATATATAGAATCAACATAGTAAAAATGGCAATCTTGCCAAAAGCAATCCACAGATTCAAAGCAGTCCCCATCAAAATGCCAGCATGATACTTCACAGACCTTCAAACAACAATACTCAACTTTATATGAAAAAATAAGAGACCCAGTATAGCCAAAATAACCCATGTATAATAAAAGAACTTCTGGAGATATCATCATCCATGACTTCAAGCACTTTATAGAGCTATAGTCCTGAAACAACTTGGTATTGGCATAAAAATAGACAAGAACACCAATAGAATCAAATAAAAAACCCTCATATTAACCTACACACCTAAAACATCTGCTTTTTTGTCAAAGAAGCTAAAATTATACAATGGAAAAAGAAAGCATCTTCAACTAATAGTGCTGGCATAACTGGATGCTGGCATGTAGAAGACTATGGATAGATCCATACCTATTGCCATGCACAAAATTTAAGCCCAAATGGATCAAAAACTTCAACATAAATCCAGTCACACTGAATCACTTAGGGGAGAAATTGGGGTGTATCTTTGAAGGAATTGGTACAGGAGACTGCTTCCTGAATGTAAAAGCAGTGGCACAGAACTGATATAAACAATTAATAATTGGGGATGCCTGAAATTAAAAAGCTTCTGTAAGGCAAACGACACAGTCAACAAGACAAAATGTCAGCTTACAGAATGGGAAAAGATATTCACCAATCCCCCATCTGACAGAGGGCTGATTTCCAAACTATACAAAGGACTCAAGAAGCTAGTTACCAAAACACCAAACAATTCAGTTAAAAAGTGTACAGAACTAAATAGATAATTATCAATAGAGGGATCCAAAATGGCTGAAAGACACTCAAGAAAGTGCTCACTATCCAAATCCATCAAGGAAATGCAAATCAAAACAACTCTGAGATACCATCTTGCAACTGTCAGAATGGCTAAAATCAAAAACATCAATGGCAGTTTATGCTGGAGTGGATGTGGAGAAAGGGGAATACTCCACCACTGCTGGCAGGAGTGCAAACTCTTACAGCCACTTTGGAAATGAATATGGTGGTTCCTCAGGGAAATGGGAATCAGTCTACCTCAAGATCAATCAATGTCACTCTTAGTCATACCCTCAGAGGATACACCTTCATGCAACAAGGATATCTGTTCAACTATGTTCATAGCAGCATTATTTGGTTTTCTTTAAAAATTGTGCTATACCTTTTATTTTAGATTCTCAAGAGATGATAACTTATTTATCGTTTCATAAAATAATACATTAATAAAGTAAAAAACAATTTAAAAGGAGTATGTTTTTCCAGAGTTCCCTGTGAAAACACCTTAATATTAGATAACAATATTTAGCAAATTTTGATGATATTTAGCAGCATTATTTGTAATAGCCAGAACCTGGCAGCAACCTAGATGTCCCTCAACTGAAGAATGGATAGAGTAAATGTGGTACATTTACACAATGGGGTACTACTCAGTGGAAAATAAATTAATAGAAATGGGTTAATAATTAAGATGGAGCTAGCCAATAAGAAGCCCTAGTTGTTGGTCATCAATTTTATAACTAATAAAATGTCAATGTGTTTATTTGGTGCTCAAGGGCCGTGGGACCAGCTGGGACAATGAACTTCACATTACAGTAATCCCTTATTATTTTGGTTTTCTAAATTACAAAATCCTCTGGGTCTACATTAGAAGGTAGTTTGACAAGCCCTTAAAAAATTGAGTCATCCCTGTTATTTTCTTTTTAAATTGGATATAAAACTCTTATTGTACTTTGCAATCTATGGCGTCATCATATTTTCTCAAGTTTTCAATGGTTCATAAAGAAGATGAAAATTAAATTTGACTAGGTTTCCCTAGGGAAGAGAGTTATATTGTTTTACACTATCATTTTCATAAATAACTTTGAGGAGAGTTTGAAATCAGATGTTGTGCATCTCTAAATCTCTTTAATAAGAAAATTGCAGATTCAGTGTTCCTTCAAAAATAAGGGTAGGTTAAGATGAGAAAGAAAGTACAGAGAAGAAAGGGGAGGAGAACATTAGAGACAAAGGAATTACCACCATGTATCCTCTGTAGCATGGTAGCCAAACTGCTACAATTTATAAGTGTTTGAGGAAGGTAGTGTGAGGGTAGAGGTGGAAAAGGCATAAAGACTTCTTGCTTTGTCCTTGGTTAATTTTAGCCAAAATCAGATAGCAATAATAGCAATAGAGGCAGTGGCACCTGAAGGCCTCAGGTACTATCCACAGGATTCAAGGGCTGATCTTCAATGAATGTGCACTTGTGAAGTTTCTCCAGATTACAAGATTTTTGAACTCTATGGTCATGACATATTTTTTGCCTATAAAATACAGATCAAAGAAGCCATCTAGATTATGCTTTGTTTATTTTTAATGAATCCTGTAGTTATGTTTGGGTCAGAGCTGAATGTGTTAGATGATAACAAAGACAGGAGGAGAAAGCACCACAGAAAGTGTTTTTTACATACCTCAATGAACCAGCCAGTTATGGATGGTGTTTCTTGCTGAGGTTTTCCACTGGAGATGCAGCAGAGCCCTTCTGCCTATCTGAGGTTCTTAATAACATACAGCCACAGATCTATGAATGTGATTAAACACTGTGAGTAATATCATGCTTCAGGGAGCAGTGTGCACTTGTCTGTTCCTTGTGATTGGTGTGAGTGCCACCTGTCAAAATGTATAACCTCCTAGAGAAGAAAGGTCATCTCAGCCATTTCCTGTGTGGTTAAAAGAAAGCTACTGAATGAAAATATTCTTCATCAGTGTACACCAGGGGGAAGGTAAATTCTGTGCTATAAAAGGCTTCCAATAGCTTCAAGACTTGAAGAAACATGGGTAATCTGCTCTAACAAAATGTAAGGCAAAATAGGTTGCCATGTGACTGACATACTAGCACTCACAGGTGACACTTTTTATTATTGTTCCCCTAAAGTCTGTAAGACAAATAAATCATTCTTCCACCTTTTCTTTTTATTTATTTATTTTGAAGACAGGATCTCACTATTTATGTCTGGTCCAGAGCTTATTATATGGACCAATTTGAACTTGAACTCAGAGAAACCTTCCTAATCCTGCCTATTGAATGCTGGAAAGTAAAGGTGTGTGCCACTATGTCTAGTTACAAATAAGTACTACTTTTTTCTTTCTTTTTTTTTGAAAATAGTTTTTATTTCATGTGATATATTCTTATTAGTTTTCCCTCTCTTTACTCATCCCAGCTCCTCCCCACCTCTCCTGCCATCTGGATACACCCCTTTCTTTCTCTCATTAGAAAGCAAACAGGCATCTAAGGGATAGTAGTAAAATAAAATAAGATGTAGCCCAAAACATACAAATTGGAATAGGATAAAATAAAAACAAAATTAGAA
Source organism: Cricetiscus sungorus (assembly GCA_030556225.1). Classification (NCBI taxonomy): domain Eukaryota; kingdom Metazoa; phylum Chordata; class Mammalia; order Rodentia; family Cricetidae; genus Cricetiscus; species Cricetiscus sungorus. The sequence goes on along the minus strand of JANBXA010000600.1, from coordinate 30,526,430 downwards.
GAAAAAGAGCCTAAGTAAGTAAATATGTAAGAAACAAATATATAGATATGGAGACCCACTTATCTGCACTTTCAGGAATTTTCAGCAAGAGTCTGCCCATAGTCTAAGGTGGAGGAGTCAGTACTGAAACCAGAAGATCAGTTCATTTAGAAAATGCCTGTGAATATGAGGAATAAGAGAAAGGGGGTGTGAATGGGCAGTAGAGATTTATTCATATAGACCTGTGTTGTAGAATATTATTTTAACTAAGCAAAGACTTGTTCCACTTGTTTATGCTGCAGAGTAGTACTTTAACTATGTGAAAGTGTGTTAACATTTGTTTCTGCTGCCTTTGACAATGATGCAAAGATGTCTTACATTTGTTTATGCTACATTTGTTTAATTATAAAGATATGTTGCATATGTTTCACCTTGCCTGCCAAAAGGCACCTGATTGGTCTGATAAAAAGCTGAGTGACCAATAGTTTATTAGGAAAGGGATGGGTAGGGCTGTTAGGCAGAGGGAATAAATATGAGTAGAAGTCTAGGCTGGAGAGAAGGCTGGTGGGCAGAGAGGATAAATATGAGTAGAAATCCAGGCTGGAGAGAGGAAGAAGAAAAGAAAGAGAAGAAAACAAAGGAGAAAGAGAGGACAAACCTTGTGACAGAAACCAGGTAGCTAGACATGAGAAAGAGTGAAAGTAAGATATAAGGAAGGAAAGAAAAGGTAAAAAGCTCCAAGGCAAAAGGTGCATGAAGAGAAACAAGTTAAATTAAGTTAAAAAAGCTAGCCAGAAATGAGGCTAAGCTAGGCTGAGCATTCAAAACTAATAATACGTCTCTGTATAATGATTTAGGAGCTTGTTGTTGGCCTAAAAGAAAAAGCCTGGTACAGACTTCGTCAGCATTTTGGCAGCAATGACCTAGGCATATTAATGCAAGGCCCTGTTACCTCAATAGACAATCATTGTGTGCAGATTCATGGCTGTACAAAGACAGCCTATAAGTGGCTAAACATTTGCTTATTTGTGTCAAATTATAAATAGTGAACTGTGCAAAAATTTGAAGTTGTTACTGACAGACTCTTTAGCTAACAAGTCTCAGTCAGTATGATTTTAATATGGTTTGTATTCTTTGAAACTTGTGCTGTTGGAATTGTTCCCACGTTGTGACTTATTAAGATGGCACAAACTCAGTCTGACTATAGTGGTTCAAGGTAGGGCCTTCAGGATATAATTAGGGCCAATAAAGATGGAGCCTCAATTATTGAATACTGTTGGCTTTAAAAGACATGACAGATGAAACATACCACATGTGCACATTCCCTAACTCTTGCTGTATGATACCCTGTACTAACCCATTACTCTGCTAATGAGATAGATCATCATTAGTGTGTCCCCCTGCCCAACTTCATGCCAAAACTATACAACAAAATCAACTTAAAATAATAATGTATCCAATCAGTACCATAAGATCATTAGTAATATAAAATAGATGACAAAAGGGTCTTAGCATACAGAAATTTAATAAACAACCTAGAGGTGAATGTTCAAGGCTGGTTTGGGCTGTTTTATAAGAGAATGAAATAAAAAATTGGGCTTCTTGAAACTTCAGTTGAAATTGAGATTTTATGTTTGGTTTTGGGCTATTTGGCTAAATGTTGATTCTCTGAATCTGACCTTTATCTTGCCTAAAATAAAGACTTTATATTACACTAAGGATATACAACCTGTGGTCCACCTGTTGGCAAGATTTTATAAGAACCCAGCTATATTCATTTCTTTATACATTATCTATGGCTATTTTTCCTCTGTAATGAAGATCTGAGAACAAAGCCATATGACCCACAAACCTAACATGATTACTATCTGACCCTGAAAGTTTTGCTCACCATGTTACCAGACTATATGGTAGGTTTTCTTCAGCTTCAGTGGTGTTAAGTAGTTTTAAATTTTTAATTTCCTTAACTAAAATATAAGTACATCATTTTGTTCCATCCTCTTTCCCTTCAAACCTCCCTTGTAACCTGCCCAGCTCTCTCATTAATTCATGGCTTCTTTTTCTGAGTTTCTCTGCATAGCTTTGGAAACTGTACTGGCACCCACTCTGAAACTAGACTGACCTCTAACTCATGGAGCTATGTCTGCCGCTACCTCCCAAGTACTGGGATTAAGTGTATGCACACCACTGCCTGGCTCATGGCTTCTTTTTCTTTAATTACTATATACATACGTACATACATACATAGATACATACATACATACATCAGGGCTGACCCCTTCGTATTGAATAATCAATTGAAATATTTTTAAATAGATCAAATGTTATAGTCTTATACATTTCAATTACCCAGTCCATTTCCAAATTTTCATACCAGCATCATAGACATTACTTTTTTGCCACAGATGAGATGATGTTACCAAATCAATATTGACCAAATCAATAGCCTACTTAGTTTTCTGTCAAATATGAAATGAATTGGAAAGAAAATGTACAAATAAGGCCTTCAAATGACAAGTGTAGCATTGAATTGAAGTAATGTGGGCATTTTACTTTGAAGGTTGTAGTTACAGAATGCTTTCATCTAGGGCCATGCATGTATCCTTAGGTATAAAAGCCCAGGGCAGTTCTGTCTTAGCAGAGATTAAGGTCCACACATTCACATCTGTTCTGTAAGTGAAGGAAGATCAGTCAAAGTTAACACTCACTCTATGCAAGTTGTCACCTGATGGAGCTTCAAGGGGTCCTGTACCTTCTTCTATTCAGGCCTCCACTTGTACATATGTGGAGTTCATCTCGAGACACATAAATAAACTAATAGGATAAATAAAAATTTAAAAATTAAGATTGTTTGGTGACATGGTGAATAAAAATTTATATAGCCTTTCTTTATATTTTTAGCATAAGACTAAAAAAATAAAAAGTAAAAAATAAAAAACAGTGCTTCAAATGTGTTTTCAAAATAATTTAAATAATATTGATAATTCTCACCATAAACAGTGAACGTGTTTTTCATAAAACGTTCTGACTATATATATTCAAAGGGTGTTTATGAAGACCCTTTGAATGTGATTGCTAAAACACCATTTATTAAAATCCAAACTCTACTCATGAATGACATGGTAAGGGCCCAGATGTGGTTGTAAAATGATGGTGGCCACAACGTTTGAAACAAAAATAATATTTCAAAGAGAAAAGTGCAAGAAGAAAGGTCTTAAACCTAAGATACATCTGATGTCTACATAAAAATGAAGTACTACACAGGGTTTTCACATTTTAATACCTATTTTGTTTTCCCTCTTTACCAGTGTCTCAATTAACTGCACCATGAACTAATTGATAAACATTGAATAATTAAAACATTTTAAATACTACCATCGGTGCACTTTAAACTACTGCCTTTTTAAATATTGATGATAACCTTGTACGCTAGGTCATTTTATTTCTATTAAGCAGATGATTATATGAAAACTTAGGAAGTCAATGCACAGACTAAGACAAAGAAAGAGGCAGCTGGGTCTTAAACCTTTCTCATGATTTCATTGTCTATATATGTAAAGGACAAAAGTATTCTAAGAAGCTAAATTGCATGCTGATTCTAGCCTTGACTTGCTAAACTTTAAAATTATATCATAATAGATAAAATGAAAATTTGATTAAGAAGATAACTATTTAAAAATCCATTATAATGCCTTTGGGAAAAAAAATCTCATGACTATCACCCAATTAAGAGAATTTAGAGGTGGGGTGGGCTGGAGAGATGTCTCAGTGGTTAAGAGTACTGTACCTCTTGTAAAAGACCCGAGTTCAGTTCCCAGCACCCATCTTAATGCTCACCACGATCCACAACTTAAATTGTAAGGGCTTCTTATGCCCTCTTCTGACCTCCATGAGTACCAGGAATACACGTGGGACACATAAGTACATGTAGGCAAAACACTCATACACATAAAATAAAATAAATTTACAAAGAAAGAGAAAATTATTTGATTCAGGTAATCAATGACAAGATGGGATCTCAGATTACATTAATTGGCAACAAAGTCACATTGTGGTTGGAATGTAGTACTCAGTCATTAAAATGAGGAGTACCTCAATAGTGCATTTTCTTAATTTCCTTGATGTCACCAGTGCTGTAACAAGGATGTTAGTTTGTGATCTCTGTTTCTTGAACATTCAGAACTTACTTGGGCCCCTTTCTTAAGTGGATTGGGAGCCAGTTATCCATACCAACTATCAATGATGAACAGAGTTGGCATTCTATGTGGTAACTGCAGCTGAAACTGTCTTCCTTAAGAATAATGAGTCCTGCATTGTGGTGATATCTTGCTTGTACAAATAAAGCCTTTTCTGAAGGTCAGAGAATGGAGCTTGCCACTAGCAAACAAAATAATCAAATCTCTGTGGACAAGATGGACAGAAGAGTATTTAAAAGTAATGAGGCAGGATTTAAGTGTCTTCATAATAGTGCTGTTGCTGTGAAAAGGAAACCATGACCAAAGTGACTGCTATGAAACAAAGCTTTAACTTGGAGCTTGCTTACAATTTCAGAGGGTTAGTCTATGATCATCATGGCAGAAACCAGATAGTTATGTCTCTGGAGTAATAGCTGACAGCTTTACATACCCATCAGCAGACAGCATACAGAGAGAATGGGCCTGGAGTGGGATTTTGAAATCTCAAAGCCTACCCCCAGAGACACACTTCCTCCAACAAGGCCACACAATCTTCAACAAGGCCATGCCTCCTAATTGTTCCAAAACAGTTCCATCCTTTGAAGACCAAGCATTCAAGCATATGAGAATATAGGGGCTATTCTGATTCAAAACACCACAATAAGATAATTGAAAAATCATGACAAGACATCTATCTGTAATAACATCTTGGAACCAGACAACTCTGGATTAAGAATGCTATTATGAATGGTAATATTTGAACTTGGACATGGATGAAGTAAGATTAGTGGCATGAACATTAATTTAGAGTTGGGGATAACCAGAGTTTTTGTTTTGCTTTTAATTATTTATTTTTGATAACATAATATAATTACAACATTTATCCCTCCCCTTTCCTCCCTTTAAATCCTCTAATGCACCCCTTTCTAGTCTCTTTAAATCCATGGACTCTTTTAATCAGTTGTTACACGTGTGTGTGTGTGTATGCATGCCCATGTGTGTGTGTATTATGTATTCCTAAATATCATCTATTCAGTCTGTATAATGTGACTTGAATACAGTTCAGAGGATGGATCATTTGTCATTAAACAACCAATAATCTCAGTCCCTGCAAAAATTCAGTGGGACATTTCTGTCTATTAATGTGTATTTTTGAGTACATAAAATAACTCACAATCAGGTCATCAAAGTTTCAAGACACTGCCTTTGAATTCTTCCTTTGATTTCTCCTCCTACTCTTACATGTGTTTCTGTACATGCCAATGATAGATTTAACAGTTTTTTTAATCTTTACATTGTAAAATGTCTGGCATATATCGATTGATCTTATTACTTCAGGAAGGTGACTAGAAGAATGCATGATGTCTGTGAAAATAATCTTGTATCTCTCAAGTTTATCACACAACCACTCATAAAGTAGAATTAATAAGCACCCAAATGTCTAATAGAAAAGCAAGTTGTATACATCACCTACAGGAAAGACAGTGGTGTCCTATTTACCCGATTAGAAAATGTAAACTTAGAAGACCATGGATGATGGTAACTAGTGAAAGAAAATTAACTGTTAGACAAAAAAAGAAAGCAAGATGGATGATCAGACACAGACAAACAGCAAAACATATTTATGAACTTTATATATAGTTGTTACTTATTGACAAAAGAAATAGAATTTCATAAGCAATTAAAACAGATCCATTTAAACCAGTTTTGTAATGAAGATGGGACTGTAAAATGTAATAAAGTTATAACTGTCTAGAATTTTGGTTTCTTATTTTTGTAGTAAAGGGAATGTAACAACAAAATAATAAGTTAAACTGTCCATATAAGACATTATTAGAATAATACCACATTGAATGGACTCTCCTTTAATTGCATGATAGAAAGCTAATAAAGTTATTCTTGAGGCAAAAGGCAATAAATGACTCTTAACTCATCCAACTTCAGTGGTAAGGGTGGAAGGTCTAATTAGGCAAAATATGTACAAGATGTGCTATTTTCATCAATTAACCTCACATTATCTCATGCTATATTGAAACTAGGTTTTCCTTATGTTTAATTTTTACAGGAGGGTTTATTTTACTGTTTGTGAGGTACTGCCAGTTAAAATTTTGAAGCTTCCTTGGCTTCACATACATTTGTGTACCCTAAGGGGAAAAAACAGGAATGTAAAGTTTTTTAAAACATTGGAAATCAGTAAGAAAATTTCTAAAGGAAAACCAAAAACAAAACTCCAATATGATCCAGGTATAACTTTCTTAGCAGTATACCCAAAGGATCGTGAATCTTATAGAGATGCTTAGATATTCATGTTTGTTGCTACAGTATTAATAATAGTCAAGAAATAGTCCCACCTTAGAATATAAAGAAAATGTGGTACATATGTACAATGGAATTTTATTCTTTTGTAAAGAAAATATGAAATCATTCCCTCAACAGGAAAACAGATAGAATTGGAAATTACATTTAGCAAAGTAAGCTAGGTTTAAGGAGAAAATATTAATCTTACTCTGATATGCAGTGTCTGCTGTTTAAATTATTAAAGCTCAAAGACATTACATTAGAGTTTAAAACAAAACCCCCAAGGAAGGCAACATATATATCACCAGCTTCCCGGGAAGGCGAATGGATAAAAGAAAGAAAAGTTCAGCTATAATAACTGCCAGGGTGCTACACAGAAGATATACAACAATATGGTAGATTTTAATTTTTGTATGCAAGGATACATGTAGGTATATAGGTGTACAGGTTATGAAATTCTAAGGTGTCCATGAGAGAAAGAAAAGCATTTTAAGAGAGTTGGGTAACGGAATCCAAGCAGCATGGAAGCAGATGAGAGGTGACCATGGAGAGGATGTGGAGCAGGAAGAGTGAGAGAGAGCCTTAGGGGAGGGAAGGGAGGAGGAGTATTAAAAAAAATTAAAGTACACAGGAAAATGTGACCAGCAGTGAAACCTCACATCTTTATCACTAGCACCAACAATGCAGAGGTAGGAAGATGCTTGTAAGTTTGAGGCAAGCCTGGCCTACACAACAAGTTCTAGATCAAGTCAGGCCTACAAAGTGAAACCTTGTTTTAAAAAAATGCCTTAAAGAAGATTAATGCTTTCCCCTTTCAGAGGGGGGGTTGTGGGGCCAGGGGAGGGAGGGAGGTTTGGTAACTGGGATTGACATGTAAGACAAGCTTGCTTCGAAATTAAATAAAATTATTAAAGGAAAAAAGAAAAGAAGCTCAATGCTTTGTATGTAATTAACCCCCCCTTTTTTTTTTTAGGAGAAAAGGAGTTCTTCAAAAATAATCTGTCTCAATATTATTGTATTAAATTTATGCCAGTCTTCTGCAGCATATGTCAATAAGATACTGCAGTATCCAAGTTTTAAATTACAAAGGTGTGACATCACATAATTTTAAGGGATAGGAAGACTTTGGAGGTCTTCACTAATTTTCTACCACGTCTTTGGATGATGGACAATTACCTTCTTAAATAAACTTTAGTTGTAGGTGTTGTAATTTTTTTAAAGTGACATGCTAGAGAAAGATGTCATGCAACATCTTTCAAGTGGAGGGTCTTTTATTTTGGGAAAAGGATCATAAAAAAGTGGGAAGGGAATGGGAGAGACCAGCCTCTGGGAGCTGGAGCAGCAGAAGAGAGAGAGCAACAGTAAATAGGCTTAGGTGCTGCAGCTGAGGATGTTTCCTGTCAAATCTTCAAGAGCAGCAAGCAGGGCAGTACAAATGTGTAAATACTAACAGTAGGGAACTCTCTATTCTTTAGATACACATTAATAACAGCTTACTCATCAAGATAGTATTTCACCTGACACAGTTACATACCTTGAAGCAGATATGCTAGATATTGTAACATATCTGTCTTTTTTGTATTGTTTTCATTAATTTTGTTATTTGACAACTTCATACATGTATATGTTATGATTACTCACTCAAATTCTGAATTGTCTCTGTTCCATAGCTATCAACACACCCTATTCCTATCAGTATCTTTCCAAATTAAATGGCTTTTCAATTTTGTTTTGCAAATCAGTTAATTTACACAGGGTCATCTGTGTTTCTGTTGGATTAGGGCTACACATTGGAGCCTGGTGGAGTCACTAATGTATATATAACAGAATTTCCTTCTTGAATCTATGAATAGTTAATAGTCCACACTGGCTTTTGTTGAGTGCATTCTTGTAGAGACACAGTGTAGGTGGTTATTTCTGTTGGTTAATGCAACAGCTGCATCTTGTTTAGAACATGACATCTCACTACCCTTCTCATTCTTTTCTTTTACTTTCTCATTATTTTTTGACTCTAGTTTTTGCTTACTAATCTAAGGTTTCTGAAAACAGTTTTTCCATTACAGCCATTTTTCATTCAAACTACTGGTTTGGAATGTGCCTAGAAGACTGCTCATGGGGAATTGCAGAAGATTAAAAAAAATCAAATAACAAAAGCATTTCATAAACTCCAAGGGCTCTTGAAGGAATTGGTCCTACAGTTCCATGAGCAGCAATGATCACTGAATTCCAAGCATTACCATTCTTAATGGATACAACGAAAATCCTTGCATTGCTTTTATTTTTCTAATATAGACTGAAAAAAAAATTGAAGACACTGAAGCGGCAAAATTAAAGGCCATGTCTTAAATAATCCTTGATTTACAGAAAAAATAACATCAAACAGAGAGCTAACATCTAAGATTATAATAATCTTTGTAGTCTAGGTGGTTTAATTGGAGTGTTTAATTGGACTGTTTTTTTAAAAAAGAGAGAGGATATTTTGTTCAGAAACAATCTTTAACTTACAAGTAGAACATTTTGACAGTTGAGTTCACAGTCAATACAAGTGTAGTTTGCTCCCTGTTTGCATTGTAGTTCTTCAAAGCTTAGTGTAAGTAAAGTATGCTTGTATCAGGCCATTCTCACCTTGATTTGTATTCTATTTCACCTGTACTTTACTTCTTCTGATTGACTTTAATAGACAACTTTTAATTAGGATGAAAGTATTGGTCTCAGTCTTAGTTTATTTTCTAAGATAGAAATAGCAGAGTCTTTCCTCCAACCAAACTACATGCCAGTGAAAGAAAAATTACCAACTTTGTAATTTTGGACTATCATATTTCTTGGGGTGTATCCTGTTTTACAAGAGATTGGTGTGTTAGGCAGTATAAAAAGATGCCCTGGCATATTTTTTTTGGCCTTATTATATTTCTTTGCCAGAGAAGGCATTAATTTTATTGAAATCATAACTTCTAGGTACTTGAATTCAAACTGTGGAGATTATTGTTTTAAAACAGAACAGAGGAATTCAATTGAGAGATACTGCTTTTGGCCATGGAAAGTCATGGTGATCTCTATCATAATATGCTTTTCATGTATTGTCCTAGAGTTGGCACTGCTTTGAGCAAGTTTCTCTGCCTGGAGACTGCCAGATTTTTTTTTAAATGAAGGCTTTTACACTGCCTTCCAAGCACCTTTCTTCTGCTATATACTCACATTTCTTTAGGCAGAACAGTGTTCTCCCTAAAATGTGACAATATATACATTGTCTAGCACAGAGAAATGCAGATTACTGGTGGATCTAAAGTGGTCAGTCTTAAAGAAATGTCTGTTATGGATCTTGTGGATTGTCCCAGTTAATCACATGGGTCCTTGAAATAGAAGAGTCAGAGTCATAATCACAGCATTTTGAAGTGTTTGTCTTCCTATTGCCAGCATCAAGGCCAATCTGATAATAAAGCCCTTCACAATATTTCCCTGTTGTTTCTCTGATGTCTATTATGTGACTAGCTACTCTGATTCTCATCTGGCTAACTGTGTGGTTAAATGCCAAGATCTCACTGCTCCAGAAGTATTTTCTTTCCATATATCTGTATATCGCAAACCGTTGGCCATCTGGTCCTTGCCCAAAAGTGATCTTCACTAAAAGGTGTGCACTTCCCATCACACTGAAACCTGCACATCCCACTCTGGAATCACTGATTTCCTACTCTACTTTATTTTCTTTCCAGTACTAATAAACACTAGCAAATTACATTATTTATATTTATCTTCTTGTTGGGAAAACCTGAGAGATAGAATTAATTAATTAATTTAATGAATAAATAAATAACGGATGCCTTGATGAGTGGCTTACGCATAATGGAAACTGATCAAGTGAATGAATGAATATGTTATTAAATATATCAAGTGACTGGAAAATTAGTAGTGAACAAACTACATATGTCTCGTACTTTACAGACCTCAATGGCCACTATTTCAGTCCTCTCATTTAAAACTTAAAGAGGTATTTGAAATATGTGCATTCTAACATAACATTTTACAAATAAGGAAAATCATGCCCAGAGATGTTTCATGATTTAGCCAATTCTGAATTACTACAGTGAAGTGTCTGGCATGGGATACTTAACAAAGATAGAGAGGTTTTCCTAGCTTATGTTTTTCACAGTTTAAAGACCAATATTGGATGACCCTGTGTACTTGACAGGCATCAAAAATTAAGGAAGGGCATAGAGAAGCAAACGCTTATACACAGAATCAGAAGAGAGCGAATAGTTCCCACAGTCAACTCCAAATTCACATGCCAAACATCCCAAAGGACCAACATGCCCTTAGTCTTTCTTTTTAATGGCTCCCAGATTCTCCCAGGACTTCATTATGGGATAAACCTTTATACACAAGATACACTCAAGAGTGTTCATCAACACTTTAGAGTGGTTCCTCAACAAAGAAAGACCATATCTCTGTTATCCTATTTACAATGCAGCTGTCTTCCTACTTGCAGAATGCCATAATCGAGTCTAATAGTTATCTTTTACTGTCATCATCTGAAACAGCTGTGATAGACAAATATAACCTCTGTGTTACTCCCACCAGTAATACTTCAAAAAAGAGAAGGTGAGGACAATTAAAAAAGACCCTCACTTGGGAAAGAGAGAGCCAGTTATTCTGTCTTGTAGCTCCCTTCATCTGATGGGAGATGTTATACTGTATATATGTTTCTCATACTGGTTAATAAAGCCCTGTGGCCAATAGAAAACTAGATAGGTGGGGCTAGGAGACTAGGAGGAGGAAGAGGAAGTAGTAGGTGGAGTCAAGATGTAGCCCAGGGAAGGAGCAGGAAGCCTGCCGCGCGGCTCCCGGATAAGACGACCACGTGGAAATACTTAGATAAGTAGAAATGGGTTAATAATTAAGACAGAGCTAGCCCATAAACAATAATGGTAACTGGCCAACAGCATTGTATCAAATACAGAGTCTCTGAGTGTTATTTGTGGCTGGCGCGGCTGTGGGCCCACGTGGCATCAGGTCCGGGAGGCCAGCGGGGAGACCTGCTGTAATGCTACAAATGGCGCCCAACGTGGCTATAAGAACTTTCACTTAAAACTAATAAGAGCTTAAGAAATGTTTTAGAAACAAAGGAACAGAGACTAGCAAGACTTCTTAGTAGCAGCATTTTCTCCGTTGGATTTGTTTTGTTGTAGACAGAGATTTGCGCGGCTCCTTTAAGAGAGGTTTCCAAAATTAGCATAAGCGGCAAAAACCGCCTGGCTTTTAAAGAGCTCTGCTAACAATTCATTGGTGTGTAGGAGAGCTGCAATAAAGCTTTACACTGTGTTTTAAAAAATACGCTGGCTTGGGAGAGAAAAAGAAATGGGATACAATGGTTTAAAAAAGAAAAAAGGAAGAATGAAAGGGTATGGTGGCATACACATTAATCCCAGCACTCGGGAGACAGAGGCAAACAGATCTCTGTGATTTCAAAGTAAACCTGGTATGGAGTGAATTCCAGGACAGATAAAAGTTACACAGAGAAACCCTGTCTCAAAATATGCAAAAATAGAAGTAGAAGAAAGAGAGTAATAAAAAAGCCACGTAAAAATGGAAAACACAGAGAAATTTTGGATAATATACGTGCTTCTGTTGTCTTTAAATTATTTGATTGCTGAGAAAATAGCAACTACTGATAAAAGAAATGTTCCTGGATCAATTCAATTTATACATTTTAAAAATGCTTTGACTCCAAAATTCAAGCCTAAGGACAAGTTACTGGGGAAAAGGATTTCTATTTTTGTTTCCACAGAAAATGAAAAGCTATGGATTCTTTGCAGACTTATATGGTTTGATCAAGCCAGACCCCCTGAAACAGCTCCCCAGGTGATCCAACATTCAAAGCAGTTGAGACAAAGCCTTGCAGACTACTGCCAAGATTTCTTTGGACCCCCATGACAACGCCCTCTACCAGCAGGAAGTAGTTTGGAAAGAACGACGCCCAAATTCCCAAATATTGTTTATAAATGTTTGTCTTCATTTAAATGGACTTGGTTATAAATGTCTATAACCACAAACAATCTTTTTTAAGGTAAAAAGGGAATTATGGTATAGATATGAATACTTTGCTTTGGAATGGATTTTCTTTTATTGATACAATTTAAGATCAATTTTATGATATGTATTTTTCTCCTCTTGTTTAGGTATTGTGTTTATATAGCTCATTGGAAAATGTAATGTATAATTTAGTACAGATTATAGAGAGTTACCTATGATAGTTAAAACTTGGAGTTAAGTTAGTTAGGATTTCTAGATATGCAGAGATGGATATATTTGAGATGACTAGGCATTCTTCAAACCTTTCAAAGACCTACAGAATATGGCATTTAAAATGGTTTAAGGTTTTTCTTGACAGTGAGGCACAACTGTTCCTGGTAACACCACTTACAGAAGAAAGGAAGATGGACATTGAAGAAACTCGTTATGAAGTTTGCTTCTAATATGGCAAGACTAGCCATTTGAGCAAGGTACTTCTCTTGTCTAGACTGTTTGACTTTATGTTGTAGAAACTGGACATGCAGGACCCACAAAAAGGTGACTGCTGATGCAAGATGGACATTGCTACAGGATTCCTGCTTCATGGAAAAGGCAGCCAGACATTCTGCAGGACACAGAGAAAAATGACTGACACACTGTCAATACAGGTGGACAGTTTAAAGTTTCCTGCTTTGTTGAGGAGTCTGGAGACACACTATGGCCTATGGGCTGAAGATGGAACATTACAGAAGAACTTCGGGTGACTGACCAGGCAATGAGTTGTCTCTGTCATTTCTAGAGTTTATATATTATCCTTCTGTGGTCTTTGATGGAATTGAAGACAGGTAGTTATGGTTACAGTTTTCCTTAGTTAGGATTAAAGATAAATTACATATAGGACTTTAGACTTACAAACATAAGATAGATGATATTTTCTTTTAAGTCTTACAAAATGTTAATGGACTAAATATTGTTAACTGTGATTCTTATTTGATAACTATTGTATGGTATATTTTGCTATGTTAAGGTTAAACCCCTTCTTTTACTTTAGACAGAAAAGAGGAGATGATGGGAGATGTTATTCTGTATATATGTTTCTCATACTGGTTAATAAAGCCCTGTGGCCAATAGAAAACTAGATAGGTGGGGCTAGGAGACTAGGAGGAGGAAGAGGAAGTAGTAGGTGGAGTCAAGATGTAGCCCAGGGAAGGAGCAGGAAGCCTGCCGCGCGGCTCCCGGATAAGACGACCACGTGGAAATACTTAGATAAGTAGAAATGGGTTAATAATTAAGACAGAGCTAGCCCATAAACAATAATGGTAACTGGCCAACAGCATTGTATCAAATACAGAGTCTCTGAGTGTTATTTGGGGCTGGCGCGGCTGTGGGCCCAGACTGGCGGGCTGGCGGAAACTTACATGCTACAATGTACAAATTTTCTTCAGGTGCACATAGTCCTTCAGTCCCAGAAGTCTATAGGAAGAAAAGGCTAACTGAAAGAGAGACTCCAGCCACATATCCTTGAGGAAGTTGCCATCCATGCTGGCATGAGATACTTCAGTGGCATGACTTTCCCTATGCTTCTGTAAGTAATTGCTTACCTACTCTGCAAGTGAGCCCAATAAACTCAATGTTTTGCTCAGTTGTGCATTGATAGTCTCTCTTTTGTTCTTTATCGGGAGTGATTGAGCATGTAATCTCATCTCCTACAGAAAGATCATGTACCTACCACCTGTACACATTATGCGCCCCCTCTCAACACCCCATACTAACCTTTCTAGAGAATAGAAACTTTAACAGGAATAAGTATAGAACTCTATGTTTAAAACAAAATGCTTTTATCTTGATGTAAAAGGTGAATTTATTGAAATAAAAAGTCTTACATTTTTGTATTTTAGCTGGCATCTAAAACAGAAAAATTATACATACAAGTGGGATTCCACTTGATATTGTGATATATATTACATTGCATAATACTCTTAAACATATTGGTCTCCCTGAGAACTTATCACGTTTTATGGCCAAATATTCAAATGCCCTCTGATATACTTTTAAAAAATGAATAGCACATTAGCGTTATCTGCAGTCACCATGCTGAGAATCATCATAGCAGTATTTCTTGCTTCGTACCCCTCGTATCTTTTAGCCACTGCTTCTCCAGTCAACTCTGTTTCGATTAGACCAACTCTTTAGACTTTTCATTGTGAGGAAGGATAGGACTTTTGTTTCTATGCTGAGCTACTTCGGTAAAAAAATTATGATTCCTACTCTCTCCATGTTACTGCAAATGCTAGGATTTTACTCTTTTGTGGCTCAGTAGTATCTCACTGTGTATAGGTTCCTCAGAAAACACTTAAGTTCTTTGTAATAATTCAGAATATAAATCTTGGTTTAAGCATCTGGCTTTAAGCAATCAAATAACCTTACTGCTGGATTTAGTTCCAAATAAAAATGTATATATACACATTTTTTATATATGAATGAAAAATTGTTTTATTTTCTGATAAAGCTGTCAAAAATCTTAAATGATATGATAATTAGTTAATGGTTAGTTAATGATAATTAACTAATAATTAGTTAAATGATGAGTTAATGATAATTTAATTTAAATTAATAAGGCATAAATAAGAAACTTTATCTGTGGTTTTTGACCATATGATGTCGGTACTGTATCTAATTTGTTATGTGATCCCTAAAGAATGATAACAAAAAATGAAGGAGACATTTGTGAGGTATAACTACACTCATTGGGCCTTGAATAGCTTCCTTGCTTTCCTATTTATTGTTATTCTTCTAAGGATAAACTTTATTATAAAAACTTCATAAACAAACACAAAAGCCAAAGCTAAATATAATCAGATCCAAATACACACACACACACACACACACACACACACACACACACACACACAGATATATATCTCAGTGAACTTCTCTACACAGTTAGAATAGCCAGTTTGAGTCTTTGGAGCTTCTCACTGAATTTTACTTGTTTACTGTCTAATATAGTTTTATATATTTATCTACCACCAAAACCAATCCATAACAGAATTAGAACTAGAAAAACAATTAGCTTTTTATCCTCTTACATAACATGTGCCGGTTACTTGCATAGACTCTTTCCTCATATTCTGATATTTGGTCATTCTTTTCCTTGCTGTGTTTTACATGTTAACCTATACTCATATGAACATTTCTTTACCTATATAAATGTATTGCTATCTAGATCTTGCATGAGAAAGACCATGTGGCTTTTATTTTCTGGGATTGTGTGTTATACATTTTAAGGCCTTTCTTTTTCCTGAAAACTTTTGTGGTTACATTTTTCTTTAAAGCTGAATTTTATAAATACCTCAAATTTTCTTTATCCATTCTTTTGTGGCTACCTATCTAGGTTGATTTTAAGTCATTGCTATATAAACAAACATGGGTGTGCAAGTATCTACTTGGTAGGGCATGGAGTCTTTGGTTACTGTCTAGGCGTGAAATACCTGGGTCATATGGTAGTTTCATTTTTAGTTGTTCGAGAAATGCTCAAACGAGTTCCTACAATAACTATAATGATTTGCACTGTCTGCAATAAGGAGTAAGGGTTCTCCCATCTACAAATCCTCCTTTTTTTCAGATTTGTAGGTGATAGCCATACTGACTGGAGTTAGGTATTACCTTAATATCATTTTAATTTCCATTTTCTGATGGGTATGTATATTGAGCACTTTTAAAAATAGTTATTGATCACTTATGTATTTCTTTTCTTTCTGTTTATTTGAAACCCATCTATTTCAGTTCATTTGCCTATTTATTCATTGATATCTAATTTCTTCAAGTTTTCATAGGTTCTGAACATTAGCCTCTTATATGAAGTATAGATGATGAAGTTTTCTCCCATTTTGGTGGGCTCTTTGCTCTACAGATTGATTCTTTTGCTGTGTGAAAACCTTTATTTCCATATAATCTCATCTGCTGATTCTTTGGATTAGTATCTATGATATTGGTGTTTCATTAAAAATGTTAATTCCTTACTACAATAACTTGAAGAGCATTTCCTGTATTTTTCTATGAGTTTCTGTGTTTTGGCTATCAAACTAAGATTATTGGATCAATTTTGAATTGACATTTGTATAAGAGAAAAGGTATAAACCTAATTTCTTTTATAAAATTAATTTTATCTAAATTATAAACAATCTTATTTTACATACCAATCCCAGTTCCCTCTCCATTCCTTCTTCCCATTCCCCCACCAACCACCATCATACTCCCCATTCACTCCTCAGGGAGGGTGAGGCCTCCCGTAGGGGATCATCAAAGTCTGTCACATTATTTGTGGCAGGACCTAGGCCTTTCCCTCATGTATGTAGGTTGAGAGAGTATCCCTTCATGGAGATTTATCTCCCAAAGCCTAATCTCATCCTTCTGATATTAGATACTCAATTTTTCTGGTACCACTGTTGAATAGGTGTTTTTTCTTTCCCAATGTATGTTTCTGCCTCCTTTGTCAATAATTAAGTAGGCATAACTTGTCTTATCATCTATCCTGTTCCTTTGATCTACCTGTACATTTTTATGCAGTAACAGGCTCTCTTTATCACTTTACCTTTAGAGTATAATTGGTGACAGAAATTTTAATATTTCCAACAGTGTTCTGTTAGGAGTAGGTTTTTTTTCCTGCCGCCGGTCTGGTCCTGCCACTGCACCAGCCCCAAATAACACTCAGAGACTCTGTATTTGATATAATTCTGTTGGCCAGGTACCAGTTTGTTACTGGCTAGCTCTGTCTTAATGATTAACCCATTTCTACTATTCTAAGTATTTCCACGTGGCTCATCTTACCGGCCAGAGCGGCTGGCTGGCGTTCTACCTCTCCAAGCTCTCCATGTGGAATTCTCCTTCCTCCTTCCTCTTTCCTCCTTGTCTCCTAGCCCTACCTATCTTGCTGTCCCATTGGCCAACAGGGCTTTATTCATTAACCAGTATGAGAAACATATTTACAGAATAACATCTCCCATCATCTCCTCTTTTCTGTCTAAAATAAAAAGAAGGGTTTTAACCTTAACATAACAACATATATCACACAACAGTTATAAAATAAGAATCACAGTTAGCAATATTTAGACCATTAATTTTTAGTAAGACTTAAAGAAAATATTCTATCATCTATCCTATTTTTGTAAGTCTAATGTGTCATATGTAACTTATCTTTAAAATTTATTTTGGGAAAATGATGTAACCTAGACCTTGATGTAAATATCTCAAAATTAAGGTACTAAATTTGAATTCACATAAAGTAAGGGAGTGCTCAGGAGCTGTTAGCGATTAAAGAAAGACTTTTGCCATGAAAGATTGTCAAATGAAACAAAAGAAAAATACAATCAAAACACCATAAGTCTATCATACTAAGATGACTTAATGCTCATTATAACAGAAAGGCATTGAATTAGGGTTTCCAACTATACATAAACTTTATATTATGTACTTACCACATAAGTAAAAAATGTGCATTTTATGTTGTTTTATGATTATTGCAGAGGACACATAATGCTTTCCAGTCACCAGGTAATAGTGGGGGGATAACAGGAAGCAGTAAAAGGACAACAGGAAACAGTAGTAGGACAACAGCAAGCAGAGGGAGAATAACAGAAATAGTATAAGGACAATTGAAAGCAGTGGGAGGACAAGAAGCAGTAGAAGACAACAGGAAGCAGTGGAAGACAACAAGAAGCAGTGGGAGGACAACAGGAAGAAGTGAGGGGACAACAGGAGTCAGTGGAAGACAACAGGAAGCAGTGGGGGGCAATAGGAAGCAGTTGGGGAAAAACAGAATCAGTAGGAGGACAATAGGAAGCAATGGGAGCACAACAGGAAGCAGTGGAGGTCAACAGGAAGTAGTGCGAGGACAAAAGGAAGCACTGCAGCCAAAGCAGAACCTCATGCAAGGGAAAATTGACTGACTTACATGAAAAATTACATGGTTGTTCATTACGCTCCACCAGACTTTTAGATAGCTCATTTCAGCTTTGATTTGTTGAGTATATGAACTTCAATTTAGACTTTCAAAGTAGTTACAAATGATTTGACAGGAGTGTAAGGGAGTTCTGCTTTCAATTTGAAGATTATGATCAATGAAATCGTGTAAGGGGATTTTTCTATTTACAGTACTGTTTTCCTTGAGTGCCTTTAACTTTGATTTTATGCATTTATTGTTTTTCTGAGACAGGAAATACTAATTGAGTAGAAATATGTTAAGTTGCACATGTAACAGAAATACTCATATAAATATACAAATAAATCCATAATCATTATGTATTCCATTCACTGCAAAGGAATACATGAATTAATAAAAAATTGATGTTCCTATAACTAACTATGCCACATTTGCTTTCACCAAGCATGACCTCTTCCCACTGGAAAATATGTTAATTTTGGTCAGTTCATTACTCAATTACTAGTAGAGACCCCAAAGGAAAAAGCAATAACCATTTCCATCAGATCACTTTATTTGGGTCATATTATGCTGCATGTTGAAGATAGTAAAACATTATTTAACTACCAGTAAACATTGTCATATCTACAAATGTTATATCCACATCAGGAAATTTCACCTTAGGTGACTGTTCAGAATTTACAAGTTAGGAATATGGTTCCTGTAGAAAAGCACCCCATTAAAAATATTTTATCTCTTCAATATATCTCCTTTATATAACTATCAGGGACATTGTTGATATTGTTTATACCTAAAACACAATATAATTATGGCCAACTATTCTGGTGTCACTTATGCTTTCAGATGCAATTGTTGAGCATCTTCCCTTCAGGACAACTATAGCTTATTGCAAAATTTTCAAACAGGTTGGTTGATTTTTTGAATAAAAATATCTTTATATTGCCCAGTTCTCTGGTTCAGCACTTTATTATCAAGCAGCACAAAATAATTAAAATGGTATTTTAAAGATAAATATTGATAAGTTTTACCCAACTTTTCCTGGCACTGTGGAAAAATGTAATGTAAAATTTGAGTTTCTCTCATTTTAATAGGAAATGTACTCTGACTTGATCTTCTTGATTATTCAAACTCGCAGAAGCCAAAGCAAGCAGGATAATGTTGCACAATTGCGTGTGGACATAGTTTCAGGTCAGTATCCTGAGTAGTGTCTAGTAGGAAACACTATCTTTGGGTGAGGAAATAAGTCATCGTTTAAAACCATACATACACACTCATGTTTGTTGTAAATTTAGACGTGACATTGGATGGTCTTCAGTGAAGAGAATATTGTGACAATATCCCCATGAGGGAATATGGAGAGATGAGTTTAATTGGAGTCTCTTTTAAAGGACCTGGTTATTAAATTGGAATATGATTGAATACACAGTGCTGATTCAGGTGAGAAAAATGCAATCTATATAATATGGTGATTGAATAGAGCAGAAGACAAAGTCATGGGTAGCTACTGTATCTGCTGGGAGGTACTACTTCTCAAGGGGAGGGAATAAAAGATAAACAGAAAGAATTTGAGTTTAGCTTTTCACAAAGTCCTCCCTCTGTCTTTCACTACACATCCACATGACATTGAATTATAAACTTCTCTCTTTTTACAGAAAATCCATAGCCATACGATTAGTATTCATGAATGAGTTTTCAATTTCACTAAATTCTAAGTTTACAAGCTCTTTGAAAAAATCGATAGACTGAAGTTTGACAGTGATAAATAATTTATGAATAAGTTTAATAAATGAGTTGTTGATATTAACATTAACAAAAATCAAAAATAGAGAAATGAATTGATAAATGATATTCAAGACATCAACAAATTATAACCTAACAAAACACTGTTTCATGGTAACAACTCTCAAAGTTTGATCATTGATTTTTTTTTGGTAATTGTAGCCAAAATCTTTATACAGTTTTTAGTAAGTTAATAATCTCCTTAAACATTTATGTATAAATCCAAGTATCCAAGAATAGCTGAGAAAATGTCCAGTACAAATAGATACTAACAGGATGACATGAAGTATTCTAAAATGATATTAATGAGGTAGTATAAAGTTATATTATCCCACCAAAAGTGACATGCAGAATTACACAGTCAATGTAGACCTTGGGAATGAATCCACATTTGCGCAATCACCTATTTTACAGGCTACAATTGAATCTCCATTGTAGTACTTTGATGAAAGAAAGCATTTTAGTTACTGATGCTAAGCTAATTGAATAGTAGTATAGATAAAGAGTGAATTAATCTAATCTTGAACATCTCTTTCTCTTACATACCCACCTCCTCACACACAGTCATACACTTAAGAAAACAAAACAAAACATAAACACAAACAAAATGAAACAAAAACCCCAAACTAAACAACCAACAAGCAAAACACAGTTCTAGTTGAGTGATAGAAGAGGAAATATTTAAACAATAAACCGTCTTTCAGATACCATATATTTCTTAACATTTTTATGTCTTTAGACTTAAAATAACATTTTTAGGTAAGTACTTTCTAAACAGAATATAGAAAGGGATAATGCCACAGAGAGAGATTGGCAAATTGTCCACAGTAAAATTAATATGTCCCTTCTAAGAATGGCCTTGAGATGTTAAATATAAGAACCACAGAATCAGAGAAACCTCTTACCAAATACTTTAAGAATTCTCATATAAAGTCTATATAAAGAATTCACACAAATCGGTTAAAACAAACAAACAAAATCAGTTCTCACTATTTTTAAGTGAACAGATTTTTTTTTTTAAATGTATAAAGAAAGGTTCAGTTCAATTCAGGGAATGTTTCTGAAGCCAAGGTGATGCTCTTTGTCATAATTACTGACACAAAACTGCATCAGCTCTCTGTAGCCATGACAACACTTGTAACAACAGACTTTCTCCTTATTTGTTACCAGCAATACTACTAACATTTACCATAACTAATAATACAATATTAATCATTAAATAGTATGCATTAAATATAATATAGTAAATGCTCCATATTGTAAATGCTCTAGAGATCCAGATCACTGTCTTAATCCATCCAATTAATAACAATTCTAGGTTATGTTCTCTATAATTCTGTCCTTTAACTGAAGGTCAAATTAGAACTGAGAACATTAAATACTTTATTCTGCACATTAGAACTAATTGGAAATGCAGTACAGAGCCATACCATCTATCCATCTTACAAAACCATGTTCTGACGCATTAGATAGTACCGTAATTAATTAAAATGAAATTCCCATTTAAATTTAATGGATTTATCACCACTCTCCCTACCCAATTTGAAAGCTATTTTCTTACCCAAATCTATCTTACATGGTATTGATCTATTTAGAGTTAGTTATTGAAGTATTATGTACGGTAAATATAAAAATATCATTCAATATCCTGAATGTGCTTTTCAGTGGTGCATTTTTGACATTGTGTGCCAAGACTGGAGACTGACAATAAATATTGGAGAAGTGTTTAATTGATCAGCCATTCTAACATATTTGCTATAAATATGTGATCACAAACTCGTGGGTGTTGAAAAGAGAATCAAGCCTCAACCAATAAGTCTTTTTACTATCTTTGATTAAGGAATCAATGATAAATAGAATTTTGTATTTAAAAATACAATTTGTTTATATGCACAAAAATAAGATTGCACAAAATATACCAATAAGATCTGAACCTTTTAAAATATTTACTTAATTTTTATGTTAAAATGTATATGAAATACACCCTACCACCCTCCAATTCCTCACCTACTCCCCTCACAATTATTCTTTCCAAACATCATGTTTTTAATACACTGGGTCCACTTGGTAATGTTAATGTGTGTAGCAACAACTAATGGGTTTGGATAAGCTCCACTCTTAAGGAAACTGTCTCTTACTTTCCCCAGCAGTCATCACATCTTGGTAAGACTGTTTACTATTTTTCTACCTTGGTGGCATACTTCCCAGCACACTGGAAAATAGCCAGTAGGAATGAATTTCCAGGATGGCAATAGTTTAAATTTTCCTTCCCCTATAATTCTCTGCTACTTTTCCCTCCCCATATTCATTCCCTCCTCTGTTCTCCTTAACTTACTCTATCCAATTATTGGCTTCCCCTTTTTAAAACTATGCTCCATGCTCCATGCCCCTTGCCCTGAAATCTATCACCTTCATGAACCCTAACTAGTTTCCTGACCTAGAATTGGCAATCAAATTTGAACACACATCTTTAAAGGTTCAGAGCTAGAATCCACATATGAGACAGAAAATTAGGTTATTATCTTTCTGGATCTGGGTTAACATACGCAGAATATTTATGTGGAACTCTATCCATTCACTTGCAAATTGATTTTTCTTTACAGCCAAATAACAATTAGTTTTGTGTATTAACACATTTTGTTCATTCATCAGTTAATGTGTATCCTGACTGTATTTCTTGATTACTGTGTATAAACAATGAGCAAATATCTTTGTAGTTCAACATGGAATCCTCCAGGAATGTGACAATGAGTGGTATCACTGGATCATTTGGTAAACCTGTCTCCAGATGCCACATTGATTTCTATGTGGATGACTGGGTTTTCACTCTTATTAGTGTTGATAACATTTTCTCTCTCACATTCACACAATCATTTGGTATCATTTACTTTTGTGGTCTTATTCATTCTATTTGGTAAAACGAAATCTCAAAATAGTCTTAATTTTTCCTGGTGGCTAAAGAAGCGGAATGTTTAAAAAATATTTTACAATCATTCACACTTCTTTTGAGAAGTCTTTGATTAGTTCAAATCCCTATGTGTTTTTTTTTTTTTGAAATAAATTTTTTTTCTCATATAATATACCCTGATTTTTTGGTGTTTGTCTAGGCAGTAATTATATAAATAGCTGGTAAAGACTTTTCTGCATTTTGTAGGCTGCCTTTTAACTTGAATTATGGTGTCCTTTGCTGTATAGAAAAATGTTAATTCCTTGCCATCCCATTTTGTCATTGTTGACCTTAATGTCTATATTACCAAGCACCTATTTGGAAAGCCCTTTCCTTTGTCTACACATTGATGTGCATTCTCTATGTTCTCTTGCAAAACATTCAGGCTACCATGTGTTATGTTGAGACATTTGATCTGTTTGGAAATGGGCAATGAGAAAGTGACAGATAAGGATCTAACTTCCTTTTTTCGAGATTTATTGGAAGAAATGAGTATCTTTTCTGTAATGTGTAATTTTTGCCTCTTTGTCAAAAAGCAGCTGGCTATAGGACCTCACAAATATTTCATTGATTAAAGTATCTGTTTCTGTGCCACTTCCATGCTATTTTATTACTATATCTTTGCAGTTTCAGTTTAAATCTGAAATAATGGTATTTCTCTTTGCTATAATACAGCTTGGCCTAAGCCGGGTAACCTGGGCCCTCCTATACTACTTGATATAGGAATTTGTGCAAATTGTGTTTCTTACATGGGTAAGTTCCTGAACTTTCTACTTCATGCTAGTATTAATATTACAATGCAAACTTTAAGTAGTTTTCTAACTTGCCTGCCACCCTTTGGTGTAGCTCTCTATTCACTTCATGTTGTGTGACTCCCTTTGGAAGGCATCTTCCTGACACTTGTGTTGGGAACAAGTCACAACACCTTGGACTTGTACCCTGCATCATTTACTTTTGTCACAGAGGATGATGAAGGATTATTGTTTTCACCTCTTCCTGCCTTTTAAGACCCTTTTTCTCTCATGCTCACACAAAAGTTTTTTGCTCTGCCCCTTAGTGAGGATAGAAATAATCTTCATGAGACTTTCCAACTATCACGGTCCCTTCTCTAAATATACTTAAAATGACATTCTTACTTCCAAGGAAGTCATGTGTGTTCTCTCAAGCTTCTGGAGTATTCTCCTTTGATGTTTTGGTTTTATACAATCTCTTTCTATAATCTTGTTACCCTGGCAGCATTTTAGAGTCTTTTCTTATTACTGTATCAGAATAACAAGCAAGTTCAATTAGGGAATGACAGATTTAATTTGGGTAACATATTGAGATAATATAGTCTGTTATCATTTAGTAGAATCCATGGTAGCTCATGACCCTTGAGACATGGTTCTAGGACTCCTCATGCCTCAGTCAATGAGGGAACAATTTGGTTGAACTTTACGTATTTAGGCTTTACTGATTAGTATACCTCAAGTAAAGAGGGGTGAGGTTAAAAAAAAAAAGGATTAGCAGAGTGTGTCTTGCATAGGAACTAGGCTTAGTTCTTAGCACCTACATGTTGGCTCACCTCCATCTATACCTCCAGTTCCAGGGCAAACAAAGTCTTCTGAACTCCACAGGCAGTCTGCGTATGTGATGCACAGATACACACACACACACACACACACACACACACACACACACACACAAACATACATACATACATACATATATATATATATACATACACACACACACACACACAAACACACACACATATACATACATACAAACACAGATACACACACAGACAAATAAATGAGGAAAAGATTGGCATAATAAAGACAGTAGAAATTAGTAGAAAAAAAAAGACAGCATTGTACATGAAGGAAGGAAATCAGGAAACCCTTTAAAACAGTTCTTTTAAACCTGTGGCAAATGACCTCTTTGGGGAAGTTGAATGACCTTTCTACAAGGGTCACCTAACACAATTGGGAAAAAAAACCCCAATTTTACATTGATTCCTAATAGCGGCAAAATTACAGTTATGAAGTAGGAATGGGAATAAGTTTATGGTTGGGGTCACCACAACATGTGAAACTAAATTAAAGGTTCTTAGCATTAGGGAGGTTGAGAACCACTGCCTTAAAAGTTTCTCAGTAATTATGTAAAAATATCTTTGCCTCTGCTGGTAAATATTTATGAAATAGAAAAAAATTCAGGCTGATTTTTGTGAGTTATATATGCTCTTTGAAAAACTGAGGATCTTTAATATTATAGATATTCATTGAATAATAGCAGATAAACTGAGATAACCAGACATAAATGATTAATGATACTGCAGTTAGTTCTAAAACTGTGAATTCAGTAGAAAGTTTTAGAGCAATGGAAAGTAATGAAAAACAGATCCAGCAAAGGTAGTTGGCTTCATGTACCATAATCTGAAACTAGGAAAAGAGAGTGAGCCACCATAGTATAAATGATGTTTCTGCTTCATGGAACATCCTTACTTGTGAAAGAAAATTGTATTTTCCTAGCTGTTATGATTCAGGTTACATAAGCTTATTTTGTCATTTAACGGGTATTTATAAAGATGTATTTGTGGGAAAAACAAATGCTTTAGAACCAAATCAGAGAATATAACAAAATAGGTCTGGGATAACCTAGAACTTCTATTACAGTGGTGACAATAGGCACTGTGTGATATTTTGGAAAAGGATGGCTGTTAGCAGGCAGCAAGGTAGGCAGGCTCAGGAGTTCTGTTTGCATTGAACACAGTAGCCAGGATAAGTCCATTAAGGAAATAGTTTCAGCACACATTTGAAGGAAGTGGAAGAAGCCACTCCCTTGTTAAATGATCAGTTGGAACATATTACCACACCCACTATAGTCCTGGAAATTAGGGGCTTGGGTCTAAGTGTTTAATGTTCCACTTTACATACATAGTCAGATTCTCAAATCATTAAGATCTCTCATTTTTCTCATCTGCAAATTAAACATAAAATATGATCCTCACAGTATGTTTATAGATCAACAGCTTCACATTAAAAGAATTTGAGTATTTAGATATAGAAGAGTTGTAAATATGGCCAAGAGTGGTCCCTTGAATTCTATGCCAAGTTTCTCCTATTATCTTTCACACTTACATATTTGCCACAATTAAGTAGTTGACATGGATATGATATTATTAACCTAAGTTCTTTCCCACATGCTCCTGCTCTAGAATTCCAGCATATGATCTACCAGCCTTCGTTAGCTTATTTCCTCCATGGTTTTTCTTTTTTACCTTTCCCAAGTTTCCTATTTTTGAGAAGTAGTGATCAGGTATTTTGTAGAAACCTCTCAACTGTGAACCATTTGATCTTTTTCATATGACCAAACTGGGATTATATATTAAAAGGAGACAGACAACAGATGTATAGTTCATTTTTATCATATTATAACACCGTATCATTTCATTTCATATAGCAACATTATATTATATATCCAGGGAACCTGACTCACAAACACTTTTACAAGACAGAGTAGGCTGTTCACAAATTTTCAGCTTAGGTCTCCACCACTGAATGATGAGAATACAGTCTTGTACCACAATTCCCAGCTATGGCTTACACACTTGTTTCTCACTTGGATCAGCTGATAGAAACATTGATCTGCATTTCCAAAAGCTTCTGCAGTTATGTCAATGTTTCTTAGAGATTAATGAACGAAAGTCTGTCTGTGCTACTTGAGTACATTTCCAAGGCCAGGAAATGACAACCATTGAGTATGTATAAGATATAACTATTTCATTTTCTTTTTCTTCCTCCCTCCCTTCCTTCTTTCCTTCCTTCCTTCCTTCCTTCCTTCCTTCCTTCCTTCCTTCCTTCCTTCCTTCCTTCCTTCCTCCCTCCCTTCCTTCTTTCCTTCCTTCCTTCCTTCCTTTCTTTTTTTTCCTCAATGGTATCAAAGTACTGGAATTTCACAAAGAAATACAGGTGTCTTTACTATGGGGGTGGATGAGGTAGTTCCTGAACTTGTTTCACTAAGTTGACTTTTGTGAGAGGGACACAATTTCTACCTCATGTTTACGTGTGGGTCTATATTTCCCTTTAATTCTATTTTGTTGTCAAAGGTGCATGTCTTTCAGTGTCTAACATTTCAATGTATTTGCTGCTTTGGAATTGGACTATACGATTGCCCAGTATTTTCTGTTTGGGAAGAGAAAACACATTTCCATTTGACAGGAACATATTTCTATTGAAGAGACAGTTGGTTATAAGGCCTGGGTTGTAATTCAGCAAATGAAAAGAAAACCCATCAAACAGAAGTGTAGACAGGCCTCTGTGACCATGGCTCCCACAGAGTAAATTATATTGCTCAGTATGAAACACAGCCCTGTATATTTAGGCACTTATCCTCTGTAGGTCTTTCACAAGCTGCCAAACCCAGATCAAGTTCAAGTTTTAGAGCCTCCCTGTCAACATCAGTGACAAAACGATAGCATGGTACATTCTCATTTCTCTTTGAATGGATCTCACTCCTGTGAAAAGCTGTCCTGACAGGCACAGACTGGTGGCTTGGGGTGATTCATGATTTTGATCTGTAAGAGTGTAGGAAGAGGCCTCTGCAGCTGCCCCTTTACTGTGGGGTGCCAGTTTGCCCCCTGGGGAGAGTTCTGGTCTTGGCCCAAAAGAAAAACACATTTGTCTTTGTGTTGTGCTTGTGACTTCTGGTGCTCAAGGTCTGTTCTGCCCAGATACTCTCCCTGCTAATCTCTAATTTTGATCTGGTGAGTTGGAAGCCCTAAGAAGATGCAAATTTGACCTTAACTGGAATGTAGAGTGTATTCTAGAACAAAGGAGACAAAGTTCTATGGCTGGAATGTTAGAGAGTACCTTCTGACCATCTTTTTGCTCTGCATGCATGGCAGCATCTGAGTAATTTATACAGGAACAGGCATCAATCAGATCACACTTGTGGAAGATGGAATGTCTAAGGTCAAAATACCACATCTCATTGAAGGTCTGCTTGCTGGTGGGAACTCTGCAGTCATATCAGACATGACAAATGTCTTACCATGGGCCTTTCTAGCTCCTTTAACGAAATACTCATCTGGTGATGGGGAGGGTTATCCTCTTGAATCATTAATATTTCTCTTTAGTACCACCTTTCAATGCCAGTATCATGTGACTTTGGGCATGAAACTTCAGTGTATGTAAGACATGGCTTTTCTACCTATTTTCTCTTATCTGCTTAAACACAGTATAGCTCTCAGTAAACATAAGCACTTTTCGACCTAGAGGACTGTTAACACTTAGTGTGCCTCTTACAGCTGCTTAAATTTGTAAGTGCTCTACCCTTTTGTCCTCTCTTCCTAACTCAATCATCTTCCTCTCCATTGTAAGCTTCATCACACATTGTCTAAATATTAATCACTAAGTAAGATTAGTGATTGATATTATAAAATATTTTCATTACATTCCTTTTATAAATAGTGCATGAAATATCTTTATTCATAACTTAAGGTTATGAGTTACATTCCCAGAACTTTTCTGCATGACCAGTCTTCTAAATCCATGTTGTTTGTTCTTTCATCATATAAATACCATCCCACATCTTTCTTCCTTAGCAATGCACAGATTATGATACACAGGACAAGGATAAAATATAAGTTATGTATTTTATCGAGGGAGAAGTCACTTTCATGAGAAACCAATGACCCACAAGTTCCTGCTCCAAGGATTTATGCGCAGATTACTCTCCATGACCCGACCTGAATCAAGAGAGCAAGCTGGGGTCCAGGATCCCAGACCTAGCTTACCCCTTCATGTCAGAACAGGTGAGGTCAGTGCAACAGGTGCGGGTGGGGTGGATATCTCACTGTACTTCCTGGTATAATTCACTTGTCCTTCTCCCTTAGTAAGTCCCTCTTGAAACTTTATGTAATGTATCTTCATGTGGATTTGGAATAGTTTCTAAAAGTAAGCAGTTGAAAAATAAATCAACATAGCACTTTTAGTCCTTGTTGGTGCCTGGATTTTAATAAACTTTGCTCATTTTAACTTTATTTCTTGAACTGGGGTCATTACTGACATAATAATAATAATAATAATAATAATAATAATAATAATAATAATAATACTTCCTGATGTATCAATCAGGCAAGAACAACAGATGAATTAATTTTGACTTTGATACTAAAACAATGATAATAGTGAGAATTACCCTAAAGTTTTTGAAATAAATACTTACACATATTGGAAATAAATTTTCATTTCCTGTATAGTTCAGCTTTCTTATTAAGCTGATAGCTTAAATTGATACTAATGACAATGTATTTTATCAAGTAACAAGAAGCTTAGTGTTAGGCTCCAGTGTAACTGCAACTGCCTACACATATTGGCTATTAAGTTTTTCAGTTCAATTTATTTATTAAATTATTTGTTTTTTTGTAATTGATTGATTGGGATATTTGTTTTTATGATCATAAGACGACTGCTTCATGTATAGGCATTGTATCTGTTTCCCTGGATACGCAGGTTAATTACAAAGGAGAAAATGAATAGCAATTGCATTAATTCCTTTCATAAAGATTTTCAGAATTTCCACCTAAATACTTCCTTATTTATCTTATTATCTTTGTTGTTGTTGCTGTTGCTTGGCCATCTCCACAAGAAACACTGGTATGGTTTCCAGATATCTATCTTAATTTGTCATCCAGTGCCATCTAAACTCATCTCTACTTCCATCATCCCTAGACATTTTTACATCTATTGTAGAGTTGTTGATATTCAGAACAGAAATATTGGATTGTGGCAGGCTAAGAATGTACACAGCAACCAATCAGAGTGTTAAACTGGGGAGATGTTTTCTACTTACAAATGCACTCTAATAAATATTTTTACTTTTGCCTAGTTTGTACTATTAGATAGATACTTTTTCTATAAACTAGGAGAAAAATGACAAAGAGAAGCAAATGCCCATGATTTTCTTATCAAATTCTCTTAGAATCTAGGCATCAATTACTGTTGCCAGGTTAATCTAAGAAGACATGTTTGTGACACTGTGGCTTTCCCTGAATTTTTAACTATCAGTACCCCATACTAATGGAACAGCATTGATATTAGGATTAATGAAATATATCCTTCATCCAAGAAAATACAGAGGTGTTTATGTTCTGTGAGTACTCACTGAATTAAGTCATTAATGCTAATTAAATGTATTTAAGTGGGTATGCCCATGTTATACCTAACAATACATGCTAGAATTAATGGCCATTAATCATTCCTCATACATATTTGAACTACAATTATCAGTAGCGGTTTTCTTCCTAATTATGTGTTGTTGAGTCTTTCTTGGCACATGAATATACACACAGAGCCTAAGACTATATTCTGTGATCTAGATTAAAAAAGTTGGAAAATTATTTAGATGAGGCGAAATAAACTATCTGTACCTTTGCTCTCTAAGCCCTTTAAAATAGCTCTATTAAATTCCACTTTTGTTTGATGCATCTCAATAATGTAAAAATGAATTACCCTAGCCAGTTCATACTCAGTGGAGAGTCTGGATTATTTTTGTTTATTCTTTGTGATGATAAATATACACAACCCACATTTCAAGTTATAATTTATTGGTTGTGTGATTGAGGAAGATGAAAAATACTATTTCATTTTTATATTATTTACATTTTCAGAATTTAAAATGTTGAAAAGCATCAGAAAATGTACTATTTAACTCATGCACATTAAAATTCACCAAATAAAAGTTCTAAGGACATCTCAGGAAAATTTAAAGACTGATTATTGGTACTACCAGGGAGTTTTATCCTAATTGAGTGCTTTCCTAAATATTTAACCAAAGGTTACAGTTTCTTATCATCTTGTATTTTGCACAATCATTTTCACCTTGGAAGAAGCCATACATGGCTAACTAAGATCTCTGATGTTTTGTTATTTTATTATCAGTAGAAATTGTTCACCCATGGAAGCAAAAATATTCATGAGGGAATCAAAACTTTTATTATTATTATTATTATTATATGAGTTTATTCACATATTAATAGTAAAAAAGTAAATGATCTAAAATTCAGCACGAAATTTTATTCATACCAAATTCTCTACTGCCCTTATATATTTAACATTACAATAAATCTAAACTGAGTAACAAACCAAACATCTCTTTGAAAACATTTTTCTTCAGGTTTATATATAGGTAATAATTCATAGTCACAATGACAAGTAGCATCTTCTACATAACAAACACCAATCTTTCTTACAAAGAATGGGTCCATTCTTTTTTATTTTGTACTTTTTTGATAATTTTTAATTTAAATTCCTAACAAGCATGTTTTACATGTCAAACTTGATTTCCTCCTCCTCCCTTCCTCCCCTGTTTTCCCTACCAACCCCCATCTCATCCCCTTTTAGCTCCCCAGGGAGGGTGAGGCCTTCCATGGGGAGTCTTCGAAGTCTGGCATATCATTTGGTATAGAGCCGAGACCCTACCCCATTTGTCTAGTCTGAGGGAAGAAGCCTCTAGGTGGATGGGCTTCTGAGGTCCATTCATACACTTGGAATAAATAATGATCAACTACCATAGGCACCAGAGACTGCCCAGTTCTCCCAACTAACACCACATTTTGGGAATCTGGGCCAGTCAGACTTATGCTGGTTTACCAAGCTATCAGATTGGAGTCCATGAGCCCCCCCCCTTATACAGGTCAGCTGTTTTTGTGGGTTTCTTCACAAAGGGGACCCCTTTGCTCATCACTTCTCACTGTCTACATCTGGGTTCCAACAGTTCTGCTCAGTGTTTAGCTGTGGGTGTCTGCTTCTGCTTCCGCTAGCTACTTGAAGAAGGCTCTAAAATGGCATATAAGATAGTCATCAATCTCATTATCCTGGAAGGGCATTTAAGGCAGCCTTTCCATTATTGCTTAGATTGTTAGTTAGGGGTCCTTGTAGAACTCTGGACATTTCCCTAGTGCTAGATTTCTCTCAAAACCTATAATGGATCACTGTATTATGGTATCTCTTTTCTTGCTCTCCTCTATTCTTTCCATGACTCAATCTTCCTGCTCTGCCATGACCACCTTTCCCCTCCTCTTCCCTCTAATTCCCTCTCTTCACCCACCATGCTCTCAATTTGCTTGGGAGATTTTGTCCCTTTCAATTCTCCAGGGAACCATGTATGTCTCTCTTAGAGTACTCTTTGTTTCCTAGCTTATCTGGCAGTGTGGATTGTAGGCTGCTCTATGTCTAAAATCAATATATGAGTGAGTACACACAGTGTTCCTCTTTTTATGACTGGGTTAGCTCACTCACAATGGTTTCTTCAAGTGCTATCCATTTGCCTGTGAATTTCAAGATTCCATTGTTATGTTTTTCTGCAGAGTAGTATTCCACATCTTCTTTATCCATTCTTCAGTTGAGGGGCATCTAGGTTACTTCCAGGTTCTTGCTATTACAAATAATGCTGCATGAACATGTTTGAACAGATGTCCTTGTTGCATGGATGTGGATCATTTGGTTATATGCCTAAAAGCAGAATTGCCAGGTCCTGTGGTAAACAGATTCCCATTTTCCTAAGGATTCACTATACTGATCTCCAAAATGGCTGTACAAGTTTGCACTCTCACCAGCAGTAGAGGAGTGTTCCCCTTTCTCTGTATCCAGCATAAGTTGTCAGTGGTGTTTCTAATTTTAGCCATTAGGGCAGGAGTAAGATTGTATCTCAGAGTTGTATTGATTTGCATTTCCCTGATGGCTAAGGCTGTTGAGCACTCTCTTAAGTGTCTTTAAGCCACTTTTGATTCCTCTACAGAACATTCTCAGTTTGAGGAGGACCCATTTATTAATTGTGAATCTCAGTGTTTGTGCTACTGGAGTTATGCTCAAAGAGTGGTCTCCTTTACCAATGTGTTCAAGGGTACCTCCCACTTTCTCTTCTAAAGGTTTAATAGAGCTGGATTTATGTTGATGTCTTTGATCCATTTGGACTTGAGTTTTGTGCATGGCAATGGACATTGGTCTATCTTCAGTCTTCTACACACCATCATCCAGTTGTGCTAGCACCATTTGTTGAAGATGTTTTCCTGCTCCCATTGTATACTTTTAGCTGTTTGGTTAAAAATCAGGTATTCATAGGTGTGTAGGTTAATATCAGGACTTTTGATAGGATTTTATTGGTCCACCTATATTTGTGCCAATACCAATCTGTTTTCAGGAATATAGCTCTGTAGTAGAGCTTAAAGTCAGGGATGGTGATGCCTCCTGAAGTTCCTTTATTGTACATGAATGTTTTGGCTATCCTGGGTCTTTTGTTTTCCCTTATAAAGCTGATTATTATCCTTTTTAAGTTCAGTGAAGAATTGTGCTGGAATCTTAATGGGGATTCTATTGAATCTGTAGATTGCTTTTGGCAAGATTGCCATTACTATGTTTATCCTAGCCATCCAAGAGCATGGGGGAATCTATCCATTTTCTGGTATCTTCTTTAGTTTCTTACTTTAAAGACACAAAGTTCTTGCTATATAGGTCTTTCACTTGTTTGGTAAGCATTACCTCAAGATACTTTATGTTGGCTATTGGAAAGGTTGATGTTTCTCTGATTTCTTTCTCACCCCCTTTGTAATCTGTCTATAGTAGGGCTACTGATTTTTTAGTTTATCTTGTATCTTGCTAGTTTGCTGAAGGTGTTTATCAGCTGTAGGAGTTCCTAGGTAGAGTTTTTTGGGTTGCTTATGTAAACTATCATATCGTCTGCAAATAGAGACAGTTTGACTTTTCCTTTTCAATTTTGATCCTCTTGCTCTCCTTTTGTGGTCTTGTTGCTTTAGCTAGAAATTCAAGTACAATATTGAAGAGATATGGAGAGGGCAGCCTTATCTTTTCCCTAATTTTCAATTCATTTGTGTCTGTTGATATTTGCTATGTTGCTGAGGATATGGTTGATGTTAGAGAATTTCTATGTAGTGCTGAGAAGAAGGTATATTCTTTTGTATTTGGATGGAATGTTCTATGGATGTCTGTTAAACCAAATTGAGTCATAACTTCTGTTAGTTCTGTTAGTTGTTTCTTTGTTAAGTTTCTAGTGGTAAGAGTGGGCTGTTTGAAGTGTCCCTCTCTATAAGTCCGTGAAGTTTTATGTACCACTTGAGTTTTGGTAATGTTTCTTTTATCAACAGAGGTTCCTTTGTATTTGGGGCATAAATGTTCAGGATTGAGACTTCATCTTGATGTCTGTGATATGCAATGCCCTTCTTCATCTCTTTTAATTGATTTTAGTTTGAAGTCTAATTTGTTAGATAATAAGATATCCACACTAGCTAGTTGCTTGGGTCCATTTGATTGGAAAATCTTTCCCCAAAACCCTTTATTCTGAGGTAATATCTGTTTTTGAAGTTCAGGTATGTTTCTTGTATGAAGCAGAAGGATGGATTCTGTCTTCATATCCTTTCTGTTAGCCTGTGTCTTTTTATGTGAGTTAAAACCATTGATATTAAGGGAAATTAAGGACCATTGATTGTTAATTCTTTCTATTTTTGGATTTGTTCATGATGGTGGTGGTATTGTGTGTGGATTTAGCCTGATGTTTATTTTGGCTTTTCATAAAATGGGATTACCTATTGCCTATATTTTGTGAATGTACTTAACTTCCTTAGGGTATAATTTTCCTTCTAATACTTTCTGTAGGGCTGGAGTAGTGGATATGAATTGTTTAAATCTGGTCTTGTTATAGAATATTTTTATCTCCATTTACAGTGATTGAAAGCTTTGCTTGGTATAGTAGTCTGTGCTGGCATAAGTGGTCTCTAGAGTTTATAGAATATCTATCCAGGACCTTCTGGCTTTCAGAGTTTCTATAGAGAAATCAGCTATAATTCTGATAGATTTGTCTTTACATGTTACTTGGTCTTTTTCCTTCGCTGTTGTTTATGTACTTTATTCTGTTAGTTTTGTGTTGATAGGACTTTCTTTTGTGATCTGCTCTATTTGGTGTTTTCTAAGCTTCTTGTACTTTCATTGGCATGTCTTCAGGTTGGGAAAGTTTCCTTCTATGATTGTATTGGATATGTTTTCTGTACCTTTGAGTTGGGTTCTTCATTTTTTTCTTGCCTATGATTCTTAGTTTTGATCTTTTCATCATGTCACATATTTCCTGGATGTTTGTGTTAGGGATGATTTGTTGAACTTAATATTTTCATTGGTTGGTGAAACAATTTCTCCTAGTATATCTCCAATTTGTGAGATTCTATCTCTTGTATGCTCTTGGTTATGCTTACATCTGTAGTTCTTGATCATTTACCCAGCTTTTCTAATTCCAGTGTCCCCTCAGACTGTATTTTTTAAAATTATTTGTATTTAAGCTTTTAAACATAGCACTGTTTAAATTGTTTCTTGAGATTTTTGGTTTGTCTTTTCTTTCATTTCTTTAAAGGATTTTCTCATTTCCTGTTTTAGGGTCTCTATCATCTTCGTGAAATTGTTTTTTAGGTCATTCTTTTCTGTTTTATTTATGTTGCAATGGTCAGGTCTTGCTGGTGTAGAGTCGTTAGACACTGATGACATCATATTGGCTTTTATGTTGTTCAATGTGTTCTTATATTGTCTTCCTAGCTCTTCTTCCAGTGGGTGCAGGTCAGGTCTCTTCCTCTCCTGGTGGGTATGATTCTCTTCCAGTAGATCCCTTACTCCGATGGGTCTTATTATGGGTACAGGCGGGTCAGAGGCCTCCCTCTCCCAGTGATTGTAGGAGGTAATAGCACAAAGATGTCAGCAGACTCTTGATGTTTTGGTCCGCTGGAGGCAAGTCAACCTGCCAGCAGAACCCAGGTCAGGAAAAACCAAAGAGGGCAATGGGCCTGAGACAGGAACCCACTATATGCTTTATATTTATGATTATCTGAGCTGTTAATTTGTCACCTTAAAATTCATATAGTAAAATCTACTCACCAAGATAATAAATAGTACTAATTATGTCTTTTTAAAGTGATAAAGTAATGAAGACTCTGACTTCATAAATGGGTTAGGACCTTTATAATGCCCAAAGAGGTGGCTAGCTTATTCCACCCTGTGAATTTCAGTGGGAATGTAATCTCTAAGAGGAAGTATTTGCTCCTCGACAACACTGCTGGGACAACTAACATGGGGGTTTTTAAAAAGTAAAATTACTTTCCCGGAACTATCATGAGTTTATCATATAAATATATTCAGTCATTATTTTGAATACTTGGTATTGAATTTTGTATAAATGACTCTTAACAATGGGCCATTAATATGTGATTGGTCATTTGTGAAAGCACAAACTAACTGGTTCTGGAATTTTTCTTGCAACTTCTGTTTTTGTAATGCCACTTGCTCTTCTGGATTTATTTTGCTTGTTCATTCTCTCCAACACTCTTGTTTTGGGTGATTTGATTGTACTGTAAGTTCATGGCTTGACTGTTCTTGGCTTAGATGTGTGATACATGAAACTAAGTTCCATTGACAGATAGTGTTGTCTTGTAGATGGGATAGCAGAGGAGATGCTGAATGAGATGTTGAGGAATTAGGATGAGACATTAGCTTGAGGTATTAGCTTGCGACATGTCTTTACACATTGTCCTAGGATACTTTCTATTACTAATAGACATAAGTACAAAAATCAATTTACACATTTTCATCTAAGTCCACCATTTAAATCAAGACAGGGATTCAACCAGAGGCAGAGGCAGTAACCATGGAGGAAAGCTTATTGGTTTGTTCTTCCTAGATCACTAACTACATTTTCTTATAAAACTCAGGTCCAACTTCAAGGGAAGGAAGTGGTCTGGGATCCTACATTAGTCGTTAATCAAGAAAATGGGTCTTACGACTTGTCCCCATCTGCAAAATCACAAGCCTAGTTTCAGATGCTCAGAAAATTAACCATCTTTGTTTGTGAACCACTATTCTAGGTAAATGGTTGGATGAGGAAAATGTTATATTGACAGAGAAAGCAAATCCAGAAAGTCAAATGGTACAAGTTGTTTACATCTTCTATTGTTGGCTCCTAAATTCAGATGTGAGTATGAAGCACTGAGGAACAGACAGGGAGGTCTTACCTAGCAGGACCCACCCTTCTTCTTCTTCTTCTTCTTCTTCTTCTTCTTCTTCTTCTTCTTCTTCTTCTTCTTCTTCTTCTTCTTCTTCTTCTTCTTCTCCTTCTCCTCCTCCTCCTTCTCTTCATCCTCCTTGAAATTAATTTCATTTAAATTAAAACAATCTTATTTTCCATCAAATTTCCCTCTCTCTCCTGTCCTATGATTCCCACCACTGTCTCCCCATCACAAACACCAGCCATTCAGCTGAGACACCTCAAGGAGGATGAGGCATCCTATGGGGCATCTTCAATGTCTCTCATATCATTTAATCATTTGTGTGTATGTGTATGCACTTACAAGTCTGTGTGTAAGAGAGAGGGGGGAAGACAGAGAGACTATTTTCATGAACATTTATATCTAGCACATCCAGAAAACTCTCTCTCTCTCTCTCTCTCTCTCTCTCTCTCTCTCTCTCTCTCTCTTGTGTGTGTGTGTGTGTGTGTGTGTGTTTATAGGTATTTTATTTGTTAACTAGAGTTAACCTCATGCATCCTATCAACTCCCATGTTTGTATATAAGTGTGAGTGGCTATAGAAGAGGGAATTCTAATGAGTACCTGACTCCAAACTCTGCATAGGAAATTTGTGGCTATATGGTTGGGGAACCTGAAAGTATGACACCTAGCCCAGTATAGAGTGATTTGGTTGAAGGGACGTAGGAAATGTATCAGTACCTGGCATCAGAATCTGGTGTGTGTATATGGGAGGGTGCTTTGACTATGGGTGATGGGATGCTTACTGGACCCAACACCTTCCTTTCTCTCTTTTGCCCTCAGGCACTTACGCTTCTACCTCCTCTCCCTCACCCTTTTTCTCTTCCTTTCCCTCTCCCTCACCTGTGTTTATTTGTATGTAAGTTGTTTATTCAGGATTTGGAACTCAGCAGGCCCTGACATCTAATTGTGTGTTTGGAATTGGCAGTAGGTGATGATGAATATGATGCTTACCTATGTATACGTGTGTGAGGCTTTGAATATGAATGGGAAAAGTCAGGACCTATAGTCCTGTGTTTCTGTGCAGGGAAAGAGCTGACGTCTTTGCTTGCTCTGTGCCTTTTGTGTAGGGACATCCCGGACAGTAAGCATCTCCCCACACTATTCTCTTCTATGGTTGTGAAAATACACTTGGTTTCTGAAGGTCTTATTTGTGGTTGCACTGTTTTTAGTATGTCCTAAGTGAAAGGGTCATCAGTCAATATCTGTGCACTATAAGGAGATTGATGACTACCTCAAATTCCATCATGGAGCCTTCATCCAGTATCTGATAGAAGCGCAAGGAAAGATTTGCAGCCACACACTGAGCCAAACTCCTGAAATCCAGTTGTAGAAGGAAGAGTGATGAGCAAAGGTGTCAAGACCAAGCTTGGGAAACCCACAGAAACAGCTGACCTTAGCAAGTAGAAGCTCAAGGACTTTAGTATATCAGCCAGAGTGCTATCATAAGACCAAGCAAAGAACCCCTGAACATGGGTGTCAGTGGGAGGCTGAGACAGTCTATGGCACCTGCTTCAGTGGATCCCTAGTTCATTCAGTGCAATATGTATCCCTAGTTCATGAATGGGCTTTGGGAGCCCATTCCCCATGGAGGAATAGTCTCTCAGGCCAGATACATGGGGGATAGCTTAGGTTCTGCCCCAAAGGATGTGACAGAATTTGATGATCCCTTATGTGAGGCCTCATCCTCACTGGGGAATGAGGTTGGGTGGTATGGGAATTGGTGAGGGGCATGGGAGGATAAGAGGAAACTGGAATTGGTATGTAAAACAAATAAAAAATTATTTTAAAAGGAATTTCAATGATGAAATGTCAAAGGGTGTAGAAGACTGGTAAGAATGTATTCATGTATGCATTCTACCCAAATTTTAAAATGAATTACACTAATATTTCTCCATCTATTTAGTAAGGGAGGAGGAAAGAGACACTTTCCAACATATTCTACATAGTCTATAGGAGTCTTACGCCAGACCTGGTGTTTGAGCTTTCATTTCTTGATCCCACATGTTGGAAAAAGAGCACTGATGCCCCACGCCCATGGATCTGTTCAAGTCCATCCTAGGCTACATAAGAGTAAATCAGTCTAAAAGACAAAGAGAGTATATGCCTTTAATTCCAGCACTAGAGAGAATATAAGGAGCTCAGTACTGTTGAGCTTTGTTGAGGAGCAGTGTAGTCTGTAGATGCAATCTGAGGTCCAGTGGATTGCCCCTTCAGTCTGAGCATTGGCAGAGGTGAGAATACTCAGGTGGCTTGGCTGCTTTGCTTCTCTGATCTTCAGCTTGAACCCCAATATCTGTTTCTGGCTGTTTACTATTGGTGCTACAGACTATTTTTAGATTCCTAAACCACAGAAATTCATTCCCTAAAATATATATGTGTGTATGTATATAATACATATGCAATATATGTATATATAACATATAATGTATATATTGTGTATCTGTATGTGTATGTGTTAATGTGTTCACAGAGACTAGAAAATGGTGTCCATTCTTCTGGTGTTGGAATTATATGAAGATGTATATTGCCTATCCTGGGTCATAGTAAATGAATTCCCAACCTCGACAAGAACAATATTTAAACTCTACTATTTTTTCTATTTTTATTTTGCATACTAAACACAGTTCCCCCTCCCCCCTGCCCTTCCCCCAATCCCCCCACCTCCTCCCTTCCCACCCCAAACCCATCCATTCCTAAGAGGGGTAAAGCCTCCCTTGGGAGACTACAAAGTCCAGCATATAACAGAGTCTACATCCAGTTAGTGATGGAAGCAGATGTAGTGACCCACAGCCAAGCACCAGGCTGAGCTCCTTGAGCTAAATTGAAGAGGGAGAAAGGGGATACAGACAGCTGACCTCAGAGCACAGGAGCACATGGACTCTGGCCTGGAGTTGAGGAACCTGCATGGGACCTAACTAGGCCCTCTGAATGTGGGTGACAGTGGCTTGATCTGTTGGGAGGCCCCTGGCAGTGGGGCAACAGGCACTCTGAACTACTCATCCATCTGTCCAGTCCCAATGTTTTTGTATTTTTTCAAGCAAAGTATTTGTCCATGAATGGATTTAGTCATAAATTAAATAATTGTATGCAATAAAAGAAGAAATTCTTCTTTCATATGGAGGCAAATGCACAAACACAGGCGCTCTCATGGTTTCTCAAAGAAGACCTCATAGTATATATTTTCTTTAAAAATACTTTTTTAAAATGTCCCAAAATATCAGAAACTTGTAGGATGTCATATTAGTCTTGGAGTTGCTTAGATGACAGTAGCCAGATTCCTCAAATCCAACTGCTTGAGATAGTTTCTATGATTAACTTCTTTAAATTATCCTCACACCATGGAATTGTATTGTCTTGGATCTTTATTTCTTCTTTCCATGACATCTATCCAACTTTAAATCTTCTATTAATCCATGTATGTATATTTTAGGTACTTATAGCTGGTATTTAAAAGGCCAAGGAGTATTCCAAATTAAGTGTGTGTGTGTGTGTGTGTGTGTGTGTGTGTGTGAGTGAGTGCATGCATGTGTGTGTGTGAATGTGGGTATGCATACATAAGTGTGTGCATGTGTGCATTCGTGTGTTTGTGTATGTGTGTGTGCATTTGAGTGTGCATGTGTATGTATGCATAACTTCATGTGTGTGTGTGTGTGTGTGTGTGTGTGTGTGTGTGTATAAATGTGTCAATAGTGCTTTGACCTATATTTGGGATACCTCATTGAACCTAACACCTAGATGTCTATGAGGTATACTTGTTATATGGGGGATGCCTCCACCTCATAGGACTTGCCTATTAGAAGTGTATGTTGGGCATGCGTTGTATGGGCTCTAGCTTGCAGAATCCCATAGCAAGCTGAAAGTTCATTGAGTTTGTGCATAGGTTTGTTGGAGTATGTGTGCCCTAGTGTGTTTCTGAGTGTGTACCTGACAATTATTATAGGGCAAGGTGTGCACACTGGTAAACTATCTGTGTATAGAATCTTTGGGTATAGAGGAAGAGGTACCAAGCAGACCCTGACACCTAGTCCTGAGTAGACAGCTTTGGCTATAATGGAGTAAGAAAAATGGCTCTGTCACAGAACTCTCTCTCTGACTTCATCTCTATCTCTGTCTTTCTCCTCTTTCTTTTTCTGTGTATGTGTATGTTCATGCTTTGCTGTAGGGAGATGGACACCTAGTAGGGTAAGCACATAGATGGTTGTGTGTAAACAGGGATTTGATGTATGATTGATAAGTATGTGCATGGCTTCATTCAATCATGTGTACCTGAGTGTGTTTGAATGTTTGTGTATTAAACTTTTGGATTAGGGCATAAGGTACCTATCATGACCTGACACCTAGTCCTGAGTAAGTGATCTGTTTAAGAGATGAGATGCCTAACAAAACCTGAAACATAGGCCTGACTGTGGGATTTCAGCTGTAATGAGGTGATACATAATATAACCCAATACTAACACTTTGTGCACATGTATGTATGTATGTATGTATGTATGTATGTATGTATGTATGCATGTATGCATAGTGTTATGCTATAGGGGAAGGGGTATTTTGTAGAGTCTGACACCTAGTCATGTATGTATGGTGTTGTGTTTGTGTTTGTGTGTGTGTGTGTGTGTGTGTGTATGTGTGTGTGTGTATGTATGTGGAAATTGTGCTTTACTGAAATTTGTACCTTCAGCTGATGCACAGTATGATCTGACATACATAAGCCAACCACAATCACACATGCAGACATGAGCACAATCACACACAGGCACACATACATGCACAAACACACACATGCACACACAAACAGGGATATGTATGAGGTAATAGTATATGTCCCCTTACTTACTGGTGAAGACCCACAGTCAGCCCTATGTTTCAGGTTCTGTTAGGTATCTCATCTGTTAAACAGATCACATAGGATACCTAATATATCTGACCTCTCTCTCTCTCTCTCTCTCTCTCTCTCTCTCTCTCTCTCTCTCTCTCTCTCTCTCTCTCTGTGTGTGTGTGTGTGTGTGTGTGTGTGTGTGTGTGTGTGTGTGTGTGTGTGTGTGTGCTTATATAGTTGGTGTTGACAGGTAGTTATGTGAGTGGATTCTGTCTATAGGAGAAGGCCTGCCTAAAAGGTTACCTAGGTGTGTGTGGGGGTGTGTGCATGCATTTATGGGTAATTTAGTTGTTAGGTAGGGATAACCTCACATGACTTACTACACTTCAGACCCAATAACTAACAGTATAGCCTGAGACACAGAAGTTTGAGTAGCACAGAAAGGGCTTCAGCAGAACCAGTTGCCTAACCGTGTATGTGTCTCTTAAGAAGGGAGTTGACCAATGCTAATTCCTCTCAAGTGTGCAAAGCCTGACAGCAGGAGAAGGTCCCAGTATGATGTGGCAGCTGATGATTAATGTGGGGTAGAAAGGCAGACAGAACTTGATAACTAGAAGTGGATGTGTGGTCACAAGGGTGATGGTATATCCAATGTGTTTGATGAACACCACTGCATGTCAGAGGGGAGCAGAGGAAGAAGAGCTCCAATTGGGCTCCAATGCTAGCTTATGGGTGAGCTGGTATTAATCAAGATCTGATAAGCCATATTGTAGTGGGTTGGCAGTGTGGAATGTGATGTCCAGGACTGTTTGACACTTCTGTGTGTGAGGCTGTTAAGGTTTCAGCAGAGCCTGAGACCTAACAGTGTATGTTGGTAGCTACGGGTAATATGTGCTTTTCAGAGCCTTCAGCTAGCATTGTAGGATTTGTCATGGAGTGTTGGAATACCAAGGAGATCTGATATCCAACAGGTATACTTTTGTAGATATGTGAAATCCAGTGGGTCATGATACATTATGGATTGTGGTAGTTGGGTGTGATATTCAAGACAACCTGAAATCTAGCAGTATGTGTGGAGATTCAGTGGTGTCAGGGTGTCAAGTGGGGCCCAATAACAGGCAGTGTATTTGGGTACAGTGGTGAGAGAGTATACTGTCTGGTCTGATAAGTGGCAGTTAATGTGGGTAGTGTAGGTGACATTTAGAATCCAGACCTAGGAGTAACAGGTGGGGTGTTTCTGAGGGTTTGGTTAGCATTGTCTGATACCTAGCAGTCAGTGTGTGGTTTTCTGGAGGCTGTGTGTGTGTGTGTGTGTGTGTGTGTGTGTGTGTGTGTGTGTGTGTAACTATATAGAATGTCTTGACACCAAGTAGTGTGGTGTGTGGAATTTGTCTGTAGTAGAGTGGGATGCCTGAAAGAATACGTAGATATGCGTGGGTGTTTGAGAGATGTGTGTGTGTGTGTGTGTGTGTGTGTGTGTGTGTGTTTGTGTGTGCCCTTAAACTGACATTGTATGTTAGGTATTAAGAGTGGGAGGGGCATGCATAGCACATGGAAATAGCTAGGGACCAGGCTTTGCTGTTCTCCTAACCTGACTATACCATATAATACAGCACTATTATCAGATATGGGTGGCATAAATAGTGTGTTATCAGGGCATCATTCCTACAGGTGTAGAAGGATAGGAAATTGTGTTCATCATCCCCTCTTCTAGACTCGTAGGTGTAAGGACCTGATACACATACCCTTGATGTCACCTATATTCATTGTTATATCAGGCCTGGTTGAATTCCTCTCCCGGGCTGCTACAAGCTCACATACACTGACCTCGCTTCCATCACACATGCACAGCCAGGCTGTAGTAGGGAATAGTCCTGCATGGCCAA
Organism: Cricetiscus sungorus; assembly: GCA_030556225.1. Classification (NCBI taxonomy): domain Eukaryota; kingdom Metazoa; phylum Chordata; class Mammalia; order Rodentia; family Cricetidae; genus Cricetiscus; species Cricetiscus sungorus. The sequence continues at coordinate 30,482,525 of JANBXA010000600.1, read as the reverse complement.
GTAAATATCATTGGGCACTGAGTGTCAACGAGTGGGGCCTGAGAAATGACTCTGTAGGTGGGATAGGGAGGGTGTTCTAATAGGATTTGATATAGATTGTATGATGGGCTTCATAGTTGTAGCCAAGCAAGGCCTGACATGGAGGAAATTACATGGGGTTGTTGGGGAGCTGCTTTGAACATGACTCAGTGCATTTGGGGAGGTGTGAGAGGATAATATATCAACAAGTGACAATTACTAGTAATGATATTTGAGCATAGCTGCAGGTAGGAGACATGTCTGTAAGGTCGCCACTCCTACTGGTGTGTGGGTTGGGCGGGATGGTGTACTGTGTGTACACTGTGATATATGACTGTGTGCCAATAAAGAAAAGTATCAGGTAAGGCCTGACTACTAAATATATGTGTGGTTTGTGGGCTGCAGGTGTCCATCAGGCCCTGATATCTTGCAGTTTCAGGAAATATGGAGGGTCCAGAACAGCCTGGGTGTGAAATATTCATTGCAGGGCAGCAGGAGGGTGATGTGTTCTGCATGGGTTGACATCTAGTATTGTGTGTGAAACAGGTATGGGAGTGTGCAGCTCTAGGCTTTCTGGGCTGAAGGAGCAGCAGCATGGAGACTTACCAGCTCCAGCAAATCCCATCTTTCCTATGCTCAATCTCTCACACTGTGCTGAGGTATTTGAGAGCCAAAAGCGAAGCAGACAGAGCTGGAAGTGGCCCCCAGCTCTGGAAAGAAATCACTCTGCTTCTAGTACATCTCTTCACTGTAATCTTGAGTGTCAAATGGGTCTAAAAGAGAGCTGAGCAGAGCACTTCATCCTGTCTGCCTACCCATTCCCTTCATGCTGCCTAGCACTGAACCATCATCTTGTTTTTTCATGGTGAAAGAGCGCATCCAGGCTTCTTGATTGTAGTGTCCTTTTCCATTCTCCAGCTCCTGTATGTTCTTGACTGAAGGAATCAGAGCTCATGAGATTAAAATTCATCCTCTCTGTTGTTTGTGGTCTTCTCCATATGAAGCAGAACTTACACACATCTCTTCTGTAACTCTCACATGAACTTTGCAGTGTTTGCATCTGGAGTCAGCTGTAAGATTTGAGATTTAGTTCAGTTTTCTAACAGGTTCCTTATTGTTTGTTTTTGCAAACTTGTCCTGAAGTCCTTACAGGTAGACTATTTTCTCTGCCTTGATTTCCTGGGTGCGTCTGACAAAAATCAGATTACATAATTTAGTTGGGTCTGTTGCGGGGATTTGATTCCATGTGTCCAGTCTCTGTTCCTCTCCTGCCCATTTTGTGGATAATTGAGACTTTGCATGATGTTACAGAACCAGAAGTAAGGAGTCTGCCATCTCTTCTAGGATTAGGCCCAGTAGGTTGTTACATTTGGTATATGAACATTAAATGATATTTTTCAGAGAATCTATAAAAGATCTGTCTTATTAACAACAGTGATTGCTGCTGAGGAGTAGGGTTATCTGAAAGTTTATGTTCCTTCAGACATGATAAATGTCTTAAATGTCAATTTGTGTAAATTGTGTTAGTATTCTTCTTCAATACTTCAGTTTGGTTCTTTTGTACAAAGTCTCTATCCAACACCAGTAAGTACAGTACAAGTGGATGACTTCACGTGCACATTTTCCATGTTATTGGTGGCTTGGAATACAGGATCCATGGATACTCTTCTTCTCATGCCATCTAGTCTAGGCATCATATAGAGATACACACTGGCTTCACAGTGTTCAGGTGAGGCACATTTGTAATTTGTAATCAGTTCAGGCAGGTTTCCTGGGTCATCTGTGAGGAAAGAAAGATATTAAGTGACATTTTTGCACTGTAAAAAAAAGACACAACTTCACACAGTGGTAGAGATTCTACCGTAACACATCCCTAGGGATTCTTTTGTCAAAGGGATCTTCTCATCATCCTGAGATATAGACAAGAATTTTGATGTGTGGGCTGTGGCTGCATGCAGGAAAGAGTCTTTTCATTGGCCTCCACAGCATGTCCTGTGTGTGGCGCACCTGAGATTCCCCAGGAGCTCAATAAATTACCTTATAGATTTTCACCATTGCCAACAGAGTTAAGTGTGCAGATCTTCTGGTCAGGAATCCCTGGGGTATTTGCTTCAGGTTCTGGGCAAGCACATACAAGAGAAGGAATATTATAGACCAATGTCAGAGCTGTCTGAGAGTTTCCCTTTCCCCAAATAAGGACCTGTGTTCTAGCAAGTTGAATTTTAGTGTAAATTCAGTTACTCAAGACACTGGTATAATGCCTACTGACCAAAGATATGACCTTTCCTTGGTCAGTATCCCTAGGGACTCTTCAGAGATATCTGATTTCAAAAATTAATTTCTCATGTTTGCTCTGGTACTTTGCAGGAATCTGGCTCTAGGTGCAAAGGGAGAAACGTATATTTCCATCAACATGTCTAAACATAGGCACCCAGCTTCCTGTTTTCCAGCTCATGGCCTCTTTTCAAAAGTACACAGGACACATACTTGTTGAAAGTGAGCTTCCACAAAAGTTCCTGTCCAAATACCCTGCAAAAATTAGGAGAGAAAAGATTGCCAATAAGAAATCTAGAGTTGAACTATGAGAATCCAATTGACCCACCAATACCAAAATGGTCATCATGCTAGAGTTAATAGGCCAGCGGATGCAATTTAAGTAGTGTCCCAAAAAAGAATATTATGTCCAAAAGAGCATCTCAGAGATGCATCTCCATACTCTGTGAGAAAGATACTTGTGGACGCTTTGGGATGATATTTAAGAAGGTACTGCTGTAGGTAGCTGGTAATGACTGCACTAGATCATACTCTGTCCACAGAGAGGCAGTGAAGAGAGTTGTGTTGGTAGAGGGGTGCCTCAGCTGAATTCTATGCCCCCAGAAGAAAAGGCTCAAGGCTGTAAGGTGTCTATCATAGAAAGGATACACAAAGTACCCATTGGAATCAAGGAAAATGTTATTAGTAATCAGAAATAAACATCACAACTGTTCATACTGAGAATTTCCTTTTAGCATATGGGTCTGCACTCAGTGATATTCTTGAATATCTGTCCTAGGTCATACTGAGCTGGCCACAGCACCAAGTTTCCCTTATCTTGGTGCTGGCTTCAGTAAAAACATCAGGACAGAAACTAGCCTTAGTAGTCACCCAGGGATGTAGAGAAGCTATGCCCAACTAAGCAAGAAGCTCAGTAACCCTAGCTATTTTCCTTGCAAGGCTGTGTCCAACTTAGTGGTTCCTCAGCCCAGGCCAGTAAGTGGACAGTTTCAGAGTGACTGTCCTACCATACAGGTGTAACAAGATCTACACAAACTGTCCCTCATTATTTATTAGGGAATAGAGGGTAAAGATGCTTTGCTTGTCACAGGTTATGCTAAGATTCTGGATGCATGTGTCTGTTGTCTCTCATTATGACTTTTCTCCTCTGTATTATAAACTCAATGACAATTTTTTGGGGGATTAAAAAAGGCTGAATCTGGCAGACTTATACTTATTTGTGTGTAGACTAGAGTCAAGGATAGACCAGATCAGAGGAACATCTCTCATACAACAGGACTACATTGATGGTCCCTGTGCTGTCTTTACCATATGAGACTAACAGATGATTCCTGGCATTCAGTCCCTTCTGAGTGGCCATTACTTATTTCAGAGAGAAGTGATCTGCTTGGACTGTGTCTATGACATTACCAAAGTCAACTTTAACAGGAGGTCACACAAGCAGACATCCTGGAGGAATGACCCAACTCCAAGGTTGAAAGGTTCTCTCTAGGTCTGACCTCTGATGTGAGATCTGAATAAAAAAGTGGTTCCAATACTGTGGGCTTAGTCATGTGTCTACTGTACTCCAAGACAGGCAAGCAATACCCACCTTCCAAAGTGGAGCAATATCTCAGCATGCCATCCACAGTGGTACCCATTTCCTTCCAGCATGCTGTCACCTTCCTGTTTGGAGACAAATATGCTTCTGACAACTGCCCCACAGAAAGGGCCCTTTCAACGATGGCTAGACTGAACCAGCAGCATGCAATGTGTAATTTGACCCTTTTGAGGAGAGTGACATAGGGACATAGGCAGGCTGCAAACACAACAGCAGTGAAGGAAAGTAGGGGAAGGAGAAGGGTCCTATCTCCCCTAGTGTGACAAAAAACTCTCCCTTGGATCTGACCTTGAAGGGAAAAAAGACTAATGAGTATATCTGAGGTATATCCATGAAGACTAGATCATTGGGACTTCTAATTCATGGACACTTTGGAGTTAAATTTTGGCACAAGGCTTCACTGAGAAGAATGGTATGAAAGGCCATCCATGGGACATAGCCTTGTTAACTATGGAGTTCTATGGAGAATCTTGTGATGGATGATGCCTTACCTCTTCCTGTGCTGGACTTCTCTCCTGGGTTAGTGGACACACTACCATCTTGACTTCCTGAAGGGCTCCCACTTTGGCAATCTTAGTCACACCAGGAAATTCCTACTCCATATTTCAACTGTTGTAGAGACTTAACAATTCAGAAGATAATGGCATGTGTAAGACACTATTTAAGAATTTTGAAATATATAGTTAAAATTATTGGCTTATATTTCCTTCTGAGTCATCCATTTATGAGTGGTTCCTTCCCTGACACTCTTCCCCGGTCTTTGGAGTTTTCTTCCCCCAAAAGCTTTGGTCTCGTCTTATCCTTTCCTATTTTACTAACAAATTCTTGCTACCTTTGCAGCCTCTGCAGCTCATCCACTGCTGTCCACCTTCAGCTAAATCATTTCATGCTAATGGTTGTGGTAGTGCTATGGGACTGTTCCTTTATAAATAAGATTTGTTAAATTTCATGTTCATAATTATCATGTGATGGTTTCTGGAGACATTAGAAAATATGTAGATTACGAAACACAGGCATGCATCTTGGGCACCCCATGTAGCTGAGTGTGTGTCACAGTACCACTCTCCACTTCCTCTGTTTTTACTTCCTTCTGAGAAACATGGCTTCTCTTTGAGGCTGGCAGGCAGCAGTGTAGTAATCTCAGAATAATTTCAGTTCTCTTTTTAACCCTCTTCCAGCCTCGGGATAGCCAGCTGGCAGATGATGTGGATAGGCAGCTGGTAGATGAGGATAGATGGCTGGCAGATGTTACAGTTATGCCTTCAGTTGGGATGTTGTCACAGCTATTCTTGGATGTTGTCTGAAGAGATGGTCTCTGGACTTCATTTAGGTTTTCAAAAGAGACATGGTCCAAGCTGTACCTGGATGTTGTCTGAACAGAAGCTTCTTGTATATCAATTACATCTTCACAAGAGTCATTGTCAAAGGTATTCTTGGACATTTCCTGAAGGGATGACTTCTGAATTTCAGGTATACCTTCCTGAGGGATATCATCAAAGCTTTTCTTGATTGTTTGCTGAAGGAAAGATCTCTGTATCTCATTTATGCCTTCAGGAGGAAAATCCTCAACGGTGTTTTTAGATGTAGCCAGATGAGAAGATCTATGGAAGTCATAGGTCACTGTGGTTTTCACACTGTGAGGTACCTCCCTGTAACTCCTCACAGAAGGTGTACTCAGATTGTGTGTGCCATTGTTGGTGGTGTTCAGTTCATGGGGTGACTCACAGGAGAAATCATTTCTAGAAAAAATGCTCTCAGAGGTCAGGGATGTTGAACTTGATGACTTGGAACTCATTCTGTCCTCAGGCAATTTTCTACTTTTGATATGCATGATCTTCCGAGTGAATTTAGGGGCTGGTGGTAGACATTTGTTTTCCTTCTGGTGGCCACACAGGGTGGCAGGCATGCTTAGGCTTCTCATCTGCCTCTTCCTTGATCCCTCCTCATAAAGCACCTGGTGTTCCTCCATCATGGTGGATAGCGCAAGCTCACTCTGTCCCTTCTGAAAAGGAACAGTACTGAGAGCATCAGCTGGGGTCGTAATAACGCAGGCCGGCAAGCACTTCCCAGCATATTTAGAGTGGTCCAGGTGTGACTTGTGGTTTAAAATTAAGTATGTGGCCATGACATTATTGAATTTTTTCTCCTGTAGACAAGCACTAATGTCCTTGGGGTCATAGCCCATATTCAACATTGCCACAACAACACTGGGATTCGGCTTGTTACTGAGTGCCTCTAAGGAAGATGGGAAATTTTCCTAAATACTTCCTTTGCCTTGAGCCACTGGTGTTGCCTAATGTCACTAATCTTGGGCCTCTGCTCAGGCTTCACAGTGAATAACTGCATAACTATATCTGATAAGGTTTCTGAAAGTGAATAAGGGAGGTGATACTTGGGATCCAGCATCTCCTCCTTCATTTCTGTGTAGGTCTTGGATTTGAAAGGAAAGGATGCTGTCACCATTGCATATAAAACCACTCCCATGCTCCAGATGTCCACTGCCCTGGCATCATATTCTGCTTCAAAGAACAGCTCAGGAGCACAATATTCAAGGGTACCACACAATCCCTTGGTGCCCTGGCCAGGGATGACTCGGGTGGCTAGGCCAAAATCGCAAAGCTTGATGTTCCCTTTGCCAATCAGCAGGATATTGTCTAGCTTGATGTCTCTGTGTGCAATGCCATTCTCATGGCAGTAGTCAACTGCACACACTACCTGTGCAAACATGTGCTGGGCCTGCTCCTCTGGCAGACGGCCCACCCTCTCAACATGGCTCACCAGATCTCCACGAGCAGCATGTTCCATCACCATATAGGTGTATTCTTTGGTGTTGATAACATGGAACAACTTGATTATGTTTGGGTGGTTCAACATTTTCAATAGGTCGATTTCTGTTTTAATACTCAAATCATTCTTTGTTCCATTTTGCAGGACCTTGATAGCAACTTGTACCTCTGTGTGAAGGTGGTAAGCTAGCTTCACCTCAGCAAAGGTCCCTTTGCCAAGGGTCTTGAGGATGACATAGTGATCTGTCAGGGTTTCTTCTTCAGAGGCACTAGCCTTCAGGTCCAGCTCCATGGTCACCTCCTCACTGGTCTTGTTAGTGAGAGTCTTGTTAGTCTCCATGACAACACCAACTGAACAAACAAAGATTAAATCACTTGTAAGTTTCAACAAGTTGAAAAGAACATAAAGAAGGCCATGTTCATGGTCAAGATTAGTTCATGAATGAAAAACAGAAGGGCAATTCTAATATAAAAATTGGCAGATCAAACATAGGGAGAGAAGGGCACTAGCATTTTTGGTCACATGCATTCAATACCAGTGCTCAGGAGGCAGAGGCAGCAAGCAGATCTTCATGGATTGAGGACAGCGTGGTCTACAGAGGGAGAGCCAAACAAGTTTTAGAGCTACACAAAAAACCTGGTCTCAAAACCAAATAATAATGACAGCTTATGCTGGAGAGGATGTGGAGAAAAGGGAACACTACTTCATTGCTGGTGGGAGTGCAATCTCGTACATCCATTTTGGAGATCAGTATGGTGGGTCCTCAGGAAAATGGGAATTAGTTTACCACAGGACCCAGCAATTCTGCTCTCAGGTATATACGCAAATGACCCACAACCATACAACAAAGATACATGCTCAACTATGTTCATAGCAGCATTATTTATAATATCAAGGACCTGGAAGCAACCTAGATGCCCCTCAACTGAAGAATAGATAAAGAAGATGTGGCACATCTACACAATGGAATACAACTCTGCAGAAAAAAATAATGGAATCTTGAAATTCGCAGGCAAGTGGATGGAACTTGAAGAAACCATCCTGAATGAGATAACTCAGTCACAAAAAAGAGGAACAGGGTATGTACTCGCTCATTATGGATTTTAGACCTAGAGCAAATGATCGCCAGCCTGTAATTCGCACCTCCAGAAGAACTGAAATACAAGGTGTATTCTAAGAGATTAATATATGGTCCCTCACAAAACGGGGAAGGGACAAGTCCCCTAGAGCACATGGGAAATGGGGGGGGCAGTGAATGGAGAGAACTAAGAGAAAGAGAGGGGGAGGGAGGAAAGCAGGTGTGACTAGGGAGATTGAGTCAGGGTAGGATTAGAAGGCAGAAAAGGGGGAGAGATAGGGGGAAGGGAGGGAGGGAGAGATGGAGGGAGAGAGAGAGACAGAGAGACAGAGAGAACATGAAAGAGGGAACCATTATTGTTTTGAAGAGAAAACTGAACCTAAAGAAAGTCTACTGACCTATAAGACTGACTCCAACTAACAATTTGAGCAACCATGGAAAGACTACCATAAATGCCCTTCCCTGATAGTGAGATCATCAACTAAATTATCCACCATCATGGAGTCCTCATCTAGTATTTGTTGGAAACAGAAGCAAACACCCATAACTAGACACTGAGTCGAGCTAGAATCCAGATGCAGAGAGAGGGGAAAAGACCAGGTTGCAGAAACACACAAAGACAGCTGACCTCAACAAGGAGGAGCTAATGGGCCCCCGCAGACTGATAGCTGGGAATCCAGCATGGGACTGACTCAGAACCCCTGAAGATGGGTCTCAGCCAGAAGGACTGAGCAGTCTGGGGGACCTCAGACAGTAGAAACAGGATCTATTCCTGGTGCACAAAAAGACTTTGCAGACACATCCCCCATGGAGGGATACCCCCTTAACCTAGAGACAGGAGAGAAGTCCTAGTCCCTACTTTAAATGATTTGACAGATCTACATGACCCAACCTGGATATCATAGTCCTACAAGTGGAATGGGGGTGGGGGGATGGGAGGGGAGGGTGTCCATGGTGCATGTCACAGGAGAAAGAGGGTAAGAGGGAGGGAGGGAGGAAGGGAGAGGAAACTGGGATCGACATGTAAAATTTTAAAATTATATTAATAATAAATATTAAAAAGAAATAATAATAATAATAATAACAATAATAATAAAATAAAGTCAAGGAATAGAACACAGCACTCTCTCTGGGATGATCCGCAATGTTCAGGGAGGCGGCCTGCGGTGTTGCATCCTCTTTAGAAAAAGGAGTGATGCACAGAAAACAGGGTTGTTTACAATCCAGGCTCAGGTTTCTGAGAGTCACCCAGTATGAAGAAGGTCTAGTGACCCATTCCAAACTCCCAAGTCTTTTGTACAAAGACAGCATTCTGTGTCCAATCAAAATAAAATAGTCGTGAAACACAACAGCCCATGTGGCTGTACCTGGTGTTGCTTGAGTTGATCATAAAATCGTCTTCCAAATTTCGTGGCTTGAAGCACTGACTGTGCGCACTGCCTCTGGCACTGGTGTCTGCAAAGTGAACGCTCTGCCTTCACTCACTAGACTGGCACCAACTGTCTCTTGACCACCACCTCGTGCTCTATGTGCATCCTGTTCTGCGACCTGATTGGTGACAGGTACAGAACTGAGCCAATCATATTGAGACGCCATTCACGACTTCCTGATTGGTCAGAATGAAGTCACGTGCCAGCCCACCTGAACTGCAGGTGGGGGTCCTGTGAGAGCAGGTTTAGAGCAAAAGGCTTTGCTGGTTCTGGGCCTTTTGTGCGCTTCCCAGCCAGTATGCAACTACCCACATTTTTTCCCTTCCATGACCTCATTTAAGTCGTGAAAATAGACTTGCTTTCTGAAGGTCCTATTTGTGTTTGGACCTTTTCTAATCTTTCCTGAGTCCATGGTCATGTGGCAGTATCTGTGCAATGGTGACTTGTGATCACCCATAATTGGAACATCAACTGGACCTCAGAAATTCATGCCTTCAAAGAACTAATAGTCAGAAACAAAAAGGCAATGTTCTCATGTGTCAGGACCCTCAAGTGCATGCTGACATTTCCCCTTGAAACCCCTCACTATCTTTTTACTATAGCTTAAGTCTGTGTTAAATCCTTTACTTTGTAAATTTTAAAGTTACAACAACTAGTCATGGACTATCATAACTTCACTAGTCTTCAATAGCCAGAAATTATAGGGATACAAATATTACCAAACCAAACCATTATTTTCCCCATCAATTTTCCCCTTCATTGATCTGCTGTTGTGATGAGCCATTCTAATCCAGAATTTTATATTTCTCAGTTGTAACCATTTCACAATTAATTCTATTAAGATGTTTTCTCATACTTTGGGAAATCACTGTAAATTTATTGGTGAACTAATACTCAAATTCCAGATTTAACATTTAATTGGTATTCCTACCCACCTGTAGCTAATTCTTTGAAGATAGGTTGGTTTACATGTGTTTTTGCAAAAATTCACACATGAATATTCCATATAATCTCTTGCCAATTTTCTTACTTCGTGTGCCTCTTTTGATTCCTCATACCCCTCAAAACATGAATCTTTTAATGAACTAAATGCATGTATATGTGTGATTTTATGCACATACATGCACACTTATAATTCTAACCTTCTGATGACATTTACCTCTGTTCATTCCTATGTGTGTGCAGAGCAGACAACTGTGGTCCAAACAACCTAGTGAGAGCATTTCCGTGGAGAAGATGGATTCTCCTGTCTCCACAGGTACTGAAACATGTGGAAATGTCCCTGTCTACATTTGCGTTTGAACTGCTGTGTCATATAGTCATATTTGTCTTGAATTTGTATCCACATTATTGAGAGGCACACATAGATTGCTCCATGAAAGAACCTAATGCACATTCATCAGTCTAGATTTAGCATGAAATATTCCGTTCTTTGTCTTTTATTAGTTATGGGTCTATAATAGTCTGGTTTTCAAAAGGTTGGTGCTTTGATGATGGGCGGGTGCTCTACTAATCTCTGGGTACAAGCATACACATTTGGAATACAGTTAGATATTTCATTGGTTTTTGGAAATGGAAGTAGTAGTTTTCTTCTAGTGTCTAGTCCATGGACTCCTAAGCCAAAGTTAGTTGCCTAAGTTTCCAATATTAGACTTGTATTGCCGTAGACACATAAGTAGTGAGAGCAGGAACTTCTAATTAAATGTAAGGTTTTCATTTTTTCTAGATATGAGCTAAGTAGTCATACCAGTAAAGATGAATGCATACTTCTTTAGACTACTCACTGGAATTGAACAAGAGTAGAACACCATCCTGGGCACATAGAACACTTCAAAACAATAACAAAACCAACAGCCAGAACAAGTTGTGGAGCACATAAGCAGCCATAGAATCAATTCTGAGTACCGCATGCATCAGGGTTAGTGGCATATACCTATAATCCCAGCTCTCTTGGGAGGAAGAAAGAACAGAAGTTCAAGGTTATGCTTAGCTGCATAGAGAGTATGGGGTCAGCCTGTGCTACTGGAAACTATATGGACTTAGGCAAATATTTAAAATCATGGAGGATGACTAGGTCAGATGATTATGAATATACTTATCTGAGGTGTTTAACATGGCAATGACACAGCTCCTACCTTCCATGCATGAGATACCATCTTAGATTTCACAATGCCTAGGAGTGGGAATAGCTGGGCAGTGGTCCATTAAGTGAGGCTTTCATGTGGGGATTGCTGATGTTTGGATGCAAAGTTCATGCAGCCACCTAAAGCTTGCAGGATGCAGCCATGTAAATTTTGACAGCTGTCAGTGATGATCAATTACCTGTCAAAAATGGATCCAGGGGCAAGAGAATGTAGCTTGGGGAAGAGAGCCCAGGGATTAGAAAGACCCTGCAACCAGAAGACCAGGAAATATTCCCTAAGGGAAGGCACAGGCCAATGAGAGGGCTGGCACTGTTATCTTAAAAAAAATGAACTCTGGAAAATCCTAAATAATAAACAATCAACAATGGCAAGCATATTACATGCCAAGAATTAAGAAGTTGTACTATTGGCATCCTCGAACTAGAATGGATTATAATTCTGTATTTGAGGCTGGGCCTTTACTTGTATGCAAAGAGCTTGGACTTAATCCCCTTGTACTGATAGCCAAACACAATGTGGCAATTATCAAGACAGATGGTCTACTGTTCATACTGTGTTAGATGAGGAACCCAAATTAGTAGCTGTCAGTTGCTGATGATGCTCAACTTTGCTGAAATAATGGCCATGAGTTCATGAAGATGCTCACAAGATACTGTCACATGCTCCCCCTAACCATCTATGGCAAGAAAGGCCCCATCCATATTGGCTATATTCCACCAACAGCATAATCCTTTCAGTTTCCTATTCAGTTTCCTAGATTCCTTCTACGAACTGTGGTCACAGTATTTTCATTTTCTTTTCTTTATGCTTTTGTGTGTATATGTCTACTCCTTTATATGTTTTTACCCTGTGTCTGCCGGTTTCCTCCCCCTCCCAATCCACTCCTCCTTTATTTTTCTTCATAAAATGTAGGCCTTTAATGGATGTCAACTAGGGGTGGTATAGTAAGTGGCATTGAAACTAGGCAACTGCTCTCCCCTTAAGGCTCTACAAGGCAAGCTGGTAGGAGGAAAGTGTCCCCAAATCAGGCAGAGTCTCACAAGCAAACTTAGTTACACAAGTGTAACATGTGCAGAGAGCTCAGGTCAATCTCATGCAGGCTCTCCTAGTTGCCAGTTACTGTCTATGAGATGCTACTATGAACCCACTTCAGTTGATTCCTGTTTCTTTATTTGTCTTCACTGAGCTGGTTCCTATGATCTTTCCACTCCATCTTCTGCAGGATTCCCGAAGCTCACACTAATGTTTCACTGTGAGTCTCTGCATCTCTTTCCAATTGTTGCTGAATGAATCCTCTCTGATGACTAACAGGCTAGCCACCAATCTGAGTATAGCAGAGTAGCATTAGGAATCATTTCATTGACATTTTGTGTTGGTTTTGTTTGGTTCTATCCTAGGTGTCTGTTCTATCCAGACTCTGGGTCTTTACCCTTGAGGCAGTGCAGGTTGTTTCCCCGGCTGCAGCAGGTCCTGCGGCCATGGTCCCGCCATCATGCGAGCCCCAAATATCACTCAGAGACTCTGTATTTGATACAATCCTGTTGGCCAGTTATCATTATTGTTTATGGGCTAGCTCTGCCTTAGTTATTAACCCATTTCTACTTATCTAAGTATTTCCATGTGGTCGTCTTAACGGGGAGCCGCAGCAGGCGTCCTGCTTCTTCCCTGGGCTACATCTCGACTCCTCTTCCCACTAACTCTTTCCTCCTTGTCTCCTAGCCCCGCCTATCTTGCTATCTCGCTATCTCATTGGCCACAGAGCTTTATTAACCAGTATGAGAAACATATATACAGAATAACATCTCCCATCAGTTCTATGCTAGGTGTCTCTTCTATCCAGACTCTAGGTCTTTGCCCTTGAGGCAGTGTCAAGTCTGGACTACATTTAATGGACCAGTCTTTGGTTGGTCACTCTCACAGTTTCTGAACCACCTCTCTCACCATCTTTACATTTACACACTGTGTATCACAGATTATCTTAATTAATGGAATTTCTCCTGAAATTCAAATATTCTCCAGTTTCATCTCTCCATGCATTACTTTATGAATTCCTCTGAAATGAACTTCGAGTCAATCACTCTTTCCTATACCAATTGGGGACCAGTATATTAAAGAGTAGTACCATGACCTTCTCTCAGTTATCTCAGTGAAGAGGATGAATGTGATCCACATTATTTATTGCCACAAAGGAAGAACTGACAGTCCCTCTGGACACTTTTGTTTTCAAACTATTTTTTTGTTTTCACATCAGTATGAAAATTTCCAGATAACTCTATTTCAGTCTGTTTTGAATTATTGATTGTGCTCTAATCACAGAACACAAGATAGCACCAACACCTGTAGGCCTTCTCTCTGACCTTCAAGATTTCATTGACCCCACACTCACTGTCTTAGAGTAAATACAAATCTCAGCTTGCTAACCATGGAAGAGTAGAAATAAAACCTACACATTCCTGCCATCTATGATGGGTACTTCAACAATACACCATTGTGCCTGTTTGCATCAAAATGTGAAATTTATCATGGTGAGCTGTGACTTACTCAGTAAGAGCCCTGGCTGTTATTTTGAGAGCAAGGTTCAAGTCTCAGCCATCTTCTAGTACCTCACAATTGACTATAATTAAAGTGGGGGAATCTGCTATGGTCTTCTCTCCTGTGAGTGAGTACACACAGATATGCTCCACTAACCAACAAGCAGTCCATCAGTACTCATAGTCAATAGTAAGTAGGTTTTTAAAGGGGTTGTTCTGAGCTGAGGATATATATATATATATATATATGTATGTATGTATGTATATATATATGCATATATATATAAATGACAAAGACAAAAATTAAGACACGATGAAAAAGCATGTGCTTATCAGAATTGAACCCTGGCAAACCATGTTGAAAATAAAATTTCAGAAATTCTTTACAAGATTCTAAGTTAACACAATTATAGTTCTCTGTGCACTCTCAATAAATATTCATGTGAATTGTACTTTTATTCATGTCACTCCAATCAACCTGTATATGCCATTTCTCTAACAAGAGGCTTCCTTAATATTTATCTTACTGGGACATATAATGCTGAGGTTTTCCAAAAGTAATTTACTTTCCCTGAAGCATCATGAGTTTATTTTTTCACGTTTGAGTCATCAGAATATATTCAGTCATTATTTTAAATATTTGGTATAAAATTTTGTTTAAATAACTGTTAAAAGTGGGCCATTAATATGAGATTGGTCATTTGGTGAGACACAAACTTATTCTGGACTCCTACATGCTACTTAAGTTTTTATAATCCCACTTGCTGTTCTGCATTTACTTTGCTTGCTCATTCTCTCTAACACACTTGTTTAGGGTGCTTTGATGCATGGGGAATTTCTGGTAAGGCTGGGGACACCTTAAAGCACATGACACCTAGTTCCAGACAGAGTGCTTTGGTTGGAAATGAGTGGCAAGTGTGTCAGGATATGTCATCAGAATATGTTGTGTGTGTATGGGAGGGAGGTGTTTGAACATCTAAAGAGAGAAAACACCTAATTTTCTCTCTCTCGCCCTCAAGGTCTTCTGTTTTTATCTCCTCTCCCTGTATCTCCCCCCTTCTCCATATCTATTGTGTGTTTATTTGTATATAATTTTGCTATTCGGGATTTGGAACTCCGCAGGCCCTGACATCTAGTTGTGTGTGTGTGTGTTTGTGTGTGTGTGTGTGTGTGTGTGTGTGTGTGTGTGTGTGTGTGTGGATTTGGCAGTAGGTGATGATGAATCTGATACTTAACCATGTATATGTGTTTGAGGATTTGCATGTGAATGGAAAAGTCAGGACCTTCCATACAGCCTATAGTCCCATGTCTCTGTGCAGTGACAGAGCCAAAATCTTCTTTCTGTGTATCGATATCTGAGAAAGTATGCATCTCTCCACACTTTTCTACCAGGGTCCCATTTACATTTTGAAAATAGACCTGCCTTTTTAAGGTCTGATTTGTGTTTGCACTGTTTCTAGTCTGTCCCGGGTGAAAGGTTTATCAGGTAATATTTGTGTGCTATAATGAGATGGATGACTACATTACATGCCACCATAGAGCCTTCATCCAGTAGTTAATTGAAGCAGAAGCAGAGGTTCACAGCAAAGCACTGAGTCAAACTCCTGGAATCCAGTTGTAAAGAGGGAGGAGTGATGAGTAAAGGGGTCAAAACCATGCTGAGGAAACCCAGAGAAGCACCTGTTCTGAACAAGTAGGAGCTCAGAGACCCCAGTCCGACAGCTGGGGAACCAACATAACACCAAACAAGATCCCATGAATGTGGGTGTCATTTGGGTGCCTTGAGCAGTCTATGGGATCTCTGGCAGTGGAACCAGTATTTATTATCCCTAGTGCACTAATTGACCTTGGTAGCCCATTCCCTATGCAGGGTTATTCTGTCAGGCTAGATACAAGGGAGAGAGCATAGTTCCTGCCCTAAATAATATGACTGACTTTGATGATTCCATATGCAAAACTTCATCCTCTCTGGGGAGTAGTTGGGGTTGAGATGGAGGTTTGGTGGATCATGGGAGGATTGGAGGGAGATGGACCTCGGGTGTTTATGTAAAACAAAATTTATTTTAATAAATAAAATTATATTTTAAAAAGATTTTCAATGGTTAAATGTCAAAAGGAATAAACGACTGGTAGGAATATATTCATATATGGATCTACATGACTATTAAAAGGAATTAGTACTAATTATTTCTCCAACTGTCCAATAAGGAAAAGGAAAGACACACTTTGCAACATGATCTACAAAGCCTATAGGAGCCTTCTTCCACACCTGGTGACTGGAACTTTTTAGGTGAATAGGGCCAGCCAAAGAAACACTTCCTGAGCAGAGTCTAAAGAAACATACTTTGGCCTTACAACCAAAACCAAAAATAATGCACCCTGACACTGAAACTAGTGCCAAAGAAACACACTTTGGCTGTGGAATAAGAGCCAGGGTAAGCAATACACCATGGCTCTATAATTGGCTAAAAAACAAACAAACAAACAAACAAACAAAAAACCAAACCAAACCAAACCAAACCAAACAAACAAACAAACAAAAAAACAAAAAAAACAAAAAAAAACAGTGAATGAAACACACTTTGGTCCTGAAGCCAGATCCAAATCTTACTCTAAAAATGTGCAGATAACTAACCAGTGTGTGAGCAGCAGATCTAGCCAGTCTGAGCTCAGGGATTGAAATCTGATCAACAAGCACCCTGAAATCTCCTTGGAAAAAACTCTGTCCACTAAGAAGTCCTATATAAACCATGCATTTGTACAGCTTCTGGCTGTCTGGGTGCCATGTAGTCACTCTCCTGGATTCTTCCCTCCCAATAAATCTTTTGAATGAGGTTTGGTTGAGACTTTCCTTCACCAGAATGAAGCAGAGGAGAGAAATAACGTTTTAAGAGCCAAGCAGGGTTGTAACTCATTTGGTGGGAAAATCTTCTCTAGCCAGTTGGAGTTGTTACACTTGTGCAGACCTGAGCTAAACTCTAACAACTTTTCCAGGGAAGCCCTCTCCTGCCAGAGCAAAGCTGTTACATTGCAGTAGCATTTCCATGGAATAAGTTTGTAAGGTACCATGCATCCTGTGACCTGTGGTATTCCTTGTTTCCCAGTTGGGAGAACGTCATTCAATTTTATTGGTACCGTTTAATAATCTGTGGATTCCATATCTCAGAATACCTTTCCATCTGAGCTGTGACACACAGTATAATTTGCTTCTGATTGCCAGAATTCCTGACCATACAATCTGAACAATGTAATGCTTACATTTGATGTGATGACTGGGATAGCATTCCTGGTGCCTGTGCTTCCCCATCGTGGCCTTATCTGCCCTGGGACCCTAACCCTCAGTCTATGGGCAATAGACTGAACTTTGAACTCACTGCTCTGCATCCCATCCACCAATGGCAATTGCATACGTTTTCCCTTCCGTCCTTGTAAACATTTCACTGAGTCCGAGAAAGTGACCACTGATTGTCTGGCACAGCTCTGGTAGTCTTAGAGGCCTAGGTTCCACCCAGCCACAAGTTCTTAAGTCTATGACTAGAACTCCTCACCTAACTGCATCCCACCACCACCACCCCTCCCCTTCCCCCCTGCTGTGAATTGCAACATTGCAGTTTCATTAGGCCCAACTGGGTCCTTGTGCTTGTGCTTTCTCCTGCCCCTCTTTCCTAACTCCTCCCTGGAGCAGGTTATAATAGCACAGCTTCTCTAGGCTGTTGTGGCTTCTGTGTCTCCCTTCCTGACCTTTTTCATTGGATGAGACCCCTCTTACAGCTTAGTTTCCTTCTAAGCCTTCTGGACTGCATGAAAGCCCTGATGCTGAGTCTCTTCTGGCTTAGCCAGGCTATACTTGACCACCTTTGAGTTGGGTGAACATGCACTGAACCATTTTATCCTTGTACAGTGCTCCTCACTGAGTCCTAGGGACACGGTTGACTACAAGCTACAGTGGTGATCTTTTCCTTTCATTCCATGGGAATGGTGTCATCTATACCTTCTCATTAACTCTTGGGATGCTTCTTAGAAAACTTCTATCCTCTACACTTGATACTTGAAATGAAGAGCTCTAAACATGTTTGCTTTTGCAATCAGATTTGGCCTAAATACTATTTAGATAGTCAGTTTAAATTGCCACATAATGGGAACCTATATCACAATTTTATTTGGGATCTTTACAACTACTCAGATCAATTGAGGAAATGGAAGGTGATTCCCCGTTCCCTACATTCAAACTTTCTGTGTTCTCTACTTCTAGCCCAGTTTTTGTCTGATAATTTTACATGCACACAGTGTCTAAATAGCCTTCCTTTTAAGTAACCATTGATGGATCTACAAGTATGTTGCAAAGTGGGTCCTGGGTTCTGGGAGGTGGACCTTGTAGGCAAAGTAGTAGGCAAGTGTATATGCCCTCCCTGGATGGCATATCTCACAGCTCCTTCCTGAAGTTTCCTCTGTCTCTGTCTAGGGTTCAAAAATTCCTATATTAAGCCTTCTTTGTTAAGATAGAGTTAGGATTCACTTTAACTGAAATTCAGATTTCCTTTTAGTATGAATAACATTGGACTATTGTTTTTTGCTTCACTTCAATTAAAATCTGGCTCTGGGGTTGGAGTATGGCTCCCAGTCCCCTAGGCCCAAGCATGCTTGTTTAAATTGTTTCCTCCAAAAATCTCTGTCCCATATTTGGGGAGCTACCTGTTATGTGACAGAAATGAGCGTTAAGACAAAATATAGGGACAAATTACGCCAATGGGCACGATTGCTACTCACCTCATATACTTTGGTTTTGTTTTCTAAACCTTTTGCTAAGGTAGCTTAAAGGAACCATGTAGTATGATATCATTTTTACATAAACCAAACATGGAGGAAACAACTCAGCTATGAAGCCCAAACCAGATGATTCCTCCACTATTTTCTATTGTGCTAGTTAATCTCCACCTCCTCCCTGCTTTATCAGCCTAAACCAGTAGTCCCTTCACTTTATCTATAGCCTTTCCTGTTTCCCTTTCTTCCTGCTCAGTAACAGGCTTCCTACTTAGTTAAGGCTCATTAAGTGGTCTTAAAGCAGAGTATTCCACACCCTTACCCTAAAATTAGAGCTGAAATGCTTAAAAGGACCAGGGCAAAAGATACATTAGCCCTGAAGCCAGTGCAGGAGATCTAGCCTGTCTGAGCTCAGGGACTGAAATATAACCAACCACCATTCTTGAAACCTCCCTGATAAAACTCTGCCCTTTAGAAGCCCTATATAAACCCTGTATTTGTTCAGATCATGGCTGTTCAGGCTGCCTGGGTATACTCTAGTGCCTAGCCACTCTTCTGGATTCTTCTTTCCCAATAATGTTGAATGTCATTTCAGTGAGAACTTCTTTCACCAGAATTGAGTGGAGGAGAGAAGTAATTTTTCCAGGAGCTTGAGCATAACTGAGTTAGGCAAGGGAGCCAACCAGGTTTGTAACACTATGCTATGGAAACCTTTCCCTAGCCAAGTGCAGTTGTTAAACTCCTCAGGACAAGAGCAGAACTGTAACGATTTCACCAAAGAAGCCCTCCCCCGCCAGAGCAAAGCTTTTACATTGGGGAAACCTTTCCCTGGTGCCATGGTGTAATATGTTAGGCTTACTGTGACCTATGGTAATCCTTTATCCAGACTGGAAGAATGCCTTTGCATCAGAGTTGTTATACTAATTATTTTGTGGTTCCTGTTTGCCAGAAACCCTGTCCAGCTGATATGAACTGCTGATTACATGCACTTCTTCCTTTTCCCCACATTTAGGAGAAGCAGCACTGACCTCCACCCACGAGTTGCCTCTGATTTGCCCAAGTGAGCATTGTGTATGGTCAGATAAATAAAATAGGGGAATAAATGAATAAATAAAACAAAGAAATACTAAATGTAAACTAAGCAGAATCTATAAAACAACAGGTTATGTACCTAAATATGACAATTCTAATTTAAATCACTTGAATATTTCAGAAAGTTCAAAAGAGCATAAAGAAGGCCATGTTTGTGCTCAAGATGAATCATGACTAAAGAATATATGGGCAATTCTAATATCAAAATTGGGAAATAAAAAATATGAAGAAAAGTTTTTTGGCAGTGGGGACACATGCCTTTAATCCTCGCACTGAGGAGGCAGAGGCAGAGGCAGGCAAATCTCTGAATTCGTAGCCTGACTGGACTACATAGCAAGTTCCTCAGGAAAGGCCCCAAAGTTCACAGAGAAACCCTGACACAAAAACAAACCAAAAACATACAAAAGAAAAAAAAAAGATATGAAGAAGATGCAGGGTAAAAATCACATAGTTCTAAGAACGTAATTCAGTTACTTTCCAGATAACAAGTGAAAATTAATATGACTTTGTTATGCTTGACATAACAGTCTCAAAATGCAAATTTTCTGGGAACACATCTGGCCGTGTTGAGTAATGACTAATCTCAGTGCTTGGAAGGCAGAGGCAAGTAGACATCCTTAGGTTTGGGAACAGCCTGGTCTACGGATGAAGTTACAAGACTGGCTCTATAGCTACAGAGAGAAACCTGAAACCTGAGAGGAGAGAGAGAGAGGGAGAGAGAGAGAGAGAGAGAGAGAGAGAGAGAGAGAGAGAGAGAGAGAGAGAGAGAGAGAGAGATTGAGAGGGAACTTAACATAGGTCACTGAGTACAAAGAATAGAATAGCAGTCTTCCTGGGATCGAGCACAATGTTCTGGGATGCAGCCTGGGTGTCTCATCCACCACAGACTATTTAGACAAAACAGGGTTGCACAGAAAACCGGGAGGTTTAGAATCCAGGCTTGGTTTCCTGATGAGTCATCCAGCAGAAACAAGTTCCAGTGGCCTATTCCACACTCCAAAGTGGTTTTTTTTTTTTTTTTTTTTTTTTTTTTTTATCAAAGACAACATTCTGGGACCCATCAAAATACGATAGTTGTGGAAGACAGCAGCCATTGTGGCTGTACCTGGTGTTGCTTGAGTTGATCATAAAATCGTCTTGCAAATCCGCGGCTTGAAGCACTAACTGTGCGCACTGCCTCTGGCATTGGTGTCCACGAAGTGAACACTCTGCCTTCACTCGCTAGACTGGCACCAACTGTCTCTTGACAACCCAACTTGTCACCTGATTGGTGACAGGTATAGTATTGAGCCAATCAGATTGAGATGCCAATTGTGACACCTGCATTGGTCAGTTGGATGTTATGTGACCCGTGCCAGCTCTATAAAGATCTGCTAGGTGTCTGCCCACCAGGATTGCAGATGGGGGCCCTGTGAGAGCAGGCTTAGAGCATAAGGCTTTGCTGTTTGTGTGACTTTTGTGCACATTCTAGCCAGGATGCATCTCCCCACACCTCTTCCCTCCCATGTTCTCATTTAAATGCTGAAAATAGACTTGGTTTCTGAAGGTACCATTTATGTTTGTACTCTTTCTCCTCTTTCCTGTGTGCAATGGTTTTTGGGCAGTATGTGTGCATTGGTGACATGTGGTCCCTCAACAAATGGAACATCAACAGGAGCTCAGAAATTCCTGCCTTCAATGTACTAATAGTCAGAAACAAAAACCCAGACTGTCATGTTTTAAGAACCTCAAGTGTATGCTGATCTATCCCTCAGAGTCCCCTCTGTATCTTAATATCAATGCTTAAGTGTTTGTTAAAACTTTACCTTTTAAACTTGAAAGTCACAGTATCAATTAGTCATGGCTTATCATACCTACACTTGTCATCAATAGCCAGAAATTAAAGCAATAACAAACATAATCCAACTAAACCATCATTTTCCTAATCAAATTTCTCCTTCCTTGGACTGCCTTTGTGATGGGTCATTCTAATCTAAAATTTATTTCTAAGTTGTAACAACATCCAATAATTATTTTATTTGTATGTATTCTTATTGTTTGGAAAACCATTGTCAGTAACTTAATGAACTAGTCCTAAAGTTCCTGGATGCACTTTTTACATTTCCTCAGTATTCTTGCCCATACTGCAGCTAGTTCTTTGAAGACCTATTTTTTTCATATGTTTTTTGAGAAAATCCCACATGAAGACTGCATCTAAATATCTCCTGCCAACTTCCCTCCCCCTTGTGCCTCAGCTTATCCCATGGACCACACCCCCCCACATATACATATGACATCTTTAATGATGTCATGTATACATATGGTTTGTACATATGGTATAAACATGTGTATTTCTAACTCACTAAGTACACTTAGCTTTGCCCAACTCTCCTTGGGTCTAGCATGGACCATTGATGACTGTACAAATCATGTGTACAAAGGCATGCAGTTTCAGTTGTGCTGGTTTGCATTTTAAGTATCAATTGAGAATCATTTCAAAAATAAGAAGAAAGCAGAATGAAGCAGCAGAAACAAACACTTGGAAAAGGGGTCAAGACCATGACAGGGAAACCCACAGAAAGAGCTGACCTGAGCTATTGGATAGACTCTGGATAGACAACAGGGGAACATGAATATGACAGAACTATGCCTTCTGAATGTGGGTGACTGTTCTGTGGCTTGGACATTCTGTGAGGCCACTGGCAGTGGTACCATGATTTAATGCTAGTGTGTGAACTGGCTGTTTGTAGTCCATTTCCAATAGAGTGATAACCTTGCTCAACCTACATATAGGGCCATGGAGTGGCGGTCACTTGTTCTTGCCTCAAGGTGATGTGACAGACTTTATTGACTCCCCATAGGAGGCCTCATCCTCTCTGAGACATGTAAGGGGCATGAGGTTGCTGGTGAGAGAAGGAGGAGGGTAGGGAGAGGAAACTGGGATTGGTTTGTAAAATTAAAAAAAAAAGATTGTTTTTTCTTTTTTAAACAATACGAAAAATTAAAGGGCATTTGATGCCAATCCTGGAAACCTGAGTTGATCCCTGTAATCTACATGGTGGATGACACAACAGATTCCTGCAAGCTATTTTGTGACTTACACAAGCACACTACTGCACAAGCAACCCCTCATACAAACATATGGCCCCCCATACATACAAACATTCATTTTGATATAAAAGAGCAATAACTAAACATTTTAAAAATTTTATATGAATACAAAAAGAATTTTTTATGTTTTTCAAAGTTTTCATTATTTAAATTTCCTAATATAATATAATAGAAATAGAATTAATTGCTTGATGAATTCTAACAATCTATCATCCATTCATATCAGATATTGCCATGCTTGTCTCAACTCTTTTTTCTTTTTTTCCCATTTTTAATTTAAATTACAACAAATATTATTTTACATAATAATCCAAGTTCTCCCTCCCTCTCTCTTCTCTCTCTGTCTCTATTTCTATTCACCTATGCCTCCCACTGACCCCTACCCCATCTCTCTTCTGTTCCATAGCAAGGATGAGGTTTTGTGTGGGTGATCATCAAAGTCTATCATATCATTTAGGGAGGGCGTAGGCCTTCCCCCAAGTGTCTAGGCTTAAAGAGTATCCCACTGTGGGGTATGGGCTCCCAGTGTCCATTCCTATACTATGTACAAATGTTGTTCCATTACCAGGGGTACCAAGACTGCCCATGCCTCCAAATTGATAACCTGATACCCATGTGCAAGGGGCCTAGTTCCTATTCTGGTTTCCAAACTGCCAGTTTGGGATTCATGAGCTTCCCCTTGTTCTGGTCAGCTGTTTCTATGAGTTTCCCCAGCATGTCTTGACCCCTTTGCTCATCACTCCTCCCTCTGCACAACTGTATTCCAGGAATTCAGCTCAGTGTTTAGCTGTGGGTCTCTGCTTCTGCTTCCAAAACTTACTGGATGAAGGCTCTAGCATGGCATATAATGTAGTCATCAATCTCATTATACAGCAATGGGATTTAAGATAGCCCCTCCCCTATTGCTTAATT
Source organism: Cricetiscus sungorus (assembly GCA_030556225.1). Lineage (NCBI taxonomy): Eukaryota > Metazoa > Chordata > Mammalia > Rodentia > Cricetidae > Cricetiscus > Cricetiscus sungorus. The sequence goes on along the minus strand of JANBXA010000600.1, from coordinate 30,458,808 downwards.
TTTAGTTTGGGTCCTCCTAGTAAATCTCTGAACATTTCTCTATGACAGATTTCTCTTTAAACCTATAATGGCTCCCCCTATTATAGTATCTCATTTCTTGCTCTTCTGTATTCTTCCCCTAACTCAATCTTCCTGGTCCCTCAGGTTTTCCTCTCACTTCCTCTTCTTCCCTTCTCTTTATCCTAACTCCCCCGCCCCATATGTCATGCTCCCAATTTGCTTGGGAAATCTTGTCCCTTTCCCCTTCTCTAGGGGATCACATATGTCTCTCTTAAGGTCCACTTTCTTTACTAGCTTATCTGGATTTTAGGCTGGTAATATTTAATCTATGTCTAAAAGCCTTATATGAGTGAGTACACACCATGTTGGTCTTTTTCTGACTGGGTTCCATCCATTTTCTTGGGAATATCAATTTCCATTGACTTTTTTTACTTAATCATACTCCATTGTGTAAAAGGTCCTGTTTATTAATTGCCCATCTTAGTGTCTGTGCTAATGGTGTTATATTCAGGAATCAGTCTCCTGTACTAATTCATTCGAGGGTACCTCCGACTTTCACTTCCAAAAAGTTCAGTGTGGCTGGATTTATGTTGAGGTCTTTGATTCATTTGGACTTAAGTTTTGCGCATGGTGATAAATATGGATTTACCTGCAGTTTCAACACTTCACCATCCAGGTATGACAGCACCATATGTGGAAGATGTTTTTATTTTTCCATTGTATAATTTTAGTTTCTTTGTCAAAAATCAGAATGTCGTAGATATGCTGGTAAATATCAGGGTTTTCAATTCAATTCCATTGATTTATGACAATACCAAGTGGTTTTCAGGACTACAGCTCTATAATAGAGCTTGAAGTCAGGGTTGATGATGTCTCCTAAAATTCCTTTATTGTATAGGGTCATTTTGGCTATCCTGGGTGTTTTTTTTTTCTACATAAAATTGAGCATTGTTCTTTAAACATCTGTGAAGAATTGTGATAGGATTTTGATGGGAATTGCATTGAATCTGTAGATTGCTTTTGGAAAGATTGCTAGTTTTACTGTGTTGATCCTGCTTTGTCCAAGAGCATGGGAGATCTTTCCATTTACTGGTATCTTATTTGCTTTCTTTAAAGTGTCAAAATTCTTGCTATACAGGACTTTCTTTTTTTGGTTAGTGTTACCCTAATATTTTATGTGTGTGGCAAATGTAAAGGGTGATTTTTTCAGATTTCTATCTAAGCCCACTTATCGCTCTATATAGTAGGGGTACTCATTTTTTAACCTAATCTTTTATCTTGCCTTTTGATGAAGATGTTTATCAGTTGTAGGAGTTCCCTGGTAGATATTTTGTGTCACTTATGTTAATATTACACCATCTGCAAATAGTTTAGAGTTTCATTTCTTCATTTCCAATTTATATACCCTTAATCTCCTTTTGTAGTCTTATTGATGTAGCTAGAACATCAAGTACAATATTTAAGAAATCTGGAAAGAGTGGTCATCCTTGTCTTGGTCCTGATTTTAGAGTAATCGCTCTCCCTTTACTTTTGATGTTGGCTGTTAGAAACAGTCTGACCCTGGGCTTTTGTTTGTTTGTTTGTTTGTTTGTTTAGGAGACTTTTGATGACTTCTTCTATTTCATTAGAGATTATAGGTATGTTTAAATTGTTTATCTGTTCTTGATTTAATTTTGGTAATATCTATCCAGAAAATTTTTCATTTCTTTTAAATGTCTGAATGTTTTGGAATAAAGGTTTAGAAAGTATGAAGACCCTGAAGATTCTCTGGATTTCCTCATCCATTGTTATGTCCCCTTTTCATTCCTGGTTTTCTTAATTTGCATGTTCTCTCTCTGCCTTTTGGTTAGGTTGGGTAAAGGATTATCTTTCTTCTTGATTTTATGAGAGTACTGAATCTTTGCTACATTGATTCTTTGTATTGCCTTCTTCTTTCTACTTTATTAGTCTCAGCCATCATTTTGATTATGTTCTGCTGCTTAATCTCTGGGTAGAGTTTGCTTCTTTTTGTTCTAGAACTTTTAATTGTTTTTGTTTTTAATTCTCTAGTGTTACTATCCTGCAGTTTCTTCATGTGGCCACATAGTGCTATGAACTTTCTTCTTAGTATTGCTTTCAGAGTGTCCTATAAGTTTGGGTATGGTGTCTGTTCATTCTCATTGGATTCTAGATAGTCTTTACTTTCTTTCTTCCTTGACCCAAGAACTGTGGAAATGTGCATTATTTAATATCCATGAGATTGTAGGCTTTTTGAAATTAGTGTTGTTAAATTCTAACTTTAAATCATTGTGGTCTGACAAGTCATGGGGTTTTTCCAATTTTTTTGTATGTGTTGAGGTTTGCTGGGTTGCTGAGTATATTTTCCATTTTAGAGAGAAGGTTCCATGAGGCACTGAGAAGAAGGTATATTCTATTGTGTTTGGCTGGAATGTTCTTTGACTGTTAAACCCAGTGGTTCATAATTTCTATTGATTCTTTCGTTTCTTTGTTAAGTTTTTATGTGGTGCTCCTGTCTAGTGGTGAGAGTGTGGTGGTGTTGAAGGGTCCTTCTATAAGTTGTGAGGTGTTATGTATGATTTGAAATTTAGTAAATTTTTTATGAACATGGGTTCCTTTGTATTTGGAGCATGGATGTTCAGAACTGAGACTTCATCATGATGGATATCTATTGTGATGAATGAGAAATGCCGTTCTTCATCTCTTTGATTGAATTTTGTTTGAAATCTAATTTGTTAGATATTAGGATATCTACACTAGCTTGTTGCTTGTGTCCATTTGATAGGAAAATCTTTTCCCTACCCTTAACTCTGAGGTGATATCTGTCTTTGAAGTTGAGGCTTTTTCGGCATCTAGTAAGATTATCATATGATTTTTCTTTTTCAGTTTGTTTATATGATGGATTACATTGATATATTTTTCTATGTTGAACCATCCCTGTAACCCAGGGATGACGCCTACTTGGTCAAGTTAGATGATTTCTCTAATGTGTTCTTGGATTTGATTTGCCAGTATGTTTTCTATTTTTATATTTTGTATAAGTAATGCAACAGTGCATGTATAAAAATTTACACTTTGTTGCCAAAGAACATACAATTTCTAAAAATAAACTGGGTTTGTGTTACATTTGTTTTTCTAAATGTGCACTCAAATCAATGATAACAGGCAGGTATGATGTGGTATCTCATTCTCTTTGATAAAACTATCTTCTTTGTTTATTTCTCACAATTGAACTCTGATATCCACTTTCTGTCTGCTCATGCCTGGATGTCAGACACTAAGGCTGAATCTAGGAGAGGCAAGTACCAGCTTCTGGGCCTTCACCCCCACTTGAGAATGACCCAGTGACTTCCAAGTAGGAGTTCCAAGCTCCCTATTGGTCAGGCAAAATGCAATTTCTGGGGGAATGGTAGAAAGTGAGGCTTTCTGTACAGGAACCTAAGAGGCTAAGCTGATGTATTATCAAGCTAAATCCAGCCACCACTAAGTAGATCTCATTCTCATTGGTTGGTTGATGATTTGCTGCTGATATAAACTCCTTGCCCCCTAACTTAAAAGGAAAGGCAGTTTTGGGATTTGACATTGAAGGGGAAGGGCACTGAGTACTAATGACAATAGACTCTTTATTTCCTGACAAATGGTTGTCATCACACAGACAAGGCCACATGAACTAAAAGCAGGATTCAAACACTATACATTCATGACTATCTTCATAACTCTTTAACAACTTTGTAACAGAGAAAAACAAGACCTCTACCACCCACTGTGAACTATTGCCTTACTCATCATCAGAATGTCTGTGCTAATCTTTAATCCTCTATATTCAAGGCAAAAAATCCAAACATGAAGGAAGACTTTAGATGGGGAAGAAGGAAAGCAGTCACCAACAGATTCATGAACCCCATTTAATTATGAAAAAAGAAAAATGCCCACTGGAGCCATCTGTGTGGCTGGGTGAGTGAGGAACCATACAGCATAGGGCAGGGAACAGCTCCCAGAGTGTTTGCCTCTTTTCACTGAAAGGGACAATGAGACTGGGACAGGGGGCCAGGGATGAAGCCCTACATAGATAAAGTGTTAAGGAAACCAAAATACAGTTTCCCAGTTTGTAACTCTGGGCTACAAAAAAATCCTGCTTCAATCCTAGAACCTGCTGTTATTCTGATATGAGTAGACAGGACTTCTAAAGACTTAGTAAATGACAGTGCTTTTGATGTTGCAGGGTCACACTCCACTCTCTAGAAAGCAGGAGAATTTACATATGGCTTTGAATCCTCTTGGTTATATCCTCAAGACCAGAAAAAAAATCCCATGGCATTCTCTCAAAGTAGTAGAAGCAATAGGAAAATACTATGGCCATCTTTGGAGTAGACTGTGAGTGTGTGTGTGTGTGTGTGTGTGTGTTCATCTAAAGAATAGAGAGGCCCAAGCTACAGGAAAGAGGGAGTCTTCTGACAGCCCCTATTACCTTCTTTGTGGGCACAAAAGAAGGTTGCTTTGTTTGTGGAGCCCCTCTCCCATCTTGCTTTTTAGTAAGAGCACATGTTTGCTTAAATAATCTGAAAAGGACAGTGAATAGATGTTACCGGCTGCCGCCGTCCTGCCGCCATGGTCCCGCCACCACGTGAGCCCCAAATAACACTCAGAGACTCCGTATTTGATACAATCCTGTTCGCCAGTTACCATTATTGTTTATGGGCTAGCTCTGTCTTAATTATTAACCCATTTCTACTTATCTAAGTATTTCCACGTGGTTATCTTATCTGGGAGCCACGGCCGGCATCTTCCTTCCTCCCTGGTCTACATCTTGACTCCTCCTTCCCACTTCCTCTTCCCTCCTTGTCTCTTAGCCCCACCTATCTAGTTTCCTATTAGCCAACGGGGCTTTATTAGTTAACCAGTATGAGAAACATATTTACAGCATAACATCTCCCATCAAATAGAAGCTTTACAGGATTCAAATTTATGCTATTTTTAAAATACCCATTGGGTAAATGAAAAATGATATCATATGTCTACTATAAAGTTCTTATCTGTATGAGAAAATTCATAGATTATTTCTATCATTTCTGCATGTTAAGGTAGCAAAATAGTAAGCCATTAAGTTATTACATTTGTAATGTTCCAAAAGCGTTTTATGACTACCCCAGGTAACTCAATTAATTTTCTACTCAATGATAAGATTAATTCAGTTTGGGAAACACTGCTTCCTTTTTTAGGCATCTGGCCCTAGTGTAAGAGAGATGTGCACCACCACATTGTGGGGTTGGCAGAACTTCCTGAAAGTTTTGAGAGGAAAGGTGTGAGGGGGGCAGGGTGAGGTCTGGGTGCTCCATTGAAGATGGTCTGGGTCTTTTCAGCATGTGCAGAAGAGCCCTAGGCTCTTAGAGGTACAAGGCTTCGCTGATCATGGGAGGGGCTAACACTGAGGTGTGGGGATAGGGACTCTGTACAAATACATGGAAAGTAAACAGTTCTTGGTGAGCCCAAAGAAGTCTACTCATAAATCACACAAAATGTCCCTATACATTGTGTTCCAATGTGTCTATCCCTCCCATGCAGCATGTGTGTGTGGAGAGGGGACAAGGCTGCAGAAGGACAGGTGAACACTGTGAACTACACCTCCACATCTATTAATATTCATATCTTCTTCCAGTGTTCTCGTCTATACAGTGTGCACCACATGGCAGCGACAGACAGGCTGAGCCACAGGTAACCTTTCTGGGGGCCAAAGAAGAAGAGAAACTCATATATATTATCAAGAGGCTATACAATACTTACATGACCAATACTCCATCTCATCTGCTAAATTCTTGGGACTTTTCCAAACTCAGATGTCAAATACAGAATTAGTAGAACTAGTTACCATATCACCTGAAGCCATAGTTACACACAATGCCTGAATATGGCATCTCTTAAAAAAATGCATACATCTCAAATCATATTTAAAAATTTCAGCAAAGATTTTTTTCTAAATAAAATGGCTCCCAAAGAGCCCAATGATTTTATTTAAAAGTATTCCACTTTAATTAAAACAAACACAAAAAAGATTTAAAAGGAAGATGTAGCAAAAGGGGGGGGAAAAAAGCTGCAGAATTTATATTATGTTAATTTTGAGGCAGGGTCTCATTATGTAGCCCTGGCTGCCCTGGAATTCATTATGTAAACTAGATTGTCCTTGAACTCACTGAGGTCCAACAGAGGTGTCAGTATTTTAGCGAATATTTGTGAATCAATGTTCATGAAAGACATTTGTCTGTTATTTTCTTTCTTAGTTGTAACATGTGGCTTGGGTACCGAGGTAATTATAGCCTCAAAAAAGAGTTTGCATCTATTGTGTGAAATAATTTGAGGAGTATTAGCTCTTCTTTGATTTTCTGGAAGAATTCTCTATACCATCTCTTGTATTCTCTTGGTTATGATTACATCTGCTAGTTCCTGACCTTTTACTCAACTTCTCTAATCCCAGCATTCCCTCTGACTGAAGGTTTTTTTCATTGTCACTTTTTCTGCTTTCAAATTTTATACTGTTTGAATTGTTTCTTGTATTTATTGATTTGTCTCTTCTTTCATTTCTTTAAAGGATTTTCTGATTTCCTTTTATAGGGTCACTATCATCTTCATGAAGTTGTTATTTTGGTCATTCTCTTCTGTTTCATCTGTGTTGGGATGTTCATGTCCTGCTGTTGTAGTTTCCCTAGACACTGCTGACATCATGTTGGTTTCTCTGTTGTTGAATGTGTTCTTATATAGTTGCCTTTCCATCTCTTCTTCCAGTAGGTACAGGCGGGGTCTCTTCCTCTCCTGGTGGGTATGGCTCCAAAGTTATCTTTCAGTTGGTGCAAGCAGGTCCAATACTCCTATAGGTCTCACAATAGGTAGCACCCTGGTCTGAGACACTCCATCACCTGGTGAGTGTAGGTGGTAGTAGCACCAAGATGTCAACAGACACATGATGGTTTGGTCAGCTGGGGTCAGGCCAACCTGCTTGGAGAACCAAGACCTGGATATCAAAGTGAGAGCAAGTGGAAAATGTGCCTAAGACAAGGGCTCACCAGATTTTTTTATTCTCTTTATTTTTGCATTTTGAATTTGTCACCATAAATTTCATATAATAACATCTAATCACCAAGATAATAAATACTACTAAGAATTTGTTTTAAAAGTGATAAGGTCATGAAGACTCTGTCCTCAGAAATGGATTAGGACCTTTATAAAAGAATGCCCGAAGAGATGGCTAGCTTATTCCACCCAGTGATATTCAGAGGGACGCAATCTCAAAGAGGAAGTAATTTTTTCCTGGACACCACTGTAGGACAAAGAACATTGGGGCTTTTAAAAGTAAAATTACTTTCTCTAAAGTACCATGAGTTTATCTTCTCATGTTTAAACTATCTGATATATTCATTCATTATTTTAAATCTTTGGTATTAAATTTTGTTTAAATGATTCATAACAGTGGGCCATTATTATGGGATTGGTCCCTTGGGGAGGCATAAATAAGTGCTGGAATTTTTTATGCTACTTCTGTTTTTGTAATGGAATTGGCTCTTCTGCATTTACTTTGCTGGTTCATTATTTCCAACCCACTTGTTTAGGGAGTTTTGATTATACTTTTAGTTTATGGCTTGACTGATCTTGGCTTAGGTGTGTACTGCATGAAGCTAATTTCCATAGAGGAAATAGGATGCTATGATTGAGACCCGTTACTATTACTAATAAAAATCAGTACAAAAATAAACTTGTATGATCTTATCAAAGTCCATAATTTAAATAAATCAAGGTCTGAATTCAACCAGGAATAGAGGCAGGAAACATAGAATAAAGGTGCTTATTGGTTTGTTCTCCCTGGATCACTAACTACATTTTCTTATAAAACTCAGGACCAACTTCAAAGGATGGAAATGGCCTGGGATCCCATGTTATTCATTAATCCAGAAAATGGGTCTTGCAAGTTGTCCCCAGCTGCAAGTTCACAAGCCTAGTTTTAGATGATCAGTATATTAGCCATCTTTGTTTGTGAAACAACTTTCTACATAAATGGGTGGATGAGGAAAAGGTTATATTGATTGAGAATGAGGAGCCAGACAGTCAAATGCTACAAGTTCTTCACAACTTCTGTTATTGGCTCCCGAATTCAGATGTATGAAACATCGAGGAACATGGAGGTTTTACCTAGCAGGATCTGACACCCATCATTTTTTTAAGTACATTCATTTAAATTAAAAATATTAGTTTATATCCAATTTCCCTTTCCCTCCTGTCCTCCCTTCCCACCATTATCTCTCTATCCCAACCACCACCTACACCCCAGGGAGAGTGAGGCTCCCCTTGGGACAACATCAAAATCTGTCACATCATTTGATCATTGTGTCTGTGTGTGTATAAATTTATACCTACCAGGACCAAAAAACTTTCCTCCCTCCCTCCCTCCCTCCCTTTCTCCCTCCCTCTCTCTCTCTCTCTCTCTCTCTCTCTCTCTCTCTCTCTGTTTATAAGTAGTTTAGTTGTAAGCTAGGGTTAACCTCACTTGTCCTATCAACTCCTATGTGTGTATACATGTGTCAGTGGCAATAGAAGAGGGAATTCAGTGCAATACCTGACTGTGAACTCTGTATAGAAAATTACTAGCTATGATATTTTGGAACCTGAAAGACATGGGTAGAGTGATTGCATTAGAAGGGAATGATCAGGCTCTGGTATCAGTCTCTGATGTTATGTATGGGAGGGTGTTTTGACTATGGGTGATGGGATACCTACTGGACCAAACACCTAGGTTTCCCTCTTTTACCATCATGGTATTCTTATTCTGCCTCCCCTCCCTCTCCCCTTCTCTCTTCTTCTTTCTATCCCTCTTCTGTGTGTTTATTTGGGTATAATTTGTCTATTCAGGATTGGGAACTCAGCAGGCCCTGACATCCTGTGTGTGTGTGTGTAATTTGGCAATAGGTTATGCTGAATCTCATACTTACCCATGTATATGTGTGTGAGTCTTTGTGAAGGGGAAAAGTCAGGACTGGATATTCAGCCTATAGTCTTGTGTTTCTGTACAGGGACAACATGAAGTCTTTGCATGTTCTGTGTCTATTGTGCAGGGACATCCCAGAGAGTAAGCATCTTCCCACACTACTTCTCTTCCATGGATGTGAAAGTAGACTTGGTTTCTGAAGGTCTGATTTGTGCTTGCACTGTTTCTAGTATGTTCCGAGTCAAAGGGTCATCAGGCAATATCTGTGCACTCTAGAAGGAAGAGTGATGCGCAAAGGTGCCAAGACCAGGAGACCACTTCCTGTACATAACTCCAGAAGCACAGACACTGAGATCAACAATTATTAAATGGGACCTCCTCGAACTGAGAAGCTTCTGTAAGGCAAAAGACACAGTTGACAAGACCAAATGGCACCCACAGATTGGGAAAACAGCTTCACTGGTCCTAAATCTGACTAAGGGTTGATCTTGAAAATGTACAAAGAACTCAAGAAACTAGTCAACAAAACACCAAATAATCCTATTTAAAATGTGGTACAGAAATGAAGAGAGAATTCTCAGTAGAGAAAATTAAAAAGGCTGAAAGACACTTAAGAAAGTGCTCAACATCTTCAAACCATCAGAGAAATGTAAATCAAAAGAACTCTGATATACCATCTTACTCCTGCCAGAATGGCTAAAATTAGAAACACCAATAACAACTTATTCTGGAGAGGATGTGGAGAAAGGGGAACACTCCTCCACTGCTGGTGGGAGTGCAAACTTGTAGAGCCAATTTGGGCATCAGTATGGCAGTTCCTCAGGAAAATGGAAATCGGTCTACCACAGGATCTGGCAATGCCCCTCTTAGGCATATACCCAAATGATCCACATCTATGCAACAAAGACATGTGTTCAGCTGTGTTTGTAGCAGCATTATTTGTAATAACAAGAACCTGGAAGTAACCTTGATGCTCCTCACTGCAGAATGGATAAAGAAGATGTGGCACGTTTACACAATGGAATACTATTCTGCGGAAAAGAAAAATTGAATCTTGAAATTCCCAGACAAATGGATGGAACTTGAGGAAACCATCTTGAATAGGGTAACCCAGTCCAAAAAAAAAAAAAGAAACATGGTATGTAATCATTTATATATGGATTTTAGACATAGAGCAAAAAAATCACCAGCCTATAATTCACAACACCAGAGAAACTAAGATACAAGGAGGATTCTAAGAGATTCATACACTGTCCTTCACAGAAGAAGAAAGGGACAAGATATGCTGAGCATATTGGGAGTGGGGACAGGACAGTGAATAGAGAGTGAGCTAGGAGAAAGAGAAAGAGAGTAGAGGAAAGCTCATGGGACTAGGAAGATTGAGCCAGGGCAGGAATAGACGGAATAATAAAGAGAGAGAGAGAGAGAGAGAGAGAGAGAGAGAGAGAGAGAGAGAGAGAGAGAGAGAGAGAGAGACCATAAAAGAGGGAGCCATTATAGGTTTGAAGAGGGAACAAACACTTAGAGAAAAGTCCAGAGACATATTAGACAGACCCCAACTAACAATTTGAGCAACATTGAAAAGGCTACTATACATGCCCTTCCCTGATAATGAGATTGATGACTAACTTATCTACCATCATAGAGCCCTCATCTAGTAGCTGATGGAAACGGAAACACAAGCAGACACACACACAAATAAACACTGATCCAAAACTGGAGCACAAGTACTCTTTTGTTATTAAACTCTACTATTTTTTTCTGTTTTTATTTTGTATACCAACAGGTGTACTTTTGTAGATCCGTGGTAGCCAGTGGGTCATGATAATTACATTGTGGACTATGGTGGTTGGGTGTGATATTCAAGAGAGCCTGAAATCTAGCATGTGTGGAGACTCAATGGTGTCAGGGTGTTAAGTGGGGCCCAATAACTGACAGTGTATTTGGGTACAGTGGTGAGATAGTGTGCTGTGTTGTATGTTAAGAGGCAATTAATGTGGTGACATTGGGAATCCAGACCTAGGAGGACATATGGAGTCTGTCTGAGGGTTTGCTTAGCATTATCTGATACTTAGCAGTCAGTGTGTGGTTTCGTGGGAAGGCAGGCATTCCCCAATAATTAGAACTGTATTAGAGGCTCTGTGTGTGTCTGTGTGTGTCTGTGTGTGTGTGTGTGTATCTGTCTAAATTAGAAGTGTATTAGAGGCTGTGAGTGTGTGTGTAAATTTGTAGTGTTTTTAAGGCTGTGTGTGTGTGTGTGTGTGTGTGTGTGTGTGTGTGTGTGTGTGCACATGCCCTTAAACTGACATTGTATTTTAGGTCTTAACACAGGGAGGAGCATGCATGGCACATGGAAGTAGCTAGAGATGAGGTTCTGTGGATCTACCAAACTGACAGTACCATATAATACAGTGCTTTCATCAGATTCAGCTGGAAATCTCATCTCCATCCCACAAAAGATATCAGCCCTCATCAGTCCACACACCGACCTCAGCCTCCTCATGGTCACATACTATACACTACTGTACACCATGCCCAGTTTAATGCCTGATTCTCCCTGATACTATAGATAAAATGGAAGTCTTTAGGCCCTGAAAACACTCTGCCCCTCCCATACTATGCATCCTGTCAGTCTGGACTGCTCAGGTTAAGCTACATATTGTGTAATATGTCAAGCTTTCTAGTACAAGGGCTCTGTCACACTTCCATCTAGAATACCTGATAACTACCAGTGAATACAGGTGTCATCAATGCTATTTATCAGGGCCTCATTCCTACAGGTGTAGAAGCAGGGCAAAATGTGTCCATCATCCTCTCTTCTAGACTTGTAGGTATGAGGACCTGATACACATACCATTGATGACACCTATATTCATTGCTAGTTATCAGGCCTGGTTGAATTTCTCTCCCTGGCTGCTACAAGCTCACGTACACTGACCTCACTTCCATCACACATGCACAGCCAGGCTGTAGTAGGGAATAGTCCTGCCTGGCCTATTAAATATTAGTGGGCACTGAGTGTCAATGAGGAGTAGTTTGTGTCCAGTGGGGCCTGAGAAGTGACTCTGTAGGCGGGATGGAGGAGGGTGTTCTAACAGGGTTTGATATAGATTGTATGATTGGCTTTATAGTTGGAGTGTAGCAAGGCCTGACATGGAGGAAATTACGTGGGGTTTTGGGGGAGCTGCTTCTATCATCATCCAGTGAATTTGGGGAAGTGTGAGAGAACTACATATTAGCAAGTGACAATTCCTACCAATGATGTTTGAGCATAGCTGCTGGGAGGAGACATGTCTGTAAGGTCTTCACTCCTATTGGTGTGCAGGTGGGGCGGGAAGGTGCATCTCGAATTGATATTTAATACTATATATATTCACTTGGATATATGAGTATGTGCCAGTAAAGAAAAGTATCAGGTAAGGCCTGACTCCTAAATGTATGTGTGGTTTGTGGGCTGCATGTGTCTTTCAGGCCCTGGCATCTAGCAGTTTTAGGAAATATGGAGTGTTCAGCACAGTCTGAGTGTGAAATATTCATTGCAGGGCAGCATGAGTGTGTTGTGTTCTGCATGGGTTGACTACTAGTAGTGTGTGTCTAACAGGCACAGGAGTGTGCAGCTCTAGGCTTCTGGGCCGAAGGAGCAGCAGCATCGAGACTTACCAGCTCCCGCAAATACCATCTTTCCTATGCTCAATCTCCCTTTTACACTGGACTGAGTGAGGTATTTAAGAGCCAAAAGCAAAGCAGACAGAGCTGGCAGTAGCCCTCAGCTCTGGATAGAGTTCAATCTGCTTCTATTCCACATCTTCACAGTAAACCTGAGTGTCGAATGGGTGTAAAAGAGAGCTGAGCAGAGCACTTCATCCTGTCTGCCTACCCATTCCCTTCATGCTGCCTAGCACTGAACCATCATCTTGTTGTTTCCTGGGGAAAAAGAGCAACCAGACTTCCTCTAAGTATCGTTAGTTGTAGTTTCTTCGTCCATTCCCCAGCTCCTGTATTTTCTTGACTGGTCATCAGAGCTCATGAGATTAAAATTCATCCTCTTGTGTTTGTGGTCTTCTCCATATGAAGCAGAACTTACACAGGTCTTTTCTGTAACTCTCACATGAACTTTGCAATGTTTCCATCTGGAGTCAGATATAAGATTTTAAGATTTGAGATTTACTTCAGTCATTTTAAACAGGTTCCTTATTGTTTGCTTTCGCAAACTTGTCCTGAAGTCCTTAAAGGCAGACTATTTTCTCTGCCTTGATTTCCTGGGTGTATCTGACAAAAATCAGATTACATAATTTAGGTGGGTCTGTTGCTGGGATTTGATTTCATGTGTCCAGTCTCTGTTCCTCTCCTGTCCACTTTATGGACAATTTTGACTTTGCATGATGTTCCAGAACTGGATGTTTGGAGTCTACCATCTCTTCTATGACTAGGCCCAGGTAGTTGTTATTTGGTGTATGGTCATCAAATGGCATTTTTCAAAGTATTTGTAAAATAATCTGTCCCATTAACAAGTGACTGCTACTGTAGAATAAGTTTCATGTTCCTTAGAATTCCTCAGATATCCTAAGTGTCTTGAATGTCAATTAGTGTATATTCTGATAGAATTCTTTTTAATACTTCAAGTGGGTTCTTTTGTACAAAGTCTCTATCCAAAACCATTGAGTAACAATACAAGTGGATGACTTCAAGTGCACCTTCTCTATGTTATTGATGGCCTGGGATACAGGGCCCATGAACACTACGCTTCTCATGCAATCCAGTCTAGGTATCATGTAGAGAGGCACACTGGCTTCACAATGTACTGCCTGGGCACATTTGTAACCTCTTCAGGCAGGTTTCCTGGGTCATCTCTGAGGAAAGAAAGCTATAAGTGAACTTTTTGCCCTGTAAAATTAGACACAACTTCACAGAATGTTGGAGATTCTACAGTCACACATTTACTGGGAAACTTTTGTCATCCCCAGATCTAGACAAGAATTGTGAGGGGTGTCTATGGCTGCAAGCAGGAAGAAGAGCCTTTTCATTGCTCTTCACAGTATGTCCTGTGTGGGATCCTGATACCCTCAGGAGCTCAATATATTACCTAATGGTTTTTCACCACTGCCAACAGTGTTAACTGTGCAGATCCTCTTGTCAGGAACTCCTGTGTATTTGCTTCAGGGTCTGGGCAAGCACATACAAAAGATAGAATATTATAGAAAAATGTAAAAGCTGGCTGAAAGTTACACTTGCCTCTAACAAGGACCTGTTGTCTAGCAGGTTTAATTTTAGATTTTAGTGTAATTCAGTTACTCAAGACACAGCTATAATGACCATTGTCTTCCAATATGACCTTCCCTTGACCAATATCAGTAGGGTCTCTTCAGTAATGTCTGAGTTCAGAAATTAATTTCTCATGTTTGCCCGGGTGCTTTGCAAGAATCAGCTCTAGGGTCAAAGGGAGAAAGTATTTTCCCAGCAACATATTTAAACATAAGCATTCAGCTTCCTGTTTTCTATTTCCTTGCCTCTTTTCTAAATTATATAGGATACATACTTGGTGAAAATGAGCTTCCACAAAAGTTCCTGTTCAAAAGACCCAACAAAAATTATGAGAGAAAAGATGGCCAATAAGAGATCTGGAGTTGACATATGAGACTCCAATTGACCCACCCATACTATACTGTTCATCATGGTATTGTCAATAGGCCAGTGGATGCAATTTAAATAGTGTCCCAAACAAGCACATTATGTCCAAAAGACATCTCATGGGACTCATCTCCATCCTCAGAGAGGAGGATACCTGTGGACAGCTTTGGGATGATGTTTAGGTAGGTATTGCTATAGGTAGCTGGTACTGACTGCACTGGATCATATTCTGTCCAGTAGAAAGACAGTGAAGGAGAATGGTGCTGGTAGAGGGGTGCCTTAGCTGACTTCTATGCCCTCAGAAGAAAAGGCTGAATGCTATAAGGTGCCTTCCATAGCATGGATACACAAAAGTTCCCATCATACCCAAGTCAAATGTTATCAGTAAACTGATCTCTCCATCTATAGTGATTGAAAGCTTTGCTGGGTATAGTAGTCTGCACTGGCATCTGTGGTCTTTTAGTGTTGATAGAATATCTGTTTAGGATCTTCTGGCCTTTAGAGTTTCCATATAGAAGTCAGGTGTAATTCTGATAGGTTTACCTTCATATGTTATTGGCAATTTTCTTTGCTTCTGTTAATATTCTTTCTTAGTTTTGTACATTTGTTGGTTTGATTATTATGTGGAGATGGCACTTTCCTTTGTGTTCCACTCTATTTGGTGTTCTCTAAGCTTCTTGTTCTTTTTTTTATTATTTTACATATCAATCCGAATTTCTTCTCCCTCCCTCCATCCTATGCCCCACAACCCCTGCTCCAATTCCATTCCCCACCCATGGCACAGGGAGGGTGATGGTGATGCCTTCGAGGAGGGACCATCAAATCTGTCAAGTCATTTGGAGTAGGGTCTAGGCTCTGCCTCCTGTGTGTAAGTTTAGGGAGTATTCCTCCATTGGGAATGTGCTCCCAAAATCCTTTCCTGCACCAGAGTTATATCCTGGTTCCACTGTCACAGGTCCCTTAGACTTCCAAGGTCTTCTAACCGAGACCTGTGTTCAGGGGGTCTGAGTTGGTCCAATGGTGGTTTCCTAGCTATCAGTCTGGAGATCTATTAGCTCCGTCTTGTTCAGGTCAGCTGTCTCTATAGGTTTCTGTAGCCTGTTTTTGTCCCCATTTTTTTTTTATCACTCATCCCTCTCTACAACTGGATTCCAGGATTTTGGCTCAGTGTTTAGTGGTGCCTATCTGCTTCTGTTTCCATCAGCTACTAGATCAGGGCTCTATGACAGTGTATAAGATCAATCTTATGAACAGGGAAGGGCATTTAAGGTACTATTGCTCAGATTGTTAGTTGGGGTCATTCTCTTAGATCTCTGGATATTTCTCTATAGTTACGTGTCACTTAAAAACTCCCTCTATGTCACTTAATGGCTCCCTCTATTATGGTCTCTCTCTCTCTCTCTCTCTCTCTCTCTCTCTCTCTCTCTCTCTCTCTCTCTCTCTCTCTCTCTCATCTATTTTACCCCTGACTCAATCTTCCTCACTGCTCCCCCCCAATGAACCCAATATGCTCAGGATATCTTGTCCCTTTCCCCTTCTGTAAGGGACCTTGTATGAATCTCTTAGGTTTATCCTTGTGTTCTAGTTTCTCTGATGGTGTGAACTGTACACTGGTGTTCTTTCGATTTTTGTCTAAAGTCCATATATGAATGAATACGTACAAGGTTGCTCATTTTATGATTGGGTTACCTCACTCATGATGGCTTCTCCAGGTTCCATCTCTTTGCCTGTGAATTTAAAGATTCCTTGTTTTAAACTTCTGCTGAGTAGATTTCCATTGTGTAAAAGTACCACATTTTCTTTATCTATTCTTCATTTGAGTGGAATCTAGGTTGGTTACAGGTCCTTGCTATTACAAATAATGCTGCTATGAACAGATTTGTACAGATGTCTTTGTTGTAGGATGTGGATCATTTGATTATATGCCTAAGAGTGGAATTGCTGGGTCCTGTGGTAGACTGATTCACATTTTCCTGAGGAACCTTCGTACTGATGCTCAAAATGGCTGTAAAAATTTACACTCCCACCAGCGGTGGAGGAGTGTTCTACATTCTCCACATCCTGTCCAAAATAAGCTGTCATTGGTGTTTCTGATTTTAGCCATTGTGACAGGATTAAGATAGTATCTCATAGTTGTTTTGATTTTTCTCTCCTTGAGGGCTAAGGATGTTGAGCCCTTTCTTACATATCTTTCAGCCATTTTAGATCCCTCTATTGAGATTTCTCTATTTTTCTGTTCTCTAGTTTTTAATAGGATTATTTGGTGTTTTGGTGACTATCTTCTAGAGTTCTATGTATATTTTGGAAATCAGACTTCTGTCAGCTGTGTGGTTGGTGAATATTTTTTCCCCTTCTGTGTGATGCAGTTTTGTCTTGTTGACTGTGTCCTTTGCCTTACATGGGCTTATCAGTTACAGGAGGTCATATTTACTAATTGTCCATCTCAGGGTCTGTGCTAATGGTGTTATATTCAGGAAATAGTCTCCTGTACCGATTTGTTCAAGGGTACCTCCTACTTTCTCTTCTAAGAGGTTCAGTGTGGCTGAATTTATGTTGTGGTCTTTGATCCATTTGGACTTAAATTTTGTTCATGGTGATAAACATGGATCTATCTGCAGTATTCTATACACTATCAACCAGTTGTGCCAGCCCCATTTGTTGAAGAGGCTTTCCTACTTCCATTGTATTTAGTTGTTTTTTCAAAAATCATTTGTTCCCAGTTATATGAGATAATATCAGGATTTTTAATCAGTTACATTTTTTTTTTGCCAAAACCAAGCTGTGTTCGGGACTATACCCTTATATTAGAGCTTGAAGTCAGGGATGGTGATGCCTCCTGAAGTTCCTTTATTGTACAGTGGTGTTTTGGCTGGGTCTTTTGTTTTTCCGTATAAAATTGATTATTTTTGTAAGGTCAGTGAAGAATTGTGCTGGGATTTTGATGGGGATTGCAGTGAATTTGTGGATTGCTTCGGGCATGATTTCCATTTTTACTATGATTATCCTACCTATCCAAGAGCATGGGTGATCTGTTTTCTGGTATCTTCTTTAGTTTCTTTCTTTAAAGACACAAAGTTCTTATTATACAAGTATTTTACTTTATGTTGTTTGTGGCTATTGTAAAGTTTGATGTTTCATGGAATTTTTCTCAGGCCCTTTGACTTCTGTATATAGTAGGGCTACTGATTTTTTGAGTTTATCATGTCTCCTGCTAGTTTGTACTTGGAACATCATCAAAATCTGTCACATCATTTAATCATTGTGTGTGTGTGTGTGTGTGTGTGTGTGTGTGTGTGTGTTTGTGTGTGAGAGAGGGGGAGGAGAGAGACTGAGGGAGGGAGGGAGGGAGGGAGGGAAGGAAGGAGGGCAAAGGGGAGGGAGGGAGAAACATCAATCTTTTTCCTTTCTCCTGGCCATCCTCCCATTTCCCCCACTAACCCCTACAACCCACCCCTTACCCAATCTCCAAGGAAGGTGAGTCTTTCCATTTGGGATCATGATCAAATTCAGTCACATCCTTTGGGGGAGGACATGGGCCTTCTTTCTTATTTGTTTCTAAATTAAATTTAAATTTAAAAAATTAAAGAAAACAAAAACAAAACTAAAAACCAAATCAACAAATAAAACCCATGTTTTTATCAGGATCTACCACATATTTCCTCCTACACATCAACACCTCAGAAATACATACAGGGTTAGGTTTCAGCACTTTCTAAGTACCCTATCTCCTAAAGCAAAATACCATTTACACATATAGATCAAGCTATCCATTCATGCTAGGAAGCTTCTCTCCTATCTGTTCCTCCATGCTTTATACCCACATCTGAAGATTGAGAGCTAAGAATTATATATAATGTATATATAATTTATACTTGTGTATCTGTGTATGTGTATGTGTATGTGTATGTGCTAATGTGTTCACAGAGCTAGAAAAAGGTGTCAGTTCTCCTGGAACTGGAATTACATGAGGGTGTGTACTGCTTGTATTGGGTGGTGGTAAATGAATTCCAGCCCTTAGAAGAACACAAGTACTCTTTTATATTTAAACTTTACTATTTTTCACTATTTTATTTTGTGTACCAACCCCAGTTCCCCCTCCCTCCCTCCCCTTCTCCCAATCCCCCCCACCTCCTCCCTTCCCACCCCAAACCCATCCATTCCTAAGAGGGGTAAAGCCTCCCTTGGGAGACTACAAAGTCCAGAATATAACAGAGTCTACATCCAGTAAGTGATGGAAGCAGATGTAGTGACCCACAGCCAAGCACCAGGCTGAGCTCCTTGAGCTAAATTGAAGAGGGAGAAAGGGGAAACAGACAGCTGACTTCAGAGCACAGGAGCTCATGGACTCTGGCCTGGAGTTGAGGAACCTGCCCGGGACATACCTAGGTCCTCTGAATGTGGGTGACAGTGGCTTGATCTGTTGGGAGGCCCCTGGCAGTGGGGCAACAGGCACTCTGAATTGCTCACCCATCTCTCCAGTCCCATTGTTTTTGTAATTTTTTCAAACAAAGCATTTTTTTCATGAATGGATTTAGTTATAGTTTGAACAATTGTATGCAATAATAAAAGAAGATCTTCTTTCATATGGAGGCAAATGCACAAACAAAGGTGCTCTCATGGTTTCTCAAATAAGACATCATAATATACATTGTCTTTAAAAATACTTTTTTAAAATGTTGCAAAATATCAGTTTCCTGTAAGATGTCATATTAAGCTTGGAGTTGCTTAGATGACAGTAGCCAGATTCCTCAAATCCAACTGCTTGAGAAACACTTTCTTTAAATTATAATCACACCATAGAATTCTATTTTCCTGGATCTTGGATCTTGATTTTTTTTCCATGACATCTATCCAATTTTAAATCTTCTGTTCATCCATGTATGTATATATTGCATACTTATAGCCATCACTAAAATTGTGAAGGAAGGTTCCAAAATGAAGTTTGTGAGTGTGAGTGTGCATGCATGTTTCTGTGCATGAGTGTAAGCAAGCATGTATGTGAGCATGTGTGTGTGCATGTCAGTGTGCATGATTGTATGCATGTATGTTCATGTGCATGTGTGCATGCATGTATGATTGTTGTACATGTGTACATGTGAGTATGCATGTGTGTATGCATCCATGAGTGTGTGCATGGGCCCATGCAAGCATACATTGTGCATGTGTGGGCATACATGCATGTGTTCATGTGTGGGCATACATGCATGTGTGCATGTGTGCGAGCACATGTGTTCATGTATGCATGTGTACGGATAGTTCTTTTGCCTATATCATTGAACCGGACACCTGGAGGTGTAGGTGGGATTTTTATTATAGGGGGTTGCCTCTACCTCATAGGACTTGCCAACTAAAAGTGTATGTTGGGCATGCATTGTGTGGGCACTGCCTTCCTGGACCAGATAGCAAGCTGAAAGTTGATTGAGTTTGTGCATGGGTTTTTTGGAGAAAGTGTGCCCTTGTGTGTTTCTGAGTGTGTGTCTATGTACCTGACATTTATTATATGGCACGGTATACACACTGGTAAACTTGCAGTGTGTAGAATCTTTGGGTATAGGGGAAGAGGTACCAAGCAGATTCTGACACCTAGCCCTGAATAAACAGCTTTGGCTATAATGGAGTAAGAAAAATGGACCTGCCACAGAACTCTCTGACTTTCTCTTTATCTCTGTCTTTCTCTTCTTTCTTTTTCTGTGTATGTGTTTGTATACGCTTTGCTGTAGGGAGATGGACACCTATTAGGAGAAGCACATAGATGGTTGTATGTAAACAGGTATTTGATTGTGTGGTTGATAACTATGTGCATGGCTTCATATGAGTGTGTTTAAGTGTGTGACTGTGTACCTGGCATTTGGCTGTAGTGAGTAGTATATATGAATACTAGTAAACTTGCTGCAGGTTCTATATCTCCTGTTCTTAGTTCTCATTCTTCAGATGTGAGTATAATACATGGAGGAACAGATGGGGAGGAGCCTCCTAGCATGAGTGGATATCCTGATCTATATGTACAAGTTGTAATTGTGCTTTAGGGGATGGGGTATTTAGCAGGAGTTGAAACCTAACTCTTTATATATTTGTGAGGTTTTTTGTTTGGTAGGGGGTAGGAGAAAATATGTGGTAGATCCTGACAAATACATGGGTTTTTGTTTGTTTGTTTGTTTGTTTGTTTTTGTTTTAATTTTCTTTTGTTTCAATTTAGTTTAGAAACAAATAAGGAAGAAGGCCCAGGCCTTTCCCCAAATGATGTGCCAGAATTTGATGATCCCCAATCGAAGGCTGAACTCTTCAGCGGATTAGATAGGAGGTGGGATGGGGAGATCAATTGGGAAGGCATTGGAAAATAGCAGGGAGAGGGTTTGATATAAAAATATGATTGTTTCTAAACTAAACAAAAAAATTAAACAAAGCCATGTTTTGTATCAGGCTTTGGCTACAGAGAGGGGATACCCATCAATACCTGTAACTAGATTCCTTCGTAGGACATTAGTTATAGAAGAGGATACCTATTACAAATTTAAATCAAGTTGTGCCTTGGTGATAGGAGTTGTGGGTGAGTTTGTAATCATGAGAGACCCTGTATGGATGAGCTTTGCCTACAGGGAGGAATTAACATGAAGAACCAGAACTATACTACATATACCTATGTGTACCTCCTGAGCATTTTATCACTAGGTTTGGTGTAACTAGCAGTACTGATCAAGTACCCATGTTTGTGTATTGAACCTTTGGATTAGGGCATGAGGTAACTATCATAACCTGACATCTAGTCCTGTGTATGTGATTGTTTAAGAGAGGAGATGCCTAACAAAATCTGAAACATAGGCCTGACTGGGGATTCAGCAGTAAGGAAGGTGTATCCCAATGCTTATCAATTTGTGTATGTGCATGTGTGTGTGAATATATGTATGTATGTATGCATGCATGCATGCATGCATGCATGCATGTATGCCTAGTGTACTGCTTTTGGGGAAGGGTTATCTTGTAGAGTCTGACACCTTGCCATGTATGTATGTGTTTGTGTTTGTGTGTGTGTGAGCTTGTAGCACTCACACATGCATGGACACACACATACATACACACTTGCACACAAACACACACCAAAAGGTTAAGTATGAGGAAATAATATGTGTCCTCTTCCATACTGCTGAAGCCCAACAGTCAGCACTATGTTTCAGGTTCTGTTAGGCATCTCCTCTCTAAAGCAGATCACACAGGATACCTAATAGACCTGACATCTCTCTGTGTGTGTGTGTGTGTGTGTGTGTGTGTGTGTGTGTGTGTGTGTATCTATATAATTTGTCTTGACAGCTAGTTATGTGTGTGTGGGATTTGTCTGTAGCAGGGGGTGTCTAAAATCATATCTAGGTGTGGTATATGTGTGTGTGTGTGTGTGTGTGTGTGTGTGTGTGAGTGTGTGTGTGTACTGTTATAGCTGCTCTTGACAGTTAGTTGTATGTGTGAGATCTGTCAGAGAGGGCCTGCCTAAGAGGACACTTATATATGAGTGTGGGTGTGTGTATTTGTATGTGTGTGCTTTTGAGTGTGTGTCCGTGCATGCGTGTGTGCGTGTGTGTGTGCGTACAGGTATTTTGGTGGCTGGTAGGAATGTCCACACATGACCTATTAACACTATACACCATAATGTGCCACTGTTGCTTAGGAAGTGGTTAATGTCCAGCAGGCCCAGTAACTAACAGTACAGATTGAGACCCAGCAGTTTGAGTAGCACAGGAAGGGGTCCAGCAGAACCTGATGCTTGGCAATACAGATATGTTCAGAAGAAGGGTGTCTGGCATTGCTAATTCCTACCAAGTCTGCAAAGCCTGACAGCAAAAGAAGTTTACAGGATGATGTGACAGGTGATAATGTGGGGTAGAAGGACAAAGAAACTTGATAACTAAAAGTGGATGTGTGGTCACAAGGGTGGTGTTATATCCAATGTGTTTGATGAACAGAGGGTGCAGAAGAAAAAGGGCTCCAGTTGGGCTCCAATGCTAGCTTATGGGTGAACTGGTATCCATCAAGATCAGATAAGCCATATTGTAGTAGGTCTGCAGTGTTTAATATGATTTCTGGGAGTGTTTGACACCTCTGAGTGTGTGTGAGGGTGTTAAGGAGTTAGCACAGCCTGAGACCTAACAGGGAATGTTGGTATCTATGGGGTGATATGTGTTTTTCAGAGTCTACAGCTAGCTTTGTAGGATTTGTCATGGAGTGTTGGAATTCCTAGGATAACTAACAACTGTAGCTATGTAGATATGTCGTATCCAGTGGGTAATGATAATTACATTGTGGATTGTGACGGTGCGGTGTGATATTCAAGGGAGCCTGGAATCTGGTAGTATGTGTGTAGAGATTCAGTGGTGTCAGGGTGTCAAGTGGGGCCCAATAACAGTGTATTTAGGTACAGTGGTGAGATACTGTGCTGCATGGTCTGATAAGAGGCAGTTAATGTAGGTGACATTCAGAATCAGACCTAGGAGTAACATCTAGGGTGTGTCTGAGGATTTTGTTAGCATTGTCAGATACCTAACAGACAGTTAGTTTGTGGTTTTGTGGAACGCCGTAAATTACCAATAATGAGAAGTGTATTGGAGGCTGTGGTGTGTGTGTGTGTGTGTGTGTGTGTGTGTGTGTGTGCCCTTAAATTGACATTGTATGTAAAGTGTTAAAAGAGGGAGGGGCATGCATCACACATGGAATTAGCTAGGTATAAGGCTCTGCTGATCTCCTAATTTGACGATGCCATATACTACAGCACTATTAACATATTCAGCTGGACTTCTCATCTCCATACCACACTGAGGTATCAGCCCTCATCACACCACACACCATACCTCCACCTTTCCATGGTCACCTAATATAAAGTGCCTCGTTAAATGTCTTATTCTCCCTAAACCACAGATAAAATGGAAGGTTTTAGACCCTGAAAATTTCTGACACTCTCACACTATTTATCCTATCAGCAAGCGCTCACATTTTGTGCAAGCTGTCAAGTTTTGTAGGAGATGGCCTGATTCAAACTTCCATCAAGAATACCTGATAACTAGCAGTGAATATGGGTGGCATCACTGGTGTGTGTATCAGGGCCTCATTCCTAAGGTGTAGAAGAGGGGTAGCAAATTGTATCCATCATCCCCCATTCTAGACTTTTAGGTATGAGGACCTGATACACATACCATTGATGACACCTATATTCATTGCTAGTTATCAGGTCTGGTTGATATCCTCTCCCTGGCTACTACAAGCTCACATACACTGACCTCGCTTCCATCACAAATGCACAGCCAGGCTGTGGTAAGGAATAGTCCTGCATGGCCTATTAAATATTAGTGGGCACTGAGTGTCAATGAGGAGTAGTTTTTGTCCAGTGAGGCCTGAGAAGTGACTCTGTAGGTGGGATGTAGGAGGGTGTTCTAACAGGCTTTGATATAGATTGTATGGTTGGCTTTATAGTTGGAGTGCAGCAAGGCCTGACATGGAGAAAATTACGTGGGGTTGTTGGGGAGCTGCTTCTGATATGACCTAGTGTATTTGGGGAGGTGTGAGGGGACAAGTGACAATTAATAGCAATGATGTTTGAGCATAGCTGCAGGGAAGGGCCATGTCTGTAAGGTCTTCCCTCCTACTGGTGTGTGTGTGGGGCGGGAAGATGCATCCTGAACTGATATTTAGTAATGCATGTAGACTTTGATATATGAGTATGTGCAGGTAAATTAAAGTATCAGGTAAGGCCTGAATACTAAATGTCTGTGTAGTTTGTGGGCTGCAGGTGTCCATCAGGCCCTGACATCCAGCTGTTTCAGGAAATATGGAGGGTTTAGCACAGTCTGGGTGTGAAATATTCATTGCAGGGAAGCAGGAGGATGTTGTGGTCTGCATGGGTTGACTACTAGTAGTGTGTATGGAACAGGCATAGGAGTGTGCAGCTCTAGGCTTTCTGGGCTGAAGGAGCAGCTGCAAGGAGACTCACCAGCTCCAGCAAATCCCATCTTTCCTATGCTCAATCTCCCTTTTACATTGGGCTGATGTATTTAAGAGCCAAAAGCAAAGCAGACAGAACTAGCAGTCTGGATAGAGTTCAGTCAGCATCTTCCACAGTAATCTTGATAGAGTTCAATTCCACATCTTCACAGTAATCCTGAGTGTCAAATGGGTGTACAAGAGACCTGAGCAGAGCACTTCATCCTGTCTGCCTAGACATTCCCTTCATGCTGCCTAGTGTTGAATCAACATCTTGTTGTTTCATGGGGAAAGAGAGCGTGCAGACTTCCTTTAGATGTCATTGATTGCAGTGTCCTCCATCCATTTTCCATCTTCTGTATTTTCTTGACTGAAGGCATCAGAGCTCATAAGAACAAAATTCATTTTTGTAGTTGTATGTGTCCTTCTCCATATGAAGCAGAACTTATACTGATGTCTTCTATAACACGTGAACTTTGCTGTGTTTGCATCTGCAGTCAGCTGTTAGATTTGAGATTTAGTTCAGTTTCTAACAGTTCCTTATTTTTGCTTTTGCTAACTTGTCCTGAAATCCTTAGAGACAGACCATTTTCTCTGCCTTGATTTCCTGGGTGCTTGTGACAAAAATCAGATTACACGATTTAGGTGGGTCAGTGACTGGGATTTGATTCCATGTGTCCAGTCTCTGTTCCTCTCTTGTCCACTTTATGGATATCTGAGACTTTGCATGATGTTCCAGAACAAGAAGTGTGGAGTCTGCCATCTCTTCTAGGATTAGGTGTGAACATATGTTCTTAAGGCATCAGTGACTGCTGTTGAAGAATAGGGTTATCTGAAAGTTTATATTCCTTAGAATTCCACAGACATCATATGTGTCTTGAATTATGTGTCTTGTCAATTAGTGTATATTCTGTTAGAGTTCTTCTTCAATATTTCATATTGGTTCTTTTGTACAAAGTCTCTAGCCAACACCTGAAAGTACAGTACAAGTGGACAACTTCAAGTACACCTTCTCCATGTAATTGGTGGCCTAGGATACAGGGTCCATGGACACTGAATCTCATGCAATCTAGTCTAGGTGTCATGTAGAGATTCACACTGGCTTCACAATGAATTGCTGAGGCTCATTTGTAATCTATTCAGGCAGGTTTCTGGGTTATCTATTAGGAAAGAAAGCTATAAGTTATCTTTTTGGACTGTAAAAATATACACAATTTCACAAGGTGGTGGAGATTCTACAATAACACATCCACTGGGATATTTTGTCAAATGGAATCCTCTTGTCATCCCCACATCTAGAATTGTGAGGGGTGGTTGTGGCTACAAGCAGGCAGAAGGGCTTTTCATTACCCTTCAGAGTCTGTACTGTGTGTGGCGTCGCTGAGATCCTCAGGAGCTCAATAAATTACCTAATAGTTTTTCACCATTGCCAAGAGAGTTAAGTGTGCAGATCCTCTGGTCAGGATTCCCTGGGGTATTTGCTTCAGTATCTGGGCAGGCACATGCAAGAGATATAATATTATAGACAAATGTAAAAGCTGCCTGAGTGTTACACTTTCTCCAAACAAGAACCTCTGTCTAGCAGGTTTAATTTTAGTGTAATTCAGGGACTCAAGACACAGGTATAATGCCATTGTCTTCCAATATGACCTTCCCTTGATCAGTATCAATAGGGTCTCTTCAGGGATGCCTGATTTCAGAAATTAATTTCTGGTGTTTTCCCTGTTACTTTGCAGAAATCAAAGGAACAAAGGGGGAAAAGTATTTTACCAATAACATGTCTAAACATAGGCACACCGCTTCCTGTTTTCCATCTCAATCTTCTATCCAAATTAGACAGGATACATTCTTGGTGAAATTGAGCTTCCACAAAAGTTCCTGTTCAAAAGACTCTGCAAAATTAGGAGAGAAAAGATGGCCAATAAGAGATCTGGAGTTGACCTATGAGCCTCCAGTTGACCTACCCATACCATACTGGTCATCATGGTAAGGTCAATAGGCAAGTGGATGTAATTTTATATAGTGTCCCAAACAAGTACATTATGTCCAAAAGAGCATCTCATGGGACTCATCTGTATTTGAACAGGATACCTGTAACAGCTTTGGGATGCTGTTTAGGAACGTCTTGTTATAGGTAGCTGGTACTGATTACCCTTGCTAGTACTCTGTCCAGCAGAAATGGAGTGAAGGAGAGTGGTGCTGGTAGTGGGGTGCCTCAGCTAACTTTTGTGCCCTCAGAAGAAAAGGCTCAAGGCTGTAAGGTGCTTTTCATAGCAGGGATACACAATGTTCCCCTCAGATTCAAGGCAAATATTATTAGTACACAGAAATAAACACCACATCTGTTCATAGATTTGCCTTCTTAACCACAAGCACCTGCGCCTGGAGGAGGTGATATTCTTAGGTTAACTGTCCTAGGTTATACTGAGCTGGCCATAACATCAAGTTTCCCTTTTCCAGATGCTGGATTTAGTAAAGAACCTCAGGACAAGCTAGCCTTTGTAGTCACCCAGTGGTATAGAGGAGCTACACCCAAGTAACCAAGAAGCTGAGTACCTGAGCTTGTTTTCCTTGAAAGGCTGTGTCTACCCTAGTGCTTGTGATTACTCATCCCAAGATAGAGTATGTAAATGGTCAGTTTCAGAGAGGCAGCTCTCCCATATAGATGTAAGAAGATCTTCACCCTTTCCACACAAACTCTTCCTCCTTAATGATTCGGGGATAGAGGTCATAGGGGAAAGATGCTCTGCTTGTGTCAAGTTATGCCAAGATCTCTCTGGATTCATATATCTGTTGTGTCTCATTATGACTTTGCCTGTCTGCATCTTGAGCTCAATGGCGAATTTCCCTAGGATTGAATAAGGCTGGCTTAAGCAGCCTTATGTTTATTTGTGTGTGGACTAGTGTCAAGGATAGACAAGTTCACAGGAAGATCTCTCATACAACAGTACTACATTGGTCGTCTCTGTGCTGTCTTTACCATATGACACCAACAAATAAGTCTTAGCATTCAGTCACTTCTGAGTAGTGGTTTCTCATTGCAGAGAGCAGTGATCTGGTTCATGTGTGTCTATGACATCACCAAAGACAACTTTAACAGGAGGACACCCAGGTAGATAGCATGGGGTAACCATAAATCCACGGTTACATGGCTCTGTCTGGGTCTGTCCTCTGATATGGGATCTAAATATAAAACAAACAGTTCCAAGACTATGGACTCAGTTGTGTGTCTACTATGATCCAAGACAACCAAGCAATACCCACCTTCCGAAGTGGAACAATATCTCAGCATTACATCCACTTTGGTACCCATTCCTTCCAGCTTGCTGTCTTCTTCCTCTATGGAGACAAATAAGCTTCTGACAAATGCCCCAAGTAGGGCCCCTTCACCAAGAGCTAGACTAAACAAGCAGCATGCAATGGGTCTGTGACTCCTGTGAGGAGAGGGCCAAAAGGATATATGCAGACTGCAAACAGAACAGCAGCAATGGGAGGTAGAGGGAGAAGGAAGGTCACCTCTCCCCCAGTTTGAGAAAACTTGTCACTTGGAACTAGTCTTGGGGAAAGAAGAAGAATGAGTATTCCTGAGGAATATCCATGAATATTGGCTCATTGGGACTTCTAATTCATGGGCACTATTGAGTTGAATTTTGGCACAAGGCTTCAGTCTAAGAAGACTGCTATGGAAGGCCATCCATGGGACATAGCCTTGTTAAATATTGTTTTTTTATGGAGAATCCTGTGGTAGATGATGTCTTACCTCCTCCCTTGCTGGACTTCTCTCCTGGGTTAGTGGGCATATTACCATCTTCCTCCAGAGCTCCCACTTCAGCAGTCTCAGTCAGACCAGGAAAATTCCAGCCCCATGTCTCAACCTTCATACAGCCTTATCATTTCCAAAGATAATGATATATTCAAGATATAGTCTTAAGAACTTTGAAATATATAGTTCAGATTTTGTCACTTATTTCTTCCTGGGTCATCAGTTTATGAGTGGTTTCTCTCCTGACACTCTTCCCTAGCATTTGGAGTTTTCTTTGCCCAAAACCCTTGATTCCCTCTTATTCTTTCCTATTTTAACTAATTCTTGCTACCTCTGTAACCTCTACTTCTTTTCTATTGCTGTCCACCTTCAGCTAAATCATTTCATGCTAATGGTTGTGGTGGTTCTATGGGACTGTTCCTTTAGAATAAGATTTGCTAATTTTTCATATTCACTATTACCAGGTGTTGTTTTCTGGAGACATTAGAAGATACATACATTAATAAACGCAGGGATACATCTTGGGCAACTCATGTAGCTGAGTGTGTTCTACTGCACTACTCTCCAATTATACTGTTTCCACTTCTTTCTGAGAATCATGGCTTTTCTTTGAGGCTGGAAGGCAGCAGTATAGTAATCTTAGAAAATTTCCAGATCTCTTCTTAACCCTTTTCCATCCTCTGGATAGATGGCTGGTAGATGTTGTAGTTATGTTTTTAGGTGGGACATCATCACAGTTGTTCTTGGACGTTGTCTGAAGGTATGGTCTCTGGACTTCAGTTTGGTTTTCTGGAGAGGCATGTTCCAAGCTGTTCCTGAATGTTCCCTGAACTGAAGGTCTTTGTATATCATTTACATTTTCATAAGGGATATTGTTACAGGTGTTCTTGAACATTTCCTGAAGGGATGATTTCTGGATTTCATGTATGCCTTCAGGAGGGATATCATCAAAGCTTTTCTTGATTGTTGGCTGAAGGAATGATCTCTGGATCACACTTACGCCTTCTAGAGGGACATCCTGAAAGTGGTTTTTAGATTTAGCCAACAGAGAAAATCTCTGGATGTTGTAGGTCACTTTGGTGTTCACAGAGTGATGTACCTCCATGTAACTCCTCAAAGGGGGTGTACTCAGATTGTGTGTGGCATTGTTGGTGGTGTTCAATTCATGAGGTGGCTCATAGGAGAAATTATTAGAAGAATATATGCTTTCAGAGGACAGGGATCTTGAGCTTGACAACTTGCAAATTATACTGTCCACTTCCAATTTTCTGCTGTTGACATACATGACCTTCCGAGTGAATTTAGGGGCTGGTGGAGGATATTTGATTTCCTTCTGATGGCAGCACAAAGTGTCAAGCATGCTCATGCTTCTCATCTGCCTCTTCCTTGATCCGTCTTTTTTAAGCACCTGGTGTTCCTCCAGCATGGTGGGTAGAACAAGCTCACTCAGTCTCCTCTGAGAAGGAACTGTAATGAGAGATTCAGCTGGGGTTGTAATAACACAGGCTGGCAAGAACTTCCCAGCATATTTAGAGTGGTCCAGGTGTGACTTGTGGTTTAAAATTAAATATGTGGCCATGATATTATTGAATTTTTTCTCCTGCAGACAAACATTAATGTCCTTGGGGTCATAGCCCATATTCCACATAGCCACAACAACACTGGGATTCGGCTTGTTACTGAGTGCCTCTGAGGGATGGGAAATATTCCTAAATTCTTCCTTTGCCTTGAGCCATTGGTGTTGCCTAATTTCACTAATCTTGGGCCTATGTTCAGGTTTCACAGTTAACAACTGCACAACTATATCTGCTAAGGTTTCTGAAAGTGAATAAGGGAGGTGATACTTGGGATCCAGCATCTCCTCCTTCATTTCTGTGTAGGTCTTGGATTTGAAAGGAAAGGATGCTGTCACCATTGCATATAAAACCACTCCCATGCTCCAGATGTCCACTGCACTGGCATCATATTCTGCTTCAAAGAACAGCTCAGGAGCACAATATTCAAGGGTACCACACAATCCCTTGGTGCCCTGGCCAGGGATGACTCGGGTGGCTAGGCCAAAATCGCAAAGCTTGATGTTCCCTTTGCCATCCAGCAGGATGTTGTCTAGCTTGATGTCTCTGTGTGCAATGCCATTCTCATGGCAGTAGTCAACTGCACACACTACCTGTGCAAACATGTGCTGGGCCTGCTCCTCCTGCAGACGGCCCTCCCTCTCAACATGGCTCACCAGATCTCCATGAGCAGCATGTTCCATCACCATATAGGTGTATTCTTTGGTGTTGATGACATGGAACAACTTGATAATGCTTGGGTGGTTCAACATTTTCAATAGGTCGATTTCTGTTTTAATACTCAAGTCATTCTTTGTTCCATTTTGCAGGACCTTGATAGCAACTTGCACTTCTGTGTGAAGGTGGTAAGCTAGCTTCACCTCAGCAAAGGTCCCTTTGCCAAGGGTCGTGAGGATGACATAGTGATCTGTCAGGGTCTCCTCTTCAGAAGCACTGGCCTTCAGGTCCAGCTCCATGGTCACCTCCTCACTGGTCTTGTTAGTGAGAGCCTTGTTAGTCTCCATGACAACACCAACTGCTAAAACAGACTAAAATCAAAGAGAAATAGGTCTTGAGTAAAGTTTATAGGTTTTAGTTTCTACATGGAGAACTGACAATGTCTGAGTCACAGAAAAATAAAAATAAACTGAACTGAAAAAAAAAACAACAACACTGATGCTGAGAGTTCAGTCTAATCTTAATCTGATTAAATAGATGATAAAGAACATTTCAAATGCATAATTGCTTGATTGTTGATAAGGGCAAACAAAATAGACCCTAGCTTATTAAAAAGTGATTATGTAGGACAAAACACTTTATATCTATAGCCAAACTATGGTGCTGTAACAGCAAAAATCGATGGAATGTAAAAATTATTTGGTAGTATTATTATTGCAACTTATAGGGGTTTCCATTTTGATATGGAGATGATATCATATATATATATATATGTATGTACATATATATGTGGGTGTGTGAATGTTTTTGAAGATGAAAATGTATTAATAAATCTATGCATACCAAATCATTCCATCACCATTCTTGGGAATAATTTTTTTTGTTTGTTCAATACGAAGTTGTCAATAACTTAAACAATGGAAATTATGTAATGGTCAATACTTCAAGTACTTTATAATGAAAGTATAGAGTACAAATAGTAACAGAGAATCAAAATTCCTGAAGAAATAATTCAATCACAGGGAATAGTTAGAATCATGGTAAGAATATAACAAAAGTTCTCCTATGCTGAGGGAACGAAATGCAGTGTTTTTCAAGAAAAAGATTTTCATTACCTAATTCTAAAGTAATAATTTAACAACCGTTCCCAAATTTACCTGTTCCCAAATTGCATGTTTTAGTCAGACATGATTTGATGAATATGATGATATCACATTTGTAAACAGTATATGCAAAAGTGATCTTTAAATAATTAGAAAATCGTACTGTATTAGTAAATAGTCATTTGCTTCCATGAAAACTCACATCATAGAACATTTCTCAGAAATCCAAGATATCTATCATATATTTTAAGCCATGTATACATTTAAAACTTATTTTGAATTTATTTATTCTTTCAATGGTTTTGATAATTTCATACATGTTTATGCAATTTATATTTTTTAAATTCTACTTCTAATTTATTTTGAGATCTCACAGTGTTTCTTTGAGGGAATATAATATAGGTATAATATTTCCCGATAACATGATAAATATGAATAATGATAATATCCCAAGGTTTCTTTGTTCTCCATAGAGTGATAAGGCTATGAGTAAAAGCTCCATAGAGTGATAAGACTATAGAGTAAAAAGGCTATGTAGGAGGTCAAATTGCTGGTTTTTTAGTGGTTTTTATTCCTTTCCATATATTATACCCTGACCATATTTTTTCCTCTTTCCTCTCTCTCAAACTTTCCTTTCTCTTTCCCAGATTTTCCTCTCTCTACATCCCCTCAGAAAATTTCATGATTCCCAGGAACATCAACTAATCATGGTGTAATATTCAACTATAGGGCTGGGCAACACAGTAGATAGGAAGAGATAGCATAAGTAGCCCAAAGAATCAATGACTACCCACTTCTCTAGTAGTGGGATTCCACTATTAGGAATCCCACAATAACATCAGACTACTTAGCAATAACATATATGCAGAGGTCCTGGATAAGACACTGTATAGGCTCCCTGATCCCTGAGAGCACCCATGAGTACCATTCATTTTCTCTGTGGGCAATGTTCCTGTGCTGTCCCAGAACTATATGGTTCTTCTGATTTTTATTATGGAAGTATTTTTAAAATGTATACTGTCATAAAATGGAAAGCTGGAGCAAATGGCAAATTTCTAATCTTGTGTATCCAACCAAAACTAAAAGAGTTTATAAAAATCAAAAGCAGATTAATAATGAGAAACATAATTCAATATTCATTTAAAGAAATATCTTAAGAAAATATTTTGGTTCCGTGACATGATCAGGTTCTATTACAATGAATAGCTGAACAATGTCCCCAGGAAAACCCCCAAATTTCACATATACTGCTATGACTATTGATTGTATGGAACCTTATTGTTGTGTCTTATTGCTGAAAACACACTCATGTATAACCACCAACACAGAAAACTTGAGTTGGTGCATACCTAGATGATTCACGACTACTGATTCACAATCATGACACAACAATGCTGTCTACATTCTACTGAGGAAGGAAGACAATCATCAATATCACCCATCTACAAACTCTATGTTATCAGTGAAACATTTGCAAAATAGAGAGATACCATAGTGGCATAAATTCAATGTCAATAACCAACCACTTTTGATTGGTTTATTCCAGGAGATAGAAGACATAACTGACACTGCTAATGTGTCCAAGAAGCTGAGTAGATAGGTCATGGGCCAATGAGCAAACCTGACACTATTATCCTTCTAAAGGGATATAGTGATAAAATGACTCTTGATGACATACTGCTATACTGAGAAATTAACTTTTAAAACATCCCACACCAATGACACTCTTTTTTTATAGGATGTAGAACTAACATATAGACACACAACAGTGTACAAAGGGTGACTTTATTACTCTCAATTTAAAAAGGGAGGGCTTTAAGAAAAATTTCCCTTGAAGTTCAGGAGCTATTGAGAAGAGGAAAGATACTAGGAGCCAGAGGTAATAGATGATTCCAAGGAAGCAATGTATTCCAGAAACAACAGGACTGATGAACACAGGAACTCACATAGACTGTGGCAATACATACAAGCATACAAAGGTTCAAAGCAGATGAGGATTCTAGCAATGAAAAGGGGAAGTAGAAACAGGGTTCCATGCCTAACCAAGGACACATTTGAAATTGTTTCTTGATTGCAAAGGAACAGTAAGTTTCCCCCAGTGAATTCTCACCAGGCATCTTAACTAATCCTTTTGGCAGGACCCATAATGGGGTTATCATTGGCAAATACATAAATCAATTCAATAGAATAGGTAGACTTTAGTGCTCATTTTCCTTTTTGTGCACATTTTATCATTTTATAGGTATAGATTGCTGGTTATTTGGTGTTTGTGTTTTATTTTTTTTAATAGAAAGAGAGAAAGACCATAGTAGTAGATAGGTAGGGAGGTAAAGAGTTTATGGGAGCATTTGGGCAAGGGGGAAAATGATCAAAATAATTTTACAAAAGAGTATCCCTCCATGGAGAATGGGCTCCCAAAGCCCATTCATAAACTAGGGATAATAACTAGTTCCACTACTCGGTGCTGTGTAGGCTACTC
The DNA here is from genome assembly GCA_030556225.1 of Cricetiscus sungorus. Classification (NCBI taxonomy): domain Eukaryota; kingdom Metazoa; phylum Chordata; class Mammalia; order Rodentia; family Cricetidae; genus Cricetiscus; species Cricetiscus sungorus. The sequence continues at coordinate 30,424,679 of JANBXA010000600.1, read as the reverse complement.
AGGCCTTCCCACTGATATCCATGTTCAGGGTGCCCAGTTCAGTTTAGGCAGATTCCTGTCCTTTTACTGGAAGCTTTTACTTTAATGAAAAGACTGCCAAAAAGGACTGATATCTGGCTTGTATTTGTGTTGGAACTTTTAGCTCTAGAGGAAGGAGTACTTAGCAAGGGCTGAATATGTGGGACTTAGGCTATGCAGGAGAAAATAGCTGGAAGAAACAGACACAGCAATGTATTGTGTGAGGATTTTGGTTACAGAAGGGGGAGACAGCTAGTACAGCTAGTAGGACCATCACTGGGGTGACAGAGTAGGGCTTTGGTTGAATGGAAGGATATCTAGCATTAAAATACTGATACCTCATTCTACTTAGCAGGAATATAAAATTCTCTCTCTCTCTCTCTCTCTCTCTCTCTCTCTCTCTCTCTCTCTCTGTGTGTGTGTGTGTGTGTGTGTGTGTATGTATTTAGTGTATTTATAGTTACATTATTTGTTAGCTAGAATTAACCTCACACAACCTCCTGTGTGTGTGTGTGTGTGTATGTATTTAGTGTATTTATAGTTATATTATTTGTTAGCTAGAATTAACCTCACACAACCTCCTGTGTGTGTGTGTGTGTGTGTGTGTGTGTGTGTGTGTGTGTTGTATAGAAGAGGTGAATCAGACCACTACAATGCATGGGGAATTTGTGGCTGTAAGGCTGAGACCACCTTAAGGGACATGACATCTAGTCCCAGGTAGAGTGCTTTGGAGGGTAGGGAATAGGAAATGTGTGTGTGTGTGAGAGAGAGAGAGAGATTGGGGAGTGTCAAGACTATTGGTGTACCCAATACCTAGCTTTGTCTCTCTTGCCCTCATGCTCTTCTGTTTCTACCTCCTCTTCTTCTCCCTCTTCACATTTCTCTCCTTCACCTTCTTCCTCTCCTATGTGTTTGTGTGTATATAATTTGGCTATTCTGGATTGGAAACTCAGCAGGTCTTTAAGTCTAGTTGTATATGTCAATTTGTCAGTATATGATGCTGAATGTGATACTTACCAATGTGTACATGTTTGAGGATTTCAATGTGAAAGGGAAAAGTCAGGACCTGACATACAGCTTATAGTCTTGTGTTTCTGTGCAGGGACATAGACAAATCCTTTGTTGTTCTGTGCCTTTTGTGCAGGGAGGTCCCAGACAGCAAGCATTTCACCACACTACTCATCTAAGATTGTGAAAATAGAAATGGTCTGCTTTGCATTGTTTTTAGTCTGTTCTAAGTGAAGGGATAATCATCAGTATCTGTGCACTATAATGTGATTGATGATTACCTAAAATGTCATCATAGAGCCTTCATCATGTTGTTGATGGAAGCAGAAGCAGAGATGCACGTCCAAGCACTTTGTCAAATTCCTGATATCCAGATGTAGAGAGGGAGAAGTGATGAGAAAAGGTGTCAAGAACATGCTTGGGAAACTCACAGATAAAGCTGACCTGAGCAAGTGGGAGTTCAAGGACCCCAGTCTGACATCTGGGGAACCAGCAAAAATTGAACCAACACCCTGAATGTGGGTGTCAGTTGGGGGCCTTTGGCAGTGTTTGGGACCTCTGGCAGATGTATTTGTATTTATGGCTATTGCACTAATTGGCTTTGGGAGCCCATTCCTTATGCAGGGATATTCTTTCAGGATAGATACATGGTGAGGGCCTAGGTCCTGCCCCAAATGATTGTACAGACTCTGATGATCCCTCGTGGGAAGCTTTACCCTCCTCGGGTAATGGACACGGTTTGGGATTGGAGATTAATTGGGGCCATGGGAGGTTGGACAAAAGGGAACTGGAATTGGTTTGTAAAATAAGATGTTTTATCTTATTTTAATAAGAAAAATTATGAAATAAATTGAAAAATAATTGTTTTCAATTAATAAAAATTCATTTAAAAAGATTTTCAGTGATGAAATCTGATATGAATGTATTCATGTATGCATTATACCTGACGTTTAAAAGGAATTACATTAATATTTCCCTAACTACTCATAAGGGAGAAAAAGAGAAACTTTCCAACAAGCTCAACAAAGGAGCATCCTGCCAGACCTGGTGTTTGAGCTATCCTTCTTGATCCCAGATGTTGGAAAAAGAGCACTGACCTCCACCCATGAATTTTCCTCTGACATCCAGAAGTAGCATATGCACATAAACAACAAAGAGTAAAATAAATAAGTAGAACAAAGGAACCCCAAATGTAAATATGCAGAGACTATAACATATCAATTGATGTTCCTAACTATGACAATCCTTATTGAAATCACTTGAAACTTTCATCAAGCTAAAAGAACATAAAGGCCATGTTCATGCTCAAGATGAGTTCATGATAGAAAAACAGAAGGGCAATTCTAATGTAAAAATTGGCAGATAAAACATGGGAGAGAAGGGCACTGGCAGTGAGGTCACATGCATTTAACCCCAGCACTGAGGAGGCAGAGGCAGTCAGCATTGAGGAAAACCTGGTCTACAGAGGGAGAGTCAAGACAAGTTTCAAAGCTACAGAAAAAAAAAATACCCTCTCTCAAAACCAAAATAAATAAATAAATAAATAAATAAATAAATAAATAAATAAATAAATAAAAATAAACCGAGAGAATGAAGATAGGTGACTAAGGACGACAAGGAATAAAACAGCAGTCTCACTGTGATGGTCCACACTGTTCTGGGAAGCATCCTGGTGTGTTGCAGCCTCCACAGACTCTTTAGAAAAAGGAGTGATGTACAAAAAACAGGGTTGTTTATAATCCAGGCTCAGGTTTCTGAGAGTCACCCAGTATGAAGAAGGTCTAGTGACCCATTCCAAACTCCCAAGTCTTGGACAAAGAGAGCATTCTGGCCCGATAAACTAGTTGTGAAAGACAGCAGCTAACATGGCTGTACCTGGTGTTGCTTGAGTTGATCATAAAATCGTCTTCCAAATTCGCGGCTTGAAGCACTAACTGTGCGCACTACCTCTGGCACTTGTGTCTGTGAAGTGAACGCTCTGCCTTCACTCACAAGACTGGCACCAACTGTCTCTTGACCACCTACCTCGTGCTATGTGTGCATCCTGATCTGTGTCCTGATTGGTTACGGGTACAGAAATGAGCCAATCAAATTGAGACGCCAATCAGGATTCCTTGATTGGTCAGTTGAAGTCAAATAGCAGCCTACCTGCACTGCAGGTGGTGGTCCTGTGAGAGCAGGTTTAGAGCACAAGGCTTTGCTGGTTCTGTGCCTTGTGTGCACTTCCCAGGCAGTATGCGTCTCCCCACACTTCTTCCCTTCCAGGGACTCATTTAAGTCATGAAAATAGACTTGGTTTCTGAAGGTCCCATTTGTGTTTGGACTGTTTCAACTCTGTCCTGAGTGCCACAGTAATCGGGCAGTATCTGTGCACTGGTGACTTGTGATTACCCATAATTGGAACATCAACAGGACTTGAGAAATATCTACCTTTACAGAACTAATAGAAACCAAAAGACAGGGTTCTTGTGTCTGAAAATCCTCAACTGCATGCTGACATTTCACTTTGAAGCTCCTCACTATCTTTTTGTTATAGCTTAGGTCTGTGTTAAATCCTTTACTTTGTAAATTTGAAAGTTATATCATCAACTAGTCATGTCTTATCATATCTTCACTAGTCTTCATCAGCCTGAAATTAAAACAATACAAATATAACCAAACCAAACCAAACCATTATTTTCAACATCAATTTTCCCTTCCTTGCACTGCTATTGTGATGAACCATTCTAATCCAAAATTTTCTATTTCTCAGTTGTAACCACTTCCACAATTAAATCTATTAGTATGTTTTCTCATACTTTGGGAAATCACTGTAAATTCCTTGGTAAACTAAAACTCAAATTTCTGGATGAAGATTTTATATTTCCTCAGTATTACTGCCTCACCTGCAGCTAATTCTTTGAAGATAGGTTGGGTTTTTGTGTGTTTTTGCAAAAATTCACACATGAATAATCCATATAATCTCTCTTGCCAACTTCCTTCCCTCTTGTGACTCAGCTTATTCCTAGTACTCCTCAAAACCTGAATCTTTTAATGAGGTAAATGCATGTACATGTATGATTTTATGCACATACAGACACACTTGTATTTCTAACCTACTGAGTACATTTACCTCTGTTCATTCCTATGAGTTTGCAGACCAGACGACTGTGGTCCAAACAACCTAGTGAGAGCTTCTTAGAGAAGTCTGATTCTCCTGTCTCCACAGGTATTGATAACCTGTAACGACTCTGGAGGTCCATGTGGTAATGTCCCTGTCTGCATTTGCATTTGAACTGCTGTTGTCATATTTGTCTTGTATTTGTATCCACATCATTGAGAGGCAGACCTAGCTTGCCCCATGAAAGAACGAAATGCAGATTCATCAGTCTAGATTTAGCATGATATATTATGTTCTCTGTCTTTTGACCAGTTATGGGTCCATAATAGTCTGGTTTTCAAAAGAAAGGTGCTTTGATGATGGGTAGGTGCTATACTTATCTGTGGGTACAAGCATATACATTTGGAATACAGTTAGATACTGCATTGGTTTAGGAACATGGAAGTAGTAGTTTTCTTCTACTGTCTAGTCCACAACTTCCCAAGCCAAAGGTAGTTGCCTAACTTTCCAATACCAGACTTGTATTCCCTTAGACACATATGTAGTGAGAGCAGGAACTTCTAATTAAATGTAAGGTTTTCATTTTTTTTTTCCAGATATGAGCTCAGTAGTTATATCACTGAAGAGGAATGGATACTTCCTTAGACTTCTCACTGGAATAGAACAAGAGTAGAACATCATCCTGGGCACATGGAACACTTCAAAACAACAAGAAAAATAAACAGCCAGAGCTGGTTGTTGAGCACATAAGCAGCCATGGGAAGAATTCTGAGTACCACATGCATCAGGATTAGTGGTATATACCTGTAATCCCAGCTCTCATGGGAGGTAGAAGGAACAGAAGTTCAAGGTTATGCTTAGCTGCATAGAGAGTTTGGGGTCAGACTGTGCGACTGGAAACTGTGCTTCTAAATAAATGGACTTATTTAAATATGTAAAATTATGGAGCATGACTAGGTCAGATGATTATGAATACACTTATCTGATGTGTCAATGCATGGCAATGACACAGCTTCTACCTTCCTAGCATGAGTTACCAACTTAGATTTCACAACATCTAGGAGTGGGAATAACTGGGCAGTGGTCCATTAAGTGAGGCTTTCGTGTGGTGATTGCTGATTTTTTGATGCAAAGTTCATGCCACATAAAACATGCAAGATGCAGCCATGCCACCTTTGACAGATGTCAGTGATGAGCAATTACCTGTCAAAAATAGATCCAGATCCAGGGGCAAGAGAAGGTATCTTAGGTAATTGTTATCTGAGACAGGAACAGAGCCGGGGGATTAGGGAGACCTTGCAACCAGAAGACCAGGAAACATTCTCCTTGGCACAGGTCAAGGAGAGGGCTGGCATTGTTATCTTAAAAATGAACTTTCAAAATTCCTAAAGCATGAATAAGCAACACTGACAAGCATATTCCAAACCAAGAATTAAGGTGATTGTAGCATTGGCATCCTTTACCTAGAATTCACTTTAATTCTGTATTTGAGGCTGGGCCTACACTTATATGCAGAGAGCCTGGATATATCCCCTTGTACTGATAGCCAAACACATTGTGGCATTTATCAGGACAGATTGTCTAAGTGAGACGAGGAGCCTAAATTAGTAGCTGTTAGTTGATGAAGATGCTTAACTTTGCTGAATTAATGGCCATGAGTTCATGAAGATAGTCACATGCTCCTCCTGACAAGAAATCCCCATCCACGTTCACTGTACTCCTACAATGGTATAATCCTTTCAGTTTTCTGGATTCCTTCTAGCAGCTGAGGTCACAGAATTTTCATTTCTTTATGCTTTTGTGTGTATATGTCTACACCTTTATATGATTTTACATTGTGATTGCAGGTTCCTTCCCCCACCCAATCCACTCCTCCTCTATTTTTCTTCATAAAATGTAGGCTTCCCATGGAATCAACTAAATGTGATATATTAAGTGGCATTCAAACTAGGCTCCTGTTCTCCCCTTAAGGCTGCACAAGGCAAGCTGGTAGGAGGAAAATATCCCCAAATCAGGCAAAGAGTCTCACAGGCAAACTTAGCTACACAACTGTAAAATGTGCAGAGAGCTCAAGTCAGACACATGCAGGCTCTCCTTTTTGCCAGCTCAGTTTCTGTGAGTTCCTACTATGTACCCTGCTCAGTTGATTCCCGTGGTTTCTTTAGTTGTCTTTGACTGCACTGGTTCCTATGACCTTTCCACTCCATCTTCTGCAGGATTCCCCAAGCTCATACTAATGTTTCACTGTGGGTCTCTGCATCTGTTTTCATTAGTTGCAGGCTGAAGCCTCTCTGATGACTAATGGGTTAGGCACCAATCTATGATTATAGCAGAGTATCATTAGTAATCATTTCATTGAGTTCTTCTGCCAGTGTTGTTTGGCTCAATTCTAGGTCTCTGATCTATCCAGACTCTGGGTAGAAGTGTGAGGCAGTGTGAAGGGTAGGCTACATTTAATGAACTAGTCTTTGGTTGGTCACTTTCACAGTTTCTGAACCACCCCTTCTCAGCACATCTATATATTTTTAGACTGTGTATCACAAATTATCTTAGTTAATGGACTTTCTCCTGAAATTCAAATATTCTCCAGTCTCACCCCTTCATGCCTTACTCCATGAATGAGTCAATCACTGCATCCTATACTCATGGTAACCTGTGTGTTAAAGAGTAGATCCATTAGCTTCTGTAAGTTACCTCAGCTAACAGGATGAATGTGATCTCCATTAATTATTGCAACAAAGGCCGAACTGGCAGTCCTTCTGGGCACTTTTGTATTAACTTTTTTTTTTTTTTGCTTTCCTATCAGCATGAAAATTTCCAGACATCTCTGTTTCAGTCAATTTTGAAGTAGAGAATGAATTGTAATCACAGACCACAAAAATGCTCCCACACCTCTAGGACTTCTCCCTATCCATCATGTCTTCATTGAACCCACACTCACTTTCTTTCTGAAAGTACACATTTCAGCCTACTAACCATGGAAGAGTGCAAATACAACCAACACATTCCTGCCTTCCATGATGGGCCTTTCCACAATACAGCACTGTTGAAGTTTGCATCAAAATGTGAAGTTTACACTGGTGAGCTGTGGCTTAGTTGTTAGTAGCACTGACTGTTCTTTCTGAGAACCAGGTTCAAATCCCAGGCATCTTCCAGAACCTCACAATTGTCTATATCTAAAGTGAGGGAATCTGCTATGCTCTTCTCTCCTGTGAGTGAGTACACACAGATGTCCTCCAATGACCAATAAGCAGTCCATTAGTACTTATAGTAAAACACCACATCACAAGGTAAATCAGTTAATAGATTTTTAAAGAAGTTGTTCTGAGCTGGGGAAGCATTTACACCAACAACAGAAACACATGAAATTGATACATGTATAAGCATGTACTTACCAGAGTTGAACACTGGCATTCCATGTTGGAAATAACATTTCAGAAATTCTTTATTTTCAAGTTAAGACAATTATAGTTTCCTGTTCACTCTCAGTAAATCATTATTCATGAGATTGGTACTTTCATTCATGTCACTCCAATCAAACTGTCTAGGGCATTTCTCTAAAAAGAGGCTTCCAAACTTTTTATCTCACTGGGATATATAAGACTGGGGTTTTCCAAAAGTAAATTACTTTCCCTGAAGCATCATGAGTTTATCTTATCACATTTGAGTTAACAGAATATATTCAATCATTATTTTAAATATTTGGTATTAAATTTTGTTTAAATAACTGTTAACAGTGGACCATTATTATGGGTTTGGTCATTTGGGGAGGCACAAACTTGTCCTGGATTCTTACATGCTACTTCTGTTTTTGTAATGCCACTTGCTGTTTTGGATTTACTTTGTTGGTTCATTCTTTCCAACCCATTGCTTTGGGTGTTTGGATTGTACTTTGAGTTCATGACTTGACTGTTTCTGCCTTAGATGTGGTGCATGAAGCTAAGTTCCATAGTCAAACAGTGTTCTCTTGTAGATGAGATAGCAGAGGAGATGCTGATGAGAGGTTGAGGAATTAGGATGCCATGATTGAGACATGTCTTTAGACATTTTCCTAGGATACTTTCAATTACTGATAGACATCAGTAGAAAAATCAAGTTACACATGTTCTCATCAAAGTCCACCATATAAGTATATCTGGGTAGAAATTCAACCAGGAGCAGAGGTAGTAACCATGGAGGAAAGCTGCTTATCGTCTTGTTCTTCCTGGATCGCTGACTACATTTCCTTATAAAACTCAGGACCAACTTCAAGGGAAGGAAGTAGTCTGGGATCCCACATTAGTCATTTATCAAGAAATTAGGTCTTACAACTTGTCCCCAGCTGCAAAATCACAAACCTAGTTTCAGATGCTCACCCTTTAGCCGTCTTTGTTGTTGGACTTCCTTGCTAGGTAAATGGACAGAGGAGGAAAAGATTGTATTGGTTAAGAAACGAGATCCAGAATGCCAAATGCTGCAAGTGCTTTACATATTCTGTTGCCTATCTTCACATGTGAGTATGAAATGTGGAGGAACTGGGATCCCCCATTACCAGGCCTCTGCTGGAGAGTTCTATGCCCAGGCCAGAGCCACCTATCCCCGCAGGACTATCCCGAGTCCCGACCTGCTGGATCTTTGACCCCCTTCGTGGGGTCCTTCTAGAGGTTAGTCCGGGAGAAGTTCAGGTTGAATCCCCCCCACACCCTTCCCTGGGAACTCCCTGGATTGGCCCAGAATCTCACTCCCCCTGTGTCCTGTCCCCATTGAGAGTGCTCCTAGTGCTCTGATACACCCCTTCCCTCCACAAAGAGCCTGTTCTCCCCCACCCTGTGCCATACCCTGCCCACCTCTCTGGTTGAGCAGTGGAACAGAGGGCAGATCCAACAATCCTGCCACAATCGGGGAACTTCCTGGAGCTGCTGTGAGCACATTAGACTTGCCTACCTTGCTGTACCACCCAGAATCCCTGCCTGCCTGGTATCTGACTCCCACCACTGGTCCTCTGATGAGCTCTGGCCCCCAACCAGATATCTGCCTATCCCCATGGGTCCATCCTGAGTTTCTACCTGCTGGATCTTTGACCCCCATCTTCGGGCCCCTGCAAGAAGAGAGACCTCCTAGGGAGGTTGGACCACCCAGAACTACAGACATCGAACCTACCTAAGCCCACCTGGGGAGTACTATAGAGAGACCCCACCTTTACCCACTGGAAGAAGCGAAGGGAAGATAGCAATATAAGAAAACACCTAACAATAGAAAGACAAGCATGGCACCTAAAGAATCTAGGAACTCTACACCAACTAGACCTGAATACCCAAAAGCAGATAAAGCAGAGGAGAATGACTTAAAATGACTTTATTATCTTCATAAAAAAAGATAGAGGCCTTAAAAGGCAATGTGAGAAAATCCCTTAAAGAAATGGAAGAAAAAACATACAAAAAATTAGAAGAAATGAACAAATCTCTTAAAGAAAGTGCGGAAAGCCAAGATAAAACAATTAAACAGATGATGGAAACAGTTCAAGACTTGAAAACTGAAATATAGACAATAAAGAAAACACAAACTGAAGGAATGCTGGAAATAGAAAAACTGTGCAAATGATCAGGAACTACAGACACAAGCATAACCAACAGAATACAAGAGATGGAAGAGAGAATCTCAGACACTGAAGATAAACTAGAGGAAATAGATTCGCCAACCAAAGAAAATCATAAATCCAATAAATCCTTAACACAAAACATCCAGGAAATATGAGACACCGTGAAAAGGCCAAACCTAAGAATAATAGGCATAGAAGAAGGTACAGCTCAAAGGTACATAAAACATATTCAACAAAATCATTGAAACAAATTTTCCTAATCTAAAGAAGGACATGCCCATAAAAGTACAAGAAGCATACCGAACACCAAATAGACTGGACCAACGAAAAAAGACCCCTTGACACATAGCAATCAAAACACCTAACATACAGAATAAAGAAAGAATATTAAGAGCAGCAAAGGAAAAAGGACAGGTAACATATAAAGTCAGACCTATCGAAATTACACCTGATTTCTCCATGGAAACTCTCAAGGCCAGAAGGTCCTGGATAGATGTTCTTCCAAGTACTTAGAGTTCACGGATGCCAGCCTAGGCTATTCTACCCAGCAAAACTCTCAATCACTATAGATCGAGAAAACAAGATATTTAATGACAAAGCCTGATTTTCACAATATGTATCTACAAATCCAGCCCAATAGAAAGTTCTGGAAGAAAAATTCCAACCAAAGGAAGTCAACTATGCTCACAAAGACATAGGCAATAGAAAATCTTACTTCACCAGAATGCAAGGGTAAATCAGGGCAAATATATTCACAATACCACTGCCAATAACAAATCTAAAACAAACAAGCATTAACAATCAATGATCCTTAATTTCCTTCAACATTAATGGTCTTAACTCGCCTATAAAAAGACACAGGCTAACAGAATGGATATGAAGACAGAATCCATCCTTCTGATGAATACAAGAAACACATCTAAACTTCAAACACAGGCATTACCTCAGGGTCAAGGGCTGGGAAAAGAGCTTCCCAGCCAAATGGACCCAAGAAGCAAGCAGGTGTGGCTATCCTAATATCTAACAAGCTAGACTTCAAACCAAAATTATTCAAAAGAGATGAAGACAGTCATTTCATATTTATTGCAGGAGAAATCCATCAGCACAAAATCTCAATTCTGAACATCTATGCCCCAAATACAAAGGCACCCACATTTATAAAACAAATGCTCCCAAAACTCAAAGCTCACAGAAAACCTCACACACTTATAGTGGGAGACTTCAACACACAACTTTCACCACTAGACAGGGCCACAAATCAGAAACTTAACAAGGAAAAGAAACTACTAACAGATGTTATATCTCATTTGGGGTTAACAGACATCTATAGAACATTCAATTCAAAACCAAAAGAATATACCTTCTTCTCTGTTCCACATGGAACCTTCTCTAAAATTGACCACATACTAGGTGACATAACAAATCTCCACAGATACAAAAAAAATTTGAATAGTCACATGTATCTTATCAGATAACCCTGTTTTAAAGTTGGAATTCAACAACAACAACACAAATTGCAGAAACCCTACAAACTCTACAGACTCATGGAAACTGAACAATACCTGGGTCAAAAAAGAAACAAAGAATTAAGGACTTCCTAACATTCAAAAAGAATGAGGACACAACATACCCAAACTTATAGAACACCTTGAAAGAAGTGTTACAAGGGAAGTTCATTGGACTAAGTGCCATATGAAGAAAATGGAGGATAGCCACATTAGAGAATTAACAGAACAAATGAAAGGTTTAGAGCAGAAAGAAACAAACTCACCCTGGAGGAATAGATGCCAGGAAATAATCAATTTGAGGGCTGAAATCAATAAAGTAGAAACCAGGAAAACAGTACAAAAAAATCAATGTATCAAAGAGTTGTTTTTAGAGAAAATCAAAAAGATAGAAAAACCTTTATTCAAACTAACCATAAAACAGAGAGAGAACATGCAAATTAACAAAATCAGAAATGAAAAAGGGGAATATAACAATAGACACTGAGGAAATTCAGACAACTTACAGGCCATACTTTGAAAACCTGTATTCTACAAAATTTGAAAATTCAAAGGAATTGGACGAATTTCTGGATAACTGTCACTTACCAAAAGTAAATCAAGGAGAGTCAAACAACTTAAATAGACCTATAACCTCCAATGAAATAAAAGCAGTCATTGAAAGCCTTCCAACCAAAAAAAGCCCAGGGCCAGATTCTACCAGAAATTCAAGGAAGAGCTAATACCAATACTCTTCAAATTGTTCCACACAATAGAAACAGAAGGTTTATTACCAAACTCTTTTTACAAGGCCACAATCATCTTGGCACCCAAGCCACACAAAGACACACATAAGAAAGAAAACTACAAACCAATATCCCTCGTTAACATTGATGCAAATACACCCAATAAAATACTGGCAAACTGAATCCAAGAATATCTCAGAAAAATCATCCACCATGACCAAGTAGGATTAATCCCTGGGTTGCAGGGATGGTTTAATATGCGATAATCTATCACAAGATCCACCATACAAAAAAACTGAAAAAGAAAAATCACATGATCATCTCCTTAGATACTGAAAAAGCCTTCCACAAAATTCAACACCCTTTCATCATAAAGGTCTTGGGGAGAGATAAGGGATAACAGGAACATACCTAAACATAATAAGAGCAATATACAGTAAACCAACAGCCAACATCAAACTGAATGGAGAGAAGCTTAAGGCAATTCCTCTCTCTCCATATCTCTTCAATATTGTACTTGAAATTCTAACTAAAGCATTAAGACAAGAAAAAAAGATCAAGGGGATACAAATTGGAAAGGAAGAAGTCAAAATTTCACTATTTGCAGATGATATGATAGTTTAAATAAGTGACCCAAAAAACCTCTATCAGGGAACTCCTACAGCTGATAAACACCTTTAACAAACCAGTTAAATAAACTTAAAAATCAGTAGCCCTAATTTATTCAGATGACAAAGGGCCTGAGAAAGAAATCACAGAAACATCACCCTTTATAATGGCCACAAACAACATAAACTATCTTGGGGTAATGCTTACCAAACAAGTGAAAGACCTATATAATAAGAACCATGTGTCTTTAAAGAAAGAGATTACCTAAGATACCAGAAAGTAGAAAGATCTCCCAAGCTCTTGGATAGGTAGGATAAACATAGTAAGAATTGCAATCTTGCCAAAAGCAATCTACAGAGTCAATGCAATCCCCATTAAAATCCCAGCACAATTTTTCACTGAACTTGACAGGATAATAATCAACATTATATGGAAAAACAAAACACCCTGGATAAGCAAAACAATCCTGTACAATAAAGGAACTTCAGGAGGCATCACAAACCTCAACTTAAAGCTCTACTACAGAGCTATAGCCCTGAAAACAGCATGGTATTGGCACAAAAATACACAAGTATACCAATGGAATCAAATCGAAAATCCTGATATTAACCTACACACCTACAAACACATGATTTTTGACAAAGCAGTTAAAAGTGTATAATGGGAGGAGGAAAGCATCTTCAACAAATGGTGTTGTCATAACTGGATTTTGGTGAGTAGAAGACTGCAGATAGACCCATGTCTATCGCCATGCACAAAACTCAAGTCCAAATTGATCAAAGACTTCAACATAAATTCAGCCACACTGAACCTCTTTAGAAGAGAAAGTGGGAGGTACCCTTGAACAAATTGAACTTAACTCCAGTAGCAGAGACACTGAGATCAACAATTAATAACTGGGACCTCCTGAAACTGAGAAGATTCTGTAAGGCAAAGACACAGTCAACAAGACCAAATGGCAGTCCAACGACTAGCAAAAGTTCTTCACCAATCCTACATCTGACAGATAGGTGATCTCCAAAATATACAACGAACTCAAGAAACTAGTCAACAAAACACCAAATAATCCTATTAAAATATGGGGTACAGAACTAAATAAAGAACTCTCAATCGAGGAAATCAAAAATTCTGAAAGACACTTAAGAAAGTGTTCAACATCCTTACCTATCAGGGAAATGCAAATCAAAACAACTCTAAGATACCATTTTACTCCTTCCAGAATGGCTAAAGTTAGAAACACCAATGACAACTTATGCTAGAGAGAATGTGGAGAAAGGGGAACACTTCTCCACTGCTGGTGGGAGTACAAACTTGTACAGCCATTTTGGAGATCAGTATGGCAGATCCTCAGTAAATGGGAATCAGTCTACCACAGAACCCAGCAATCCCCCTCTTTGGCATATACCCAAATGATCCACATCCATGCAATAATGACATGTGCTCAACTATGTTCATAGTAGCATTATTTAATAGCAAGAACCTGGAAGCAACCTAGATGCCCTCAACTGAAGAATGGATAAAGAAGTTGTAGCTCATTTACACAATGGAATACTATACTGCAGCGGAAAAACAAAAAACAAAAACAGTGGAATCTTGGAATTTGCAGGCAAGTGAATGGAACTTGAAGACCTATCCTGAATGAGGTAACCCAGTCACAAAAAGAAGAACATGGTATGTACTTGCTCATATATGGATTTTAGACACAGAGCAAAGGATCACCAGCCTATAATTCACACTGCCAGAGAAACTAGGATACAGAGAGGATTCTAAGAGATTTATATAAGGTTCTTCACAGAGGCAGAAAGGGACAAGGTCTCCTGAGCATATGTGGAGTGGGGGGGGCAGAGAGTGGAGAGGGAGCTAGAAGAAAGAAAAGGGGAGGAGAGGAAAGCATGAAAGTATGTGGGACTAGGAAGATTGAGTCAGGGGAGGAATAGATGAGAGAGAGAGAGAGAGAGAGAGAGAGAGAGAGAGAGAGAGAGAGAGAGAGAGAGAGAGAGAGAGAGAGAGAGAGAGAGAATATAATAGGGAGCCATTATAGGTTTTAAGAGAAAACTGAACCTAGAGAAATGTCCAGAGACCTACAAGACTGACCCAACAAACAATTTGAAGAACAGTGGGAAGGCTACCATAAATGTCCTTTTCTGATATGAGATCGATGACTAACTTATCCACCATCATAGAGCCCTCATCTAGTAGCTGATGGAAACAGAAACAAACACTCACAACTAAACATTGAGCTGAACTGGAATCCAGATGCAGAGAGGGATGACAAAGCCAGGATACAGAAACCCAGAGACAGATGACCTGATCAAGGAGTAGCTAATGGGCCCCCAGACTGATAGCTGGGAATCCATCATGAGACTGACTCAGACCCCCTGAACATGGGTCTCAGCTAAAAGGCCTGGGCAGTCTAAGGGACATCAGCAAGTGGAACCAGGATGTATTCCTGGTACACAAAAATTACTTTGGGGACACCTTCCCCATGGAGGGATATTCCCTTAACCTAGAGACAGGAGACAATGCCTAGTCTCTACTCCAAATAACTTGACAGATTTAGATGAGCCTTCCTGGTAGGCATCACATTACATTTGGAGGAGGGAAGGGGAGGGGGGTCTGAGGTCACAAGAGGGTGGGAGCAAGAGAAAGAGGGAAGGCAGGAGGGGGAGGGGACTGGGATTGATATGTAAAATAAAAATAAAAAACATTTAAAAAATGGAGGAACTGTCAGGGAGGGCTTACCTAGCAGGACATCTATTCTTTTTTTTTTTTCAACTATGTTTATTTAAATTAAAAGCTGTCCTCTCATTTCCCCTACTATCTTCCCATCCCACTCACATCCATTCCTCAGGGAGGGTGAGGCCTCCCCTGAGGGTTAATCAAATCTGTCACATCATTTGGGACAAAGCTAGGGCTCTCCCCATGTATCTAGGATGAGAGAGTATGCTTCCATAAAGATGGGCTCCCAAAGCACTTTTCTGCATTAGGGAAAAATGCTATTTCCACCGCAGCATCCAAATTGACTGCCAAGCACCCCTTCTGACACTCATATTCAGGGAGCCTGGTTTGGTCTTAGGTAGACACCTATCATTTTGCTGGAAGCTTGTACTGTAGGGAAAAGGCTACTGAAAGGACTGATACCTGCCTTATGTTTATATTGATACTTTTGCCACTAGGAGATGGAGTACTTAGCAAGTCTGAATCCTGTTATATATGGGACTTTGGCTGTGCAGGAGAAAATATCTGGTAAAATATTTTGGGTATATGCATAGTGTGAGAGTTTTGGTTACAGAAGAGGAGACACCTAGTAGGACCTGAATATGGCTGACAGAGTGCGGCTTTGGCTAGATATAAAGATATCTAGCAGTAAATATCTGATACTTTATTCTGAGGTATGTGTGTGGGGGGGCACAGAGAGAGAGAGAGAGAGAGAGAGAGAGAGAGAGAGAGAGAGAGAGAGAGAGCATTTTCATGGACCCTTCTACCTAGCAGGAAAAGAAAAATAGCCCCGAGTGTTTGTTTGTGTGTGTGTGTGTGTGTGTGTTGTATAGGATTTTTAGTTGTTAAGTAGGGTTAACCTTATAGAACCTACCATCTCCCATGTGTTTGTGTATGTGTCAGTAGCTATAGAAGAAGGGATTGAGAACAGTACCCAACACTAACAATGGGGAATTTCTGGTAAGGCTGGGACACCTTAAAGGACATGACACCTACTTCCGGACAGAGTGCTCTGGTTGGAAAGGAGGGGGAAATGTATCAGGATATGTCATCAGAATATGTTGTTTGTGTATGGAAGGGTGTGTGTTTGAACATCTCAAGAGAGAAAATGCCTAATTTTCTCTCTCTCGTCCTCAAGCTCTTCTGTTTTTAATTCCTATCCAAACCCCCCCTTCTCATTATCTCCTTTGTGTTTATGTGTATATAATTTGACTATTCAGGATTTGAAACTCAGCAGGCCCTGACATCTAGTTGTGTGTGTGTGTGTGTGTGTGTGTGTGTGTGTGTGTGTGTGTGTATTTGGCAGTAGGTGATGATGAATCTGATACTTGTCCATGTATATGTGTTTGAGGATATGTGTGTGAATGGAAAAGTCAGGACCTTCCATACAGCCTATAGTCCCATGTTTATGTGCGGTGATAGAGCCAAAATCTTTACCTGTTCTGTGCCTTTTGTATAGGGACATCCCAGAAAGTATGCATCTCCCCACACTTCTTCTCTACCAGGATCCCATTTACATTTTGAAAATAGATATGCTTTCTTAAGGTCTGATTTGTGTTTGCACTGTTTCTAGTCTGTCCTGTGTGGAAGGGTAATCAGCCAATATCTGTGCAATATAATGAGAAGGATGATTACCTTACATGCCTTCATAGAGCCTTCATCCAGTAGTTAATTGAAGCAAAGCAGAGATTCACAGCAAAGCACTGAGTCAAACTTCTGGAATCCAGTTGTAGAAAGGGAGGAATGATGAGCAAAGGGGTCAAGACCATGTTGGTGAAACCCACAGAGTTGCGTCTGTCTTGCCTAAATGTGAGTTGTGGCACTGACAGATAAAATAGGGCAACAAATAAATAAATAAAACAAAGTAATCCTAAATGTAAAATAAACAGAATCTATAAACCAACATGTTATGGGCCTAAATATGACAATCCTAATTGAAATTACTTGATTCTTTCGAAAGTTCAAAAGAACATAAAGAAGGCCATGTTCATGCTCAAGATGAATTCATGACTAAAAATCCGAAGGGCAATTCTAATATAAAAATTGGGAAATAAAACATATGAAGAAAAGGGCTTTGGCAGTGGGGACACATGCTTTTAATCCTTGCACTGAGGAGGCAGAGGCAGACAGATCTTTGTGAATTCATGGCCTTACTAGACTACAGAGCAAGTTCCTCAGGAAAGGCTCCAAGGTTCACAGATAAACCCTGACAAACAAAAAACAAAACAAAAAAAAAAACCAAACAAACAAAAAAAACACAAAAACATACAAAAGAAAAAAAATATTAGGATAAAAAGCACATAGCTCTAAAAATGTAATTCAGTTGTTTTCCAGAAAACAATTGAAAATTAAGATGACTTTGTTATGTTTTACATGCCAGTCTCAAAATATAAATTTTCAGGGAACAGGTCTGGCCATTTTGATTAATGACTTAAATATCAGTACTCAATAGATATCCTTAGGTTTAGGTTTATTGGTCTAGCTAGAATATCAACTACAATATTGAAGAAATATGGAAAGAGTTGTCAACCTTGTCTTTGTCCTGATTTTAGAGAAATTGCTCTCTCTTTAGTTGGATGTTAGCTATTAGAAACAGTCTGACCCTGGGCTTGATTTGGTTGGGAGAATTTTGATGACTGCTTCTATTTCATTGGTGGTTATAAGCCTGTTTAAATTGTTTATCTGTTCTTGATTTAACTTTGGTAAGTTATATCTATCCAGAAATTTGTCCATTTCCTTTAAGTTTTCAAATGTTTTGGAGTAAAGGTTTTGAAAGTATGACCTCAAGACTCTCTGGATTTCCTCATTGTCCATTGTTATGTCCCACTTTTCATTCCTGATTTTGCTAATTTGCATGTTCTCTCTCTGCCTTTGGTTAGGTTGGAGGAAGGTTTGTCTATCTTTTAAATTTATGGGAGAACTGATATGGGAGAACTGACTCTTTGTTACATTGATTCTTTGTATTGTTTTCTCTTTCTTTCTTTCTTTCTTTCTTTCTTTCTTTCTTTCTTTCTACTTTTTTAGTTTCAGCCATCATTTTGATTACTTTCTGCTGCTTACTCTCTGCAGTGAGTTTACTTCTTTTTGTTCTAGAGCTTTCAATTGTGCTGTTAACTCTCTAGTGTGACTATCCTCCAGTATGGGCACATAGTGCTATGAACTTTCCTCTAAGTATTGCTTTCAGAGTGTTCCATAAATTTGGGTATGTTGTGTGTTCATTCTCATTGAATTCTAGGTAGTATTTAATTACTTTTTTCTTTCTTCCTTGACCCAAGAATTGTCCAAACGTGCATTGCTCAATTTCCATGAGTTTGTAGGTTTTTTGAAATTTGTGTTGGTGAATTCTAACTTTAAATCATGGTGGTCTGATAAGACACAGGGTTTTTTTTCAATTTTATTTTGTTTTGTTTTGTTTTGAAGTTTGCTGTGTTGCTGAGTTTGTGGTCCATTTAAGAGAGGTCTCATGAGGCACTGAGAAGAAGGTATATCTTTTGTGTTTGGATGGAATGTTCTTTGACTGGCTGTCAAACCCAATTGGGCCATACTTTATATTAGTTCCTTTGTTTCTTTGTTAAGTTTCTATGTGGTATTCCTGCCTAGTTGTGAGAGAGTGGTGGTGTTGAAGGGTCCTTCTATAAGCTGTGAGGTTTTATGTATGATTTGAGTTTCATTAATGTTTCTTTTATGAACATGGGTTCCTTTGTATTTGGGGCATAGATGTTCAGGAGTAAGACTTTATCCTGATGGATATCTATTATGATGAATAAGAAATGATGTTCTTCATATCTTTTGATTGATTTTAGTTTGAAATCTAATTTGTTAGATATTAGGTTATCTACACCAGGTTGTTGATTGGGTTCATTTGATTGGGAAATCTTTTCCCTACCCTTTACTTTGAGGTAATGTCTTTCTTTGACGTTGAGGTATGTTTTTAGTATGCAATAGAAAATTGCATTCTGTCTTTGTATCCATTAGGTGAGTTATGCACATTAATATTGAGGGACAGTAATGACCAATCATTGTTAATACTTGTTTGTTTTAGATTTGTTGTTTTTGGTGGTATTGTGTGTGGATTTCCTCCTATTTTTCTTACGGTGGTTGGTAAAGTGGGATTATCTATTGCCTATGTTTTTGTGAGTGTAGTTGACTTCCTTGAGTTGGAGCTTTTCTTTCTGAACTTTCTGTAGGGCTGGATTGATTAGTTGATTAGTGTTGTTTAAAACTTTTTTTTCTTGATATATCTTGATTTCTCCATCTATAGTGATTGAAATCTTTGCTGGGTATAGTAGTCTGTGCTGACATATGTGGTCTTTTAGTGTTGGACCTTCTGGCCTTTAGAGTTTTCATGGAGAAGTCAGGTGTAATTCTGATAGGTTTGCCATTATATGTTACTTGGAAAATTTCCTTTGCTGCTCTTAATATTCTTTCTTTATTTTGTACATTTGTTGCTTTAATTGTTATGTGGTTGTTTAGAGCATGTTTTCCCCTGCTGCTGCTGGTCTGGTCCCACTGCCACACAAGCCTCCAATAACACGCAGAGACTCCGTATTTGATATAATGTTGTTGGCCAGTTACTATCATTATTGGCTAGCTATGTCTTACCCATTTCTACTTATCTAAGTATTTCCACGTGGTTATCTTATCAGAGAGCGGCAGGCCCGCATCTGCTCTGTCCAGGCTCTCCATTCTGACTCCTCTTTACTACTTCCTCTTTCCTCCTTGTCTCCTATCCCCACCTAGCTTGCTTTCTTATTGGCCACAGTACTTTATTCATTAACCAGTATGAGAAACATATTTACAGAATAACATCTCCCATCACGTGGTGATGGTACTTTTTTTTGAAGTCCACTCTATTTGGTATTCTTTAAGCTTCTTGTGATTTTTTATTCTTATTTTACATATCAAACCAAGTTCCCTCTCCCACCCTCCCTCCTATGACCCACAACCCTGCTCCCATCCCATTCCCAACCCACTTCACAGGGAGGGTGATGCTTTCCAGGAGTGATCATCAAATCTCTCAAGCCATTTGGAGTAGGGTCAGGCTCTACCTCCTGTGTCCAGACTTAGGGAGTACCCCTCCAAGAGAATGTGCTTCCAGAGTCCTTTGGTGTACCAAGGATACATCCTGGTTCCATTGTCAGAGGTTCTTTAGACTGCCCAGGGCTTCTCACTGAGACACACGTTCAGAGGGTCTGAGTCAATCCAATGTTGGTTTCCCAGCTATCAGTCTGGGTGTCCATCAGCTCCCCCCTATTCAGGTCAGCTGTGTCTGTGGTTTTCTGTAGATAGTCTTGCCCCCATTTTCTTATCCTCCTCCCTCTCTGCAACTGGATTCCAGGAGTTTGGTTCAGTGCTTAGCTCTGAGTGTCTTCTTCTGTTTCCATCAGCTACTAGATGAGGGCTCTATGATGGCAAATATGTTAGTTATCAATCTCATTATCAGTGAAGAGCATTTATGGTAGCCTTTCCACTGTAACTCAGATGTTAGTTGGGGTCATCCTTGTAGGTGTCTGGACACTTCTCCATAGTTAGTTTTCTCTTCAAACCTATAATGGACCCTTCTATTATGATATATCTCTTTTTTGTTGTTGTTGTTGTTCTCATCTATTCCTCCCCCAACTCAATCTTCCTAGTCCCACATCCTCTCCTCTCCTCCCTTTCTCTTTCTCCTACCTCCCTCTTCATTTACTGCCCCCCTGCTCCCAATATGCTGAGGGTATTTTGTCCCCTTCCCCTTCTGTGAGGGACCTTGTATGAATCTCTTAGGTTCACCTTTTTATCCTAGTTTTCTGATGGTATGAATTTTACACTGGTGTTTTTTGTTGTATGTCTAAAGTCTATATATGAGTGAGTACATACCATCTTCCTCTTTTTGTGACTGGGTTACATCACTTAGGATGGTTTCTTTAAGTTCTATCCATTTGCCTGTGAATTTCAATATTCCATTGTTTTTTTTCTGCTGAGTAGATTTCCATTGTGTAAATGTACCACATCTTCTTTTTTTTTTTTTTTTTTTACTGTTCACAAAGTGTTTATTGGTTACAAGGATATAAAAGGTACCATCCAATTCTCTCCTAGTTATCAGGCGTTTTTAAATAACATGAAAAAACTTCTTTCTTAGCCATCTAACAAGCAGAGGATGTATCCATTCTAAGAAGGCAAAATAGCAAACATCACTCTTGCATGTCTGTAAAAAACTTTGTCAGGTCTACATTCTACATTGGTTAAAAATCAATGAGCAATCCCTTTTGTACATCAAATTGTAAATTTTAATGTTTCCATTAGAAGTCTTTATAGCACTCTGCAACAAGAAGCAATAAAATAACTAACAGCAAACCATTACACCAGACACTGTCCAGATTAACAATGCAAACAAAAATGTGAGATGTAAATCACACAGTACAATTGAAGCACCCAAAAACAATTTATATAATTTTCAATATTTTATTTTAAAATTGCAACAAATGCTTTATACAGTATTTTAACATAAAGTTTCCTTAATAGAAATGTAACAAAAATGGATTTTAACATAAAGTCTCCTTAATAGAAATGTAACAAAAATGGGAATGATAGTGAAAGGTTAAAGTGGCACAAATTCATCAAACAAGTATTAAACTATAAATTTTAAGAGGTAGATTACTTTTAAGGTTGAGTACAAAACACAAAACATAATATGAATAAAATGTAGCTATTTGCCACCAACTCAGTCATTACAGTGGAGGAAGCATCAGAAATCATGGAGAGTGGTACTGATGCACTTACTTCTGAAGGAAGAGCCCAGTCCATTGCTTTCAATCTACTGAGACTGAAGTATAAGCCTGGTGTGCTGATCCATGATATAGGCAGCTATACAGGCCTGGATGCTTTCTATTCTCTGATACACTGCTACATAGCATCTCATAATATAACAGCTATAAAATAGTACCAGGCAGTGAGAGGCTAACATCCACTTGGATGGATAAACATGACACTAACAGAGGCCTAAAAAGCAGTCCATATCAAATCTGGTTTCCTCTGCATTATGCTGACAATCTGTGATTTTTAAGAGACAAGAGATAGCAGTCAGCCAAACTCCTCTCTGTTTTAATACACATGAAAGAAAGACATCAAGGGCTGGTGTGTAAGCTAGCATTTTAAGGAGAGTGCACTGATCTGTCATCCCTGAAACTGTGAGGGCCACTGATAAAACAAGGGTATTTGCTTTGCAAGGTTCAGTTCAATCACTCCCTTATCTGTTCTCTGCCAGACTCAAAGGCCGGCCACACTCAGAGCTGAGTTGCCAGTCCGATGATGAGGAAGGAGCCTCCTCTTTGGACCTCAATCCCCTGAGAGCCCAGGACATATGTGAGCACACCAAAGAGCAGATGCCTTACTTAGTCTAACCAGGGCAAGAAGCTTGTTGGCAAGCAGCTGTACGGTAGATACAGCTTTTGATTCAGCTTCAACTGGTCTTGCAAGCTGGGTAGAATTCATATTCTGCAACATAGTCTTATCCTAAGTTGAGCATGCAATGACTTTTACTCAATTAAAGGGTTGTTTTTGGGGAGTGGGGGAGGCCTTTTCTACAGGAAGTTCCTAGAAAATAAAACAACTGAAGATAAATGACAACATAACACAACCTTGCATGAACTGACCATGTTAAAGAAAAGGGTGAAGAGACTATAAGACAAATTTCACCAAGACAGAAACACATGAATGACTCTTAAATTTTAGAAACTCTACTCCTGTTCCAAAGACACGGGGCTGTTTTGTACGTATGGAGTTGGAGTGCTGACAGGGGAGAAGACTACTTGGTTAACTCAGCACTTGGTGGGGATGTTGTAGAGTCTGCCTGGATTACTTCTTTTCTACCTTTCTAACTTCTGGACAAGGGGGTGGGGGTGGGGTGCCATGATCAATGAAAACATTCCTTGGATAGAGCAGACCTTTGGATTCCAGGCGGGAACATGGTAATAGTCTGTCTGAAAGAGTCCTCAGCAACATATCCAAAGGCAGCAGCAAGAAGGCCCATGGCGACTGTGCTACATACACAGGGAAAGACTCACCTGCTCTCTCTCTCTCTCTCTCTCTCTCTCTCTCTCTCTCTCTCTCTCTCTCTCTCTCTCTCTTTCTGTATATGTGAAAAGCATTTGGAATCATTTTTTTTACCCCCAGAACAGCACACCAGCTGGTGCTCCAGGACGTGGCCAACTGATAATCTGTGGAGCTCTGGACCCAGTGCTATGTTCTGGTTACATGCATGTGGCTGGTAACAGCCATGTCCTGGAAAAACTGCAGACCCCTACACTGGTTTTAAAATTATCATGGTTTGCTACAATTAACAAACAGGAAGAAATAAGCTACTAGTTATGCAGTGCTGAGAACAGCAAACCCCTGCACATGGGAGCCCCACAAACAGCTGCTTGCATCAGAGTCTCCTCTAAGCCAACTGAGAAGCACTGGAGCGGAGGACCACTGTCAGTACACAGTCCTCCTTGTCAGCAAACAACACACAAGCAGAGAGTGAGCTTAGTCTAGACTGTATCAGTCCTGAGTTAGAGGAAACCTGGTATACATATGCCAGCAGCTAAGAATCCTACCGTTTCCTACATTTGCTATGGGATACTGATAACTAAAACATACTCTGCAGAAATGCCCATTCTTGTGTTTAGCCAGTCAACATCATGGGTTGTAGCCCCATTTGAAGTGGCTTGGATGATGCCCCCACCCTGTAGATATGTCTACAACACTGGGGCTGTAACTTACAAAGGAAAAGAATTGGCCACCAGGAACACCTACTGCATAGTCTCATAGTCTATTATTGAGTGAACTACTCATGCTTTTGTTATCTGTTGTTTGTTTTAAGTGATTCTGTGTCAACTTTAACTCCAGCAATGTAACTCTATTAACTATCAAAATAGTTTAAAGTGTACTGAAGCAAAAAAGGAGAGACTTATTTTGGGGCATTTTAGCCTTAAGGGTATTTAAAACACTATCTAAGAGTGAAGCAGCAAGTGAACTTTATACATACACATTAGCTCTCATGTTCTTAAACATTCATCCTTGAAAAGTCTGAGCAGGATCTAGTACGAAAGAGGAAATTATTATAGAAAGTACTAGAACAGGGTACATAATAAAACATCAACCACTGTTCTGCATAGTAACCCACAAAATTGATGGTTCAACAATGTTTCATTGGTGTAGAATTCTCTAGAACAGGGGCCAGTAAAAAGCAGGGAGCACTGACAACTGAAAACAGTGCTTTCTATCACCACAGCCTTCCTATTCACTGACATGGACAAAGATGACCAGATCTATAGCAACTAAGACTCAGCACATTTTGAATACCTTTTAAAAATTCCAATCAATCAATCAATCAATCATCAATCATTCAATCAGCCCTAGAGTAAATCCCTAGAGAAATCAACCTTTGTTGGTGCCCATTGTCTAGTGCTTTCTTTTGCTATGCTTTAAGGCACACATAGCACCAAGAACTCTACCTGATCAGTCATACAATGACAATGAAATCTTTGTTATACTTAGATCTTCTCCAAAATCACTCCACACTAGCCATAGAAACAAGTACCACATCTTCTTTATCGATTCTTCAGTTGAGGGACATCTAGGTTGCTTCCATGTACTTGCTATTACAAATAATGCTGCTATGAACACAGCTGAACAAATATCTTTGTTGCATGGATGTGGGTCATTTGGATATATGCCTGAGAGTGGAATAGCTAGGTCCTGTGGTAGACTGAGTCACATTTTCCTGAGGAACCACCTTACTGGTGCCCAAAATGGCTGTACAAGTTTGCACTCCCACCATCAGTGGAGGAGTGTTCTCCTTTTCCACATCATCTCCAGGATAAGCTGTCCTTGGTGTTTCTGATTTTAGCCATTGTGACAGGAGTAAAATGGTATCTCAGAGTAGTTTTGATTTTAATTTCCCTGATAGCTAAGGGTGTTGAGCCTTTTCTTATATATCTTTAAGCAATTTTAGATTCCTCTATTGAGATTTTCCCAATTAGTTCCATACTCCACTTTTTATTTGGGTTATTTCGTGACTATCTTCTGGAGTTCTTTGTATATTTTGGAAATCAGCCATCTTTGAGATGTGTGGTTGGTGAAGATCTTTTTCCATTCTGTGTGATGCAGTTTTGTCTTGTCGGCTGTGTCCTTTGCCTTACAGAAGCATCTCAGATACACATAGGAGGTCCCATTTATTAATTACCCATCTCAAGGTCTGTGATAATGGTGTTATATTCTGGAAACAGTCTTCTGTACCAATTGATTCAAGGGCATCTTCCACTTTCTTTTCTAAGAGGTTCAGTGGTTGGATTTATGTTGAGGTCTTTTATCCATTTGGACATATGTTTTGTGCATGGCAATAGACATGGATGTATCTGCAGTCTACACACCATCATCTAGTTGTACTGGTACTATTTGTTGAATATGCTTTTATTCTTCTATTGCATTTAGCTGTTTTGCAAAAAAAAAAAAAATCAGATGTTCCGTTCCTAGGTTTGTGCGTTAATATCAGGATTTTTTACTAGATTCCATTTGTCTATTTTCCTGCCAAATCCAAGATGTTTTCAGGACTATACCCCTATAGTAGAGCTAGAAGTAGGGATGGTTATACCTCCTGAAGTTCCTTTATTATACAGGGTTGTTTTGCCTGGGTCTTTTGGTTTTCCATATAAAGTTGAGTTTCTTGTATTTATTTGTCTCTTCTTCTGTTTCTTTAAAGGATTTTATCATTTCCTCTTTTAGGTTCTCTATCATATTCATGAGGTGGTTTTTTTTGTCATTCTCTTTGGCTTCATCTGTGTTGGGATGTTCATGTCTTGCTGATGTAGAGTCCCAACACAATGCTGATATCATATTGGTTTTTCTGATATTGAATGTGTTCTTATATATTGTTTTCCCATCTTTTCTTCTAGTGAGTGCAGGCGGTTATCTTTCTCTCCTGATGATTATGGGTCCAATGTTCTCTTTCAGTGGGTGCAAGCAGGTCCAGTACTCCCATGGGTCTCACAATGGGTGCAATCCTATCTGAGACACTCCCTCACCTTATGAGTATAGGTGGTAGTAGCACCAAGAAGTCAACAGACACATGATGGTTTGATCTGCCATGGTTAAGTCAACCTGCTTGGAAAACCAAGACCTGGATATCCCAGAGAGGGTAAGTGGAAGTTGGGTATGGGACAAGGGCCCACCAGATATTCTCCTTATTTTTGTTTTCTTAGCTTTGAATTTGTCACCATAAATTTCATATAGTAATATCTAACCACCAAGATAATAAATAATACTAAAAATGTCTTTGAAAAGTGATAAGGTCATGAAGACTCTGTCCTCAGAAGTGGATTAGGGCCTTTATAAAAGAATTTCCAAACAAGAGGCTAGCTTATTCCACCCTGTGAAGTTCAGAGGGATGCAATCCCTAGGGGGAAGTACTTTTTTTCTGGTCCAGCACTGCTGTGACAAGTAACATTATGGCTTTTAAAAGGTAAAACTACTTTCCCTGAAGCATCATAAGTTTAAGTTATCTGAATATATTCAGTCATTATTTTGAATCTTTGGTATTAAATTTTGTTTAAATGACTCTTAACAGAGGGACATTACTATGGCATTGGTCCTTTGGAGAGGCATAAATTAGTGCTGGAATTTTGCATGCTACTTCTGTTTTTGTAATGGAGCGTGCTCTTCTGGATTTACTTTGCTAGTTCATTATCTACAACCCACTTGTTTAGGGAATTTTGATTGTATTTTGAGTTGATGGCTTGACCATTCTTGGCTTAGGCATGTGCTGCATGAAGCTAAGTTCTATAGAGGAAATAGGTTGCCATGCTTGAGACCTGTCTTTAGGCATTGTACTAGGATAATTTCTATTACTGATAGACATCAGTACAAAAATAAACTTACATGACCTTATCAAATCCACCATTTAAATAAATCAAGGTAGGAATTCAACCTACAGGAGAGGCATAAAACATGGAATAAAGCTGCCTTTTGGTTGTTCTTCCTAGATGACTACTACATTATCTTATAAAACTGAGGACCAACTTCAAAAGATGGAAGTGGCCTGGGATCCCACATTATTCATCAATCCAGAAAATGGGTCTTACAACTTGTCCTTAGCTGCAAATTCACAAGCCTAGTTTTAGATGCTCAGCACATTAGCCACCTTTGTTTGTGAAACAATTTTCTAGGTAAATGGATGGATGAGGAAAAGGCCATATTGATTGAGAAAGCAGATCCAGAAAGATAAATCCTACAAGTTCTTTACAATATGTGTTATTAGCTCTCAAATTCAGATGTGAGTATGAAACATGGACGAACATGAAGGTCTTACCTAGCAGGACCTTACACCCATCAAATTTTAAAATTAAATTCATGTAAAATAAACAATCTTATTTTATATCCAATTTCCCTCCCCCTCCTGTCCTCTCATTCCCACGATTATCTCTCCATCCCAACCACCATATACTCCACAGGGAGGGTGAGGCCCCACTTGGGAAATCTGTCACATCATTTAATCATTTTGTGTGTGTGTGTGTGTGTGTGTGTGTGTGTGTGTGTGTGTGTGTGAGAGAGAGAGAGAGAGAGAGAGAGAGAGAGAGAGAGAGAGAGAGAGAGAGAGAGAGAGAGAATTTTCATGGACATTTGCAGCTAACAGGACCAGAAAACTTGTGTGTGTGTGTGTGTGTGTGTGTGTGTGTGTGTGTGTTTTATAAGTACTTTAGTTGTTAGCTATGGTTGAATTCACATATCCTATCTACTCCTATGTGTATGTGTGTCAGTGGCTATAGAAGAGGGAATTCAGTGAAGTACCTGAATGTGGACTCTGTATAGGAAATTTTAGCTATAATATTTTGGAAACTGAAAGACATGACTCATAGCCCCAGGTAGAGTCATTTGGTTGGAATGGAATGATCAGGCCCTGGCATCAGAATTTGGTGTGTATGTATAGGAGGGTGCTTTGACTATGGGTGATGGAATACCTACTGGACCAAACACCTAGCTTTCCCTCTTTTACACTCAGGCTCTTCTATTTCTACCTTTTCTCCCTCTCCCCTTCTCTCTTCTTCTTCCATTCCTTCTCCTATGTGTTTATTTGTGTATAATTTGGCTATTCAGGATTGGGAACTCAGCAGGCCCTAACATCTATTTTTGTGTGTGGATTTGGAAGTAGGTGATGCTGAATCTGACTCTTACCCATGTATATGTGTGTGAGGCTTCATGAAGGGCAGAAGTCAGGACTGGATATTCAGCCTATCTGGGTTTCTGTGCAGAAACAACATGAAGTTATTGCTTGTTCTGTACCTATTATGCAGGAACTATCCAGACATTACTCATCTTCCCACACAACTTCTCTTCCATGGTTGTGTAAATAGACCTGGTTTCTGAAGGTGTGATTTGTGCTTGCACTGTTTCTAGTATGTCCTGAGTAAAGGGAAATCAGGCAATATCTGTGCCCTCTAGAAGGAAGAGTGATGAGCAAATGTGTCAAGACCAGGAGACAACTTCTTGAACACAATTCCAGTAGCACAGACACTGAGATAGACAATTAATAAATCAGGCCTCCTCAAACTGCGAAGCTTCTGTAAGGCAAAGGACACAGTTGACAAGACCAAATAGCAGCCCACAGACTGGTAAATGATCTTCACCAATCCTACATCTGACAGAGAGCTGATCTCCAAAATATATAAAGAACTCAAGAAACTAGTCAACAAAACACCAAATAACCATATTAAAAATGGGGTACAGAACTGAAGAGAGAATTCTCAATAGAGGAAATCAAAAATACTGAAAGACACTTAAGAAAGTGTTCAATATCCTTAGCCATCAGGGAAATGCAAATCAAAAAAACTTTGAGATACCATCTTACTCCTGCCAGAATGGCTAAAATTAGAAACACCAATGACAACTTATGCTGGAAAGGATGTGGAGAGAGGGGAACACTCCTCCACTGCTGGTGGGAGTGCAAACTTGTAGAGCCATTTTGGAGATCAGTATGGCAGTTCCTAAGGAAAATGGGAATCAGTCCACCACAAGACCCAGCAATCCCTCTCTTAGGCATATACCCAAATGATCCTTATCCATGCAACAAAGACATGTGTTCAGCTGTGTTTGTAGCAGCATTATTTGTAATAGGAAAAACCTGGAAGCAACCTTGATGCCCCACACCTGAAGAATAGGTAAAGAAGATGTGGCACATCTACACAATGGAATACTACTCTGAAAAAAAAAAGAATATTGAAATTCCCAAGCAAATGGATGGAACTTGAAAGAACTGTCCTGAATAGGGTAACCCAGTCAAAAAAAATGAGGAACATGTTATGTACTCGTTCATATGTGGATTTTAGACATAGAGCAAAAGATCACTAGTCCATAATTCACAACACCAGAAAAACTAGGATAGAAGGAGGATTCTAAGAGATTCATTCTCAGTCCCTCACAGCAGAGGAAAAGGACATGATCTCCTAAGCATGTTGGGAGTGGGGGTCAGTGAGTGGAAAGGGAGCTAGGAAAAAGAGAAGGAGAGTAGAGGAAAGCACATGGGACTAGGAAGATTGAGCCAGGGGAGGAATAGATGAAAGAATAAAGAGAGAGGGGGGGCATAAAAGAAGGAGCCAATATAGGTTTGAAGAGAAAACTGACACTAGAGTATTGTCCAGAGACCTACAAGACCGACCCCAACTAACAGTTTGAGCAACAGTGGAAAGGCTACCATAAATGCCCTTCCCTGATAATAAGATAGATAACTAAGTTATCCATCATAAAGCCCTCATCTAGTAGCTGATGGAAACAGAAGCAGACATGCAGAACTAAACTCTGAGCTGAACTGGAATCCAGATGTAGAGAAGGTGGACAAGACCAGACTGTAAAAACCCACAGAGGGAGTTGACCTGAACAAGGAGGAACTGATGGGCCCCCAGACTTATAGCTGAGAATCCAGCATTGGACAGACTCAGACCTTCAAACATGGGTCTCAGTTAGAAGGCCTGGGCAGTTTAAGGGTCCTCTGAAAGTGGAACCAGGATATATCCTTGGTGCACAAAAGGACTTTGGGAGAACATTCCTATGGACGAATACAGCCTTAACCTAGAGGCAGGAGGGAGGGCCTAGTCCCAAATCCAAATAGATGACCCCTTCTGGATGGCTGCACCCTACATTGGAGCGGTTGGACTGGGAGGGGAGGGAGGTCAGGCGACAGGGGAGGTTGGGAGAGAGGGAGGGAGGGAGGAAGGGAGAGATAACTGGGATGGATATCTAAAATAAGAAAAAAATAAATAAATCATTGAATAAAGAAAATGAAGGCGTCAAGACCATCCATGGGAAACCCACAGAAACAGCTGACCTTGACAAGTAGAAGCTCAAGGACTCCATTCTGTCAGCTAGGAAACTACCATAGGAACAAATGAAGCCTGTTGATCATGGGTATCAGTTTGGGGGCTCAGGCAGTCTATGGCAATGCAGCAGTGCAACCAGTATTTATCCCTACTTCATGAATGGGCTTTGGGAGCCCATTCCCTATGAAGAAACACTCTCTTAGGCTAGATACATGGTGGATGGCCTAGGTCCTCCCTCAAATGATGTGACTGAATTTGATAATCGTCTATGGGAGGCTTCACCCTCCCTGAGGAATGGATGTGGGGTTTGACGGGGGATTGGTGCGGGATGTGGGAGGATGAGAGGGAGAGGGAACTGGAATTGGCATGGAAAACAAGATTGTTTTTAACAAATGAAAATTTATTTAAAATAATTTTCAATGATGACATATCAAAAAGTATAAAAGACTGGTAAGAATGTATTCATGTATTTTACCAGAATTTTAAAAGGAATTATCTAATATTTCTCCAATTATTCAATAAGGGAGGTGTAAACAGACACTTTCCAACATGTTCTACAAATCCTATAGGAGTCTTCTACCAGACCTGGTGTTTGAGCTTTCCTTCCTTGATCCCTCATGTTGAAAAAAGAGAACTGACCTCACCCCGTGGAACTTTGTAAGTTCAAGTTTGTCCTAGGCCACATGAGATTGAATCAGTCTAAAAGACAAAGAGAGTTCAAGCCTTTAATCCCAGCACTAGAGAGAATATAAGGTGCTCAGTGTTGTCTCAGGAGCAGTCTGAGATTTGTTGAGAAACAGTATAGTCTGTAGATGCAGTCTTAGGTTCAGTGGATTGCCCCTTCAGTCTGAGCATTGGCAGGGGAGAAAATACTTAGGTGGCTCGGATACATTGCTTCTGTGATCTTCAGCTTGAACCTCAGTATCTGTTTCTGGGTTTTTAATATAGGTGCTACAGACTATTGTTAGATCCTTAAACCAGAGAAATTTTTTTCTTTAGAAACAACACACACACACACACACACACACACACACACACACACACACACACACACACTCAATATTTAGAAACAATCATATGTTACACATCAATCTTGGTTCCCTCTCCTGGCGATCCTCCCATTTCCCCCATTGACCCCCCCAACCCACTCCTTACCCAATCTCCAAGGAGGGTGAGGCCTTCCATTTGGGGTCATCAAATTTTGTCACATTATTTGGGGAGGGCCTGGGCCCTCCTTCTTATTTGTTTTTAAATTAAATTAAAAACAAAAGAAAACAAAACAAAAAAACTAATGAATGAACAAAACCCATGTTTTTGTCATGATCTACCGTATATTTCCTCTTACAATCCAACACCCCCCAAATACATACAGAGTTTTGTTTCAGCTCTTGCTAAGTACCCTATCTCCTAAAGCAAAATACCATTTACACATATAGATCAAGATATCCATTCATTCTAGGAAACTCCTCCCCTATTTGTTCTTCCATATTTTATACTGACATCTGAAGAATGAGAGCTAACAATTATATATTATCTATATATAATTTATACTTGTGTTCTGTGTATGTGTTAATGTGTTCATAGAGGTAGAAAAAGGTGTCAATTCTCCTGGAGCTGGAATTACATGAAGGTGTGTATTACTTGACTTGGGTGGTGTTAAATGAATTCCCGACCTCTACAAGAACACAAGTACTCTTAATTTTTAAACTCTACTATTTTTTTTCTATTTTTACTTTGTATACCAACCCCCAGTTCCCCCTCCCTCCCTCCCTTTCTCCCAATCCCACCACCTCCTCCCTTTCCACCCCAAACTCTTCCATTCCTAAGAGGGGTAAAGCCTCCCTTGGGAGACTACAAAGTTCAGCATATAAAAGAGTCTACATCCAGTAAGTGATGGAAGCAGATGTAGTGACCCACAGCCAAGCACCAGGCTGAGCTCCTTGAGCTAAATTGAAGAGGGAGAAATGGGATACAGACAGCTGACCTCAGAGCACAGGAGCTCATGGACTCTGGCCTGGAGTTGAGGGACCTGCATGGGACCTAACTAGACCCTCTGAATGTGGGTGACAGTGGCTTGATCTGTTGGGAGGCCCCTGGTAGTGGGGCAACAGGCACTCTGAATTGCTCACCCATCTCTCCAGTCCCAATGGTTTTGTAATTTTTTCAAGCAAAGCTTTTTTTTCATGAACGGATTTAGTCATAGATTGAACAATTGTATGCAATAATGGAAGAAATTCTTCTTTCATATGGAGGCAAATGCACAAACACAGGTGCTCTCATGGTTTCACAAAGAAGACATCATAATATACATTTTCTTTAAAAATACATTTTTAAAATGTTGCAAAATATCAGTTTTCTGTAGAATGTTATATTAAGCTTGGAGTTGCTTAGTTGAGAGTAGCCAGATTCCTTAAATCCAACTGTTTGACATAGTTTCTATGATTAACTTCTTTAAATTATCCTCACACCATGGAATTGCATTGTCCTGGATCTTATTTTCTTTTTCCATGACATCTATCCAATTTCCAATTTTTATTTCATCCATGTTGGTATATATTAGATACTTATAGCATGCATTAAAATGTGGAGGATTCCAAATTGAGTGTGCGTGTGTATGTGCGCGTGTGCGTGCATGCATGTGCGTGTGAATGTATGTGTGCATGTATGAGTGTGTGCATGTGATTCTGCATGTGTGTTGCATACATTCATGTGTGCATGTCTGTGTGAGTGTGTGTTTGTGTATTTGTGTGTATATATGTGTGTTTAATAGGACTTTGGCCTATATTTGGGATATCTCATTGAACCCAACACCTAGGAGTATATGTGGGTTTTTTGTTATGTAAGTGATGCCTCCATCTCATAGGACTTGATAACTAAAAGTGTATGTTGGGTATGCATCATATGAGAACTACCTTCCAGAACCTGATAGCAACCTGAAAGTTCATTGAGTTTGTGGATGGGTTTGTAGGAGTATGTGTGTCCTAGTGTGTTTCTGAGTGTGTGTTTATATACCTGAGTAATCTGAGTATTTATTATAGGGCAAGGTTTGCACACTGGTAAACAATCTGTGTATAGGATCTTTGGGTATAGGGGAAGGGGTACCAAGCAGAAGGCCTGAGTATATAGCTTTGGCTATAATGGAATAAGAAAAATGGATCTGAACAAAACTCTCTCTCTTTCCTCTCTCTCTCCTCTCTCTCTCTCTCTCTCTCTCTCTCTCTCTCTCTCTCTCTCTCTCTCTCTCTCTCTCTCTCTGACTTCATCTCTATCTCTGTATTTCTCCTCTTTCTTTTTCTGTGTATGTGTATGTACATGCTTTGCTGTAGGGAGATGAACACCTAGTAGGGTAAGCACAAAGATGGTTGTGTGTAAACAGGGATTTGATTGTATGATTGATAAGTATGTGCATGGCTTCATTCAATCATGTGTACCTGAGTGTGTTTGAGTGTTTGTGTATTAAACTTTTGGATTAGGGCATGGGGTACCTATCATGACCTGACACCTAGTCCTGGGTATGTGATCTGTTTAAAAGAGGAGATGCCTAACAAAACCTGAAACTAGGCCTGACTGTGGGGCTTAAGCTGTAATGAGACAATACATAATATAACCCAATGCTAACCCTTTGCATGTGTAAATATATGACTGTATTTCTGTCTGTCTGTCTGTGTGTATGTATGTATGTATGTATGTATGTATGTATGTATGTATGTATGTATGTATGCCTAGTGTTCTGCTATAGGGGAAGGGGTATCTTTTAGAGTCTGACACATTGCCATGTATGTATGGTTGTGTGTGTATGTGTGTGTGTGTGTGTGTGTGTGTGTGTGTGTGTGTGTGTGGCAATTGTGCTTTAGTGAAGTTTGTATCTTCAACTGATGCACAGTAGGATCTGACATACATAAACCAACCACAATCACACATGCAGACATGAGCACAAACACACACATGCACAAACACTCATACACACACATGCACAAACACACACATGCTCACACATACATACACACATACACACACAAATAGGGATTAGTATGAGGTAATAATATGTGTCCCCTTCATTACTGCTGAAGACCCACAGTTAGCCTTATGTTTCATGTTCTGTTAGGTATCTCCTCTTTAAACAGATTACATGGGATACCTACTATAACTGACACCTATCCATCTGTGTGGGGGGGGCATGCATGCACGTGCATGCGTGTGTGTATGTACTTACATAGCTGGTCTCAACAGCTAGTCTTGTGTGGGTGATTTGTCTATAGCAGGGAGGTGTCAAAGAGGATACCTCGGTGTGTGTTTGTGTGTGTGTGTGTGTGTGTGTGTGTGTGTGTGTGTGTGTGTGTGTGTGTATTTTATAGATGGTCATAAAAGCTAGTTTATGTGTGTGAGATTTGCCTGAGATGGGGGAGTCTTAAAAGGATGCTTAGATGTGTGTTACTGCATATATGTGTGTTTGTGTGTGTGTGTGTGTGTGTGTGTGCATGTGTGTGTGTGTCTGTGTGTGTTTGTATACATACATAACTGGTCTTGACAGCTGGTTGTGTGTATATGATCTGTCTTTCAGAGAGGGGCTGCCTAAAAGGATTTTAGGTGTGTGTGTGTGTGTGTGTGTGTGTGTGTGTGTGTGTGTGTGTTATTTGTAATTTAGTTGTTAGGTAGGGATAACTCCACATGACCTATCACACTATAGACCAGAATGTGACACTGTCCTGCAGGCCCAATAACTAATAGTACAGCTTGAGACTCAGCAGTTTGAGCTGGAAGTAGCACAGGAAGGGGTCCAGAAGAACCAGATGACTGGCAGTGTAGGTGTGTCTTCAGAAGAAGGGTGTCCACCAATGTTAATTCCTCTCAAGTGTGCAAAGCAGGAGAAGGTCCTAGTATGATGTGACAGCTGATGATTAATGTGGGGTAGAAAGGCAGACAGAACTTGATAACTAGAAGTAGATATGTGGTCACAAGGGTGGTGGTATGTCCAAAGTGTTTGATGAAGAACACTGCATGTCAGAGGAGAGCAGAGGAAGAAGATGGGCTCCAGTTGTGCTCCAATGCTAGCTTATGGGTGAGCTGGTGTCCATCAAGATCTGATAAGCCATATTGTAGGTCTGCAGTGTTTAATGTGATGTCTGGGAGTGTTTGACACTTCTGAGTGTATGTGAGTGTGTTAAGGTTTCAGCAGAGCCTGAGACCTAACAGTGCATGTTGGTAGCTATGGGTGATATGTGCTTTTCAGTATTCAGCTAGCCTTGTAGGATTTGTCATGGAATGTTGGAATACCCAGGAGATCTGATATCCAACAGGTGTACCTGTGTAGATATGTAGTATCCAGTGAGTCATGATATTTACATTGTGGATTGTGGTAGTGGGCTGTGGTATTCAAGAGAGCCTGAAATGCAGCAGTATGTGTGCAGATTCAGTGATGTCAGGGTTTCAAGTGGGGCCCAATAACTGAGGGTATATTTGGGTACACGGTGAGATAGTGTACTGTTTGTTCTGATAAGAGGCAGTTAATGTGGGTGATATTGGGAATCCAGACCTAGAAGTACATGTGGGGGTGTGTCTGAGGGTTCATTTAGAACTGTGTGATACCTAGCAGTCAGTGTATGGTTTTGTGAGAAGCCATGCATTCCTTAATAATTAGAACTGTATTGGAGGCTGTGTGTGTGTGTGTGTGTGTGTGTGTGTGTGTGTGTGTGTGTGTGTGTGCGTGCGTGATATGTAGCTATACAGCTAGCCTTGACACCTAGATATGTGGTAAGTGGAATTAATCTATAGGAGAGGGAGTGTCTAACAGCATACCTAGATAGGCGTGTGTGTGTGTGTGTCTGAATTAGACGTGTATTAGAGGTTGTGAATGTGTGTAAATTTGTAGTGTTTTTAAGGCTCAGTGTGTGTGTGTGTGTGTGTGTGTGTGTGTGTGTGTGTGTGTGTGTGTGTGAGCATGCCCTTAAACTGACATTGTATGTTAGGTTTTAACAGAGGAAGGAGCATGTATAGCACAAGGAGGTAGCTAGGGATCAGGCTCGGCTGTTCTACCAACCTGACTATATCATAGAATACAGTGCTATCATCAGATTCAGCGGACATCTAATCTCCATCCCACACAGAGGTATCAGCCCTCATCACTCCACTCACCATACCTCTGACTCCCCATGGT
This sequence comes from Cricetiscus sungorus, assembly GCA_030556225.1. Classification (NCBI taxonomy): domain Eukaryota; kingdom Metazoa; phylum Chordata; class Mammalia; order Rodentia; family Cricetidae; genus Cricetiscus; species Cricetiscus sungorus. Next base: position 30,387,932 of record JANBXA010000600.1, on the reverse strand, counting down.
AACAATATAAATTACTGTAAACCATGCCTAGTTAAATGCCTTATTCTTCCTGATACTGCAGATAAAATGGAAGTCTTTAGGCCCTGAAAACTGGCAGCCCCTCCCAGTCAGTCTGGACTGCTCAGCTTGAGCTACATATTGTGCAATCTGTCAAGCATTGTGCTACAAGGGCTGTGCCCCACTTCCATCAAGAATACCTGATAACTAGCAGTAAAAATGGGTGGCATCAATGGTGTGTGTATCAGGACCTCATTCCTGCAGGTTAAGAAGATAGGTTCATCATCCCCTCTTTTAGACTTGTAGGTATAAGGACCTGATAAACATACCCTTGATGACACCTATATTCATTGCTAGTTATCAGATCTGGTTGATATCCTCTCCCTGGCTGCTACAGGCTTAGATACACTGACCTCACTTCCATCACACATGCACAGTCAGGCTGTAGTAGGGAATAGTCCTGCATGTCTTATTAAATACCAGAGGCACTAGTGTCTATGACACACAGTTTGTGTCCAGTAGGGCCTGAGAAGTGACTCTATAGGTGGGATGGAGGAAGGTGTTCTAACAGGATTTGATATAGATTGTATGGTTGGCTTTGTAGTTGGAGTCCAGCAAGGCCTGACATGGAGGAAATTATATGGGGTTGTTGGGGAGCTGCTTCTAACATGAACTAGTGTATTTAGGGAAGTGTGAGAGGATGACATATCAACAAGTGACAATTACTAGCAATGATATTTGAGCATAGATACTTGGAGGGAACAAGTCTGTAAGGTCTCCATTCCTACTGGTGTGTGGGCAGGACAGGAAGGTGCATCCTGAACTGATATTTAGTACTGTATGTACACTTTGATACAGTGTGTGCCAGTAAAGAAAAGTATCAGGTAAGGCCTGACTCCTAAATGTATATGTGGTTTGTGGGTTGCAGGTGACTTTCAGGCCCTGGCATCAGCAGTTTTGGGAAATGTGGAGTGTTCAGCACAGCCTGGGTGTGAAATATTCATTACAGCATAGCAGGAGGGTGATGTGTTCTGCATGGGCTGACATCTAGTAGTGTGTGTGTGTAACAGCCATGGGAGTGTGCAACTCTAGGCTTCTGGGCTGAAGGGGCAGCAGAATGGAGACTTACCAGCTACAGCAAATCCCATCTTTCCTATGCTCAGTCTCCCTTTTACACTGGACTTAGGTATTTGAGAGCCAAAAGCAAAGCAGACAGAGCTAGCAGTAGCTCCCAGCTCTGGATAAAAATCACTCTGCTACTAGTCCATATCTTCACAGTAATCTTGAGTGTAGAATGGGTGCAAAAGAGAGTTGAGTAGAGAACTTCATCCTGTCAACCTACACATCCCCTTCATGCTGCCTAGCACTGAACAATCATCTTGTTTCCCTGGGAAAGAGAGTGTCCAGTCTTCCTCTTGCTATCCTTAGTTGTAGTGTCATCGTCCTTTCTCCAGGTCCTGTATTTTCTTGACTCAAGGCATCGGAGCTCATGAGATCAAAATTCATCCTCTCTGTTGTTTGTGGTCTATTCCATATGAAGCAGAACATGCACAGGTCTCTTCTGTAACTCTCATGTTAACTTTGCAGTGTTTGCATCTGGAGTCAGCTGTAAGATTTGAGATTTAGTTCAGTTTTCTAACAGGTTCCTCATTGTTTGCTTTTGCAAACTTGTCTTGAAGTCCTTAAAGACAGACAATTTTCTTTGCCTTGATTGTCTGGATGCTTCTAACAAAATGAGATTACATGAATTAGGTGGGTCGGATGCTATGATTTGATTCCATATGTCAAATCCTTGTTCCTCCCTTGTCCACTTTATGTATATCTGAGACTTTGCATGATGTTTCAGAACCATAAGAGTGGAATCTGCCATCTCTTCTAGGATTAGGCCCAGCTGGTTGTAACATTTGGTAGATGGGCATCAAATGGTAATTTTCAGAGTATCCTGTCCCATTCACAACAGTGACTGCTGCTGAGGAATAGGGTTATCTGAAAGTTTATATTCCTTTGAATTCCTCAGACATCATAAGTGTCTTGAATGTTGATTAGTGTATATTCTGTTACAATTCTTCTTCAATACTTTAGTTTGGTTCTTTTGTACAAAGTCTTTATCCAACACCGGTAATAAACAACACAAGTGGACAAGTTCAAGTGACCTTCTCCCTGGTATTGGTGGACTGGAATACAAGGTCCATGGACACTGTGCTTCTCATGCAATCCAGTCTAGGTGTCATGTAGAGATTCACACTGGCTTCACAATGTACAGCTGAGGCACACTTGTAATCTATTCAGACAGGTTTCCTTGATCATTTGTTAGGAAAGAAAGCTATAAGTATCCTCTTTGCACTGTAAAAATGGACACAACTTCATAGATGATGGAGATTCTACAGTAACACATCCACTGGGATACTTTTGTCAAAGGGAATCCTCTCATCAACTCCAGATCTAGATGAGAATTGTGAGTGGTAGTCTGTGTCTGCACACACAGACTTTTCATTGCCCTTCACATTATGTCCGTGTGTGGGGCCCCTGAGATCTTCAGGAACTCAACAAATTACCTAATAATTTTTCACCACTGCCAACAGTGTGCAGATCCTCTGGTCAGGAATCCCCTGGGTATTTGTTTCAGGATCTGGGCAAGCACATACAAGAGAAATAATATTATAACAAATGTAAACGCTGCCTGAGAGTTCCACTTTCCCCAAACAAAAACCTGTTGTACAGTAGGTTTAATTTTAGTGTAATTCAGGGACTCATGACACAGGTATAATGCCCTTTGTCTTCCAATATGACCTTCCCTTGGTCAATATCACTTGAGTCTCTTCAGGGATTTCTGATTTCAGAAATTAATATCTGATGTTTGCCCTGGGACATTGCAGGAATCTGGCTCTAGGTGCAAAGGGAGAAAAGTATATTCCCAGCAACATGTCAAAACTTAGGCCCTCAGCTTCCTGTTTTTCAACTCCTGGGTTCTATTCTAAATTAGACAGGGTACATACATGGTGAAAATGAGCCTCCACAAAATTCCCGTCCAACTGCAAAAATTAGGAAAGAAAAGATGGCCAATAAGAGATCTGGAGTTGACCTATGAGACTCCAATTGACCCACCCCTAACATACAGTTCATCATAGAATTGTCAATAGACCAGTGGATGCAATTTATGTAGTGTCCCAAAGAAGCACATTATATCCAAATGTGCATCTCCAGGGACTTATCTCCATCGTCTGTGAGGAGAATACCTGTGGACAACTTTGGGATGATGTTTAGGTAGGTACTGCTATAGGTAGCCAGTACTGATTGCCCTTGCTCATACTCTGTCCAGCAGAAATGGAGTGAAGGAGAGTGGTGCTGGTAGAGGGGTGACTCAGCTGACTTCTGTGCCCTCAGCAGAAAAGGCTCAAGACTGTAAGGTGATTTTTCTAGCAGGGATACACAAAGTTCCCATCAGACTCAAGGCAAGTATTATTAGTAAACAGACATAAATGTCACAACTGTTCATACTAGATTTCCCTTCCTAAGCACAAACACCACGGCCTGGAGGAGGTGATATTTTTAGGTTAACTGTTGTAGGTTAGACTAAGGTGGCCACAGCACCAAGTTTCCCTTTCCCGGGTGCTGGCTTCAGTAAAGAACATCAGGAAAGAAATGAGTCGTAATAGTCACCCAAAAATGTAGAGAGCTACAACCAAGTAAGCAAGAAGCCTATTGCCTGGGCTCATTTTCTTTTCAAGGCTGTGTCCACCCTAGTGCTTGTGATTACACAGCCCAGGCCAGAGTAAGTAACTGGTCAGTTTCAGAGAGGCAGTCCTCCCATACAAGTATAAGAAGACCTTCAACCTTTCTACACAAAGTGTTCCTTCTTAATGATTAGGGGATAGAGGGTCACAAGAGAAAGATGCTCAGCTTGCCACAAGTTATGCCAAGATCCCTCTGGATTTATACTCTGTTGTGTTTCATTAATGTTTTGCCCCTCTGCATCATGAGTGCAATGGCAAATTTCCCTAGGATGGAATAAGGCTGGCTTAGGCAGCCTCATGCTTATTTGTGTGTGGAATAGTGTCAAGGATAGACAAGATCACAGGAACATCTTTCATACAATAGGACTACATTGATGGTCTCAGTGCTGTTTTTACCATATGACACCAATAGATGAGTCTTAGCATTCAGTCCTTTCTGAGTGGTGATCGCTCATTGCAGAGAGCAGTGATCTGCTTTGAGTGTGTCTATGACATCACCAAAGACAAGTTTAACAGGAAGACACCCAGGCAAACAGCATGGGGTAAAAATAAATCCATGGTTACATGGTTCTGTCTGGGTCTGTCCTCTGATGTGGGATCAAAATACAAAGCAGTTCCAAGACTATGGATTAAGTTATGTGTCTACTGTGATCCAAGACAACCAAGCAATACCCACCTTCCGAAGTGGAGCAGTATCTCAGCATTCCATTTGCTGTGGTACCCATTTCCTTCCAGCTTGCTGTCTTCTTCTTGTATGGAGATAAATGTGCCTGTGACAAATGTCCCAAGTTAGGGCCCCTTAACCAACAGCTAGACTAATCCAGCAGCATGCAATGGGTCTGTGACTCATGGAAGGAGAGGGACAAAGGGATATATGCAGACTGCAAACAGAACAGCAGCAAAGGGAGGTAGAGGGAGAAAGAGGGTCACCTCTCCCCCAGTTTTGGAAAAGTTGTCACTTGGACATGATCTTGAAGGGAAAGAAGGAAGAATGAGGATTCCTGAGGCATATCCTTGATGATTGGTTTGTTTTGACTTCTAATTCATGGACACTATAGGGTAGAATTTTGAAACAAGGCTTCAGTCTGAGACTGCTATGGAAGGCAATCCATGGGACATAGCCTTTTTAAGTATGCTTCAGCAGTCTCAGACAAACCAGGAAATTCCTGCCACATGTGTCAACCTTCATACAACTCTGATCATTTCCAAAGATAATGACATATTCAAGATGCAGTCTTAAGAACTTTGAAATATATAGTTTAGATTCTTGTCTCTTATTTCTTCCTGGGTCATCGGTTTATGAGTGGTTTCTCTCCTCACACTCTTCCCTGGCCTTTTGAGTTTTCTTGTCCCAAAACCTTTCATCGCTTCATATCCTTTCCCATTTTAATTAATTCTTGCTACCTCAGCAAGCTCTACTTTTGTCCACCTTCACCTAAATCATTTCATGCTAATGGTTTTGGTGCTGCTAATGGACTATTTCTTCAGAAATAAGATTTGCTAATTTTTCTTATTCACAATTATCATATGATGGTTTCTGTAGACAATAGGAAATATATACATTAAGAAACACAGGGGTACATCTTGGGTACCTCATGTATCTGAGTGTGTATGACTGCACCACTCTCCAATTTTACTGTATTCACTTCTTTCAAAGAATCATGTCTTCTCTTTGAGGCTGCCATGTAGCAGCATAGTAGTTTTAGGCAATTTCCAGATCTCTTCTTAACCCTCTTCCATCCTTGGGATAGATAGCTGGCAGATGTTGTGGATAGACAGATGGCAGATGTTGTAGTTATGCTGTAGTTATGTTTGGGACATTGACACAACTGTTCTTGGACGTTGTTTGAAGGAATGTGCTCTGGACTTTAGTTAGGTTTTCAGGAATGACATGGTCCAACCTGTTCCTGGATGTTGACTGAACAGAAGGTATATTATTTACATCTTCACGAGGGACATTGTTAGAGGTGTTCTTGGACATTACCTGATGGGATGATTTCTGGATTTCAGGTTTGCTTTCAGGAGGGATATCATCAAAGATTTTCTTGAATGTTGGCTGAAGGAAACATCTCTGGATTTCACTTATGCCTTCAGGAAGGTCATCCTCAAAGGTGTTTTTAGAATTAGCCCGCAGAGAAGATCTCTGGATGTCATAGGTCAATTTGGTGTTCACACTGTGAGGTACCTCCATGTAACTCCTCACAGAGGGTGTACTCAGAGTGTATATGCCATTATCAGTGGTGTTAAATTCATGAGGTGACTAACAGGAGAAATAATTTAAAGAATATGTTCTCAGAGGACAGGCATGTTGAACTTGACGACTTGAAACTCATTCTGTCCTCCGCCAATTTTCTGCTTTTGATATGCATGATCTTCTGAGTGAATTTAGGGGCTGCTGGTGGACATTTGTTTTCCCTCTGATGGCCGCACAGGGTGTCAGGCATGCTCAGGCTTCTCATCTGCCTCTTCCTTGATTCCCCCTCATTAAGCACTTGGTGTTCCTCCAGCATGGTGGGTAGAGCAAGCACACTCAGTCTCTTCTGAGAAGGAACTGTAGTGAGAAATTCAGCTGGGGTCATAATAACACAGGCTGGCAAGAACTTCCCAGCATATTTAGAGTGGTCGAGGTGTGACTTGTGCTTTAAAATTATGTATGTGGCCATGACATTATTGATTTTTTTTCCTGTAGACAAATACTAATGTCCTTGGGGTCACAGCCCATATTCAACATTACCACAACAACACTGGGATCCAGGTTGTTACTGACTGCCTCTAAGGAAGGTGTGATTTTCCTAAATTCTTCCTTTGGCTTGAGCCAGTGGTGCTGGCTAATGTCATTAATCTTGGGCCTCTGCTCAGGCTTCATAGTGAATAACTGCACAACAATGTCTACTAAGGTTTATGAAAATGAATAAGGGAGGTGATACTTGGGATCCAGCATCTCCTCCTTCATTTCTGTGTAGGTCTTGGATTTGAATGGAAAGGATGCTGTCACCATTGCATATAAAACCACTCCCATGCTCCAGATGTCCACTGCCCTGGCATCATATTTTGCTGCAAAGGACAGCTCAGGAGCACAATATTCAAGGGTACCACAGAATCTCTTGGTGCCCTGTCCAGGGGTGACTCTGGTTTGCTACACCAAAATCACAAAGCTTGATGTCCTTTTTGCTATCCAGCAGGATATTGTCTAGCTTGATGTCTCTGTGTGCAATGCCATTCTCATGGCAGTAGTCAACTGCACACACTACCTGTGCAAACATGTCCTGGGCCTGCTCCTCTGGCAGACGGCCTACCCTCTCAACATGGCTCACCAGATCTCTACGAGCAGCATGTTCCATCGCCATATAGGTGTATTCTTTGGTGTTGATGACATGGAACAACTTGATAATGCGTGGGTGGTTCAACATTTTCAATAGGTCGATTTCTGTTTTAATACTCAAGTCATTCTTTGTTCCATTTTGCAGGACCTTGATAGCAAATTGCACCTCTGTGTGAAGGTGGTAAGCTAGCTTCACCTCAGCAAAGGTCCCTTTGCCAAGGGTCTTGAAGATAGATGACATAGTGATCTGTCTGTCAGTGTCTCCTCTTCAGAGGCACTGGCCTTCAGGTCCAGCTCCATGGTCACCTTCTCACTGGTCTTGTTAGTGAGAGTCTTGTTACTTCCATGACAACACCAACTGAGAAAACAAAGATTAAAATGCTAGAAACATTCAACAAGTTCAAAAGTACATATAGAAGGCTATTATGAGTAGGTTTTACCCTGCCGCCAGCCAGTCTGGCCCTACAAACATGCCCTCACATAACATACCAGATGCTGTTTGAGATATAAATGGTGATGGCAAGTTATGTGTTTCTTATTAGCTAGCTCTGTCTTAAATATTAACACATTTCTATTAATCTAAGTATTTCTTCTTAGTCTCATCTCACCAGATAGAGGGGCTGGCATTCTTATCTCTCCATTTCCATCCTAACTCTTGGATCTTCCTACTTCTTCCTCTCTCTTCCTGTGCTTACTTCATTAGCCAATTACAAAAAAATTTACAGAATACATCTCCCATCAAAAGGGCATGTTCATGCTCAAGATTAGTTAATGAATGAAAAACAGAAAAGAAATTCTAATATAAAAATTGGCAGCTATAACATAGGGAGAGAAGGGCACTAGCAGTGGGGTTACATGCAATCCATCCCAGCACTCAGAAGGCAGAGGCAGGCAGATCTTCATGGATTGAGGACAAACTGGTCTACAGAGGGAGAATCAGGACAAGTTTCAGAGCTACACAAAAAAACCTGTTCTCAAAAAAAAAAAAAAAAAAAAAAACCAAAAAACAAAAACAAAAAAAAAACCTGAAACAAACAAACAAACAAAAAAAAACCCAAGTAATAGAACGCAGCAGTCTCCCTGGGATGATCCACAATGTTCAGGGAAGCGACCTCCTGTGTTGCATCCTCCACAGACTCTTTAGAAAAAAAGAGTGATGCACAGAAAACAGGATTGCTTATAATCCAGGCTTAGGTTTCTGAGAGTCACCCAGTATGAAGAAGTTCTTGTGACCCATTCCAAACTCCCACATCCCCACATCTTTTGGACAAAGAGAGAATTCTGCGTCCCATGAAACAAAATAGTCGTGAAAGACAGTAGCCAATGTGACTGTACCTGGTGTTACTTGAGTTGATCATAAAATCGTCTTCCAAATTCGAGTCTTGAAGCACTAACTGTGCGCACTGCCTCTGGCACTGTTGTCTGTGAAGTGAATGTTCTGCCTTCACTCGCTAGTCTGACACCAACTATCTCTTGACCACCTACCTCGTCTTATATGTGCATCCTGTTCTGTGACGTGATTGGTTAGGGTTACAGAACTGAGCCAATCAGATTGAGATGCCAGTCAGGACACCCTGATTGGTCAGCTCACCTGGACTGAAGGTGTGAGCAGGCTTAGAGCAGAAGGCTTTGCTGATGCTGTGCATTTTGTGCACTTACCAGCCAGTATGCAACTCCCCACACTTCTTCCCTCTCGGAGCCTCACTTTATTCGTGAAAATAGACTTGGTTTCAGAAGGTCCTATTTGTGTTTGAACTGTTTCTAAGTCTATCCTGAGTGCCACGGTCATCTGGCAGTATCTATGCACTAGTGATTTGTGATCACCAATAATTGGAACATCAACAGGACTACAGAAATTCTTGCCTTCAAAGAACTAATAATCAGAAACAAAAAGACAGTGTTCACGTGTGTCAGGGCCCTCAATTGCATGCTGACATTTCCCTTTAAAACCCCTCACTATCTTTTTACTATAGCCTAGGTCTGTGTTAAATCCTTTACTTTGTAAATTTGAAAGTTACATCATCAACTAGTAATGGACTATCATATCTTCACTATACTTCAATAGCCAGAAATTATAGGAATACAAATATTACCAAACAAAACCGTTATTTTTCCCATCAATTTTCCCCTTCCTTGCAGTGCTATTGTGATGAACCATTCTAACTCAAAAATTTTTATTTCTTAGTTGTAACCCCTTCACAATTATTTCTATTAGGATGCTTTCTCATACTTTGGGAAATCACTGTAAATTCATTGGTGAACTAATACTCAAATTCTAGGATGAAGATTTAACATTTAATTGGTATCCCTGCCCACCTGCAGCTAATTCTTTGAAAACAGGTTGGTTTGCATGTGTTTTTGCAAAAAAATCACACATGAATATTACATATAACCTCTTGCCAATTCCTTACATCTTGTGCCTCAGCTTATTCCTCTTACTCCTCAGAACAAAACCAAACCTTTATTTTCAACATCAATTTTTCTCTACCTCGCACTGCTATTGTGATGAACCATTCTAATCCAAAATTTTCTATTTCTCAGTTGCAACCACTTCCACAATTAAATCTATTAGTATGTTTTCTCATACTTTGGGAAATCACTGTAAATTCCTTGGTAAACTAAAACTCAAATTTCTGGATGAAGATTTTATATTTCCTCAGTATTACTGCCTCACCTGCAGCTAAAGCTTTGAAGATAGGTTGGGTTTTTGTGTGTTTTTGCAAAAATTCACACATGATTATTCCATATAATCTCTCTTGCCAACTTCCTTCCCTCTTGTGACTCAGCTTATTCCTAGTACTCCTCAAAACCTGAATCTTTTAATGAGGTAAATGCATGTATATGTGTTATTTTATGCACATACATACACACTTGCATTTCTAACCTACTGAGTACATTTACCTCTGTTCATTCCTATGTGTGTGAAGAACAGACCACTGTGGTCCAAACAACCTAGTGAGAGCTTCTCCCTGGAGAAGATGGATTCGCCATTCTCCACAGGTATTGAAACATGTAACACCTCTAGAGGTGTTACATGTGAAAATGTACCTGTCTACATTTGCGTTTGAACTGCTGGTGTCATATTTGTCTTGTATTTGTATCCACATCATTGAGAAGCACACATAGCTTGCCCCATGTAAGACCAATTGAACATTCATCAGTCTAGATTTATCATGACATATTCTGTTCACTGTATTTTGACCAGTTATGGGTCTGTAATAGTCTGGTTTTCAAAAGGTTGTTACTTTGATGATGGGCAGGTGCTCTCCTTATCTGTGGGTACAAGGATATACATTTGGAATACAGTTAGATAATTGCATTGGTTTAGGAAAAGGGAAGTAGTAGTTTTCTTCTACTGTCTAGTCCATGACCTCCCAAGCCATAGTTAGTTGCCAAAGTGTACAATACCAGACTTTTATTGCCTTTGACACATATGTAGTGAGAGCAGGAACTTCTAATTAAATGTAAGGTTTTTATTTTTTCCAGATATGAGCTCAGTAGTTATACTACTGAGATGAATGGATACTTCCTCACTGGAATGGAACAAGAGTAGAACATCATCCTGGGCACTGGAACACTTCAAAACAACAACAAAACCAACAGCCAGAACTGGTTATTCAGCTTATGAAGCAGTCATTATATCAATTCTGAGTATCACATGCATCAGTGTTAGTGGCATATACTTATAATCCAAGCTTTCATGGGAGGTAGAAGGAACAGAAGTTCAAGGTTATGCTTAGCTGCATAGAGAATTTGGGATCAGACTGTGTTACTGGAAACTATATGGACTTAGGCAAATATGTAAAATCATGAAGGATGACTAGGTCAGATCCTTAAGAATACACTTATCTGAGGTGTTTAATATGGCAATGACAGAGCTCCTGCCTTCCATGCATGAGATACCAGTCTAGATTTCACAATGTCTAGGAGTGGGAATAGCTGGGTAATGGCCCATTAAGTGAGGCTTTCATGTGGTGATTGCTGATTTTTGGTTGCAAAGTTCATGTACCTACATAAAGCTTATTGGATGCAGCCCTGCAAACTTTGACAGCTGTCAGTGATGAGCAATTACCCTAAAACATGGATCCAGGTGCAAGAGAAGGTAGCTTGGGGAAGAGAGCCAGGGAATTAGAGAAATCCTGCATCCAGAAGAAAAGGACATATTCTTTAAGGGGAAGGCACAGGCCAAGGGGAGGTCTGACATTGTTATCTTTAGAAATGAACTCTGGAAATTCCTAAAACATGAATAATCAACCATGAGAAGCATATTCCATACCAAGAATTAAAAGGCTATAGTATTGGCATCTTCAACCTAGAATGGATTTTAATTCTGTACTAGAGGCTGGGCCTTTACTTGTATGGAAATCCCCTTTTACTGATATCAAAACACAGTGTGGCAATTATCAGGACAGATAGTCTAAGTTCACATTGTGTCAGATGAGGAGCCCAAATTAGTAGCTGTCAGTTGCTGAAGATGCTCAGTTTTGCTGAATTAGTGGTCAGTAGTTCATAAAGATGCTCACAGGATACTGTCACATGCTCCTCCTGACCATCTATGGCAAGGCAAGAAAGTTCCATCCATGCTGACTGTATTCCACAAACAGAATAACCCTTTCAGTTTCCTGGATTCCTTCTAGCAGCTGAGGTCACAGTATTTTCATTTTCTTTTCTTTATGCTTTTGTGTGTATATGTCTACTCCTTTATATGTTTTACGCTATGATTGCAAGTCCCTCCCCCTCCCAATCCACTCCTCCTTTATTTTTCTTCATAAAATGTAGGCCTCCCATGGATATCAACTAGGGGTGGTATAGTAAGTGGCATTGTAACTAGGTACCTGATCTCCCCTTAAGGCTGTACAAGGCAAGCTGGTAGGAGGACAGTGTCCACAAATCAGGCAGAGTCTCACAAGCAAACTTAGTTACAGAAGTGTAACAAGTGCAGGAAGCTCAGGTCAGTCCAATGCAGGCTCTCCTAGTTGACAATTCACTCTCTATGAGATGCTACTATAGACCCACTTCAGTTGATTCCTGTGGTTTCTTTAGCTGTCCTCATTGAGCTGGTTCCTATGATCTTTCCATTCCATCTTCTGCAGGATTCCGAAAACTCGTACTAATGTTTCAATGTGAGTCTCTGCATCTCTTTCCAATTGTTGCTGAATGAATCCTCTCTGGTGACTAACAGGCTAGCCACCAATCTGAGTATAGCAAAGAATCATTAAGAATCATTTCATTGACTTCTGCCAGTTGTGTTTGGTTCTATGCTAGGTCTCTGTTCTATCCAGACTCTGAGTCTTTGCCTTTGAGGCAGTGTCAAGTCTGGACTACATTTAATGGACCAGTCTTTGGTTGGTCAATCTCACAGTTTTTGAACCACCTCTCTCAGCACATCTTTACTTTTACACACTGTGTATCACAAATTATCTTAATTAATGGACTTACTCCTGAAATTCAAATATTCTCCAGTTTCCTCTATTCATGCATTACTTTATGAATTCCTTTGAAATGAACTTTGAGTCAATCACTGTTTCCTATACCAATAGAGACCAGTATGTTAAAGAATAGTACAATGAGCTTCTCTCAGTTACCTCAGCAAAGAGGATGAATGTGATCCTTATTATCTATTGCAACAAAGGCTAAACTGGCAGTTTCTCCAGACACTTTTGTATTCACACCATTTTTTTTTTTGCTTTCGCATCAGTATGAAAATATCCAGACATCTCTGTTCATTTTTTATTAATAATATAATTTAAAATTTTTGCATATTGATTCCAGTTTCCCCTCCCTTCCTCCCTTCCTTCTTCCTTCCCTCCCTCCCTCTTACCCTCTTTCCCCTGTGACATGCACCATGGCCACTTTCCCCTCCCATCCCCCCACCCCCATTCTACTTGTAGGGCTATGCTATCCAGGTTGGGTCATGTAAATCTGTCAAGTCATTTGAAGTAGGGACTAGGACTTCTCTTCTGTCTCTAGGTTAAGGTGGTATCCCTCCATGGGGGATGTGTCTGCAAGGTCCTCTTGTGACCAGGAATACATCCTGTTTCTACTGTCTGAGGTCCCAAAGACTGTTCATTCCTTCTAGCTGAGACCCGTATTCAGGGGGTCTGAATCAGTCCCATGCTGGATTCCCAGCTATCAGTCTGAGAAGGGGCCATTAGCTCCTCCTTGTTCAGGTTAGCTTTCTTTGTGTGTCTCTGAAACCTGGTGTGCCCCCTCTCTCTGCATCTGGATTCTAGTTCGACTCAGTGTTTGATTATGGGTGTTTGTTTCTGTTTCCAACAGGTACTAGATGAGGGATCCATGATGATGGATAATTTAGTTGATGATCTCACTATCAGGGAAGGGCATTTATGGTAGCCTTTCCATGGTTGCTCGAATTGTTAGTCGGAGTCAGTCTTGTAGGTCTCTAGACCTTTCTTTAGGTTCAGTTTTCTATTCAAAACAATAATGGCTCCCTCTTTTATGTTCTCTTTCTATCAATCTCCCTACCTCCCCCTCTCTCTTTCCTGTCTTCTATTCCTATCCTGACTCAATCTACCTAGTCACATGTGCTTTCCTCTCCTCCCCTTCTCTTTCTCCTAGTTCTCTGTGTTCTAATCACAGAGCACAAGAAAGCACCAACACCTCTAGGACTTCTCCCTGTCCTTCAAGTCTTCATTGACCGCATACTCACTGTCTTTAAGTAAATACAAGTCTCAGCATACTAACCATGGAAGAGTATAAATACAACCTACACATTCCTGCCATCTATGATGGGCACTTCCACAATACAGCATTGTGCCTGTTTGCATCAAAATGTGAAATTTATCATGGTGAGCTGTGATGTATTCATTAAGAGCACTGGCTGTAATTTCTGAGAAGCAGGTTCAAATCCCTGCCATCTTCCAGAACCTCACAATTGTCTGTAACTAAAGGAAGGGATTCTGCTATGCTCTTCTCTCCTGTGAGTGAGTACAAACAGATATGTTCCACTTACCAACAAGCAGTCCATCAGTACTCATAATCAAACACCACCTCAGAAGTTAAATTAGTAAGTAGACTTTTAAAGGGGTTGTTCTGAGCTGTAGATATATTTATACCAATGACAAAGACAAACATTAACATATGATGAAAAGGCATGTACTTATAAGAATTGAACACTGGCATTCCATTTTGGAAATAACATTTCAGAAATTCTTTTCAAGATTCTAAGTTAAGACAGTTATTCTTCCCTGTATACTCTATAAATCATTATTCATGAGATCAGTACTTTCATTCATGTCACAACAATCAAACTGTCTAGGCCATTTCTCTAAAAATAGACTTTCAAAATATTTATCTAACTGGACATATAATGCTGGGGATTTCCAAAAGTAAATTACTTTCCTTGAAGCATCATGAGTTTATCTCTTATCACGTTTGAGATATCAGAATATATTCAGCCATTATTTTGAATATTTGGTGTAAAATTTTGTTTAAATAACTGTTAACAGTGGGCCATTATTATGGGATTGATCATTTGGGAAGGCACAAATTTGTTCTGGGTTCTTACATGCTACTTCTGTTTTTGTAATGCTGTTGCTGTTCTGGATTTAATTTGCTGGTTCATTCTCTCCAGCACACTTGTTTTGGGTGTCTTGATGGTACTTCGAGTTCATAGCTTGAATGTGCATGGCTTAGATGTGTAGTGCATGAAGCTAAGTTCCATAGTCAAGCAGTGTTCTCTTGTAGATGGGATAGCAGAGGTACTGCTGAATGAGAGGTTGAGGAAATAGGATGCCATGCTTGAAATTGTCTTTAGACATTTTCCTAGGATACTTTCTATTACTGATAGACATCAGTAGAAAAATCAACTTACATGTTCTCATCAAAGTCCACCATATAAGTATATCTGGGTAGAAATTCAACCAGGAGCAGAGGTAGTAGCTATGGAAGAAAGCTGCTTATTGTCTTGTTCTTCCTGGATCACTGACTACATTTCCTTATAAAACTCAGGACCAACTTCAAGGGAAGGAAGTGGTCTGGGATCCCACATTAGTCATTTATCAAGAAATTACGTCTTACAACTTGTCCCCAGCTGCAAAATCACAAGCCTAGTTTCAGATGCTCAACCTTCAGCCATATTTCTTTTTGAACTTCCTTTCTAGGTAAATGGATGGAGAAGGAAAAGATTATATTGATTGAGAAAAGAAATCCCGAATGTCAAATGCTGCAAGTTCTTTACATATTCTGTTGCTGGCTGCTCATCTTCACATGGAAGAGCTTACCTAGCAAGACCTGACATGCATTGTTATTTAAATTAAAATCAATCATATGTGATAATTTATTCCCTCTCTGTCCTACTATATCTCCATCCCACTCGCATCCATTCCTCAGGGAGGGTGAGACCTCCTGTTAGGGATCATCAAATCTGTCACATCATTTGGGACAAACCTAGAGCTCTCCCCATGTATTTAGGCTGAGAGAGTATGCATCCCTATGGATGGACTCCCAAAGTACTTTTCTGCATTAGAGAAAAATGCTATTTCCACTGACAGCATCCAAATAGACTGCCAACCCCACCCTCTCTGACACTCACATTCACAGGAACTGGTTTGGTCTTAGGTAGACACCTATCATTTTGCTGGAAGCTGTTATTGTAGGGAAAATGCTACTGTAAAGACTGATACCTGCCTTATGTTTATATTAATACTTTTGTCTCTACGAGAAGGAGTACTTAGAAAAACTGAATCCTATTATATATTGGACTTTGGCTTTGCAGGAAAAAATGTCTGGTAAAATAGGTACACCATTGCATTGTGTGAGGGTTTTGGTTACAGAAGAGGTGACACCTAGTAGGACCTGCATATGGCTGACAGAGTGCTGCTTTGGCTGGATATAAAGATATCTAGCAGTAAATATCTGACACTTTATTCTGAGTTTTGTGTGTGTGTGTGTGTGTGTGTGTGTGTGTGTGTGTGTGAGAGAGAGAGAGAGAGAGAGAGAGAGAGAGAGAGAGAGAGAGAGAGAGAGAGAGAGAGAGAGAGAGCACATTTTGATGGATCCTTCTCCCTAGCAGGAAAAGAAAAATAGCCGTGTGTGTGTGTGTGTGTGTGTGTGTGTGTGTGTGTGTGTGTTGTTAGCCAGGGGGTAACCTTACACAACCTATCACCTCTTATGTGTTTGTGTGTGTGTATTGAAGAGGTGATTCAGAGCTGTCCCCAACTCTAAACAATGGGAAGGCTGGACATCTTAAAGACATGACAGCCCGTTCCTGACAGAGTGCTTTGGTTAGAAAAGAGTGGAAAATGTATCAGGATATGTCATCAGAATATGTTGTATGTGTATGAGACGGGGGTGTTTGAACATCTCCTGCCCTCTAGCTCTGCTGTTTAATCTCCTCTCCCTTCTTCTCTCCCTATCTCTTGTGTGTTTATGAGTGTATAATTTGGCTATTCATGATTTAGAATTCAGCAGGCCCTGACATCTATTTGTGTGCATGGAATTGGCAGTAGGTGATGATGAATCTGATAATTAACCATGTATATGTGTGTGAGGATTTGCCTGTGAAAGGAAAACCCAATCTGCCATACAGACTATAGTCCTGAGTTTCTGTAAAGGAACAGAGTCAAAATCTTTGCCTCTTCTGTGCCTGTTGTGTAGGGACATCCCAGAAAGTATGCATCTCCCCACACTTCTTATCTTCCAGGATCCCATTTAAGTTTGAAAATAGACCTGCTTTCTAAAGGTCTGATATGTGCTTATACTGTTTCTGGTTTGTCTTGGGTGAAAGGGTGATCAGGCAATATCTGCACTATAATGAGATGGATGACTACCTTACATGCCATGATAGAGACTTCATCCAGTAGTTAAATGAAGCAGTAACAGAGATTCAAAGTTAAGCACTGAGTCAAACTCCGGGAATCCAGTTGTAGAGAGGGAGGAATGATGAGCAAAGCTCATCAGAAACAGCTGATGTGAACAAGTTCAAAGACCCCATTCAGACAGATGAGCAACAAACATAGGACCAAACAAGACCCCCTAAATGTGGTTATCTTTTGGGGGCCTTGAACAGTCTATGGGATCTCTGGCAGTGGAACGAGTTATTTATCCATAGTGCACTAATTGAACTTGGGAGCCCATTCCCTATGCAGGGTTACTCTCTCAGACTAGGTACAAGGGTGAGGGCATGGGTCCAGCCACAAATATTATGACTGACTTTGATGATCCCATATGGGAAGCCTTCTCCACTCTGGGGAGTAGTTGGGGTTGAGATGGGAGGTGGGGGGCATGAGAGGATTAGAGGGAGAGGGACCTGGGGCATTTATGTAAAACAAAATCTATTTTAATAAATGCAAATTTATTTTTAAAAAGTTTTCCAACGATTAAATTTCAAAAGGAATAAGAGTGGCAGGGATATATTCATATATGAATGCTATACAACTTTAAAAAATAGCACTAATATTTCTCCAACTGTCCAATAAATCAGAAGGAAAGATACACTTTCTAACATGTTCTACAAAACCTATAGGGGCCTTCTGCCACAGTTGATGACTTGAGCTTTCTAGGTGAAAAGGGCCAGCCGAAGAAACACTTACTGAGCAGAGCCAAAAGAAACATACTTTGGCCCTAAAACCAGAATAAAAAAAATGCACCCTGACCTTGAAACCAGTGCCAAAGAAACACAATATATCCATAAAATGAGAGCTAGGGAAAGCAATACACCCTAGATCTAAATTTGGAGCCAAAAGGCTAAAAAGGACCAGTGAAAGAAACATACTTTGGCCCTGAAATTGGATCCAAATCTGACCCTAAACTTGTGCAGAAAACTAACCAATCCCTGAGCAGCAGATCTAGCCAGTCTAAGTTCAGGGATTGAAATTTGATCAACAACCACCCTGGAAATCTCCCTGGAAAAACTCTGCCCCCTTTTAAGCCCTATATAAACCATGCTGTCTCTTCAGCTTGTGGCTGTCTGTGTGCCTGGCTCTCCTCTGCCACCCCAGCATAGTGCAGTCACTCTCCTGGATTCTTCCCTCCCAAAAAATCTTTTGAATGAGGTTTGGGTGAGACTTTCTTTCTCCAGAATGAAGCAGAGGATAGAAGTAACTTTTTGCAAGCCAAGCAAGTTTGTAACTCTTTTAGGGGGAAAACCTTCTCTACCCAGTTTGAGTTGTTACACTTGAGCAGACTTGATCTAAACTGTAACAACTTTTCCAGGGAAGCCCTCTCCTGCCAGAGCAAAGCTGTTACATTGTAGTAGCATAGCAGCATTTCCATTGAACAAGGTTATAAGCTACTAGTCTTGTCTAGGAGCTGGGAGAACATCATTCAATTTGATCTGTATCACTTAATAATCTGTGGCTTCCATATCTCAGAATACCTTTCCATCTGAGCTGTGACACACAGGATTCTTTGGCTTCTGGGTGCCAGTATCCCTGTCCATACAATCTGAGCCAATGTAATGCTTACATTTGGTGTGGTAACTGAGGCACTGCTATGCTTACATTGGTTGTGGTGACTGGGATAGCATTCCTGGTGCCTGTGCCACTGTTCATCACGTGAGCTGCCCTGGCACCCTATCCCTACGTGCAACAGACTGGATTTTCATCAACCTGCTCTGTGCTCCATCCACAAGAAGCAATTGGGTAAGTTTCCCCTTCAATCCCTGTAAACATTTCCCTGTGTCTGAGAAAGTGACCATTGATTGTCTAGCACAGCTCTGGTACTTTAAGAGTCCCAGGATCCACCCAGCCACAAGTCCTTAATTCTATGGCTGGTACTCATTACCTAATCCAATCCCACTTCCACCCTCATCCCCTTTGGGAATTGCAATATTGCAATTTCATTAGGCCCAACTGGTTCATTATGTCTTTTCTTGACCCTCTTTCCTAACTCCTCCCTGGAGTTGGCGGTAATACCACAGCTCCTGTAGGCCCTAGTACCTTTTGTGTCTCCCTTCCTGTCATTTTTCTTTGGATGAGGCCCCCTCTTAAAGCTCAGTTTCCTTCTGTGCCTTCTGGACTTCACAAAACCCCTTGTGCCCAGTCTCTTCTGTCTTAGCCAGGCTATACCTGACCACAGTTGAGATGGGTGAACATGCTCTGAACCATTTGGTCCTTGTTCAGTGGTCCTCACTGAGTCCTGGGGACACGCTTAACTACAAGCTACAGTGACTTTTTCCTTCTCATCCATGGGAATGGTGTCATCCATACCTTCTCATTCCCCTTTGGGATGCTTCTTAGAAAACTTCTATCTTCTACACTTGACACTTAAAATGAAGAACCCTAAACTTATTTGTTTTTGCAATCAAATTTGGCCTAAATACCCATTAGATAGTCAATTCAAATGGCCACATAGTGGCACCTCCTAACCCCATTTTATCAGGATCTTTACAACTACTCAGAGAAATTGAGGAAATGGAAAGAGATTCCCTTTTCCCTATATTCAAAATTTCTCTTTTCTCTACTCCCGGTTCAGTTTTTTTGTTTGGTCTTTTCACATGCACATAGTGTGTAAATGTCCTTCCTTTTAAGTAACCATTGATGGCTCTACAAGCATATTGCAAAGTGGGGGGCTAGGAGCTGTACCTTGTAGGGGAAGAAAAGAAAATGAGTAGGCCAGCTTCAGTATGCTCTCCACCATGGATAGCCCATCTCTCAGCTCCTTCCTGCACTGCCCTCTAGGGTTCAAAAATCCCTATATTAAGCCTTCTTTGTTAAGCTAGGATTGGAATTCAGTTTTACTGGAATTCAGATTTCCTTTTGATATGAATAGCATTGTACCATTGTTTTATGCTGTCACACTTCAGTCTCCAAAAGCCAAAGAAACTGCCTTGTTCCCATTTCAAATATTGGCAGGAAGGACACTGGACCCAGGTCTCTCAGAACCCTCAAACCACAGAGACCATGAACCACACAGACCATGTCTTGGTGCCATCAAGTATGGTTCTGTTGTATTGATTGCCGTATGTCCCTTGTACATGATGACATTGACCCCAAATCACTTGTCATCTGACCTACTTGGTTTGGCTATGAATGACTGAGGAGGCTGCTTCCCTGAACACTACCATCTCTGAGAAGGAGCCTCAGTTATTTATCACAGTATGGAGGCTATTCATTTCCTTTCTTGTGGACTTCAAAGCCATTTTTTTCAGCCCTGACACAGTTTTAGGGACCCATCATTCCTTATTCCTCTACTGTCAGAGTAGGGAGACAGCCTTATCAGGCTCACGGAACCCTATCACATAGCTGTGACTTTAAGGGTATCCCCCTTACCCATTCCTTTATAGGGATACCAACCTCTACCATTCCATTACTGTGAGGGGACCTTCAAGCTCAAGAGGGAGCCTCTATTTCTTTTGCTCCCAACATCTGTTTGACTCTAGGCTTACCAACCATTCTCCTTCACCTTCTCTAAGCCATACAATTTGACATACTTCTTTCCTTACCATCGTCTCGGGTAGATTCTCAGCTATGGGCTACCCTAAACTCCTCTATATCCAAATACCACATCTCTGTCATCATTTGAGTACTAAACCCTGCCACATATAACCAAGGTTCAATGCACTTTCACGCAAGGTCTCAGTGAACTTAAACTTCTTGGTCTATCTTCCTAAGGAAAAAAAACTCTGTGCCTCAGTTCTTCCCTATTACCACTCCATACTTGCAGTCAAAAACCAACAGAGCCCACAGCTTGGTTCAGGATCTCCAATTGATCAACACAGTAGAAGTTCCTCTTCATCCTGTAGTACCTAATCCTTCAACTCCCCACTCTGTCATCCCCACAAATTTTTCTAATTTCTCTGTCCTTGTCATATGAATACCTATCACTGAATTTTAACAGCACAACATGACAAACAAGTAATCCAGGTCATACCCCTCCTGACAGCCCTTGCATAACTGCAGGTGTAGTCACACTAACCATGAGACTTGTGCCAATAAAACACAATTTCACCCTGGAATCAAAGCCAGTGAAAGCAATACTGTGGCCCTAAAATTAGAGCCAAAATGCTAATAAGGACCAGAAAAAAAAAAAAAGATACATGTTGGCCCTAACTCCAGGGCCAAACCTGACTATAAACCTGTGCAGGAAACTAACCAATTCCTTGCCTTATAGCTAGCAAGTCTCACCTCAGCAACTGAAATCTAACCAACCTCCACTCTGTGAATCTCGCTGAGAAAACTCCGCCCCTTCGAAGCCCTATATAGACCCTGTATCTGTTTAGCTCATGGATGCTTAGGCTGCCTGGCTATTCTCTGCCACCCTGGCTGAGTACAGCCACTCTCCTGGATTCTTGTTTCCAAATAAATCTGTTGATCATTTCAGTGAGACCTTTCTTCACCAGAATGGAGTGGAGGAGAGAAGTAACATTTCCAGGAGCAAGAGCATAGCTGAGGTTTCCTTTTTCCATTGTATAATTTTAGTTTGTTTGTCAAAAATCAGGTTTTCATAGATATGTGGGTTAATATGAGGGTTTTCAATTCAATTGATTTCTTTCTCAGCCCATTTATTGCTGCATATAGTAGGGATACTCATTTTTATTTTTTTTCACCTAATCTTGTATCCTGCCACTTTGCTGAAGGTGTTATCAGTTGTAGGAGTTACCTGGTAGACTTTTTGGGTCACTTTGTTACTATCACATCATATGCAAACAGTATAGTGAAAGTTTGATATCTTCCTTTCCAATATTTATCCCCTTAATCTCCTTTATTGTCTTATTGCTCTAGCTAGACCATCAAGTACAATATTGAAGAGATATGGTAAGAGTGGTCAACTTTAATTGATCCTAATTTTATGGTAATCACTCTCCCTTTAGTTTATGTTGGCTGTTAGAAACAGTCTGACCCTGGGCTTATTTGGGTTGGTACACTTTTCATGGATGTTTCTATTTCATTCGGAGTTTAGGTCTGTTTAAATTGTGTATCTGTTCATGATTTAATATTGGTAAGTTATGTCTATCCAGGAAATTGTCCATTTCCTTTACATTTTCTTCTATTTTGGAGTAAATGTTTTAAAAGTATGACCTGAAGATTCTCAGAATTTCCTTGTTGTCCATTGTTATGTCCCCTTTTTCATTCCTGATTTTGTTAATTTCATGTTCTCTCTCTGCCTTCTGGTTATGTTGAATATTGGTTTGTCTATCCTGTTGATTTTGTGGGAGAACCAACTCTTTGTTACATTGATTCTTTGTATTGTTTACTTACTTTCTACTTTTGTTTCAGCCATCATTTTGATTATATTCTGGTGCTTAATCTCTGGGGTGAGTTTGCTTCTTTTTGTTCTACAGCTTTTAATTGTTTCATTAATTCTTTAGTGTGACTATCTTGCAGTTTATGTGGACACATAGTTCTATGAACTCTCTCCCAGTACTGCTTTCAGAGTGTCCCACAGGTTTTTTGTATGTTGTGTGTTCATTCTCATTGAATTCTAGGTAGCCTTTAATTTATTTTTCTTTCTTTCTTGACACAAGAATTGTCCAAATTATGAATTGTTCAATTTCCATGAGTTTGTAGGCTTTTTGAAATTTGTGATGTTGTTGAATTCTTACTTTAAAGCACAATGGTCTGATAAGACACAGGGGTTATTCTAATTTTTTGTATGTGTTGAGGTTTGCTGTGTTAATGAGTATGTAGTTGATTTTAGAGAGAATTTCCATGAAGCACTGAAAAGAAGGTCTATTCTTTTGTGTTTGGATGGAATGGAATGTTCTTTGACTGTCTGTGAACCCAATTGGGTCATAATTTCTGTTAGTTCTATTGTTTCTTTGTTACTTCTCTATGTGGTGTTCTTGTCTAGTGGTGAGAGTGTGGTGTGCAATGTGAGTTTTTTTAATGTTTCTTTTATGAATGTGGATTTCTTCGTATTTGGGGCATAGATGTTCAGAACTGAGACTTCATCATGATGGATTGCTACTGTGATGAATAAGAAATGCTAGCACGTGTCTGTTTATAGGTGAGCTATGTGCATTAATATTGAGGGACATTAATGACCAATCATTGTTAATACTTGTTTGTTTTAGATTTGTTGCTGGTGGTGGTACTATGTGTGTATTTTCCCCCATTTTTTTCTGCTGTTGGTAAACTGTGATTATCGATTGCCTATGTTTTTGTGAATGTAGTTGACTTCCTTGGGTTGGAGCATTTCTTCCTGATCTTTTTGTAGGGCAAGATTGATTAGTTGATAAGTATTGTTTAAACCTGGTGTCCTTATGATATATCTTGATTTCTCATTCTATAGTGATTGAAAGCTTTGCTGGGTATAGTAGTCTGTGCTGGCATCTGTGGTCTTTTAGTGTTGGTAGAATATCTGTTTAGGATCTTCTAGACTTTAGAGTTTCCATGTAGAAGTCAGATGTAATTTTGATAGGTTTGCCTTAATATGTTACTTGGCATTTTTCCTTTGCTGCTAATATTCCTTTAAATTTTGTACATTTGTTGTTTTGATTATTATGTGGAGATGGGACTTTCCTTTGTAATCCACTCTATTTGGTGTTCTCTAAGCATCTTGTCCATTTTTTTCTTTGTTATTTTACATATCAATCCCAATTCCTTCTCCCTCCCTCCATCCTATGACCCACAACACCTGCTCCAATTCCATTCCCCACCCATGGCACAGGGAGCATGATGCCTTCGAGGAGGGACCATCAAATCTGTCAAGTCATTTGGAGTAGGGTCTAGGCTCTGCCTTCTGTGTCTAAGTTTAGGGAGTATGCCTCCATTGGGAATGTGCTCCCAAAATCCTTTCCTGCACCAGGGATACATCCTGGTTCCACTGTCATAGGTCCCTTAGACTGCCCAGGTCTTCTAACCAAGACATGTGTTCAGGGGGTATGAGTTAGTGCAATGCTGGTTTCCTAGCTTTCAGTCTGGAGGTCCATTATCTCCCCTGTGTCAGCTGTAACCTGTAGGTTTCTGCAGCCTGTTTTTGCCACCGTTTTTTTTATTACTCATCCGTATCTACAACTGGATTCCAGGATTTTGGCTCAGTGTTTAGCAGTGCATATCTGCTTCTGTTTCCATCAGCTACTAGATCAGGGCTCTATGACAGCATATAAGTTAAGGTACCCTTTCCACTGTTGCTCAGACTGTTAGTTAGGGTCATTCTTGTAGGTCTCTGGACATTTCTCTATAGTTACTTTTCTCTTCAAACCTATAATGGCTCCCTCTATTATGGTATCTCTCTCTCTCTTTTTTTTTTGTTCTTGTCTATTCTTCACCTGACTCAATTTTTCTAGTCCCACATCCTTTCCTCTCCTTCATCTAAATCCTTCTCCACTCACTGTCCACCCCCACTGATCCCTATATGCGCAGGATATCTTGTCCCTTTCCCCTTCTGTAAGGGACCATGTACAAATATCTTAGTGTTTATCCTTGTATCCTAGATTCTCTGATGGTGTGAACTGTACACTGGTGTTCTTTCGATTTATGTCTAAAGTCCATATATGAATGAATACACACAAGTTTCCTCAGTTTATGACTGGGTTACCTCACTCATGATGGCTTCTCCAGGTTCCATACATTTGCCTGTGAATTTCAAGATTCATTGTTTTATTCTGCTGAGTAGATTTCCATTGTGTAAAGGTACCACATCTTTATCCATTCTTCATTTGAGGGACATATAGGTTGATTACAGGTTCTTTCTATTACAAATAATGCTACTATGAACAGATTTGAACAGATGTCTTTCAAATGGATGGATGTGGATCATTTGAGTATATGCTTAAGAGTGGAATTGCTGGGTCCTGTGGTAGACTGATTCACATTTTCCTGAGGAACCTTCGTACTGATGCTCAAAATGGATGTAAAAGTTTACACTCCCTCCAGCAGTGGAGGAGTGTT
The DNA here is from genome assembly GCA_030556225.1 of Cricetiscus sungorus. Taxonomy (NCBI): domain Eukaryota; kingdom Metazoa; phylum Chordata; class Mammalia; order Rodentia; family Cricetidae; genus Cricetiscus; species Cricetiscus sungorus. Next base: position 30,363,084 of record JANBXA010000600.1, on the reverse strand, counting down.
CTCCACATCCTGTCCAACATAAGCTGTCATTGGTGTTTCTGCTTCTAGCCATTGTGACAGGATTAAGATGGTATCTCATAGTTGTTTTGATTTTCCTTTCCCTGATGGCTAAGGATGTTGAGCCCTTTCTTACATATCTTTCAGCCATTTTAGATTCCTCTATTGAGATTTCTCTATATTTTTGTTCCCCAATTTTTAGTTGGAGTATTTTGTGTTTTGGTGACTATCTTGTTGAGTTTTTTGTATATTTATGAAATCAGATTTCTGTCAGCTGTGTTGTTGATGAATATTGTTCCTATTCTATGTGATGTAGTTTTGTCTTATTGACTGTGTCCTTTACCTTACAGAGACTTATAAGTTACAGGATGTCTCATTTATTAATTGTCCATCTCAGGGTCTGTGCCAATGATGTTATATTCAGGAAGTAGTCTCCTGTACTGATTTTTTCAATGATACCTCCTACTTTCTCTTCTAAGAGGTTCAGTGTGGCTAAATTTATGTTTTGGTCTTTGATCCATTTGGACTTAAATTTTGTTCATGGTGATAAACATGGATCTATCTGCAGTATTCTACACACTATCAACACTATCATCCAGTTGTGCCAGCACCATTTGTTGAAGAGGCTTTCCTACTTCCATTGTATTTAGTTGTTTTTTCAAAAATCATCTGTTCCCAGTTATATGAGTTAATATCAGGATTTTTTAATCAATTTCATTTGCCTACCTGTCTATTTTTTTTCCAGAACCAAGCTGTTTTCAGGAATATCCCCCTATTTTAGAGCTTGAAGTTAGGGATGGTGATGCCTCCTGAAGTTCCTTTATTTACAGGGTTGTTTGGCTGGGTCTTTTGTTTTTCCATATAAAATTGATTATTATTTTTTTGAGGTCAGTGAAGAATTGTGCTGGGATTTTGATGGGGATTGCAGTGAATTGTAGATTGCTGTGGGCATGATTTCCATTTTTTACTATGTTTATCCTACCTATCCAAGAGCATGGGAGGAGATCTTTCTGTTTTCTGGTATTTTCTTTAGTTTCTTTCTTTAAAGACACAAATTCTTATTATATAGGGCTTTCACTAGTCTGGTAAGCATTACCCCAAGATACTTTATGTTGTTTGTGGCTATTGTAAAGTGTGATGTTTCTCGGATTTTTTTTCTCAAGCCCTTTGACTTCTGTATATAGTAGGGCTATTTGAGTTTATCTTGTCTCCTGCTAGTTGGTCCTTGGAACATCATCAAAATCTGTCATATCATTTAATCACTCTGTGTGTGTGTGTGTGTGTGTGTGTGTGTGTGAGAGGGTGAGTAGAGAGATTGAGGGAGGGAGGGAGGGAGGGAGAGAAAGAGGGAGGGACAGAAGGAGGGCAAAAGGGAGAGAGAAAGAAACAATCATATGTTACACATGAATCTTCTTTTCTCTCTTGGCAATCCTCCCATTTACCCCACTGACCTCACCAACCCACCCCTTACGCAATCTCAAAGGAGGGTGAGAACTTCCATATGGAATCATTATCAAATTCTGTCACATTATTTGGAGGAGGACATGTAGCCTCCTTCTTATTTGTTTCTAAATTAAATTTAAAAAAATTAAAGAAAAAAAACAAAACTAAAAACCAAATCAACAAACAAATACCATGTTTTGGTCAGACCACTTATTTCCTCCTACACATACAAAACTCCACAAATACATGCAGGGTTAGGTTTCAGCACTAGTTAAGTACCCTATCTCCTAAAGCAAAATAACATATACACATGTAGATCAAGCTATCCATTCATGCTAGGAAGCTTCTCACCTACCTGTTCCTTCTTGCTTTTTACCCACTTTTGAAGAAAGAGAGCTAAGAATTATATATAATGTATATATAATTTATACTTGTGTATCTGTGTATGTGTATGTGCTAATGTGTTCACAGAGCTAGAAAAAGGTGTCAGTACTCCTGGAGCTGGAATTACATGAGGCTGTGTATTGCTTGTCTTGGTTGGTGGTAAATGAATTCCAGACCTCTAGAAGAACACCAGTACTCTTTTATATTTAAACTTTACTATTTTTTTCTATTTTATTTTGTATACCAACCCCAGTTCCCCCTCCCTCCCTCCCTTTCTCCCAATCCCCCCCACCTCCTCCCTTCCCACCCCAAACCCATCCATTCCTAAGAGAGGTAAAGCCTCCCTTGAGAGACTACAAAGTCCAGCATATAACAGAGTCTACATCCAGTAAGTGATGGAAGCAGATGTAGTGACCCACAGCCAAGCACCAGGCTGAGCTCCTTGAGCTAAATTGAAGAGAGAGAAAGGGGATACAGAAAGGGGGAGCGCATGGACTCTGGCCTGGAGTTGTGGAACCTGCACGGGACCTAACTAGGCCCTCTGAATGTGGGTGATAGTGGCTTGATCTGTTGGGAGGGCCCTGGCAGTGGGGCAACAGGCACTCTGAATTGCTCATCCATCTCTACAGTCCCAATGTTTTGGGGATTTTTTTCAAGCAAAGCATTTTTTCATGAATGGATTTAGTTACAGATTGAACAATTATATGCAATAATGGAAGAAATTCTTCTTTCATATGGAGGCAAATGCACAAACACAGGTGCTCTCATGGTTTCTCAAAGAAGACCTCATAATATATATTTTCTTTAAAAAATACTATTTTAAAATGTCCCAAAATATCAGAAACTTGTAGGATGTCATATTGAGCTTGGAGTTGCTTAGATGACAGTAGCCAGATTCCTCAAATCCAACTGCCTGAGATAGTTCCTATGATTAACTTCTTTAAATTATCCTCACACCATGGAAGTGTATTGTCTGGGATCTTGATTTTGTTTACCATGAAATCTATCCAAATTTAAATCTTCTGTTCATCCATGTAGGTATATATTGCATACTTATAGCCATCACTAAAATGGTGAAGGAGGATTCCAAAATGAAGTTTGTGAGTGTGTGTGTTCATGCATGTTTGTGTGCATGAGTGTATGCAAGCATGAATGTGAGCATGTGTGTGTGTTCATGTGTGTATGCATGTATGTTCATGTGCACGTGTGCATGCATGCATGATTGTTGCACATGTGTGCATATGAGTATGCATTAATGTTTGCATGCATGCATGTGCATGTGGATCTGAGTATGCATGCATGATTGTGTGCATGATTGTGTGCATGGGCATGTGCAAGCATTATTGTGCATGTATGGGCATATATGCATGTGTGCATGTGCGTGTGCGTGTGTGAGTGTGCATGTGTGTGTGTATATATGCATGTGTGTAAAGAGGTCTTTTGCCTATATCATTGAACCTCATACCTAGAGGTATATGTGAGGATTTTATTATAGGGTGATGCCTCTACCTCATAGGACTTGCCTACTAGAAGTGTATGTTGGGCATGCATTGTGTGTGCACTGCCTTCCAGGACCTGATAGCAAGCTGAAAGTTGATTGAGTTTGTGCATGGGTTTGTTGGAGAAAGTGTGCCCTAGTGTGTTTCTGAGTGTGTGTCTATGTACCTGACATTTATTATATGGCACGGTATACACACTGGTAAACTTGCAGTGTGTAGAATCTTTGGGTATAGGGGAAGAGGTACCAAGCAGATTCTGACACCTAGCCCTGAATAGACAGCTTTGGCTATAATGGAGTAAGAAAAATGTACCTGCCACAGAACTCTCTGACTTTCTCTTTATCTCTGTCTTTCTCTTCTTTCTTTTTCTGTGTATGTGTTTGTATATGCTTTGCTGTAGGGAGATGGACACCTATTAGGAGAAGCACATAGATGGTTGTATGTAAACAGGTATTTGATTGTGTGGTTGATAACTATGTGTGACTGTGTACCTGTTCTGGCTGTAGTGAGTAGTATATATGAATACTAGTAAACTTGCTGCAGGTTCTATATCTCCTGTTCTTAGTTCTCATTCTTCAATTGTGAGTATAAAACATGGATGAACAGATGGGGAGGAGCTTGAATTGATATCCTGATCTATATGTGTAAGTGGTAATTTTGCTTGAGGGGATGGGGTACTTAGCAGGAGATGAAACCTATCTCTCTATATATTTGTGGGTTTTTTTCTGGGGGGGGTAGAAGAAAATATGTGGTAGATCCTCCTGACAAATACATGGGTTTTTGTTTGTTTGTTTTGTTTTGTTTTTTCTCTTCTCTTCTTTTATTTTATTTCTTTTCTCTTTTCAATTTAGTTTAGAAACAAATAAAGAATAGAGCCCAGGCCCTTCCCCAAATGATGTGACAGAATTTGATGATCCCCAATGGAAACTGCACTCTTCAGCGGATTGGATAGGAGGTGGGTTGGGGAGATCAATTGGAAGGGCATTGGACGACAGCAGGGAGAGAGTTTGATATGTAAAATATGATTGTTTCTAAACTAAATAAAAAAAATTGAACAAAGCCATGTCTTTGTATCAGGCTTTGGATACAGAGAGGGGATACCCATCACTACCTGCAACTAGATTCCTTCGTGGGACATTAGTTATAGAGGAGGATACCTATATAAATCAAGTTGTGCCTTGGAGTTGTGGGTGAGTTTGTACCTAGAAAACCACATTATCGACCCTGTTTGGGCGAGCTTTGCCTACATGGAGGAATTAACATGAAGAACCAGAACTAGACTAGACATACCGATGTGTACCTACTGAACATTTTGTCACTAGGGTGCGTGTAACTAGCAGTACTGATAAAGTACCCATGTTTGTGTATTGAACCTTTGGATTAGGACATGAGGTACCTATCATAACCTGATATCTAGTCCTGTGTATGTGATTGTTTAAGAGAGGAGATGCCTAACAAAATCTGAAACATAGGCCTGACTGGGGATTCAGCAGTAAGGAAGGTGATAAATAATATACCCCAATGCTTATCACTTTGTGTATATGCATATGTGTGTGAATGTATGTATGTATGTATTCATGCATGCATGTATGTATGCTTAGTATACTGGTTTAAGGGAAGGGTTATCTTGTAGAGTCTGACACCTTGCCATGTATGTATGGTTTTGTATTTGTGTGTGTGTGTGTGTGAATGTGTGAATATGTGGCAATTGTGCTGTAGTGAAACATGTACCTTTAGGTGATAGACAGTAGGATCTGACATACATAAACAACCACAATCACAGATGCATACATGAACACAAAAAACACATATGTGCACACTCACTCACACATGCATGGACGCACACATACAAACATGCACACAAACACACACCAAAAGGGATAAGTATGAGGAAATAATATGTGTCCCCTTCCTTACTGCTGAAGCCCAACAGTCAGCCCTATATTTCTGGTTCTGTTAGGCATCTCATTTCTTAAGTATGTCACACATGATACCTAATAGACCTGACACCGTCTGTGTGTGTGCGTGCATGTGTGTGGTTGTGTGTGAGTGTACATACAGGTACTTTAGTTTCTGGTAGGAATATCCACACATGACCTATTAACACTATACACAATAATGTGCCACTGTGGCTTAGGAAGTGGTTAATGTCCAGCAGGCCCAGTAACTAACAGTACAGCTTGATATCCAGCAGTTTGAGTAGCACAGGAAGGGATCCAGCAGAACCTGATGCTTGGCAATACAGATATGTTCAGAAGAAGGGAGTCTAGCATTGCTAATTCCTACCAAGTCTGCAAAGCCTGACAGCAAAAGAAGTTTCCAGGATGATGCGACAGGTGATAATGTGGAGTAGAAGGACAAAGAAACTTGAAAACTAAAAGTGGATGTGTGGTCACAAGGGTGGTGTTATATCCAATGTGTTTGATGAACCCAGAGAGGAGCAGAAGAAAAGGGGCTCCAGTTGGGCTCCAGTGCTAGCTTATGGGTGAGCTGATATCCATCAAGATCTGATAAGCCATGTTGTAGTAGGTCTTCAGTGTTTAATGTGATTTCCGGGAGTGTTTGACACCTTTGAGCATGTGTGAGGTTGTTAAGGAGTCAGCAGGGCCTGAGACCTAACAGTGAATGTTGGTATCTATGGGGTGATATGTGTTTTTCAGAGCTTTCAGATAGCTTTGTAGGATTTGTCATAGAGTGTTGGAATACCTAGGAGGTCTGATATCCAACAAATGTACCTGTGTAGATATGTCGTATCCAGTGGGTAATGATAATTACATTGTGGATTGTGATGGTGTGGTGTGATATTCAAGAGAGCCTGGAATATCTGGTAGTATGTGTGTGGAGATTCAGTGGTGTCAGGGTGTCAAGTGGGGCCCAATAACAGTGTATTTGGGTACAGTGGTGAGATACTCTGCTGCATGGTCTGATAAGAGGTAGTTAATGTAAGTGACATTCAGAATCCAGACCTAGGAGTAACATCTAGGGTGTGTCTGAGGATTTTGTTAGCATTGTCTAATACCTAACAGCCAGTTAGTTTGTGGTTTTGTGGAACACCATGAATTCCCCAATAATGAGAAGTGTATTGGAGGCTGTGGTATCCGTGTGTGTGTGTGTGTGTGTGTGTGTGTGTGTGTGTGTGTGTGTGTGGCCCTTAAACTGACATTGTATGTAAGGTTTTAAAAGACGGAAGGACATGCTTAGCACATGGAATTAGCTAGGTTTCAGGCTCTGCTGATCTCCTAACCTGACTATACCACATAATACAGCACTATTATCAGATTCAGCTGGACTTATTCATCTCCATCTCACACAGTGATATCAGCTCTCATTACTCCACACACCATACCTCCACCTCCCCATGGTCACATAATATAAAGTGCCCAGTTAATTTCCTTATTCTCCCTGATCTGCAGATAAAATGGAAGGTTATAGACCCTGAAAACAGTCTGGCACTCTCCCACTACTCATCAGCATAAGCTCAGATATTGTGCAAGCTGTCAAGTTGTGTAGAATCTGGCCTGAGTCCAACTTCCATCAAGAGTACCTGATAACTAGCAGAGAATGTGGGTGGCATCACTGGTGTGTGTATCAGGGCCTCATTCCTACAGGTGTAGAAGAGGGGTAGCAAATTGTGTCCATCATCCCCTCTTCTAGACTTGTAGGTATGAGGACCTGATACACATACCATTGATGACACCTGTATTCATTGCTAGTTATCAGGCCTGGTTTACTTCCTCTCCGTGGCTGCTACAAGCTCACGTACACTGACCTCACTTTCATCACACATGCACAGCCAGGCTGTAGTAGGGAATAGTCCTGCATGGCCTATTAAATATCAGTGGGCACTGAGTGTCAATGAGGAGTATTTTCTGTCTAGTGTGGCCTGAGAAGTGACTCTGTAGGCGGGATGGAGGTGGGTGTTCTAACAGGATTTGATATAGATTGTATAGTTGGCTTCATAGTTGAAATCCAGCAAAGCCTGGCATGGAAGAAATTACATGGGGTTGTTGGACAGCTGTTTCTAATATGACCCAGTATATTTTGTGAGGTGTGAGGGGACGACATATCAGCAAGTGACAATTACCAACAATGACGTTTGAGCATAGCTGTGGAATGGGACATGTCTGTAAGGTCTTCACTCCTACTGGTGTGTGGGTGGGGCAGGAAGGTGCATCCTGAATTGATATTTAGTAATGCATGTAGACTTTGATATTTGAGTATGAGCAGGTAAAGAAAAGTATCAGGTAAGGCCTGACTACTAAATGTATGTGTGGGACACCTGTGGGCTGCAGGTGTCTATCAGGCTCTGACATCCAGCAGTGTTAGGAAATATGGAGTGTTCAGCAAAGTCTGGGTGTGAAATATTCATTGCAAGGCAGCATGAGGATGATGTGTTCTGCATGGGTTGACTACTAGTAGTATGTGTGAAACAGCCATAGGAGTGTGTAGCTCTAGGCTTTCTGGGCAGAAAGAGCAGCAGCATGGAGACTTACCAGCTCCAGCAAATCCCATCTTTCCTATGATCAATCTCCCTTTTACACTGGGCTGAGGTATTTGAGAGCCAAAAGCAAAGCAGACCGAGCTAAGAGTAACTCCCAGCTCTGGATAGAGTTAAATCTACTTCTATTCCACATCTTCACAGTAATCTTAAGTGTCGAATGAGTGTAAAAGAGAGCTGAGCAGAGCACTTCATCCTGTCTGCCTAGATATTCCCTTCATGCTGCCTAGTGTTGAATCAACATCTTGTTGTTTTCCAGGGAAAGAGAGTGTCCAGACTTCCTCTAGATGTCCTTGATTGTAGTGTCCTCCATCCATTCTCCATCTTCTGTATTTTCTTGACTGAAGGCATCAGAAGTCATGAGAACAAAATTCATCCTTGTAGTTGTTTGTGTCCTTCTCCATATGAAGCAGAACTTATACTGATGTCTTCTATAACACGTGAACTTTGCTGTGTTTGCATCTGCAGTCAGCTGTTAGATTTGAGATTTAGTTCAGTTTCTAACAGTTCCTTATTTTTGCTTTTGCTAACCTGTCCTGAAATCCTTAAAGACAGATCATTTTCTCTGCCTTGATTTCCTGGGTGCTTGTGACAAAAATCAGATTACATGATTTAGGTGGGTCAGTGGCTGGGATTTGATTCCATGTGTCCAGTCTCTGTTCCTCTCTTGTCCACTTTATGGATATCTAAAACTTTGCATGATGTTCCAGAACAAGAAGTGTGGAGTCTGCCATCTATTCTAGGATTAGGTACAACTGGATGTAACATTTGGTGTTAAGGCATCAGTGACTGCTGTTGAAGAATAGGGTTATCTGAAAGTTTGTATTCCTTAGAATTCCACAGACATCATATGTGTCTTGAATGTCAATTACATTGACATTAACGTGTACATTCTGTTAGAGTTTTTCTTCAATATTTCGGATTGGTTCTTTTGTACAAAGTCTCTAGCCAACACCTGTAAGTACAGTACAAGTGGACAACTTCAAGTACTCCTCCATGTAATTGGTGGCCTAGGATACAGGGTCCATGGACACTGTGCTTCTCATGCAATCCAGGCTAGGTGTCATGTAGAGATTCACACTGGCTTCACATAGTACTGCTGAGGCTCATTTGTAATCTATTCAGGCATGTTTCCTTGGTTATCTATTAGGAAGGAAAGCTATAAGTTGTCTTTTTTGCACTGTAAAAATATACACAATTTCACAAAGTGGTGGTGATTCTACAGTAACACATCCACTGGGATATTTTGTCAAATGGAATCCTTGTGTCATCCCCACATCTAGATAAGAATTGTGAGGGGTGGATTGTGAGGGGTGCTTGTGGCTACAAGCAGGGAGAAGAGCCTTTTCATTACCCTTCAGAGTGTGACCTGTGTGTGGGGCCCCTGAGATCCTCAGGAGCTCAATAAATTACCTGATAGTTTTTCACCACTGCCAACAGAGTTAAATGCGCAGATCTTCTGGTCAGGAATCCCAGGGGTATTTGCTTCAGTTTCTGGGCAGGCACATGCAAGAGATATAATATTATAGACGAATGTAAAAGCTGCCTGAGAGTTATACTTGCTCCAAACAAGAACCTGCTATCTAGCAGGTTTAATTTTAGTGTAATTCAGGGACTCAAGACACAGGTATAATGCCCATTGTCTTCCAATATGACCTTCCCTTGATCAGTATCAATAGGGTCTCTTCAGGGATGCCTGATTTCAGAAATTAATTTCTGGTGTTTTCCCTGTTACTTTGCAGAAATCAAGCTCTAGGAACAAAGGGGAAAAAGTGTTTTACCAGCAACATGTCTAAACATAGGCACACAGCTTCCTGTTTTCCATCTCACATCTTTTTTTCCAAATTAGACAGGATACATACTTGGTGAGAATAAGCCTCCACAAATGTTCCTGTTCAAAAGACTCTGCAATATTAGGAGAGAAAAGATGGCCAATAAGAGATCTGGAGTTGACCTATGAGCCTTCAATTGACCCACCCATACCATACTGGTCATCATGTTAGGGTAAATAGGCAAATGAATGTAATTTTATATAGTGTCCTAAACAAATATATTATGTCCAAAAGAGCATCTCAAGGGACTCATCTGCATAATCTGTGAACAGGATACCTGTGAATATCTTTGGGATGAAGTTTAAGAAGTTCTACTATAGGTAGCTGGTACTGATTACCCTTGCTAGTACTCTGTCCCGCAGAAATGTAGTGAAGCAGAGTGGTGCTAGTAGTGGGGTGCCTCAGCTGACTTTTGTGCCCTCAGAAGAAAACGTTCATACTAGATTTGATTTCTTAACCACAAGCACCTGAGCCTAGAGGAGGTGATATTTTTAGGTTAGCTGCCCTAAGTTATACTAAGCTGGCCATAGCACCAAGTTTCCCTTTTCCAGATGCTGGCTTTAGTAAAGAACTTCAGGACAAAACTAGCCTTTGTAGTCACCCAGTGGTATAGAGCAGCTACACCCAAGCAACCAAGAAGCTGAGTAGCCTGGGCTTGTTTTCCGTGAAAAGCTGTTTCCACCCTAGTGCTTGTGATTGCTCAGCCCAGGAAAGATTATGTAACTGGTCAGTTTCAGAGAGGCAGTCCTCCCGTACAGGTGTAAGAAGATCTTCACCCTTTCTCTATAAGCTGTTCGTCCTTAATGATTCGGGAATAGAGGTCAGAGGGGAAAGATGCTCTGCTTGCCACAAGTTATGCCATATGATCATATCTCTGTTGTGTCTCATTAATTTTTTGTCCCTCTGCAACATGAGTGCAATGGCAAATTTCCCTAGGATGGAATAAGGCTGGCTTAGGCAGCCTCATGCTTATTTGTGTGTGGAATAGTGTCAAGGAGAGGCAAGATCACAGGAACATCTCTCATACACCAGGACTATATTGGTTGTCTCTGTGCTGTCTTTACCATATGACACCAACAGATGATTCTTAGCATTCAGTCACTTTTGAGTGGTGATTACTCATTACAGAGAGCAGTGATCAGCTTTGAGTGTGTCTATGACATCACCAAAGACAACTTTAACAGGAGGATACCCAGGTAGACAGCATGGGGTAAACATAAATCCATGGTTACATGTCTCTGTCTGAGTCTGTCCTCTGATGTGAGATCTGAATACAAAGCAGTTCCAATACTATGGAGTAAGTTATATATCACTGTGATCCAAGACAAACAAGCAATACCCACCTTCCGAAGTGGAGCAATATCTCAGCATTACATCCACTTTGGTACCCATTCCTTCCAGCTTGCTGTCTTCTTCCTGTATGGAGACAAATATGCTTCTGACAAATGCCCCAAGTAGGGCCCTTTCACCAAGAGCTAGACTAAACAAGCAGCATGCAATGGGTCTGTGACTCCTGTGAGGAGAGGGCCAATGGATATATGCAGACTGTAAACAGAACAGCAGCAATGGGAGGTAGAGGGAGAAGGAAGGTCACCTCTCCCCCAGTTTGAGAAAACTTGTCACTTGGAACTAGTCTTGAAGGGAAAGAAGAAGAATGAGTATTCCTGAGGAATATCCATGAAGATTGGCTCATTGGAACTTCTAATTCATGGGCACTATTAAGTTGAATTTTGGTACAAGGCTTCAGTCTAAAAAGACTGCTATGGAAGGCCATCCATGGGACATAGCCTTGTTAAATATGGTTTTCTATGGAGAGTTCTGTGGTACATGATGTCTTACCTCCTCCCGTGCTGGACTTCTTTCCTGGGTTAGTGGACATATTACCATCTTGACTTCCTGCAGGGCTCCCACTTCAGCCATCTCAGCAAGACCAGGAAAATTCCTGCCCCATGTCTCAACCTTCATACAGCCTTATCATTTCCAAAGATAATGATATATTCAAGATATAGTCTTAAGAACTTTGAAATATATAGTTCAGATTTTGTCACTTATTTCTTCCTGGGTCATCAGTTTATGAGTGGTTTCTCTCCTGACACTCTTCCCTGGCCTTTGGAGTTTTCTTTGCCCAAAACCTTTGATCCCCTCTTACCCTTTCCTATTTTAACTAATTCTTGCTACCTCTGCAACCTCTACTTCTCTTCTATTGATGTCCATCTTCAGCTAAATCATTGCGTGCTAATGGTTGTGGTGGTGCTATGGGACTGTTCCTTTAGAAATAAGATTTGCTAATTTTTCATATTCACAATTATCAGGTGATGGTTTCTGGAAACATTAGAAGATACATACATTAATAAACACAGGAATACAACTTGGGCAACTCATGTAGCTGGGTGTGTGTGACTGTACAGCTCTCCAATTATACTGTTTCCACATCCTTCTGAGAATCATGGCTTTTCTTTGAGGCTGGCAGGCAGCAGCATAGTAGTCTTAGAAAATTTGTAGATCTCTTCTTAACCCTCTTCCATCCTCTGGATAGATGGCCGGCAGATGTTGTGGATAGATGGCTGGCAGATGTTGTAATTATGCCTTTAGGTGGGACATCATCACACCTCTTCTTGGACATTGTCTGAAGGTATGGTCTCTGGACTTCAGTTAGGTTTTCTGGAGAGACATGTTCCAAGCTGTTCCTGAATGTTGCCTGAACTGAAGGGCCTTGTTTTTCATTTACATCTTCATGAGGGATATTGTTACAGGTGTTCGTGGATATTTCCTGAAGGGATGCTTTCTGGATTCCAAGTATGCCTTCAGGATGGATATCATCAAAGCTTTTCTTGATTGTTGGATGAAGGAATGATCTCGGGATCTCATTTATGCCTTCAGGAAAGTCATCCTCAAAGGTGATTTTAGATTTAGCTCGCAGAGAAGATCTCTGGATGTCATAGGTTACTTTGGTGTTCACAGAGTGAGGTACCTCCATGTAACTCCTCAAAGGGGGTGTACTCAGATGGTGTGTGCCATTGTTGGTGGTGTTCAATTCATGGGGTGACTCATAGGAGAAATTATTAGCAGAATATATGCTTTCAGAGGACAGGGATCTTGAGCTTGATGACTTGGAAATCACACTGTTCACTGATAATTCTCTGCTTTTCATATGCATGATCTTCCGAGTGAATTTAGGGGCTGGTGGAGGATATTTGATTTCCTTCTGATGGCAACACAAAGTGTCAGGCATGCTCAGGCTTCTCATCTGCTTCTTCCTTGATCCCTCCTTATTAAGCACCTGGTGTTCCTCTGGCATGGTGGCTAGAGCAAGCTCATGCAGTCTCCTCTGAGAGGGAACTGTAGTGATAACATCAGCTGGGGTTGTAATAACATAGGCCGGCAAGAACTTCCCAGCATATTTAGAGTGGTCGAGGTGTGACTTGTGCTTTAAAATTAAATATGTGGCTGTGACATTATTGAATTTTTTCTCCCGCAGACAAGCATTAATGTCCTTGGGGTCATATCCCATATTCCACATTGCAACAACAACACTGGGATCCAGGTTGTTACTGACTGCCTCTAAGGAATGTGATATTTTCCAAAATTCTTTCTTTGCCTTGAGCCACTGGTGTTGCCTAATGTCACTAATCTTGGGCCTCTGCTCAGGTTTCACAGTGAACAACTGCATAATGATGTCTACTAAGGTTTCTGAAAATGAGTAAGGGAGGTGATACTTGGGATCCAGCATCTCCTCCTTCATTTCTGTGTAGGTCTTGGATTTGAAAGGAAAGGATGCTGTCACCATTGCATATAAAACCACTCCCATGCTCCAGATGTCAACTGCCCTGGCATCATATTCTGCTGCAAAGAACAGCTCAGGAGCACAATATTCAAGGGTACCACAGAGTCCCTTGGTGCCCTGGCCAGGGACGACTCGGGTGGCTAGGCCGAAATCGCAAAGCTTGATGTTCCCTTTGCCATCCAGCAGGATATTGTCTAGCTTGATGTCTCTGTGTGCAATGCCATTCTCATGGCAGTAGTCAACTGCACACACTACCTGTGCAAACATGTCCTGGGCCTGCTCCTCTGGCAGACGGCCCACCCTCTCAACATGGCTCACCAGATCTCCATGAGCAGCATGTTCCATCACCATATAGGTGTATTCTTTGGTGTTGATGACATGGAACAACTTGATAATGTTTGGGTGGTTCAACATTTTTAATAGGTCGATTTCTGTTTCAATACTCAAGTCATTCTTTGTTCCATTTTGCAGGACCTTCATAGCAACTTGCACCTCTGTGTGAAGGTGGTAAGCTAGCTTCACCTCAGCAAAGGTCCCTTTGCCAAGGGTCTTGAGGATGACATAGTGATCTGTCAGTGTCTCCTCTTCAGAGGCACTAGCCTTCAGGTCCAGCTCCATGGTCACCTTCTCACTGGTCTTGTTAGTGAGAGTCTTGTTAGTCTCCATGACAACACCAACTGAGAAAACAACAGATTAAAATAAAAGAGAAATTTGTCTTGATGGAAATTTATAGTTATTGGTTTCTACATGGAGTATTTGTGAGGTAACTGACAATGAACTTGTAAGTCACAGAAAAATAAATAAAAATAAACTTAACTAAAAAAATAAAGAAACCTGGAAAACATATTGATGAGACCTGAGTCTAATTAAATAGATAATAATGAACATTTCAAGGGCATAAGTGTTTAATTATTGAAAATGGCAATTAAAACAGACTGTACCTTACAAAAAGTGATATAGCCAGACTATGGTGTTGTTACAGAAAAAATGGTGGGAATGTAAAGAATTATTTGGTAGTATTTATCATGGCAAATTACAGGGGTTTCCATTATGATATATATGAGTTAATAGTCATTTGCTCCATGCAAACTCCATTCATGTACATTTCTCAGAAATCCAAGATATGTCATATATTTATTGCCATGTATACATTTACAACTTATTTTACATTTATTTATTTATTCATTCATTCTTTCAAGGGTTTTGTTATGCAATTTATATTTTTTAATTCTACTTCTTTTTTTTTCAGAACTCACCATGATTCTTTGAGGGAATATAATATAGGCATTATGCTTCCTGATAACATGATAAATATGATTAATGATAATGTTCCAAGGTTTCTCTGTTCTCAATAGTGTGGCATAATACAAAGTCTATCTAGGAGGTCAGTGATGTCAAAAATTTCTCATTCAAATGCTGGATTTTTAGTGTTTTTTATTCCTTCCCATATATTATACCCTGACCATATTGTCGTCTTTTTCCCCCCTCTCTCAAACTTTCCCTTCTCTTCCCCAGATTTACTTCTCTCCATATCCCCTCAGAAAGTGTCATGATTCCCAGGAACATCAACTAAACATGGCATAATATGCTACTGTAAGACTGGGCAACACAGTAGAAGGGTAGCATAAATAGTCAAAAGAATCAGTGACCACTGACCTCTCACTGTTAGGAATCCCACAATAGCATCAGGCTACTTAGCAATAACATATATGCAGGGGTTCTGGGTAAGAACCCCTACAGGTTCCCTGATCTCTGTGACCCCTATGAGTATCAATCAGTTTCTCTGTGGGCAATGTTCCTGTGCTGTTCCAGAACTGTCTGTTTCTTCTGATTCTTACTTTGGAAGTATTTTTAAATTGTATACTGTCATGAAATGAAAAGCTGTTGCAAATTTCTAAACTTGTGTAACCAACCAAAACTGAAAAGAGGGTATGAAAACGCAAAGCAGATCAATAATGAGAAACATAATTCAATATTCATTTAAAGAAACATCTCAGGAAAATAGTTTGGTTCCTTGACATGATCAGGTTCTATCTCATTGGACAGCTGAACATGGGCCCCAGGGAAACCCCAAAAGCTCACATATACTGCTAAGACTATTGATTGTATGCAAACTTATTGTTGAGTCTTATTTTTCAAAACAACACTTATGTATTAACAACCAACAAGGAAAAGTTGCCCCTACTGATTCACAATCATGATACAGGAATGTACTCTGCATTCTAATAAGGGAAAAAGACAATCATCAATATCATCCAGCTATAAACTGTGGGACAACACTGACAATTTGCAAAATAGACTGATATAATAGTGGCATGAATACTATGTTAATAACCAACCACTTCTGATTGCTTTAAAGACCCACTCCAGGAGATGGCAGCCATAACTGGCACTACTAAAGCTTCCAAGAACCTGAGTAGATAGGTCATTGGCCTATGTAAAGACTGACACTATTACCTGCCCAAGGGATATATAATGATAAAATGACTCTTTTTTTGTAAATATAGCTGAATTTAATAGCTTATATGGGGAACAGGACATGCTTCTTCACCGTTCATAGATTTAATCAAGTGTCAGTCAGTCCATTCCTCATCAATTCCCTCTGCTTTACTGAGGATTAATCTACTATATTTGCAGGTTTAAGGCAGAGAATTGAGACTTTTGTTGTTGCTGTTGTTGATAATGATTAAACATGCTTATGTTTAGTATTACAAGTCAGATGTGACCACCACACTAAAAACTGAGACTGGATTTGCAAAAATGATATAGGCAGTTTCTCATGTGCCAAAAGAATGGGCACTGACCCTCAATTCTTTTTGTTTGTATGTTTGTTTTTTTTTTATTTTTTACATGTGAATCCCTGTTCCCTCTCACTCTATCCCTCATTCTGTCCCATTCTGCCAACCACCCTCCCATTCCATCCCCCCCCCCCACACACGCATTCCACAGGGATGATGATTTCTTCCAGGAGGGATGAACAAAATCTGACAAGTAATTTGGAGTAGGGACTAGGCCTTGTTTCCTGCCTCTAGACTAAGGGAGTATCCCTCCATGGGGAATGTGCTCCCAAAGTCCTTTTGTGCACCAGGAATACATCCTGGTTCCACTGTTCCCTTAGACTGCCCAGACCTTCTAACTGAGAACCATGTTCAGCAGGTCTGAGTTGGTCCAATGCTGGTTTCCCAGCTATCAGTCTGTGGGTCCATTATTTCCCCCTTGTTCAGGTCAGCTGCCTCTGTGGGTTTCTGTAGCCTGGTCTTATTCCCATTTTCTTATCACTCCTCCCTCTCTTCTGCATGTGGGTTTCAGTTCATCTCAGTGTTTAGTTCTGGGTGTCTGCTTCTGTTTCCATCAGCTACTAGATGAGGGCTCTATGATGGCAGATAAGTCAGTCTTCAATCTCATTATCTGGGATGGGCATTTAAGATAGCCTTTCCACTGTCACTCAGATTGTTAGTTGGGGTCATCCTTGTAGGTCTCTGGACATTTCTCTAGAGTCAGTTTTCTCTTCAAACCTATAGTGGCTCCCGCTTTTATTGGTATCTCTCTCTTTTTTTTCTATCATATATTCCTCTCCTGACTCAATCATCCTAGTCCCACATGCTTTCCTCTCCTCCCCTTCCTTTTCTCCTAGCTCCCTCTCTACTCACTACCCCCTCACTCCCAATATGATCAGGAGATCTTGTTCCTTTCGGTTTCTGTGAGGGATTTTGTATATATCTCTTATATTCCTCCTTGTATTCTAGTTTATCTGGCGGTATTAATTATAGGCTGGTGATCCTTTGCAATAGGATCACATGCATTCAATCCCAGCACTCAGGAGACAGAGGCAGGCAGATCTCTGTGAATTCCTGGCCTGACCATCTACGTAGCAAGTTGTATAGGAAAGGTTCTAAAGGTCACAGAGAAACCCTGTAACAAAATAAAACACTAAAAAAATCAAAAAACAAAACAATAAAACATATGAAGAGAATATTGGTAAAAAGCTTATAGTGACAAGAATGTAATTCAGTAATTTTCCAGAAAAGTGTTGCAAATGACACACCAATTCCAAAATGTAAATATTGAGGGACCATGTCTGGCCATGGTAATGAAAGGCTGTAATCCCAGTACTTGGAAGGCAGAGGCAGGCACATCTCCATGGATTGAGGGCAGCCAGTTCTACAGAGGGAGAGCCAGGACAAGTGTCAAAGCTACACAAAAAAAAACCTGGTTTCAAAACAAAACTAACAAACAAACAACAACAAAAAAAACTGAGGGAACGAAGATAGGTGACTAAGGACAAGGAATAGAACACAGCAGTCTCCCTGGGATGGTCCACAATGTTCTGGGAACCGTCCTGGGGTGTTGCAGCCTCCACAGACTCTTTAGAAAAAAAGAGTGGTGCACAGAAAATAGGGTTGTTTATAATTCAGGCTCAGGTTTCTGAGAGTCACCCAGTATGAAGAAGGTCTAGTGATCCATTCCAAACTCCCAAGTCTTGAACAAAGAGAGCATTCTGGCCCGATTAAAATAAACTAGTTGTGAAAGACAGCAGCTAACATGGCTGTACCTGGTGTTGCTTGAGTTGATCATAAAATCGTCTTCCAAATTCGCGGCTTGAAGCACTAACTGTGCGCACTGCCTCTGGCACTGGTGTCTGCGAAGTGAACGCTCTGCCTTCACTCACAAGACTGGCACCAACTGTCTCTTGACCACCTACCTCGTGCTGTATGTGCATCCTGATCTGTGACCTTATTGGTGACAGGTACAGAACTGAGCCAATCAGATCGAGATGCCAATCAGGACTCCCTGATTGGTTAGGTTGAAGTCACATGACACGTGCTACCTCTATACTGATCTGTCACATGCCTACCCACCTGGACTGCAGGTGGGGGTCCTGTGAGAGCAGGCTTAGAGCAGAAAGCTTTGTTGGTTCTGTGCCTTTTGTGCACTTCCCAGACAGTATGCAACTCCCCACACTTCTTCCTTTCCAAGGTCTCACTTTAAGTCGTGAAAATAGACTTATTTTCTAAAGGTCCCATTTGTGTTTGGGACCTCTCCTCTGTCCTGAGGGCAATGGTCATCAGGAAATTCCTGTGGACTAGTGACTTGTGATCAATAAATGGAACATCAAGAGGACCTCAGAAATTTCTGTCTTCAAAGAACTAATAGTCAGAAACAAAAAGCCAGGGTTCTCATGTCTCAAGACCCTCAAGTGCATGCTGACATTACCCTTTGAAGCCCCTCACTATCTTTTTACCATAGCTTAGGTCAGTGTTAAATCCTTTACTTTGTAATTTGGAAAGTTACATCATTAACTAGCCATGGCTTATTATACCTTTACTAGTCATCAATAGCCAGGAATTAAAACAATACAAATATAACGAAGCCAAACTATTATTTTGCTCATCAATTTTCCCTTTTCTTGCACTGCTATTGTGATGAGCCATTCTAATCAAAAAATTTCTATTTCTCAGTTGTAACCACTTCCTCAACTAATTCTATTTGTATGTTTTCTCATACTTGGGAAATCACTGTAAATTCCTTGATGAACTAATACTCAAATTTCTGGATGAAGATTTTACATTTCCTCAGTATTCTCACCCCATCTGAAGCTAATTCTTTGAAGATAGGTTGGTTTTTGTGTGTTTTTGCAAAAATTCACACATGAATATAATCTCTCTTGCCCACTTCATTCTCTCTTGTGCCTCAGCTTAACACTAGTACTCCTCAAAACATGAATCTATTAATGAGTTAAATGCATGTACATGTGTGATTTTATGCACATATATTCACACTTTTATTTCTAACCTACTGGGTACATTTAGCTCTGTTCATTCCTATGAGTTTACAGAGCAGAACACTGGGGTCCAAGCAACCTAGTGAGAGCTTCTCTCTGGAGAAGATGATTCTCTTGTCTCCACAGGTATTGGTAACCTGTAACACTTCTGGTGGTGTTGCACGTGGAAATGCCCCTGTCTGCATGTGCATTTGAACTGCTGTTGTCATATTTGTCTTGTATTTGTATCCACATCATTGAGAGGTACATATAGCTTGTCCCATGAAGAAACAATTGCACATCCATCAGTCTACATTTAGCATGACATAGTGCATTCTCTGCCTTTTGACCAGTTACGGGTCTGTGTAATAGTCTGGTTTTCAGAAGAAAACTGCTTGATGAAGGTCAGTTATTCTACTTATCTGTGGGTGCAAGGATATTTGTTTGAAATATAGTTAGATATTGCATTGGTTTAGGGAAATGGAAGTAGAAATTTTCTTCTACTGTCTAGTTCATTACCTCTCTAGCCAAGGTAAGTTGCATAGGTTTACAATACAAGACATGTTTTTCTTTAGACATATATGTAATGAGAGCAGGAACTTCTAATTGAATGTAGGGTTTTCATTTTTTTTTCCAAAATGAGCTCAATAGAGCTACCATTGAAGATGAATGTATACTTCCTTAGACTTTTCACTGAGATGAAACGAGAATAGAACACCATCTTAGGCACATGGAACACTTCAAAACAACAACAACAAAACCAGCAGCCAGAGCTGTTTGTTGAGCACACAAGCAGCCATGGGTTCAATTCAGAATACCACATGCATCAGGTTTAGTAACATATGTAATACCAGCTCTCGTGGGAGGTAGAAGGATGCTCAGCTGCATAGAGAGTTTGGGGTGAGCCTATGCTACTGGAAACTCTGTGTCTAAATAAATTGACATATGCAAATATATAAAATCATGGAAGATGACTAGGTCAGATGATTTTGAATACCTTTATCTGAGGTGTCAAAGCATGGCAATGACATAGCTCCTACCTTCCATGAATGAGATACCAACTTAGATTTCACAACATCTAGGAGTGCAAATAGCTGGGTAGTTGTCCATCAAGTGAGACATTCATGTGGTGATTGCTGGTTTTGCCATGCAGAGTCTTTATACAGCCATCTAAAGCATGCAGGATGAAGTCAAGCAAACTTTGACAGCTGTCAGTGAGGATCAATTACATTTTAAAAAAGGACCCAAGGGCATGGAAAGGTAAGTCAGAGAAGAGCTAACTGAGGCAGGGAGAGCCAAAGGATTACAGAGACTGTGAAAGCAGGAAATGTTCCCTAAATTGAAGGCACAGGCAAAGGAGAGCACTGGCATGATTATCTTTAAAAATTTATCTCGAAATTCCTAGAATATGAATAATCAACCCTGACAAGCATATTCCAAACTGAGGATTAAAGACATCCACAAACTGAGGAGCACTGACATCCACAACTGAGACTGCATTTTAATACAAGTGGTGGCTGGACCTTTACTTGTATGCAGAGAGCCTGGACTTAATCCTCTTGTACTGATATCCAAACACAGTGTGGCAATTATCAGGACAGATAGTCTAAGTTCACACTGTCAGATGAGGAGCCCAAATAAGTAGCTGTCAGTTGCTGAAGATGCTCAACTTTGCTGAATTAGTGGCCATGAGTTCATGAAGATGCTCACAGGACACTGTCACATGTTCTTCCTCACCATGTATGGCAAGAAAGACCCATCCATGTTTACTGTATTCCTCCAATGGCATAATCATTTAAGTTTCCTGGAATCCTTTTAGCAGCTGAGGTTCCAGCACTTCCTTATTCTTTTCTTTATGCTTTTGTGTGTTTATGTCTATTCCTTGATATATTTTTACATAATGATCGCATATTCATTCCCCCACCCAATCCACTCCTCCTCTATTTTTTCTTCATAAAATGTAGGCCTCCCATGGATGTCAACTAGATGTGGTATATTAAAACTAGGCATTGAAACTAGGCATCTGCTCTCCCCTTAAGTCTGCACAAGGCAAGCTGATATGAGGAAAGTGTCCCAAAATCAGGCAAAGAGACTCACAAGCAAACTAAGCTACACAACTGTAACATGTGCAGAGAGCTCAGGTCAGTCCCATGTGGACTCTCTAGTTGTCAGTTCAGTCTTTTGAGCTGCTACTATGAACCCAGGTCTGTTGATTCCAGTGGTTTCTTTAGTTGTCCTTTACTGCACTGGTTCCTATGATCCTTCCACTCCCTCTTCTGCAGGATTCCCCAAGCTCATACTAATGTTTCACTGTGGTTCTCTGCATCTGTTTTCATTAGTTGCTGGATGAAGCCTCTCTGATGACTAATTGGCTAGGCACCAATATGTGATTATAGTAGAGTATCATTAGGAATCATTTCATCTGCCAGTTGTGTTAGACCTATCTATCCTAGGTCTGTGATCTATTCAGCCTCTGTCTTGGTCATTGCTTTTGTGGCAGTGTCAAGGGTGGGCTACATTTAAAGGTCCAGTCTTTGGTTGGTCACTCTCACAATTTCTAAACCACCCCTCTCAGTACATCTATATATTTACAGACTGTGTATAGCAAATTATCTTAGTTAATGGACTTTCTCCTGAAATTCAAATATTCTGCAGTCTCATCTCTTCATGAATTAATTATGAATTCCCACTGAAATGAACTTTGAGTCAATCAGTACTCCCTATACTCATGGTAACCTATGTGTTAAAGAGTAGTACCATGAGCTTCTCTAAGTTACCTCAGCTACAAGGATGAATGTGATCCTCATTAATTATTGCAACAAAGGTTGAACTGGCAGTCCTTCTGGACACTTTTGAATTTACAACATTTTTGTGCCTTTGCATCAGTATGAAAATTTCCAGACATCTCTGTTTCAGTAAGTTTTGAAGTAGAGAATGTGTTCTAATCCCAGACCACAAGAATGCTCCCACACCTCTAGAACTTCTCCCTGTCCTTCAAGTCTTCATTGACTCCACACTCACTGTCTTTTTGAAAATACACATCTCAGCCTACTAACCATGGAAGAGTGCAAATACAACATACACATTCATGCCTTCCATGATGGGTCTTTCCCCAATACAGCACTGTTGGTGTTTGCATCAAAATGTGAGAATTACCCTGTGAGCTGTGGCTTAGTTGTTAAGAGCACTGGCTGTTCTTCCTGAGAACCAGGTTCAAATCCCAGCCATCTTCCACAACTTCACAATTGTCTATAACTAAAGTCAGGGAATAATTATAGTTCCCTGTGCACTGTCAGTAATTTCATTATTCATGTAATAGGTACTTTCATCCATCTCCCTCCAATCAACCTGTCTAGGACATTTCTCAAACCAGAGGCTTCCTATATATTAATCTAATTGGGACATGTAACACTGGTGTTTTCAAAACTAAAATTACTTTCCCTGAAGCATCATGTGTTTGGGCTCCATGAGCCCCCCTTGTTCAGGTTAGCTGTTTATGTGGGTTTCTGTAGCTTGGTCTTGAGCCCTTTTCTTATCACTCCTCCCTCTCTGCAACTGGATTCCAGGAGTTTGGCTCAGTGTTTTTATTGAGAGTGTCTGCTTCTGTTTCCATCACATATTAGATGAGGGCTCTGTGATGGTATATAAGTTAGTTATCAATCTCATTATCAGGCAAGAACATTTAAGGTAGCCTCTCCACGGTTGCTTACATTGTTAGTTGGGGTCATCCTTGTTAGTCTCTGGACTTTTAAAAGGATTATCACTAATCATTTTCCAACTATCCAATATGGGAGAAGGAAAGACACAGTCTAACATGTTCTATAAAGTCTTTGGGAACCTTCTGCCAGACCTGGGAACTGGAGCTTTTTAGGGGGAAAGGGCCAGGCAAAGAAACACACCTTGAGCAGAGCCAAAAGAAACACACTTTGGCCCTACAACCAGAACCGAAGAAACACACCCTGACTCTGTATCCAGTGTCAAAGAAACATTCTTTGTCCCTGGAATCAGAGCCAGAGAAAGAAATACATCCTGGCTCTAAAATTAGAGCCAAATGGCTAAAAAGGACCAGTGAATAGTGAATGAAATATACTTGGTCCCTGAACCCAAATCCAAATCTGACCCTAAACTTGTGCAAGAAAACTAACCAATCCCTGAGCAGCAGATCTAGCCAGTCTGAGCTCAGGGAAAGAAACCTGACCAATTACCACCCTGGAAATCTCTCTGGAAAAACTTTGCCCCTTAAGAATCCATATAAAACCCTGTGTATTTTCAGGTTGTGGCTGGCTGCCAGGCTGTCCTCTGACAACCTGACACAATGCAGCCACAATCTAAGATCTTCACTACCAATAAATCTCTTGAATGATGTTTGGATGAGACAATCCTGCACCAGTATGGAGCTGAGGAGAGAAGTAATTTTTCTGGGAGCCAAGCAGGATTGTAACTCTTTTGGTGGGGAAAATTTTCCCTAGGCAATTAGAGTTGTTACACTTGAGCTGTCCTGAGCTAAACTGTAACAACTTTTCCAGGGAAGCCCTCTCTTGCCAGAGCAAGGCTGTTACATTGAGGGAACCTTTCCCTGGAACAAGGCTGTAAACTGCTGTGCTTCCTACGACTTATGGTATTCCTTGCCTCTCAATTTCAGGAATACCTTTCTGTGTGAGCCGTGACACTTAATATTCTGTGCCTTGCATGTGTCAAAATACCTTTTCATCTGAGCTGTGACACACAGTATTCTTTGGCTTCCAAGTGCCAGAATCCCTGTTCATCCAATCCAAGACACTGCAATGCTTACATTTGATGTGGTGACTGGGGTAACATTCCTGATGCCTGTGCTCCCCATTGTGGTCTGAGCTTCCCTGGGACCCTACTCCTCAGTCCATGTGCAACAGCCTGGATTCCCAACTCACTGTTCTGTGCCCCATCTACCAGTGACAATTGCATAAGTTTCCCCTTCTGTCCCTGTAAACATTTCCCTGAGTCCAAGAAAGTGACCATTGATTGTCTGGCACTCCTCTGCTACTCATAGAGGCCCAGATTCCACCAAGCCCCAAGTCCTTAACTCTATGGCTGGCCCTCTTCACCTAACCCTATCCCACCCCTTTCCAAATGCAATCCTGCAGTTTCAATAGGCCCAAATGGCTCATTGTGCCTGCTTCTGACCCTCTTCCCTATCTCCTCCCAGGAGCTGGCTAACATCCCACAGCTCCTCTAGGAAATTGTGGCTTCTGTGACTCTATTCATGACCTTTTCCTTTGGATGAGACCCTTCTTAGAGCTTGGACTCCTTCCACACCTTCTGTCCTCTAGAAAAGCCCTGGTGCCAAGTCTTCTCTGGCTTAGCCAGGATATACCTGTCCACAGTTGAAATGGGTGACCACCCTCCAAACAGTTTGGTCCTTGTTCAGTGGATCTCACTGAATCCTGGGGACACCCTTGACTACAAGCTGCAGGGACCTTTTCCTTCTCATCCATGGGAATGGTGTCATCCATACCTTCTCATTCCCCCTTGGGATGCTTCTTAGAAAACTTCTATCCTCTACACTAAACACTTGAACTGAAGAGCTCTAAACTTATTTGCTTTTGCAATAACATTTGGCCTAAACACTCCTTAGATAGTCAGTCCAAATGGACACATAATTGGACCCTATATTACAATTTATTTAGGATCTTTACAGCTACTCAGATCAATTAAGGAAATGGAAGATAATTTCCCATTCCCTACATTCAAACATTCTCTTTTCTGTATTCACAGCCTAGTTTTTTGTCTGGTCTTCTCATGAGAACATAGTGTGAAAATGTCCTGTCTTTTAAGTAATCATTGATGGTTCTGCAAGCATGTTGCAAAGTGAGAGATAGGAACTGTACCTAGTAGCAAGAGGAGAGAAAAAAGAGTAGCCCAGCTGCAGTATGCTCTCCTCCCTGGATGGCACGTCTCTCAGCCCCTTCCTGCACTGTTCCCCGACTCTGTCTAGGTCTCAAATATTCCTATCTTAACCCTTCTTTGTTAAGCTAATTGGATTCAGTTTTACTGGGATTCTGATTTCCTTTTGGTATAAATAGCATTGGACCATTGTTTTATGATGTCACACTTCAATTAAAATCTGGCTTTGGAGTTGGGGTATGGCTCGGCTTCCTCTAGACCCAAGCATGCTTGTTTAAATGGTTTTCTCCAAAATCTCTGTCCTATATCAGGTGAGCTACCTGTTCTGTGACAGAAAGGAGAACAAGAAAAAAATAAAGGGACAGACTATGTCCAATGGGGACTATTGCTACTCATTTCATATGCTTTTTGTTTTGTTCCCTAAAATTTTAGATAAGGTATCTTAAATGAACCATGCAGTATTATGTCATTTTTAGATAAATCAATCAACTCCTAGCTATGAAGCCCAAACCAGATGATTCCTCCACTATTTTCTATCATATTAGTAACGCCCCACCCCTTCATGGCTTTATCAGCCTAATGCAGTAGTCCCTTCACTTTTTCTCTAGCCTTTCTGGTTTCCCTTTCTCTCTTCTCAGCAACAGGCTGCCCACTCAGTCAGGGCTGAATATATGGTATCAAAGCGCAGTACTCCACTATCACCTCTTATGCCTTGTTCTAGGAATACCAGTTGTATCCAATATATTACACAATCTTATAACCTTACCTTCCATGATATTTATAAGCTTCTAAGCAGCAATCTTCTCCCAGAGGAGCACAGGAAAGTCTGTGACCAGGCTAGTGCTTCCTATGCAGAAGAAATCCACCAAACTGATGACACCTACCCAGTTAGCACTATGGCAGTCCCTGACCAGGAACCTGAATGGGATCATAATACCCCAGGGAACATCCTACCTAGGAATCTAGTTTTAACTTACCTCTTGGTTGGTCTCCAGAAGACTCCCCTTAAGGTGGTGAATTATGAAAAAGTCACAGGAAAAATATGAAAACCCATCTCAATTCCTAGACTGCCTTGCACAGTCCCTGTTACAATTTCTTAGGGATTACTTTTTTTTGCAAAAGTTACTCTGATATAAGGACCAAATTTAAATATCTACAAAAGGAACAGCTGACTCTACAGACAGAAGTCTTAGCTGTGGCCCTCAAGGTGTTGCATGGGAGTCATGAAAAAGCACAAAAACAAAAATACCTGATGATGCCTAAGGCCTCTCAGCTGACCAAAGCAAAAGCCCAGGCTCCCTGGTGTCCTAAAGTCCAAAACCGTCTGTGTCCTTGTTTCAATTGTAGGCAGGAGGGTCATTGGACCAAGGCCTATCAGAACACTCAAACCACCCAGACCATGTCCAAGGTGCCAACAAGTTGGGTACTGGAGTGTTGATTGCCCCTGTGGCTCTTGTTGGCATGAGGACATCAACCTCAGATCACCTGTCATCTGACCTCCTTTGTCTGACCATGAACGACTAAGGAGCCTGTGCTCTCGTGGCCTGACCACCACCATCTCTGGTAAAGAGCCTCATGTAATTATCACAGTATTAAGTCTATTTATCTCCTTTCTTGTAGAAACTGAAATCACTTTTTCAGTCTTGATACAGTTATGGGGACTCACCACTCCTTGTTCCTCTACTGCCAGAGTAAGGGGACAGCCTTATCAGGCTCACCAAACCCCACCACTTAGGTGTATCTTTAAGGGTATTCACTCTTACCCATTCCTTCCTAACAATACCAACCTCTCCTATCCCATTGCCGCAAGGAGACCTTCTAGCCAAAGTGGAAACCTCTATTTCTTTTGCTTCCCACTTCTACTTGACTCCATGCTCACCAATGATTCTCCTCTCCTTCTCCAAACCACATGATCTGACATAATTCTTTCCTTACTATCCCCTCAGATAGATCATAGGTTATGGGCCACCCAAAACTACTTTATAACCAAATATCACACTCTTCTCATCATTTGACTATAAACCCCCACCACATATAACCAAGGCTCAGCACAATTTCATTCCAATGTCTCTGGGGACTTAACCTTCTCTGCCCTGACCTCCACTTATTCCATTAAACACCTCATACTTGGAGTTAAATACCAATGGATCCAACCATTTGCATCAGGATCTCTGACTTTTCAGTTCACAGTAGTTCCCCTTTATCCTGTAGTAGCCAATCCTTAAACTCCATTGTCCCCACAACATCTTCTCATTTCTCTGTCATTGATATCAAAGATGCCTCTTTTCTATTCCTCTTGACCCCCAGTCACAGAATATCTTTGCCTTTACTTGGACTCACACACACACACACACACACACACACACACACACACACACACCCCCTACCCAACTCACTTGAACAGTCCTAATTCCAAGGGAAATAACCAAGAAGATGAGGCATCCACAGTTGGAACTCTCAGGGGCCTGGTTCTCCCTCACATGCCACAGGACACTCTCATTTTACAACTCATGGCTACATCATCATCTCCAGATACTCAACAAATTTATCCTATCTGCAACAGATCATTCACCCTAATAGTCAGGGCTTGTCCCACTTTATTAAAACCTATGTACAGCCTACATCTGAAGATCTTTCCTATCTAAAGACTATCACTGTTTCTTGTAATGTCTGCCAGACTTCTAAGCCTATCTTCAAGCATTACAAAGTTTCCCTTTCCCCACTCATTAAGCCCAGAGATCCTTCCCTGGATCAGACTGACAGCTTGACTTGACTTCTCCAACATGCCTACTCACACCCTGGTTGCTGTCCCTTTTCCCTAATTAGGGGTGGAACCTGGTGATGAACCCATGTGAATTCCCGTCACTTAATTTATAGCAGCACAGCATGACAAACAAGTAATCCAGGTCATACCCCTTCTGACAGCCCTAGACATAACCACACTCACCCTGAAACTTGTGACAATGAAACACACTTTGGCCCTGGAATCAGAGCCAGTGAAAAAAAATACACCCTGAGTCTAAAATTAGAGCCAAAATGCCAAAAAAGGACAAGTGAAAAAACACATTTGGCCCTGAAACCAGAGCCAAACATGACCAACCATGTATAGAAAACTAACCAATCCATGGGTAGGAGATCTAGCCAGTTTGAGCTCAGGGACTGAAACCTGACCAACACCCACCCTGGAAATCTTTCTGGAAAAAATCTGCCCCTAAGAAGCTGTATAAACACTGTGTCCATTCAACTCATGGCTGTTCAGGCTGTCTAGCTATCCTCTGGCACCCTGGCAGAGTATAGGCACTCTCCTGGATTTTTCTTCCCTCCCAATAAATCTGTTGAATTATGTTTTGGGGAGACTTTTTGACACCAGAGTGGAACAGAGGATAGAAGTAACTTTTCCAGGAGCCAGAGCATAGCCGAGCTAGCCAAGGGAGCCAAGCAAGATTGTAATACTTTTGTTGGGGAAACCTTTCCCAAGCCAAGTGGAGTTGTTAAATTCCTGAGGACAAGAGCAAAACTGTAACAATTTCACCAGGGAAGCCCTCCCCTGCCTGAGCAAAGCTGTTAAACTGGGGAAGCCTTTCCCTGGTGCCAGGTGTAAGCTTCTAGGCTTACTGTGACCTGTGGTATTCCTTGGCTCCCTATTACAAGAATACCTTTCCATCCAAGCTGTAACACTTAGTATTTGGTGGCTCCTGAGTGCCTGAATCCATGTCCAACCAATCTCAGATACTGCAATACTTACAAGCTTTTTTTCCTTTCCCCCACATATTAGAAAAAGAGCACTGACCAAAACCCATGAGTTTTCCCTGACTTGACTAAGTGTGTGTTGTGGCACTGACAGAAAAAAAAAGCATAAATAAATAAATAAATAAATAAATAAATAAATAAATAAATAGATGAATAAATAAATAAATAAATAAAATCCTAAATGTAAAATAAGCAAGACTATAAACCAACCTAAGTATGACTATGGTAATCCAAATCCCATGAAACTTTCAGCAAGTTCAAAAGAACATAAAGAAGTCCATATTCATACTCAAGATGAGTTCATGACTAAAGAACAGAAGGGCAATTCTACTATAAAAATTGGCAAATAAAATGTATGAAGAGAAGGGCCCTGGCCCATGCCTTTAATCCTACTTTCAGGAGGCAGAGGCAGGCAGATCTCTGTGAATTCCTGGCCTAACTGGTCTACAGAACAAGTTCCACAGGAAATGCTCCAAAAATCACAGAGAAAAACTGTCTCAAAACAAAATAAAAACCACACAAACAAAGAAACAAACAACCATATGAAGAAGACAAAGTGTATATATTTAATGACAGGTAATCAACAAAATGAATTTTATGGCTTTTAGACTTTTTTCTGTTGCCATTGTATTGAGATTGGATTTTATTAAGTATTGCAAGATATTCCAGAACTCCTAAATTTCCTGCTTCAGCATCTGGAGTGTTGTGATAATAGGTTTTCATACTCGATGATCATAAATTCTAATTTATTCATTATAAATTCTGTGTAATTGTATAGTATAATAACACAATATCTATTTTCAGATTCATTATTATAGTGGCATTTAATTTTTCTGTAATGTACACATTAAACTATACATAGAGTTTAGAGTGTAGTTATTCTGAAGCTATATAGAAATATACTTATACTAGTAGTATTACCAGTACCATTACAACAAAAGCCAGCAATGTGCCACCATAAACACCACCAGAAGCATGACTACTCCCATTATCTAGACAATGATCATTTCCAACCCAACACCAATACCAATTGCACCTACAACACTGAGATCAACATTAACATCATCAAGAACACTGCCATCACCATCACCACCACCTTTTGCAACAACAAAACACCTCCATAAATTGATATAAAAAAGACTATCCATTTAATAAAATTCCACTTGTTGGAAATATTTCAAAAGTGATCATTTTGGTATGACTACTAGGAATCACATTTATTCTTTTAAATATATACTTAAGTAGATAGGAGCAAGTTTATACTGAAAATTATCAGTTTTCCTTTTATACATATTTTACTATGATTTTATACTTTAAATATATTTTAATCATTTTCTTCCACTTGTTCAAGTCCACCAAGATACCCTCCCTTTCCCTATCTATCCAACTTTAATTCTTTTTTGAAAACAAACCAAACACCCAAAAGGACAACAAATACCAAACCTAGAAAACAAAATACAACTTGGCAAAACAAAACTAAAACACTAAAAAGTTACCAATGAAAACACACACACATGCACACACACACACAAAGAAAATTTATAGAGTATGAAGTTCATTATTTCTCAGTCAACAACTGAATATGAGGCCTGCTATAGAGTGATTGGTATACTGTCACGCCATTGGAGAATACTGATTCTTTTCCTCTCAAAAAAAAAAATAGGTCTATTGTTAATCTTTAAGTGCCTATATTAACACTTATTAATTAATCCATTCATATTTGTAAAAAAGGGAAAATGTAACAAAATAGAAATAATAAAATAAAGCAAAAACTATCACATTGAGGCTGGCCAAGACAAGCCAACAGAAGTAAAAAAGCCTAGGAGTGAGAAACTCACTCTTCCCACACTCAGGAATCCCATAAAAACTGGAGGCCATAATATAAGTGCAGAAGAGCAGGTGAAGACCCTTGCAGGCCCTGTAACATTGCTTTAGTTTCTGAAAGTTCAAATCAGCTTGGTGTTGATTAACAGGGCTTTGCTTCCTTGGCATCCTCCATGCTGCCTCTTAACATTCTTTCTGCCTTTTCTGTGGGATTTGCTCAGTTTTGAGGGAAGGGATCTGGTGGAGATGTCCCATTTAGGGCTGAGTGTTCCAGGTCTCTCAGGCTCTGCATGATATGTGGCTATGGGTCTCTGTATTTTTTCTCATCTCCAATAGGAGGGAGTTTCTGTGTTGATGACTAAACAAGGCAATGACTGATATGAGTATAGAAGAATATCATTAACAGTCATTTTATAACTATATTTTTTCTTTTATCTTTTTCTTTAGAACACTATTATTTTGTTTTGTTCTATGTCTCTAAGGTATTTAATCTCAGGTTCTTGGTTTCCCTAGAAGTGTCAGATGTGGGTTCCATTTAGTGGAGTGGGCTTTAAGTTAGGTCATTAATTAGTTAGTTACACCCATGAGGGTAGAACCATAATTGCCTTAGTGTATCTTACAGTCTGTGCATTTAATTATAATCATGCTGACACTCTCTTATTTTTGCTTTTATATTTCTTAATTTATTTTTTTGAAATAAATAGTATATTTTAACAATCAATATTTTCAACTTCAAAAACACACTAATCTTGATTTACAGGCTATGGTCCTATTATTTTATGATTCAGTGTCCTCACATACCAATTATGCTAGTGGGTTCATGCTTTACTGACTTATGAAATAATTACTGACTCAATGAAATAATACATGCTAAAGTCAATATCTCATTTTTATGAAACAAACACATAACTTTTAAATTGTTAATAGGACCATGTCAACTCTACTACATAAGTCTCTTTAAAAATGCTTGCATAAAGTAGAGGTAGGGATATTTGTGGTCTTGGAATGCTATGAGATTGCTGACAGGAGAATATAATTTTGCCTGAAGAGAAAGATATCAAACATTTTTATGAGTTGGGGGGCTTGGGAAGTCTATGGGATCACTGGTAGTAGAATCAGTATTTATCCCTAGTGCATGAACTATCTTTTTGGACCCCATTCCCTATGGAGGGATACTCTTTCAGTGTAGATACAGTTGGGAGGGCCTCAGTCCTGCCCAAATGATGTGACAGACATTGTTGACCGCCCATGGGAGGCCTCATCCTCACTAATGAGAGGATGAGGGTGGGATGGAGAGATGATGAGGGGAGTGAGAGGATGGGAGGGAGAGGGAACTTGGATTGATATGTAGAATAAGATTGGTTTTTAATTTAAATTAAAAATAAAATAATAAAAATAAAATTAAAAATATGTAACTTTTTCAATTAAGTTAGATTCTATATCATATAGTCTATCTATAATAATCTCTATAACCAGTACATTATGCCACATAAAAGGAGTCACATGTATTGAACACTTAAGCGCTTGTGAAGAAATTTTTCCATTGAAATCTGTGCAGCAATGTTATTCTACTGTGTAAGAGGACTGTGATATTCTAAAGGACTCTACCCTTTCTTTATCTTGTGTCAAAACTTTGGGGTGGTGCTAAAAAAAGGAAAAATGTCTTACACCACATCAAGAGGAATAAGCATAGAGAAAAATAAAGGTTAAGTTAGCTGTATTGAAATACTATAAAGGTGAATGAAAATGAAAAATAAGTTACCTCTGCCACCAGTGTCTTTCTGATGAATGTGATGCTGGAGATTTCATTAGTGTATATTTAGTGTGAAACACATTTTGACATTTGCACACCTGTATGAAAATTATTTTGATTATATTTGCTCCATCTGCTATACTCTCATTAAGTAAATGTGGAGAAATAAAAACAAAGAGCATGCCGTTACGGTTGAGCTATGTTGCATTCTATGTATCAACTGGGAATCATTTCAAGCAATAAGAAGTAAGCAAAATGGAGCAGCAGAAAGGATACTGGCCAATGGGGTCAAGACCATGACGAGAAACCCATAGAACATGCTGACTTGATCTAGTAGGCGCTCACTGACTCTTGACTAACAGCCGGAGAACCTGCATAGGACACAACTAAGACCTTTGAATGTGGGTGACAGTTCTGGGGCTTGGGCAGTCTGTGAGGTCACTGGCAGTGAGACCAGGATTTACCCCTGGTGTGTGAACTGGCTATTTGGAGCACATTCCCTATGGATGGATGCCTTTTTCAATGTAGATACTGGGCTGTGGGATACTGGGCTGGTCCAGCCTCAAGGTGATGTGACAGAATTTGTCTCTTCATTGGAAGTCTCAAGCTCTCTGAGGAGTGGATGGAGAGGGTTGGTTGATAGGAAAAGAAGGAGGTAGGGAGGGAGAGTGTGCTGGGATTGGTATGTTAAATTAAAAAAAAAAGACTGTTAAAAAAAGAAAGGAAAGAAAATGAAAGAAAAGAAAGAGAAAAGAGCACTCCCTACCAATCCTGGTGACCTGAGTTTGATCCCTGTAATCGACATTGTGGATGACAGAATGGACAACGGCAAGCTATCCTGTGACTTACAAAAGCACACTATGGCACAAGAAGCATCCTCATGAAAACATATGCCCAACAAAAATACATAATAAGTTAAATAATGGATACATAGAAGATTATGTGATGAAGGTATTTAATTCTTAGGAAAAGCCCTGGTGTCTAATTCTTAGGACAAGGCTTTATGATGTCATTAAAGGCATAGCTTGACTTCTTTATGGCATAAGTGGAAATGAAAAGGATAGCATGCATTTTGTATAGAAGAATGGGGTCAGTGTTAGTGGTTTAGGTAAATCATGATTCATCTGCTCAATTGAAAGAAAATGGTTAGCACAATGAAATTTTGGAATAGTTGATCAGTATCTAAATTAACAGCATCTGTCATAATGTTGATGCCTGTCCTATGCTATTATTTTTAAATACCACAATTACCTCCTTAAGTTCTAAATAAAAATATTTATCTTGCACTTTAGAAAATTATCCTTGAAATCTAAAGATTTTATTCTGAAACCTTCATGTTTCTATTAGCTGTGATTTTTCTGCCTATATATTTGAATATTGAATTCAAAGTTAAGAGAAATTTAATTCAGAATCACTCAAAATTTAACTCCTTAGAATTATCAATGGAACAATGTCCTCCAGACACTACAGAACTGTTACACATATGGATTCACAGAGACTGTGCAGCATGCACAGGGCTCTGCATAGGTTCCTGCCAGATGGGTCATTGTGAGATGAGAGGGAAGTACATGCCAGTGCTGACCCTTAACCAAGAAAATATCTATAGTCAACAGCTATTTGCAAATGAAAGGTCAGTTTTCTCCAATGGAGACTCACTGGGAAGGTTAATCATACTTCAGGGTAGGCCCCATACCAATCAGGATATGACAAACACAAAATGAACTAAGTATTATTTTTTAGACTTTGTGTCTCCAATTGCATGGTTTGGGAATTTTTTGTCTTGTTTGTATTTTGCTTGTATATTTTGGTTTTTATTTTTATTGGGTGTATGTGTGTGTGTCATTCTTGGTTTGTTGCTGTTGTTTGGTTTTGTTGTTTCTTGCTTGTTTATTTTTAAAAAGAGGGAGAAAGGGTAGAATTGTGATGTAGGGAGTATATGGGAGAGTTGTGTGGAGGTCAGAGAACAACTTGAAAGAGTTGGTTCTCTCTTCCCAACATAGGTTTCCCATTGATTGAACTCAGATTCTCAGACATAGGAAGGTACTTTTCTCATTCAAAAGGACTACATAGTAACAGCGCAGGGGTTTTGTTACATTACTGTTGCACATAGGTATATATTATCATCCTCAATCAGGCCAGCTGGATACAGAAGCTTTTCTAATGAAAGAACACCACTGCTATGATGATCTCTTTGCATTGTTTTGCATTTACTTATTGTTCTATTTGAAAGTGGGTTATTAAAAATAAAACTGCTTGATCTACTACAATGTGCTCTTCGTATTGTATATTTTGCCTCAGAGACATGCGGTGTCTGAAGGGTTCATCACTGATTTCATGACATGACCTTCCTCACATGTTTTCAGATATATCTATCTTTACACAGATGAGAAACTAAGCTGATGTGATTTTCCCACATCCAGGTATGATTAATGGAGGAAATGCAGTGAAATGCGCTGTGGCCTGTTCACTTGGAAACTAGCATGTGTCCACTGAATCGCTGTTTTCTCCTCATCAGTTCTGCCTTGATGGGGCTCATGAGGGACAAGCAACTTACCCTAAGAACACATCTCCACATGCTGCTTCTGCTATTAGACAGCTTTCATTTAAAAATCCATTTGCTCTTGGAAAACTACCATTTAACTCAGTCAAGTGTAGAGCTGTGGGAGATTTGAATTCAACACAAGGAGGTACACTTAGAGGCATTTCTTTATTGATCTACTGTACATTCGTAAACACGAGGAATTATCAGAAGAAATGCTAGTGTGTCTTCAAAATCTCATGTCTTTCAATTGCAAAAATTCTCCACATATAGCAACCTTCTCAGAAAGAGTTAAATTCATTTTTTCCTCCGACATGCATTGCTTTTGACACAGTACTTACATACAGGATAAATACCACTCAGCTTTGAGATGCATAAACAGAGAGTTCAACAGGGAATGCTTTAATAATATTGCCTGTTGCTCCAGCCATTTTTATACAGCTCTTTGGATAGGAGAAATACTTTAAGAAAATAATTCAGAATGATAGCCACCAAATGACATCAGCAAGCCTGGAGTAATAACACACTTGAAAACATTTCCATTGCTATAGAGAGCTGAAAAGGTTTCATTAGTATATGAGAGATGAAAGGGTGAGAGCTATCTGTATGCATTAGGAAAGTCTTTTGACAAAGATGAGTACTGAGCTACTGAGTTCTGCTGCAATTTCCATGTTTTACCATGAAGATGTATAAGTATTCATACACACAGTTTCACATTAAATCTAGCTATTAGCCCTTTCAAGTTAATATTAGACATAGTATTTTAAAATGTAAACTCTGGTTCTTGTTTTAGTAGACTTATCATATAATACTCAATTTAAGAGTATTTAGAAATAGAAACCTACAGTTTATTGGATAAAACAGCTTATCATGGGAACATATAGATAAGTATTAGAGATTATCTGTCACTTGCTGACTGCATAACACATGGTTAGTCACTGTCCTTCAGAGTCTTTTAGAATTCATGACATATGTATGATGACTGACTTAATCACATAAAGCATTTGATAAAAATATCTGTGGTAGAATTTAAAATTAAGCTTGTGTTGAATATAGATGGTACCAGAATTCATATGGCATTTGGGCAAACACTTTTAATTCTTTTGTATGAATTAATTTAGGGGAATAAATTAGGTATATAAAACCTTTTTATCATAATATATTATTAATAAAGATAGTGTTTTGGGATATTACTAACAACATAATTGTCTGAGAGAAGAAATAGGTCTTGTAATATGGCTTTTGGGTCCATTTGGTTAAATATATGGGATAAACATATGAATGATTTCTTTACTATGTTTATCCAAATGCAAAACCAACACAGAGCCTGCCATAATCTTTCATATGCATAACATTTCAATTATGGACCCTTTGTAAACAATCACAAAGAAATATGAGGTCCATTCAATAGAAACATTTGTTGGTTATTGGGCCAAGTCACCAGTCAGAACAAAGGAAGGTGATGAGGCTGTGGCAGAGCTAAACATTCACTTGTGCCAAGAATACCCGACCCTTGTTTAGAATCAGTGGAAAGAAAGTTAACACATATACACTCCTTGCAGTTCAGTCTGTGCACATTTTCATTTATGATATTGACTTCTTTACTTCTGAATTCTTAGAATTTCGTTAATATATTTTCAAATTTGCTATTACTTTTGCCTTTGGCATAGTTTCTCTGCATTTGGGATGGGGTAGAAATAAGTTCATTACTTCTTTATAGTGAGGCTTAATATCTAACATCGAGTATCAGTTTATTCCACATCATGCTGAAGTCATTATATTAGTGTTGATATTGCCAAAACAGTCTGTGATATACTTTTGGATGGGATTAATGGCCACTCAGCAGGAACTTTAGACTGCCAAATCATATATACAAGCTGACAGTCAGTATTTATTTTTGTTTAATATTTGAAAAACTGCAAAGAAATAGTGTCTGAGATGTCCTCTGGCATTGAAGGGATGACATATGCTTTGGTGAAGGTAACATTGTGATGTAATTTAGGGAAAGCTTATTGTGAAACACATGCAGAACAGCATAGACTCTCACTCCTTCACTTCAGCCATCACCTTTGAAATCTTCTCATTAATGATGTGGGAGTTTTTTGTTTGTTTGTTTGTTTTCAGTATTCAGCTGTAACAAAATGTGCTTCTTCTCATGAGTAAACTAAGAAATGATTCTTTTAAATTGCTGTTTCTGAACCCAGTCAAAGGTGCCAATTAAACTGGGAGGCAAAATTGTTTATCTCATTGTCCTAGTGCATCTATTTTGGGAGTTTCCAACTTGTTCTAAGGCAACTGAAAAACATGTGGGAAATAAAACTTTTTTTTCTGAGATGTCTGAGTAAAATAATGGTTTAGAAGCTGCCTCTAGGTACAGTGAAGAGTTAGGAGAAGGCATTGTGAGCTCTTCCAGAGAAGGGAAGAAAGGAAAATCATTACAAATGCACAAAGTGTGGGGAAGTAGGGCTAGAGACAGCACGAAGAAACTGGGCCAGCCAAACACAAATCCAGCAGTCCTCCATCATGGGTAGAGAGGTGGAGAGTGGCAGGTAATCCCAGATGGAACTAATCAAACGTGATGGGACAAGTCCCCAGCTCTCACAGGCTTCCATTCCTCTTGTGGATCCTCCTGAACCAATGACTCCTCCAGTGAATTGTACCAACAATGGGTAGGCTTTTCATGTTGTCACTCATCTCTGCTTGGAGACAATGGCCACACACCATCACAAGAGAAACTATTTTGAAAACCAAACTGTTTGTAGCATGTGGTAGATTGTGGCTGAAATCCCAGGGCTCCAGATGTGTGTTCAAGTGGAGCAAGAGTTCAAAGTCCTCTGCCATATCCTGAAGCCAGCAAGGGCACATGACATCTTGGCTCAAGCACAAAAATAGCCTGAATCCAACCATCATAAGAAACAGTTATGGAGTCTATGAAGGTCAAATACAAAATAAGAAACAAAATTGCAAGTTCTCCAGAGAGTTCTTCTCAGGCAAGTAAGGGTAAACAGAAAGAATTATCTTTAGGGGGCTCATCAACTGAGAAAACCTCTGAAATTTACAGCCTTGGCCTGAAGTCAGTGGTAGATCAGCCTTTTGTACCACTTCTCCACCATGTTGGAGGTCTGAGAACTATGAACTTATAGCATAGACTGTTTCACATCTGCAGTGACATCTATCCAACAGAGTGATTTATATTTAGATTCATTTGAAAGGAGGGAAGGGGGAGGCAGAGAGAGACAGAGAGGTCCTCCTATGGTCAGTGCTGTGGTTGTTTCTTTAATTCTAAATGAACTTGAGAGGCACCCTGCACCTAGAACATTATGGAGTAGAAAGTAGGATGCATCTGGAGGTTGGGAGAAACTGGTAGGCTACAGAGCTCATTTTCTCTTTTATGCAGAGCCTGAGATTATGTGTTGGTGTATATGTATATATGTGTAGGGTATAAGGCATGGAACTGGAAAGGAGGCTATGAGAGAGAGGGAAGTCTTAAAGGAACAGTGAATGTCAAGAAAACAGGAGCAATGGAATACATGTGACATGGAGGAAGATTAGAGGTTAATAGGGTGAGGAATAGAGGCCACTAGGAGAAGGGGACAAGCTGGAGGTTGAAACAGTGCATGGGCTTGTGGGCAAAGCATTAAACAAGCAGGCAAAAACTCAAACCTCCAAAGAGAATGGGCTCAAAAAAGCCTGGTCAAGCACTAGAGATAATCCCACTGCCAGTGTTCCCAAAGCATAGATACAGGAAAGAGAGCCTCGGTCTTGCCTCAAAGTGAGGTGCCAGAGTTAGTTTACTCCCCAGGAAAGCTTTGCCCTCTCTAAGGAGTAGATGCAGGAAGGGTGGGGGGAAGGAAGGGGTAGCGGGAAGAGGAGAGGTAGTGGGAACTGGGATTGGTATATAAAATGAGCAAAGGTTGTTTTTAAAATTAAAAAAAAGTTTGCTAGGCATTGGTGGTGCATGCCTTTAATCCCAGCAGAGGCAAGCGAATCTCTGTGAGTTCGAGGCCAGCCTGGTCTACAGAGCTAGTTCCAAGACAACCTCCAAAACAAAACCCTGTCTCAAAAAACAAAGCAGCAGCAACAACAACAATCCCCCCAAAATACAAATAAACAAAACAAAAATAAAACTAATAAATAAAGATAAAAATGTTTATAAAATAAAAAACCTATTACTTTGTATGCCAGTTTATAACAAATTAAAAAGGATAAAATCAATTTTCAAATGTCAAAACCTGTAAAATTCTCCACATCTGCTTCACTTGAAATTTTCATTGTTTTTTTAAAACTAAGACATTGACAAAAGAGAAATCTCAAATTAGAAATGAAATACATGTTAGCAAATTGACACATATTGATTTGGAAATTCAGTTTTGGGTCTTCCATAGTATGAATCTATTTGGTTGGCAAGGGTTCAGGCTCAGATGCCACTGATGTGAATGATCTTCCTAAGGGGGGATAGGAGACCAGCAAGGAAGGGGAGAGTAGATGCAGTTGAATCTTAGCTGTGTTCAACCGTGCACAGCACAGCTGGTGGAAGCTTCAAATTCAGGAGAGATAGGACTCCTGGGAAATGGCATCTATTAATTTCTAGTTTCCTTAATAATTTGTTCTTCTTTCTTTCACATCTTGTTTGTATTATGATAAGCAATCCTTTATACTATACAATCACTGTATTTATCAAGCTATTAAGTTTCTTTTTAAGGGAATGTGACAATATAAAAGCAGCGTCTTCTTCTTTATTCTTTTTCTTTGTTGTTGTACAGCAAGCCTTTCTTAGTCCCACCAGCCAGCTCCCAAATAATGACACAGAATCTTATTATTAACTATGAAATCTTGGCCTTACCTTAGGCTTGTTTCTAACTAGTTCTATAAATTAAATTATCCCATATTTTTAAACCTGTGTTCTGCCGTGTGGCTTGTTACCTCTATTTCATTCTGCTCCTCCTGCTTCTTCTACATTTCTTCCTGGCACAATATGCCCTTCTTTTTTTCCAGAGTTCTCTCTCTTCGCAAAAGTCCTGCATATACTTTCCTGCCTAGATATTGTCCATTTATTTTTTATTAAACCAATCAGAAGGAGCCTTAGGCAGAGACATGACTTTATGGTGTAAATAACTATTTTGCAACATTTGCCACTCTTTTGTTGTCATCACCTTTGTTTTTTCACTTTGAGACAGTATCTTATGTTATTTTAATATGGACTCAAAGGTGGACCATGAATATTTCTGGTCTTCCTTCCCCCACTCAACAGCCTGGAACATAGGTCTGTGTCACCCCTCCCAGTTTATACAATATTGGAGATCAAACCCACGGTTTCCTGTAGGCTAAGTAATCACATGCCAACGAGCCATATTCCTCAGCCAGCTCTCTCCAATTCATATTGTCCACATTCTCTTAGCTAGTGAATTTTATTAACTATGAAATATAATATACAACAGACTTTATTTTGTCCAATTCAAGATATTATTCTTTCAAATTTCAATATTTTCAAAGTTATGATGTATTTCATAATGGTTCAGCCGACTACAGATAGTTTAAGACTCAAGTATACATCCTGTGTATATACATTTAATTGCCATTTTAAAAGCCTGCAAAATTATGACTATGATTGGATATTGAGGACATTGGAAGAAAACATTGTGTAATCACATATACAGCTATTAGCAATATTGGAACAGGAATCCAACAAAAAAATAGTGAGTAACCATTTTCTTCAGAATAATAGTGCAATTCTTTTCTCTCTTCCTTTGTCCATTTCTTTTTTAATTAACATTTTTCACACTGACCTAAGTTTTACCTCCCTCCTCTCCTCACATTTCCTCCCCTCACTTCCATCTACCCCCTCCTCATCCACCTCTGTCTCAATTCAGAAAAAAAGCAAGCCTCCATGGGCTTAACAAACCCTGACACATCAAGTTGAGATAAGACCAAGCTCCTCCCCTTGCATCAAGGCTGGGCAAGGTAATCCAGCACAGGGAACAGGTTCCCAAAAGCCAAATAAGCACCAGGGTCAGGTCTGATCTCACTGCTAAGAGCCTTGCTAACAGACCAAGCTACCCAACTGTCACATACAGGCAGAGAATCTATGTAGGCTTCATGCACACTCCCTTATTGGGAGTCCAGAGTCCATGACCTCCAAGGAGCGTTGGTCAGCAGTCTCTGTGGGTTCCTCAGTCATTATCTTGATCTCTCCTGGCTCATATAATACTTCTTCCCTTTCTTCTGGAAGAGTTCCTGAGCTCAGCCCAGTGTTTAGCTGTGGATCTCAGAATCTGCTCCCATCGGTCCCGGATAAAGGCTCTCTGATGACAATTAGGATAGTTATCAATCTGATTACAGCCAGTTCTGGCACCCTCTCCACTATTTCTAGTAGTGTTATCTGGGGTCTACTTTTTTAAATTTAAAAAAATAAAAAAGGATTCCTGTACATGGAGATATCAGAGAGGCTGTACCCACAAAGTCTGGCTGCCTGAACCGGACCCTAAAATTAGCCTGGAGAGATGGCTTAGGGCTTAGGAGTAAGAGCACTGGCTGTTCTTCCAGAGTTTCTGAGCTCTATTGCTAGTACATATAAAGTAGATTGCAGCTTGCAACTGTCTATAGCTGTAGTTCTATGGGATCCAGTGCTCTCTTCTGGTACATTCATGCAAGATAAATAAATGTATATATGCAGTTCAAGGCCATCCTTGTCTACAGAGTGAGTTACAGGACACTCAGAAACTCTATGTCTCGAGAAACAAAACAAAACAAAAAAGTGACATTAATGAGCATGCTAAGTGGAAGGCAAAAAAAAAAAAAAAAAAAAAAAAGCTCAGGGTGGCCCAAACCTAAACAAAAGCCTATGGGCAACTGGAGAATGCTGGAAGCTTGGGAACTTGAGTTCATAGGGAAGATAGAGGGTAGAAAAGGAACAGGGAATAATGTAATATATTAATTAAACATAAAAATATAAGAAACAATTTAAAAAATGGGTTCTTATATATCATCATGGTTGTCTATCTGTTGATCGGCCTTCAAGGACAGTATATCCTATGTCTAACTTCTGTAATCATCAACTCTTGGCTTCTCTCAGCTTAGATCATCACTAGGCAATATTCTCAGTCACACATCAGTGTGGAACCCAGGTTCTGAGCTTTCTTCAGGGGCTGCATACAACCAGTGGCTTCTTCAGAAATACA
The DNA here is from genome assembly GCA_030556225.1 of Cricetiscus sungorus. Classification (NCBI taxonomy): domain Eukaryota; kingdom Metazoa; phylum Chordata; class Mammalia; order Rodentia; family Cricetidae; genus Cricetiscus; species Cricetiscus sungorus. Next base: position 30,320,962 of record JANBXA010000600.1, on the reverse strand, counting down.
AAGTTCCCCCTCCCCAACTTTTGCACACTCAATGGCTGTTCCAGCATCTTTTGTTTTCACTACAGAATCTTGGTAGAAGCTTCTGTTGTTGCCACATTGAGGAACAACCTTTCTGCTAATTCCTGACCCCCATCTCCAAAATATGGGTCCTTGATGGACACTCCCTAGTGAGCCCCGAAGACATCTGCCACATGACAGTTGGTCTCTAGAGGGCTATATTTAAGGTGCTGCATTACATCCCAGCTTCATGCCTTTAAATGTGGTTTATTTGCCATTGAGCCCACAGTACCTCATGGCAAAGTAAGACCATAGGAAGCACTATTAATAAAGGAGACTGGATCCTTTGATTTATAAAACCACAACAGGACAGATATTGATGCATGATATGGGATATTATTTTCTCCCATAAATCACAGATTATAGGTCATGTATGGTGGGTGATTTTATATATATATATATATATATATATATATATATATATATTGTGTGTGTGTGTGTGTGTGTGTGTGTGTGTGTGTGTGTGTGTGTGTGTGTGTGTGTGTGTGTGTGATACAGTGTCCCTATCCTCAGGGCATTGCCAAAACTCATATCCCCAGGAACAAAACATTAAGAAAGAAAATAATATCTGTTTATTTTTATGGAACCATTTATTTACTTGATCATTTGTGTATTGAGTTCTTTGTATATTCCAGATATCAATCTTCTATTGGGTTTTCTAGCCCTCAGTGAGTTTTCTCTTCACTGAGGTAATTACTTTCCTTTCAGTAACCCATAGTAGCCCTAACTATATTACATCCCCTCACTAAAAACCTCAGACGAGTTCATATGGGAAGTTTGTAAGAGCCAGAGAATAGGGAATGTTGCTATAAAAATAGTGTTTTCTGGAAATGAGAGGCATATGGCAAGTATGGACTCAAAGCATTGTGGCAGGCTACACAAGATCTAGACATTTCACATTCCAGCATGGATAAGGGGGAGACCATGGGGCCTAAACTCTAGGTAAGGAGCTATCAGCAATTGATGGCTGATGAGAGAGTCACCTTTCTTCAGGCATATACCCCAGTAGGCTGCCATGCTTCTTTGGAAGGCTCTACACATGTGCATATATGCAGTGCTGATTAGAGTCAATGAAATGTAGTGTGTGTGTGTGTGTGTGTGTGTGTGTGTGTGTGTGTGTATGCATGTTTGAGAACATTAAGTTGGGAGGAGGATAAAGGGGTGGACAGGAAGGAGTAGGACTTGTGGAATGAAACGGTAGATTTATTCAAAACGCATTATAAATATATATATGTTATTTTCAAAGAAGAAAATACATTTGCAAAATATGTAGTTTAAAAGAAAGAAAATAGAGAGAGAATATAAGCCTTGTTAATTATGTTGGTTAAACAATGTATATGATATTTTAGTTAACATTGGTTAGGAACCATAATGTCAATCTAAACCCAGGAAGAAAATGAAATTGATTTCAATAGTCTATTGTTTTGTTTACTAAAAATTAAATAATTAAAAATATATCCCAGTTGGCTTTGTAATATATTCTTAACCAGTAAAATACCCTCCCAAGCAAATGGAGGGGTCAATTAAACATATATTTACATACTGCTGCTCAATAATACTGAAGAGAATACAAATGACCTGGGCTTGCTTTACACTGAAGCTAACAAATGGTTACAACCTCGTACCAGTGTTTTGTAACTACAAATTATGTAATTTTGAAAATGTTGGAAAAGGCTCTAAGATCCAATGGGCATCTTCCTAATGTAAGCCCAACACAAACATCTATCCTAAAGCCACTGTTAGCAGCTCCTCCTTTCTGAAACTGAGAATTCAGAACTTCCTGAATTTTCCAAGAAACTGTATTTGAAGTTTAGTAAAACTTTGGCTATGGTTTATGGAGACTGACAAATGGCACTTCATTTGTAACATGTAGATGATTAGTCAGTAAAATATTGGAAATGAAGTATCATTAAAGGGAATTGGTTCTTCCTGAAACTGTGCTGTAAAATAACTAAGACATTGTGGTACAATTATAGTTACTGACAGATTAAGCGGCCTCTGAGAGGCATACATAAAGGGTACTTAAGGAATATCTTTTTAATGAGTGGACAGATTAATTGATGAGTAATGCTCAAGCCACTGCGGAAATTACAAATATGTATTCCATTTGAGTTTTGACATTTCAAATAAGAAATAACAGAATTTTTTTAGTAAATATTGATGAGATAATCTATTATTTGAGTGGATAAATACAGTGTGTGTGGTATCAGAAGCAACCACCTCCAATTAATTTTAATACAGTTTTAATAAATATTTTGTATTTACCAAATTAAAAAAAAACACAGGAACCTTTTGCCTTTTGTTCATGTTTGCCACCTCCCAATAGAAGGAGATAGATTTTAAAGGGTTAGTCTCCAAAAAAAATAAAAGCAAAACTGTTAGTAATTGTTGTAATCTGAGACAGAGGATTCAAGTAGATACCTGTTGTATCTATCGATATTGCAAACTTTCTAGCAGAGCTAAATTCATGTAACACCTACTGGACTCAGATTAAAAATTGTACACATTCATACATCTATGGAGACAAAATATGAGAATTAATTTAAAGGTAGTTAAACTTACAATCATTGAAAACATTGTTTTCTGAAAGAAAATCCCCACCAACCACAATTCTTAACATTAGAAGGAGAAAGTCCTGGGCTTAATAATATATTCTCTTTTCAAAATGTCAAACTAAAATCTCATTTGATATAAATTGAAAATTTCCCAAAATTTTCTTAGAGTAGTATGATGAAAGAAAAGGCCCATAAAGATGGTTTTTATAGAACTATTTTCATAGATTTTCAGGTGACAGGAGTGTACATTTTTCAAGAAACATTAAATTATTTTGACTCTTCATTTTTTTCCCCATACTGTCATGCATAATATATGACAGTCAAAAGAGGGAACTGTGCTCAGGCATTATATTGCAATCACAAATTTTTAAATCATTTTTGTGAATAAATGAAGCATATCTGTTGTAATTTAGGAAAGGCAGCATGTGAGAGAAAAATTTCATGAGACAGAATTCAAACAGAGGTGGTTTTGTTTTATTAGGGGAAGAAGTTATAAACTTTATTACAATCAGAACAACCAGAATGTAAAACCAATCATATTTAAACAAGACCGAAGTTCAGTATTGTAGCTGCAAACTTTTGTAGTTCAGTCCCCAACATATGGAAATTATAATGATCTTTCGGGCTCCATAAGGCTTGGACAGTCACATTGTCTGGCCCTGGAACCCATAACAAATGCAGCTGGGGTCAGGGCAGCTCCACACTACACCTTGATTTAACCTTTCAGTCTGAGCAACTAAAGTAAGGGTAACTTGCAGTCTTCACTGTAACAGAGACTGCTCCCTCATCATTGCTTCTCCTGATTTCTCTTTAGAAGATACATACTTTGCCCCACAGTGCCAAGGCTCAGCTGTTCTCCATGACACCTTCATGCATAATAGAGATTCTTATATAGTACTCTATTTTATTTCTACTTTATATACATCCTTGGATAACTCTGGAACATAGCTTCTGTGTGTTGATCCAAAGAAAAACTTTGAAGATTTTACCTCAGTGATTCTTGTCATTCATTAATCAGATATTATTCTTTAGTTCAAGCTGAACAGAAATCACAGATTCTTAATTTTCTTGAGGGATTCTCAAACTTCCCTCTCAAAATGCACAAGCTGGCACCTCGGCTGTCAGCACTACTCTGGGCATTATCATCCAAGTTTCCACAAGAGCAAAATGAACTCAGACATTTCCAGCCCAAAGTCCCAAATGCTCCCACAATCTTAATCCCTCACCCCCATACACACATAAAATAACATAGTCAGGCCCATCACATTAAGCTCCAATAGGCAATGGTGCCTATTCCATTCTTTAGTGTTCAAGAAAATACCTTATAGACATGCCCACAGGGAAATCTGATGAAGGCAATTTCTCAATTAAGGTGCCCTCTTTCTAGGTATCTTATGGTGACAACCAAGATTACTCATTGCATGTAGGGCCCTGCATGGATCCCCTAGGCACCTTGAGCAAGCCTGAAGCTGTTGGATGGAACAACTTTGCACCAGAGTAGTTCTTGGTACTCTTCTTGATTTACTAACACACATCTGCTGGGGAGGAACTAAGCTTGAGAAGTCTCACACTTGACCCTTGATTGTTTTCCACTGTGCTGTGAGTCAGTATATAATCCTACACCTTCCCATCAATAGATGACATTTGGCATTTGAGCATTCCTGTTGCAGGAAAGACCTGGAATCTTGTATTTTATTTAAATCTCTAGGCCTTTGCCCGATTAATGGAACAGACTGCAGCACAGGCGCTACAATTCAAAGAAGAAAAACCTGAACTGGGATGAAGTTTTAGACCCAGGAAGACAGAATCAATAAATAATCCATATGAAGGTTCAAAAAACATAAGATGCCAGGTATTTGAGAACTTGAGTTCAGTATGTTAGGATGGGAAAAGGAGAACAAGAAACCAGAAGGTAAAAGAGAAGACAGAGCAAAATGGGCCTCATGTCATTTGTAACTGAGATAATAAGATTCTCCCTTGACACCATACACACTCAGGTGTGAGTCATCATCACCACATATCAGACTAACAATAAACTTTGTCTATTTTATTTTTTATGTAGTTTCTAGAAAATAATAATGTAGCACAGCAGAAGATTCAATATTCATAATGAGTCAGTGAATAAGCTAGAGGTATAAAATTTTTTGTATTGTTTTGAAAGTTCAGAGAGTTACAACCACCTCTGTTGTATATTAACTCAACCTAGTTTGACAGCTAGACTTTGCAGAACCTTGCAGCCTCATAACTCACACAGGTGGAACTCTTTGACATTTACAGATGTTTTCATTTATTTTTCTTGAACTAGCCCACACTTTTGTCCTTAGCTGCTAATAGCAATGCATACTGATTCTAATGGCCTTTTCTATTGGTTGGCCTGATAGGCATATTTATCACAGTCATGTAAGAAAGGAGACTGGCCACCTTTAAGAGACCTTTGAAAATTAACTGACTAAGGATAGGTTGGATTTTAAATACCATTACTGCCAAAATTCCAAGCCCCAAAATCATTCTACTGCAGCATACCCTTTTAAGAATATTTATTCTATTTATGTACGTGTGCATGCAAGCCATATACTTGCACCCGTGTGTGTGTGTGTGTGTGTGTGTGTGTGTGTGTGTGTGTGTATGTGTGTGTAGATGACCATTGTGTCCACAAAAAAAAAGAGATGGATTGCTTATAGGAATCCATAAGCTTCCAGATATAAATGCTGGAATCTCAGCTCAGGCATTAAAGCAACAAAATAACAAAATAATCTTAATCAATGAATGGTCTTCCAGCCAGCCACATCCTTTTAGTGTCTGTCTCCACTATCTTAGTTATGATTTCTATTGTTGTGATAAAATACCATGACCAAAAGCAAACCAGCAAGCAAACTGTTTATTTCACTCATTGCTTCCAGGTAATAAACCATCACTGAGGAAAGTTATGGCAAGAACTAAAGCAAAAGCATTGGAGACATGATGCTTACTGGCTTGACCTTTATTGTTTGCTTAGTCTGCTTTCTTGTAGAACTCAGTACCACCTGGCCAGTGGTGACATCACCCACAGTGGGCGAATCCTCATACATTAAGCTTGAATCAAGAGAATGCTCAAGACTTGCTCACAGGCCAGACTCAATTTTCAATTGAGAATTCTTCATTTCAGTTTACTCTAAATTGTATACAATTTAACAAATAACTAATCAGGACACACGTTCAGTTCTTCAGATCGTCAAAATGTAAAGGGCTCAGTTAGTAAATAAAACTACATTTAACACAGTAGATTTTGTATGCCATGATATAGCTTATCTGTTGACATCATAATATAAGCAAATGCTTAATGGAAGAGAGCCCTCCTTTTTTTCCTTGCCAAATAAAACAAAAAAGAGACTCTTGTGATTGGACTGTTTAACTTGGAAATTTTTAAGTTTTGGTAAATATCAATACATAAATTGAATAGAAAAAATTAAAAATAATCACTAAGTACTATTCTCAATAGTAATTGATAGAAACACCTGACAAAAGGCAAGCTACTGGAGGGAGAAAGGTCTTATTTTCTCTCATGATTATATGGCCTACACCATCATAGTGAGAGATCATAATATTAAGAGAGTGAGACAACTGGTCACTCTTACATTCATGATCAAAAATCAGAGAATGATGAACTCTTGTCTGCTACATGCTTTCTTTCCATTCAGTTTGTACCTCATGCCAATAGGATGATGACAACCACATTCAAAGTAAATACTTGTTCCTCAGAGAAGCCCCAACATACATAACCCGAGGTGTGCATTTTATTCTATCTAAATGCCATCAAGGTGACAGTCACGATTAACCATCATTTAGGATGATTTCAAATACAAAGATATCATTTTTCATTGAAAAATTTTTTATACAATATATTCTGGTCTTGGTTTTCCTTCCCTTATCTTCTCCCAGTTCCTTCCCCAACCAGTATAGATTAAGGGGTCTGTAGCTGGGTGGGTGTTTAGTTTTCTCCTCTGGTAGCATGTGGAATACCTTCCAGTACAAAGAATGTAAGTCGCTAGTGGTAAAGGCTCCAGTGAGGCAGCAGCTCAAATCTCTGTATTCAAGGAGGTGCATAGATGTTGTCTTCAGCAATAGAGCCTTTTCTTCTATTTGTAGACAGGAATCGATTGTTGTGGTTGACCACACTCAGATATCCCTTGGGGGGAGGAGGTGAGAAGACACTGGGAGTCAGTGAGTAGCAGGGCCTGCTGCAGACTCATTTATTAAGAAGTTAGACCTGTCTTCATACCTTCTCCCAAGGTCCCATTGGCTCAGGCTGCTGACTCTGCTGCATGTCCTTTTCTCATTGGTGTCTCTTTGTCAATAGTCTGGGTATAGAGGCCTGCTTGGATCAGGAAGGAAGTGCCTGCTGTGCATATGCAAGCTGGCCTGGGCACCTGGAGCTTGGGTAGGCTGGCCAGCAGTTTCTTCTACAGCCAATAGCCTGAATTGTTTGGGGCTTCATCTATCCCTTATTATTGGGTGATTACATTTAGATTTCTTTCATTTAAGCACACACACACACACACACACACACACACACACACACACTGTTTGTGTGTGTATTTATAGAGCCTTCCCTTTTCAGAGAGATCACATATATTTTGTCATGTGTACAATGGAAACATGATGATATATCCACACTGCCAAAGCTGCATTATGAAGCATTACATTAAAATGGCCCAGGTGTACAGAGGATTCAGTTCTGTTCTGCATGCTGCAATACTGGGAAGACTTCCTGTTTTTTAGTAGAAAAATAGATCTTGTTTGTCTCCCTGGTGCTGATAAAACCTTCGCTGTTATGCTTATTCATATTCTGCAAGGAACCAGAGATATTATTTAAAGAAATGTATTCAAAGGTGTCACATTTTCACATGTTGATAAAAAGTTGTTTTTTTTTTTTCACAACATGAGATGAGCCTTTGATGCTGTAAATCTATTTCCTTTGAAGTAATCATAAAAATTTAGGGACTCTATGCAGAGCCATCCCAAAATTTTGATGTGCTCTGTGATGACACTTTCTTTTGTACATAAAGAAAAGAATGAGCAAAGGAGATTAACCCAACATGAGACGCAAAGATACCCATTTTCTATAGCTCACAGTGGAATAAGAGCTGGGTTTTTTTTTTGTGGTTTTGTTTTACTGGATATCTATATCTATATCTATATCTATATCTATATCTATATCTATATCTATATCTATATCTATATCTATATCTATATCTATATCTATATCTATATCTATATCTATATCTATATTATTTTTCTTACTTTACATATCAATCCAAGTTCTGTCTCCCTCCCTCCCATGGCCCCCACCTCTCCTCCCATCCCACCCCACTCACTCCACAGGGAGGGTGATGCCTTCTAGGATGGATCATCCAAAATCTGTCATCATTTGAAGAATGGTTTAGGTCCTCACATGTGTTTAGACTAAGAGAGTATCTCTCCATGTGGAATGGGCTCCCAAAATCCATTCATATATTAGGGATTAAAACTGATCCATTACCAGAGGCCCCATAGACTGCCCAGGCCTCCTAAATAACACCCACATTCAGGGGTTCTGGGTTGGCCTTATGCTGGTTTCCTAGCTATCAGACTGGAGTCCATGAGCTCCCCCTTTTTTCAGGTCAGCTGTTTTTGTGGGTTTCTCCAGCCTTGTCTTGACCCCTTTGCTCATCACTTCTCCCTCTCAGCAACTGGATTCCAGGAGTTCAGATCAGTATTTAGCTGTGGGTAACTGCTTCTGCTTCCATCAGCTATTGGATGAAGTTCTAGGACAGCATATAAGGTAGTCATCAATCTCATTATCAGAGAAGGACATTTCAGGTAGCCTTTCCACTATTGCTTATATTGTTAATTGGGGTCATCCTTGTAGATCTCTGGACATTTCCCTAGTGCCAGATTTCTCTTTAAACCCATAATGGTTCCCTCTATTATGGTATTTCTTTTCTTGCTCTCCTATAAGAGCTGTCTTTAAATTGTTCTTACTTGTTTATTTATCTCTATGTGTGCGCATTTGCATAGAACTGTGCTTGCCCATATGTACCCATGTCAAAGATACATTCAAGGCCAGGTATCCTCATACCTGTACAGCAAGCACTTTCTCCACCTACCCAGATCCTCAGTCCAAGAAACCTACTTTAATTGGTGATTGAACCTACTCATATCCCTCATAGACTCTAACTTGATATTGATATCTAATCCAGTATTCCTGTATATATTCAAATATAGCCCCTAGATATCCATTCATTATTTTGAGTTACTATTTCCCCTAAATACTTCTTGTTTTTCAGAAGAGTAGCTTTATGTTTTACTTTCTATGTAGTATTTGGCGATTTTATTAAGAATGAGTCTTGTGTGACTAGATAGATTGAGTCAGGGTGGGGGGGCATAAAAGAGGGAGCCATTATTGGTTTGAAGAGAAAATTGAACCTAAAGAAAGGTCTAGAGAACTACAAGACTGACCCCAACTACTAATTCTAGCAACCATGGAAAGGCTACCATAAATGTCCTTCCCTGATAGTGAGATCACCAACTAAATTATCCACCAGCATGGAGCCCTCAGAAGCAAACACTTATAACCAAACACTGAGTCAGGCTAGAAACCAGATGCAAAGAGAGGAGACAAGACCAGATTGCAGAAACACACAAAGACAGCTGACCTGAACAAGGAGGAGCTAATGCCCCCCCCCCCAGACTGATAGCTGGGAATCCAGCATGGGACTGACTCAGACCCCCTGAATATGGGTCTTAGCTAGAAGGACTGAGCAGTCTAAGGGACCTCAGACAGTAGAACCAGGATGTATTCCTGGTGCACAAAGGACCTTGCAGACACATCCCTCATGGAGGGATACCCCCTTAACCTAGAGACAGGAGAGAAGTCCTAGTCCTTACTTCAAATGACTTGACAGATTTATATGACCCAACCTGGATAGCATAGCCCTACAAGTGGAATGGGGGTGGGGAGATGGGAGGGGAGGGTGGCCAGGGTGCATGTCACAGGGGAAAGGTGGTAAGAGGGAGAGAGGGAGCAGGGGAGGATTGGAGGGAGGAAGGGAGAGGAAACTGAGATCCACATGTAAAAATTTTAAATTATATTATTATTTAAAAAATAAAGAATGTGTCTTTTGTTAGAAACTGGAAACATCTTCCTTTGAAAGAATAAAGAGGTTATGATTGAAGTTTAAATACTTAATTGTAGAAAACATCAATACAAAATTCATGGGGATGGGTAATGCCTTCCTCTGACTCTTTCAAATCCATTTTCTCTGTAGAATTAGGGAAAGAAAAAAATGGGATGAATATACCATTGCTGAAAAATCACACATGTAATCAAAGATTAAGAAACCAAAGAAGGGAGTAGAAGGATGCCATGCTCTAGGTAATTATTGGGAATTACTGTTCTCTAAGTTAGATTCCGAACAAAAACAGTTGCACCATGTAGATATCTGAGATACAGGACATGCCAGGTGATCTCTTTAAGATAAGACCATGTAGAAATATGTAATTATGGGTTAATGATTAATAAAGAACTAGTCAGTAAGATGCCCTAGCCATTGGCCAACAGTTTATAAATTAATATATGTCTCTCTGTGCTTATTTGGAGCAAATTGCCTGTGGGTGGCAGGCTGGACAGGAACTCCAACAACACAGCTGCTAAGTCATTCAGGCTCAGTCACTTCTCATTTTTTAGCTTTAGAAACATCTCACCAGCTAGAAACACCTAAAGAAACAGCACTGTAGCAGACAGCTTGGGAAAACAATGTGAGGTAGTGAAGGGTCAGGAAGTGTGGAATGCCTACAAGAGGTGATACAGCTACTGTAGGAGGGATGCACCTTCCAAGATGACAGGATATAGAGATACCATTTTATCCTATATATGCCAGTAAGAATTTCCATGTCCAATTCCATTTAATGCAAATGGTATTGGAGTCTGGAACATTCAGCTTGCAGTGATCATATGGCCTGTGTCATGGTAAGGAGTAGATGGATAATAAATATTTAAGGCTGGTAATATAGAGGCAAAGCCTGTCAGTTGGTCATTTTCAAGGGATTTATTTGAAGAAAACCCCCTAAGATGGGTTGAGGTAAGTAGAATCGGTCAAACAATAGAAGAACAAATCAAACAAAATAAACTATGGATGCTGTCTTCTCTGATTCACCAGAGAGGGGTCAATACACTCTTGTTCTAACTAGCAAATCATCATTGTAAGCCTTGTCAGACATGTGAAGGCTATGATTTGTAAAGGGGTTTCTAGTTTGAATGAGAGAAATTTCCAGGAAAGTGTAATGTTGTGAGCCATTAGGCCACATGAATAGCATAAAAATGATCCATAGAGAGATTAACTCATAGAACGGCTATGGACATGACACTCCAAGCATACCCAGCAGAACTGTGAGCAGACAGATAGCCAGTGCTGTCAGGACTGGAGCTACAGGGAAATAACCAGACAATGTTTAAAAGTATTGGCATTGGTTAAAGGTACTAGATGACTGCAGTGCACAGTAATATGAGTATCAGAAATGAAGTTCTTTCTAGAAATATTTGGAAAGCCATTCATAAGTGATAATAAATAAACCATCCTGAATGAGGTAACCCAGTCCCAAAAAGACAAACATGGCATGTACTCACTCATATATGTATTTTAGACATAGAGGAAAGGATCACCAGTCTACAATCCACACCACCAGAGAAGCTAGGAAACAAGGGAGACCCTAAGAAAGACATACATGATCCCACACAGAAGGGAAAAGGGACAAGATCTCTTGAGAAAATTGGGAATAGGTGAGGAGGGGAGAGAAAAACATGAGGGAGCAGGAAGATTGAGTCAAGGGAAGAATAGAGGAGAGCAAGAAAAGAGATACCATAATAGAGAGAGCCATTATAGGTTCATAGAGAAATCTTGCCTTAGGGAAATTTCCAGAGATCTACAAGGATGACCCCAACTAATAATCTAAGCAATAGTTGAGAAGCTACCTTAAATTTCCTTCCCTAGTCTTGACCCCTTTGCTCATCACTCCTCCCTCTCTACAACTAGATTCCAGGAATTCAGCTCATTGTTTAGCTGTTGGTGTCTGCTTCTGCTTCCATTAGTTTCTGGATGAAGGCTCTAGGAGTGCATATAAAGTAGTCATCAATATCATTATCTGAGGTCTAATAATAACTATAATTCTTTGGCCACTGACTCAGACATATTACTAACTAGCTCTCATATTTAAATCAACCCATTTCTGTTAATGGCCATGGCTTACTGGTAATGCTCTCCCATATTACTCCTCTGGTGGCTACATGGCCTCTCCCTGACTCTGCCTTCCTTCTCTCTGTATCTCTGTTTAGATTTCCCTTCTAGCTATATTCTGCCCTGCCATCAGTCAAAATAGCTTTATTCATTAACCAATAAAAACATCACATACAGTGTACAGAAGGCATTACACATCTCTAGTCAATCGTGAGCCTTAAATAATCCAATTAAGGATCATTCTACTGTGGTTTCTGCTTCAAATTCTTGCTTTAGTTTCTGCCCTGTATTCCCTCAGTGATGAACTGTCACCTGAGAGTATAGGTCAAGTAAATCCTTTCCTACCCTAAAGTGGCCTTGTGTCAGAGAGTCTTATCATAGCCATGAAGAGGAAACTGGGATACACTTTAAAAAGAAAATGTGTTTGGTTGCAATAAAAGAATGAACCAGACTATTTAGATACTAACATACTTCTTAAATCTTCAGATAGGAATTATGACACCCTTCACATGGTATGAAATCTGGTGGTCCTCCAAAGACTGAAGAAATAGGGAAACCTGAAGCTGAGAAGGTCAAGAGTTAATGGTGTTGAGGCTGAGACCTATATCATGAAAGCAGGTGGCCCACATTTTAGTGTTGAAAGGCAAGAGAGTTTGGAGTTTAAGTATCCAAGATTAGAACAGAAATGCTTTATCTCTAGAAGAGGGAATTCTCCTTTCCTTTTCTTTAAGTGTTGTTATTATTTTTGTTAAAGCTTTGGTGTGTAGCAAAGATAATGTTTGTTTATATTCATTTACCACCTTGGGCTATTACCCTCTTTTCACCCCCTCTGATAAATGAACAGTATCAAACTAACTTCTAATGATTCATCATTATAGCGATAAATCAATGTGTCTCTCATCTCTTATCTGAGAAACTTTTAATTACAATAGATTGTGATTAACCCAGTGAGCTGAAACTGGCAAAAGTTCAGAGAATACAGGACTTATGAATGTTCAGTCCTAAAGTGAACATATATACTGCAGCTCTCCTCCCAGGGCTCGGGCATCTGCCAATCTTATCTTGCTTGGACAGTTCTGGATAGGCTGGCCAGCTCAGTTTCACCCTAGACTTTCTACTTCCCCATTGCTATTGTAGAGCTAGCATTCATTCTTTTGTACTTTGGGATGCAAATGCTCAAAAGATACTTCAAATACTTACTAAAAGTCATACTCAAGATTATATCCTTTCTTGAGTCAGGAGGATACATTTTCTTTATCTCATTGAATAATTATATCCACCAACATAAATGGCTAATCATTAAGGCCGTTTTAAGTGATTCTTCCTTCCATTCCTATATGTAATATAAACCATATATTATAGATATGCCTCAGCACAGTGAGTGTGCAGTATTGCAGCCAGATGTTCTGCTCTTGATTCACACAAGCCTTTGCAAACCAGCTGCTGGGAACTAAGCCATTGCCATCCATTTCTGATGTTTATTAATCAAATATAACTTTCATAGCTTTTCAACATATCACTTACATAAAATCCCAAATATATAAAGTTAACAAAACTGACCTCATAATGAGAAGAGGTCATTCTGAAATTTAAACTCTTCTAATATTAATATTGCCAATTTCTCATTTTCGTAGACTTCCAGAGATGTCAGCTAGAAAATAAAAGTGAGAAAAATGTTACTGGTAGATATAACTGGTCATAATCAAAGTAGTCCTCTTTGTGGTGACATTATATGATGTGTGCTTCTCATGGAAAGCTACTGTGTGAAACACATATGGATTTGCTTTGTGAAAATTTATTGGTAATTAACTGATGTCCTGTGGGTGGTTATAGTTATTTAAAGAATCAGGAAAGCAATGGCTCAATTGTGCTTTTTGAATATTCTTTTTGCAATCACAAAGGATCAATGTGCACTTCCCCCACTACAATCATGTGTTACGTTCATCAAACCCAGAACCAGGCTTTTAGAAGAATTCCATTAAACATGGAGACTTCACTTTCTTTGTCTTTTTTTTTGTCAGTGTTACTCAATTCCATCATTTTCTTTGACTAATTTCTTTCTCTTTCCTGGAATACAATTGTCTGCACATTCTCTATCATCTGTCATTTGGAAGTATTGATTTACCTATTACCTATAACTAACTTGCATATAGAATATGCTACTTTTCCAATGTTCATAACATAAGGAGGAGTTTTGTATCAAAGAATTTATCTGAATATAATAATGGCTGCATATTTTAGTTGCATAACTTTGGGTAAATCTATTTTTCTTTGTTTGTGAACCCCTGCATAGATAAAATTGAATGATGCTATGTTAGAAGAAGAATTAAATAATAAAATACTTTTAAGTACCCTAGCACATTAACCACCTTATAGAACTCCAAAAACTGCCAGTTGATATATTTATTCAGAATATTGTTATGGTCATTGTTAAATTGCTTTGCCATATTTAACTTAACTTAGAGAAGTGACTTAAAATTTAGACTTGAGAAGTTTGAAAATGATTAACTTATCATTTTATTAATCATACCTGAACAAGGAAAAAGAGGCATGTGAAGCATACTAGAAATATTCTATTTGTGAGCCTTTATATATACTTCAAGGAAATTAAACAAACCAAAACTGTCATAAATAATATCATTATTTGCTTCTTTATATTGAGCAACCTACTGGTAAAACACACACACACACACACACACACACACACACACACACACACACACACACACACACAAATTCTCAGAGACAAGTCACGCTTTTACCCAACAGTAGTGTTCAGCCTGAAATATCTGATACAATATCAGCTGCAGTTTTTACAATTTTTAGGTTTTTTTTTCCTGAAATGAGTCAAAATTTAAGCTTCACAATATAATTTGTTCAAGTGTGAAAACCATCAAATATGCCCCAGAAAGTTTTACTCAAATAATTATTTTGGAAACTTTGCAACTGTTTATTGACACATCTGTAAGAAAATAGCTGTAAGTAGATCCAAGTAATGTTGCTGAATCAATTGCTAAACTGATGTGGTGAAGCAGTGATAAGTCACTGGGCTTTCATCCTGAGAGGTACAGACAAGAGTAGTCAACATAATTCTTCCTTCTGAGTCATATAGCCAGACAAGACTTTCTGATATTTTAAGTCATCTTGTCCTTTGATGGGCACCTCCTTTACAACATGCTATCACATCTCATTCTTACACATTTTAAGAAGGACTGTGCATCAGGGCACAGAGTTCTTGCACTGTTCTGTGAAACACTTTCCATCATCCTGGCAGTAAGACATCAATCTATTATTTTCAATTCAAGTTCTTCATCAACAAGACAGGGAAAATTCACATCCCATTACTGACCTTGGTAGCAAATTCTAATATCATTTACTACCTTGTATAAGTTAGTTCAATGGAGTCAATGTCCCAGTTTGACAGTTACTTTATAAATTTTATGACATACCTTACATAGAAGTTTTACAGGGAATGTTCATTTAAAGTTAGTTCAATAGATCAAACACAACAAGAAGAAAATTTTCTAAAGCAGTATTCATATTGTTATTTTCCTTACATGAGGCCTCACAAACCAAATGCAATTTGGTCTTGGATTGGAAAAGGAACATAATTTTTTATAAGAATTGCCATTTCCTCCTACTTGATTTTCTTCATTCACAGAATAGCCATTAACAACAGGATCTGTGGGGTTTTGTTCTCAGAACATTAATAAACATCATCATTCCTTAGCAAAGCACAGAAAGTCATGCAAAAGCTGCACTGTCTTCAATGTGAGAATGGAAGTAGAGAAGGATGCTGTTGAATGGGACATCTTGCCCGCCTATGTGTGCACTGAGTGACATGCTGGGAAGTAGGAAAGTCCTAAGAATGATTACAGGAACAGTTACGAAAACAACCATGAAGGTAAGCTTCAATACATCCTTCTTAGGAGCATGTGGGAAATAACAAAGGAGACTCTAACTTCAAAAGGAAACTTCAATGTTAATAAGATTTTGGGTAATTGATTTTCAGGATTTGGGGTGTTTTTGATTCAAGAATTAGGGAAAAATAAGGTGAGTTATGTGTTCCTTATTTATGCAGCAGTGATAGATTAGTAAAGAGAGAGGCAGCTAAATTGTGCAAAGAGTAGTTGGTCAGTGATGCAAAGGTGCTGGGCCCTGGGTAAGACTGCCAATAATCTCTAAATAGACTGGAGATAAGGTTATAAATCAGTCGGGTTTTTTTTTGTTTTGTTTTGTTTTTTGTTTTTTGTTTTTTTGTTTTTTTTGTTTTTTTGTTTTTTGTTTTGCCTGTGGGTCATGCATGACCTTTTTGGAGCTTTGGAGGTTAAATGATTTTTTTCACAGGGACCTCCTAAGACCATCAGGAAACAGATTACATTACATTAATAACAAAAGCTAACTTACAATTATGAGGCAGTAACAAAAATAATTTTATGGTTGAGGTTACCTCAACTTGATGGGCTGTATTAAAGGGTCACAGCATCAGGAGGGTTGGTTGGGGACCACCAATATAAATGAAACCAGAACCATATGACGTCAATGCACACCTACTAGAAAATGTATCAATATGAAGATTTTATTAAATAAAAATGGTATGAAGTTTTTATTAAATAAAAAAAGACAAGAGTTTAAAATGCAATTAATGATGTTGGTAAACTAATGTCTTGTAAGCAAACTTGCATAGAAATATGTTATCATTGAATATGATATATTTAAGGTATAATGCAATACATCTAAAGTGAACAAACTTTCCTTCACTAGAAAATGCCCATACACAGTTACTTCAGGGTAGACCCGAGATCCAGCAGTAGATAGCCAAACAAGACAAACTCAAGGATATTTTTGTAGACCTTTTTTTTTTCTCTCATATTCTTTTGTTTTGGCATGTTTTAAATCTGAATGATCTTTTGTTTGTATATTCTGGTTTCCTATTTTGTGTTTTTATGGGGTTGTGTGTGTGTTTGAGTGTCTGTTTCTGGTGTTTTTGTTTGTCTGTTTGAGTTTTTGCCTTTAAATCTTGGTCTACTGGTTGGTTTGATTTTGTCTGTTTGTTTTTTAAAGATGGAAAGGGCATTGAGTTGTCAACCAAATATGTCATAACAAGTTACTATAAGACTAGACACACACTCTTATATTAAGGCTGGATGAAGTAACCCAATAGGAGGAAAAGAGTTCCAAGAGCAGGCAAAATAGTCAGAGACAGTTCCACACGCCCATTGTTAGAGTCCCACAAGAACAACAAGCTATACAACCATAGCATACATGTGTGAAATAGGGAATCACTTAGTGGATTCTGATTTTTAGTTGTAATTCTACACACCAGCTTCCATCCCTGCATAAATAATGAGAAACTTACTAAAATCTAATTTGTGGTATTAATAGCTATAAAATCATGTTGTAAGAATATCTGTTTCATAAACTTATTTCAGGAATTGGATATTATAGCATATGAAGCCATATAAAAGAAATGCCATGTTTATGAGGAAAATCTAAGTGTAAATGATAGATGATAATGGTGTTTTAAAGGAGAAGGAAAAAAAGGAAATTTATAATAGAAATTTCACATCAAGTATCTGATATATGCCATCTTTTTCTTACACTATATCATTATTTAATTATAGACAAACAATTCTTCAGATGCTTAGGTGTTTATTTGTTTACAAATGTTTTATTCAGCAAATACTTTTGGTAAAGTAACAAGTTCCAAGCACTAACCTTTGTTCCAAGATAACTAACTGTTACATAACAGTTTTGTGACAGATTGAAACATTACACCCCACAGGGAAGTTTTTTAAGCAGCAAACAACACAGAATGACAGTCCCTGAAACTGACCAGATTCACTAGGTTCATTCTTTCCAAGAGTAAAGAGACCAAGCTGCTGAGAGTCACTCTGTAGCCATCTGTAGCATGTAAGTTTCCGCCAGCCCGCCCGCCGCTGGTCTGGCGTCCTGACCCCCAATAACACGCAGGAGACTCTATATTTGACACAATCCTGTTGGCCAGTTACCATTATTGTTAATGGGCTAGCTCTGCCTTAATCATTAACCCATTTCTACTTATCTAAGTATTTCCACGTGGTCGTCTTATCGGGGAGCCGCGCAGCAGGCTTCCTGCTTCTTCCCGGGCTACATCTCGACTCCAACCAACTTCCTCTCTCTTCCTCCTGGTCTCCTAGCCCCGCCTATCTTGTTTCCTATTGGCCACAGGGCTTTATTAACCAGTATGAGAAACATATATACAGAATAACATCTCCCATCATCTCCTCTTTTCTGTCTAAAGTAAAAGAAGGTGTTTAACCTTAACATAGCAAAATATACCATTCAACAGTTATCAAATAAGAATCACAGTTAACAATATTTAGTCCATTAACATTTTGTAAGACTTAAAGAAAATATCATCTATCCTATCTTTGTGAGTCTAAAGTCCTATATGTAACTATATGTAACAAGACAATATGGTCTCTGAGACTTACTGGGAGAAGTAGAAACCAGCACAGCTGCCTAGAAGAGGTTTAGAATGAGTGATTTCAAAGTGACACTCTCCTACCTGTTGGGCTGCCAGTACACTGCAAAGTGTGCTCTAGATTTTCAGTCTGTGAGCTGTCACCCATGCTAGGGTGGGCTTTGATGACATCTGAGTCATTTCTGATTTTGGCTCATTTCTGTCTTTGCTGGTAACCCATATTCCATATTCTTGTAAGTAACCCCAATAAAACTTATTGCTTCTGAAGGAACTGTCACAAGCTTGAGCATGGCAAACATGGCTCTGACAGGCCTTGCCCTTCTCTCCGATCCCTATCTCCTTGCTAAAAAAAAATGATTACATTAATCATTCAAAAAGCTAGCCACCACGTTCCATTTCCTTATTTGTTCACTTCTTCCTCCTGAGGCTGACTACCAAGGCCCAGCCATGGCTGTACTAAAGTCTAGCAATCAAAAGTCTCTGTTACCATCCTAATTAATATACCCAATTAAATTAAATATCTCATTCTGACATGGGTTTCCCCTTTTACCTTTATAAACTTGCCCTTTTCTATGGGTCATGCCTGTCTTTTCACTATCCAGAGGCAGTCTGTTTTCCTCTAGGTCAAATGCCCCTTCCCCCTCTCCTTTGTTCTCTTCCCCTGCTCCCTCATCTTCTTTCTCCTGTCTTTGTCTCTTTTTCTCTACTTTCCCTTGCCCCTCTGGAACAAATAAATCTTCTTTGTGGTGAGAACTTGCTCTTGAGGGTCCTGAGCCAGCCAGTACTGACACTTTTAATTTAGGTTTACCAAGTTGGACTTTGTCGCTATTTATCCTTTGGTCCGTCATTGGCTCCCTATCTGGGATGAGTAAATGTGTTTGTTGAATCTGCCCAGAAAATGTCTTGCCACAGAGCAATAACAAAGGCCAGATAGTATATTGCCCCTTTAAAAAGAGTTTAAAGAATGAAAATATGCATGTCGTTTGCATGATATGTCTGTATTTGCCTAGAAAGAATAGTGGTTATTTCTCACAGAGAAGATTTCTCCTCAAATCATGCAGAATTTAGCCTTGGCCAAAGAATTTGCTCAGAGGATAGAATATTGACAAATACTAAATGATCTGAAGTTAAAATCGTTTGAACATGTTGAACTTCTTTTTTGATGGTCTTGGAAAAATATCACGTGAAGACGTTCAGGCCATTAAAAAGACAATAGATAATATGCAACATGCAACATCAGAACTGAAACTCCCTAGAATAACAAGTCTGTCAATGCCAGAGAGTGAGTGAGACCATCCTAACTATGCAGACCCAGCTGAGATTCCTGGGAACCATAAATATCACACAAGCTGGCATAGACCAGATGAGCTTCTCAGATGGTTTGTAGAATCATGAGAAATATTACTAATGTATTTTGCTTTGAATGATTATGTTTTGTCACAGTACATTATGCATCCAAAGCCAAACTGAAACATGCCACTATTCTATCACTTGGGATATATAATACTGTATATCCACATGTATGAGAACATGAGCACATGTGTTTAGCATATACGTATACACAATAAACATTCAGAGCCTTTGATACATTTACAAGTCTTGAATGTACTCCATTTCACAAAGTAAGTTATGACATTTATAAGAATACTAATTAATGTGATGTTACACTGTCATCCTTTAACTGACTTTCATCTGTTTTGAAGAGGGAAAAGGAAGGCATGAAGAAATAAATACAGCAATGAACTTTTGCCCAAATTTAGAAAGTGTAACATTTTAAAAATATGTCATGTACCATATGCCACATTGGCTTCTATTACTACAGTAATTCATAACATTTCTGTATGCCAGCATACTTAGTAGTCTGTACAATATGGTCTTCACTTCACTGGCATTTGCCATTGCTCTATATTACATTCCAACTGTTAGTAGAAGGATAGGTTTTCTGACCAATTTGAGGGCCATTAATTCTCACAGTTCATTTAGTGACAATTCTTTTAGTAATATTAGTCATGTCCCAGAAAATGTGATAGATAATGTCCCTGCATGAGATGAACAATCCCTCCCACACATGAGTAGACAAGGACAAGACATTTTTTAGCTTACAAGATATGTAAATTTTTGAGCTCTGAGATATTACAGTTAAGAGTCTACCTTACAAAAACAGCTGCAGATAAAAAGACAAGTCAATTGTTTGTACTAGAACCTCATAGCATCTATAAACTTTCAAATGGTATAAGCTCTCTGCTTCCCCATAGGATTTACAAATAGGACATCCTTTATTCAATGTCTTCATAAGTGGACCCTTATTATTCAACTCTATGCCAAGAAGATCATATATTCCTATTATTCTCCATTCTCCATTAGTTCTTGCAAAGGATGCATATATACTCTAGTGCTAAGGGGGAGATGAAGGTAGTCTACAACAACATTTGATATGCCCATCACTTTCTTGTTATTTCTGTAAAGCCTGAAAAACATTCAGTTCTTTGATGCTACATTTGCCAGATAAGTACAAATATTGATCATAAAAAAACCCACAGTTTTATGTATGATTTACTGGGATGAAGTTGGTGAAAGTTATAAAACTAATTGGCTTAAAACATGTAGTAATTACATCCTAAGATGACATTTTTCAGATAAGAAATACTTGATGTATTTTTTTTTTGGACTTACGAAAAAGAATTCAACTGCAAAGTGAACTGCATTAGATGGCTCAAGATAGCCTCACTTACACAGGAATGGCTTCATTTGTTTCCTTGTGTGTTAATTTCAAAACCATGTTCCAGGTGGTTAAACAAGATAACACAAGGTCTTCTGTGTTCTACGTGTAAAATTTCTTATGGCCCATCATTCTAGTGTTCAGAATGAATGAGGGCCAATTCAAGAGAACAGAAACTCTATCTTTGAATCATAGTAAGGTGTGATTATGGCTGGCTATGCATGCTGCAAGAGGAAGAATGTATGACCATCAAAAAATCCATATGCACCAATTTTAAAGCATATCATAATACTGTTTGCACTGGTGAGAAAATCAAATAAAAACATCCTATTTTATTTTTCCATCATGGGAAATGAATGAATATGTTTTCGGTCTTATTGATGTGGAGATAAGCCCTATAATTTGTTCTTCTTGCAGATTATGAACTTCGCCATAGTGCAACCACTAACTTAGTATCTGGAAAAGGGAAACTTTTCATTTTATTGTCTGGTTATAATACTTGGCTTAGAAAACTGAGCAAAATTTAGTCAAACAAAAAACCTGGCAAAATGAATCTTTCTTGTAACTGACTACAAGGTCATGTATATAATAATTTCCAATGTCAAATTATTATTCTAAATTTTAAAATATAGGTCTGTGTAGACAAAAATGCAGCATCAGTTCACTGGCAGTAATAACTGGAGGTGCTTTTATAAGAATTGTACTCACATGTCACTAGAAACACTTGTCAATCATTAAAATGAGAGCTTTTCTTAAGCTGACTTTCAAAGTAATGTCAAAGCCATTAGTTCAATTTAAACACATGACATGAAGTCAAAGATGAGCTCAAGCATGAATTAGATTTTGTGGAGACAATGTTACCTAAAATGCTATTTAAATACAAGTACACATTTCTGCCCACTCAGACTTCCATAAAACGAAAACAATGAGAGCATAAGGCTACATCTTACATTTTTTGCCTTTATAAGACTCAAAATGATATTAAATGAATTTTAAATGAAAGCAAGAGATTTACATTGTCAATTAAGTATTTAATTTTATTGCCCTTTAAATAATTGTATAGAATGTGTCTTTGTATTTTTAAAACGTTGTTTTTAGGGTGTATGTTGTATGTGCAGCTCCTTGGATAACAATTATCATGAGGAGGATTTTCTGTCATAGTTTTGACTGCATGTCATGAAAGAATGCTCACCCCACAGTGGGAGAACAAGCTGGAACAGTTATGTGGGCTGATGTAAGTGATCCAGGCTGGTAATGATTGATAGGTACCCCCCAGAGCCAGAATTCAGTTGTATGCAATTTGATTGTAAGATCCGCAACCTTCCACCTACTTTATCCTACCAAGACTGATATTTTCTCCATTTCTATGTTAAAATCAATATAAGAGGCTAGGAATATTGGTTAATCATAGACAGCTTGTTTGAATACATAAAGTATTACAATCAACCGGTAGGATGACACTAACAATCACTGTGGAGACTTTAAAAATTATTAATTTTGCAAGTTGTGCCCATTTAGTTTGTTTCTTGCAAGTTCTATCTGCATTAGAATGCACTTAATGGTGTAGAGAGGCACGTCTTAGTTTCAGCAGTACACCAGATCAGACAAGTTTTCATCCTCCCCACAAACATTTCCCGACCGTTCCCAGAGCAAGCACAATAGGACACAATCTGCTCCTCAGGTCAGCTGATCGGTCAATGTCTTAGAACAACGCTGGAACTCTGCACCCCTTTAAAACCTATACACTGTCTATAAGATTATGATGTATTTTTTAAGACCTACTACAAATAGAAAGAATAAAAAAGTAAAGTAAAATGGGTTCCTAAAGCCCACACTAGTTCTACTGCCAGTGGCCTTATAGACTGCCCAAACCCCACAACTGACACCCACCTTCAGGTGGTCTGTTTCTGTCTTATGCTGGTTCCCCAGCTGTCAGTGTGGGGTCTGTGAGCTCCCACTTCCTCGGGTCAGCTGTTTCTGTGGGTTTCTCCAACCTGGTCTTGACCCCTTTGCTCATCACTCCTGCCTCTCTGCAACTGGATTCCAGGAGTTTGGCTCAGTGTTTACCTGTGAATCTCTGCTTCTGCTTTCATCAGCTATTGGATGAAGGTTCTAGGATGGCATATAAGTTAGCCATTATTCTCATTATAGAGGAAGGGAATTTAAGTTAGCCTCTCCACTATTGCTTAGTTTCTTAATTGGGGTCATCCTGGTGGATTCCTGGAAATTTCCCTTGTGTCAGATTTCTCATTAAGCCCATAATGGCTCCCTCTATTAAGGTATCTCTTTCCTTGCCCTACTTACGTTCTTCCCCCAACTAGATCTTCCTGATCCATCATGTTCTGTTCCTCTTTCCCCTTGTCCCAAGTTTTGGTTAGTGTGTGACTGTGTTTCTTTTTTATTTATTCTTTTTTTTTCTCTTATTTGTCTGTTCATTTTCTAAAGAGATCGAGAAATAGAAGGTTTATAGTTGAGGGAGGATCTGGGAGGAGTCAGGAGAGGGGAAACCATAATCAGAATATAATGTATAAAAACAGTTTTCAATAAATAAGGATAATTTTAAAACACTGCAAATATTTTGCTCACATAGAGTGAGTGTAATGACTGAAAATTCTCCATTGGTTAATGCTATGTCTACTCTACTGATAATTTATAAGAAAAGAAAAAAAGGATACAAATAAGCAAAAATAAATCTAAAAGCCTAACTTATATTTGATATTTTTAAATTTAAATTTGTAAAAAGCTTGTTTTATATATCAATCCCTGTTCCCACACCCTCACATCCTCCTCTGTTCTGCCCACCAACCCCCACCCCATCCCATTTCTGCTCCCCAGGGAGGGTGAGGCCTTCCATGGGGAGTCTTCAAAGTCTGTCATATCATTTGGAGTAAGGCCCTCCCACATGTGTCTAGGTTGAGTAAGTATCCCTCTGTGTGGAATGGGCTCCCAAAATTCATTTGTACACTAGGGATAAATAGTGATCCACTACCAGAGACTACCTAGTCCTCCTAACTAACACACATGTTAAGGAAGTCTGGGTCAGTACTATGCCCATTCCCCAGCTTTCAGACTGGGGTTCAAGAGCTCCCCCTTGTTCAGGTCAACAGTTTCTGTGGGTTTCACCAGCCTGGTCTTGACCCCTTTGCTTATTACTCCTCCCTCTCTGCAACTGGATTCCAGGAGTTCCGCTCATTGTTTAGCTGTGTCTGTTTTTGCTTCCATTAGCTACTAGATGAAGACTCTATGATGGCATATAAGGTAGTCATTAATCTCATTATTGGGGAAAGGCATTTAAGGTAGGCTCTCCAGTATTGCTCAGATTGTTAGTTGGGGTCATCCTTGTAGATCTTTGAACATTTCCTAAGTGCCAGATTTCTCTATGGACCTATAATGGCTCCCTCTATTATGGTATCTCTTTTTGTGCTCCTCTATTCTTCCCTCAACTCAATCTTCCTGCACCCTCTTGCTCACCACTCCCCTCCTCTTCCTCCTAACTCCCTCTTCCCTCCTCCCATGCTCCCAGTTTTCTTGGGAGATCTTATCTTTTTCGTCTTCTCCAGGGTATCATATATGCTCCTCTTAGGGGTCCTCCTTGTTTCCTAGCTTTGCAGGTGGTGTCGATTGTAACCTGGTAATCCTTTGCTCTATGTCTAAAAACCATATATGAGTGAGTACATGCTGTGTTTGTGTTTTTGTGATTGGGTTACCTCACTCAGGATGGTTTCTTCTAGTTCCATCCATTTGTTTGCAAATTTCAAAATTCCATTGTTATATTCTGCTTAATCATACTCCATTGTGTAAATGTACCACATTTTCTCCATCCATTTCAGTTGAAGGGCATTTAGGTTGCTTCCAGGTTCTTGGTTGATGGGAGATGTTATTCTGTAAATATGTTTCTCATACTGGTTAATTAATAAAGCACTGTGGCCAATGAAAAGCAAGATAGGTGGGGCTAGGAGACAAGGAGGAAAGAGGAAGTAGTTGGGAGGAGTCAGGATGTAGAGCATGGAGAAAGAAGATGCTGGTGGCGGCTCCCCAATAAGATGACCACATGGAAATACTTAGATAAGTAGAAATGGGTTAATAAGACAGAGCTAGACCATAAACAATAATGGTAACTGGCCAACAGGATTGTATCAAATACAGAGTCTCAGTGTGTTATTTGGGACCGGTGCACCAGACCAGCGGTGGGTGGGCTGGCAGGCTGGCAGGCTGGTGGAAAACAACAAGCTACACTTGGTATTACAAATAATGCTGCTATGAACATAGTTGGACAGATGTCCTTGTTGTATGAATGTCCATCATTTTGGTATGTGCTTAACAGTGGAATTACTGAGATAGACTGACCCCATTTTCCTGAGGAACTGCCATACTGATTTCCAAAATGACTGTTATGAGTTTGCACTCCCACCAGCAGTGGAGGAGTATTCTCCTTTCTCCATATCGTCTCCAGCATAAACTGTCTTTGGTGTTGTTTTTAAAGTCATTCAACAGGATGGTAGATCAGAGTTGTTTTGATTTGCATTTTCTGATAGCTAAGGATGCTAAAAAACCTAACTTTAGTATAGTTCTTTTTTAGTTTTATCTGTTGATAGACACAAAGTCTTAAGATGAATTGTGTGTTGCTGTATTAGATTTTAAGTATGAGTTAAAGTGAACACATGTTTTTTAATTACATGGGGCTTTCTTGGTGGGTGCTTGGTTTCAACTTCCTGAAGCAAAATTTATTGCTTCTCATAAATAAATAATGACATGAAAAGTTGAAGAAAATGGGCTTTACAAACGAGTAATGACTGTGAACTATAAATATTAGACAGGATCTTCAGTCAGACTTCTTTGATGCAGTACTGATCTGATTAAAATGTGAGAAGGATAAAGTGTGCAATTCTGAAGCTGCATTACTTTTTATTATTGTGTATAGCCACCAAGGGGAAGTGGACATCACTATTGTTTTGTACATTCTTTTATAATTCCTAATCTTTCTCTTCTACCTATAACTATAACCCAACTAGGAAACTCAGAGCATTTAACCAAACTGAAACCAAAAGAAGCCTGGAAAAATTCCTTACAAACCTCTTGATTCAGAGCTAGGTGTCAACATGCCAAGCATTCTCTGCTTCCTTATGCACTTGGCTTTGTTCATAGCCCAATGCGGAGTTGTTGAGAATTATTGATAACACATTTGTGTTTTATTAAGTCATATGAAGCAACATCTCAAAAGATATTTTAGTAATTTCTAATTATATTTAGTAATTTCATATAATACATATATGATATATATGTATATCATATATACACATATATCCATACATATAAATACATGCAAACACACATACACACACACACACACACACACACACACACACACACACACACCTACCTATGTTTCTCTTATTGGTTGATAAATAAAGTTGTTTCAGCCAATATACAGGTAAATACTTTTAGCCAGGTTGGAAATACAAACAGTGATAGAAAAAGGTAGTAGGAAGAGTCAGAGAAATGCCATGTAGCTGCCCAGGAAGCAAGAGACCTGGGCTGCACTGGTAACCAAGGCCATGTGGAGACACACAGATTAATATAAATGGGTTGCTAATTAAGAGAGAGCTAGCCAATAAGAAACCTGAACCTCTGAGTATTTATTTGGGATTAAAGGGCTGCAGGACAAGACTGGACGTAAATTTGTGTTTACATATACACACATACATGAATATACACACACATGTATGCACATACACATGCACAAATACATGCATATACACATATATATATAATATAGTTACATAAAAACACACATACATACATACAACTAAATATGTATACATACACATATGCATACAGGCATATATACTCATACATACATGAATACAGACTTACACACTTGTATATGTACACAGGCAAACATACATATGGTCATATATATGTGCAAACATACTCATGTACACATGTATGTGGATACATGTATATATAAATATATATATACATAGATATATACACCCATGTATGTATACACTCAATTGTAAACATGCATGGATACAAACATGCATGAATTCATACTAATATTCATAAAGACACACATTCACATACATGCATATAAACATGTACATATACACACATTTGCACATACATGTACATAAACATATATCTAGATGCACACATGGATGCATATCTACATGTGTATACTTACATATTAAAGTTTTCTTATTTCATGTCTAAATCTGATTTGGAAAATTTAAGTGTAAATTTTAGATACAACTTCAAATAATATATCGATAATTACATTAAGTATAAATGTAGTAGATACTGTAATTAAAATATAAATGATTCAAATTATAATTCAAGTTTACAATCTAAAGAAATCACAAATATGAAACATTTTGATATGAAAAAACTATGAGTTAAAAAGAAGTGCTTCATGAATTATCTCAAAAAGAAAGGCTGTGAAACTGTGGGGCCATGAGGCATGCTATTCTTAAGTGCAGTAAAGAACAAAGAAAATACCTCCCTGATGGAAACAGTTTGCAATCCAAGTGGACCCACAATCCATTAGTACATAACAAATGTCATGTCTTCAGAATGTAAAAATAAACCAGTAGAAATCTGTGGGGAAGTGTTGGCATTTCTATTTGTTGCAGGACATTTGATCTAAACTCTGACAATATTTTATAGAGAATATAGAAGTATCAATGTAATAAGATTCAGTTGCTATTACTAGTGGATAGAATTTTTTCAAAATCTTTATGATATACTGCTTGCACCTGAATAAGAAACCTTGTTAATATGCACACTGTGTGCTGTTAAGATCATGGCACAGAATAGACAACTGATACATGTTACATAACAAGATCTGGTTAGGAATAGCTATATATCATTCAGAAACATGAGTTAGCAATGTTTAAAAATTAATTATTTGAAACTTGTACCCTGACTTTCCATACCTCTTTAACTCTATGGACACAGTTTTCAACATCTCTAAATCCAATTAGTAACCTGAAAAAGTCAGACCCATTAACTTGGCAGAGCCTTAGTAAAAGAACATTTGTTATTCCCTCCCCTATTGTGTCTCCAGGCAAGATTCCATAAATGATGGACTATTCCATTTTCTAGTTCCCAGCATTATTAGTTTCCAGCCAAAACTTAATCAAGATTTAAGGTCAATGAATAGAGAGTCCAGCCTGGTTCTTGAAGGAGTGATTGCATAAGATAAATGTAACTTGAGGAGATTCTTATCAAGGCCATTAGGGCTATAGAAAATAAATAATGAGGAGCTGCCCAAAGACCTGTTTGTGAAATTTCAATGGTCTGGCTTGCTTGGAATTTGGAGGAGCAAACCTAGCTAGAGCCAGTCAATGCAATTACAAATAGGAAGGGAAGCTAATTGTTTTTCCATGCATGAAAACATTAAGAAAACTAGGACTCCCCCCACCCTTTGAAAGTATTGCCTGTAATTATGGATAGTTTTTACAATGTGTGGGAGTCTTTTTATGTGGTTACATACTGTTAGTTGACTATTAGAAACATGCATGAAAATGGACTTAAAGAGCATAGTTCACCATGCAATGGGGAAGGGTTTACTTCCCATACAGGTGTGCATACTAATTTTCAACAAGTCATTCTGCCAATACGCATTCTTATTCAAAAGATGGAAAAGAAGGTGACGTTTAACGCTATAGGTTACACTCTACTTAGATTACTTTTTTTTCCTTTCTTTTCATATGTGTTTCAAAATGGTCTTACCTTGGAACACTAAGAAGAGATAAGTTTGCAAACAGAATGAAAGCCAGAGAATAAAAATGGAGACTAGACATTGAAGCAAAGCTAGAAAATATTAAGTTTATTTTATTATATTATAGGCTTTTCAAAAACTTGCTATTCTCTTTGTGATGTCTGTGAATAACTTTATTGCAATCAGCCATAACACTGAACATGTGTCACTGGTGTCATCAAACAATATACTGTCCCCATAGTCCATTTACATTTACAATTACATTTATTCTTCAGGTCAGTGCTGAATTCTAGTCAGGATGAAACCCTTGGAAGGTTCTTACTGCTTTTCTGATTAAGCTTGATCAGTACACACTGTTCTATGATACCTTCAGTGCAACAAAATAGCCTCCACTTAGGAACTGATAGTTGAGGTCTTTGTGAAAGCCTACTATGATAGTTCAAACTTCTTCCCTGATTTATTTGCTGAGATCTGGAATCTAGGAATGGGCATGCACTTCCTCATCCCTGTTGGACCAATGCCTTGACTTGTCATCACTCTTCTTGTTTGTTGTATTCCTGCTGTCATAAATTGGAGCCATGGGAGACAGGGGTGGAAATGGATGAAGAAAATTGCTAATGACCAGCAGTGTCACTGTGGAGATTTAGAATGCTCTGTATTTGGCAGATGCTTCAACTACGTCTCACAAAAACCATTCCATCACTTTCATTAGCCTACCAAGTTTCCATTAAGGATTGAATTAATCTCCCTTTATCCTTTTTCCTTACTAGTGTTTATGAAGCCCTGGGTGTCTTTCTGATAAGAACTTGAGTATGCTCAAGACACCCAATGCAGACATGATTTTTTTTCTTCTAGACTACCTGTCTGTGTATGTAAAAGTGCCAGAGGAAATCCTCATCTCCTAATACCCTGAAAGATTGCAAGCACTGACCAGATCATGAAAGAAGTGGTGTTATTCTTCTTTGGCAGCAGAAGTGGTCAATAATCACAGATCTCCATCATATTTCTTTTTCTTATGTTAGTCCTGTCTATGATGTTCAATTAATTAGAAATGGGACCATGAAGAATGATCTGGGGTTTCCAGCTAAAGCACTATGTCCTAGTCTTGAAATGGGGTAAACTATTTCCTATAGCGTGCTCTTTAGTAGTAGAGACAGGTCACAGAAATGTCTTTTCTCCAAAATGATACACTGAAACTCACTTAAATCCTTAAAGGAGGTGAGGAATATTAAAATTGTAAGTAGTTGATAAATTCACTGGAATAGTCTCTTGGGAATGTAGTATGCATTACCAACAGTTCTTCAATGGGCTATTATTACCGATGGCTTTTCCACACATGCATCTTTCATGTTATGTGGGCTAAAGTATATAAATGCTGCAAAGTTCAAATAAGAAGGCCTAGCAATAAATAGTATTTATCTTATACATTGAGCAAATACAACTAATCAAATGTTTGTCTAAGCACATATTTAACATATAATTCTAGGGGAAGACACACACTTACGTGTGTGTGTGTGTGTGTGTGTGTGTGTGTGTGTGTGTGTGTATATATATATATATATATATATATATATATATATAGAGAGAGAGAGAGAGAGAGAGAGATTAGATTTTTAGTTACAAGCAGTCACCTGAAAATGCGAAGTGTACCACTTTGAACTTTACTAATAGCTTTAATTGTAGATTATTTGTTCAGATTTTGTCATTCATTATTATCATTACTTTTCCTAGACTAAACAAATAGACATCATGGGGAATTAAAGAACTTGTCCTTAATACATCACATCTATAGGATGCTTCTTTCCTTCCTTTCTTCCTTCCTTCCTTCTTTCCTTCCTTCCTTCCTTCCTTCTTTTCTTTCTTTCTTTTTTTGGGCCTGAAATAATTATGTTTCCTTGGTTACACATGCAAAATCAAAAATTAGAAGAATCAGATTCTATATGGGTTTTCCAAATAATTACTGAGAAATATTCAAACCTTTGTTCAAGCTTAGTTTTGCTTCATAGAGTACAGAAACTACAGACATCATAAGCTAATAGTTCCTGAATAGCACTGTTCAGTAGTCTCCCACAGTTTTATTAATGTATTTTCCAGGAGATTTTTGTTACAGGGTGTCCAAATCATTTTATTTTTTTAGTCAGAAGAAAAACTAGTTAAAGAAAGTTCCTAACAGTAAAGAATTTAGGGCCAAGTTCAAGAAGTCTGGATTTTCCACTTCACCAAAATGTCACCTCAAATATGATATATAATTTCCTTGGACTTTATTTTTCTTGATTATTCAGAATTTTAAATTCTAAATAAAGAACTTTCTCACTATGTTCATTTATTATTAATATTATTGTCATTGCTTCTATGTAAATTTTTGGGAATTATTATCTAAAGTCTAATGTTGGATATTATCATGTGTGTCTTCATTATTACTAATGAAGAAAACAATTATAAAATAATTTTGTAAATTATTTTCTGAAATTATTTTTCTGATTGCCACTTTCAATTTTTTCACCAACATAAAAATATGTCTTCTAAGATTGGAGAAGATATGAGGATCTAAAGCTGCCAATTTGATAATCCATACAACACAGATGTAGGTGTCCAGCCTTCCAGTAGAAGCACCAGATTCTTACATCCTCATTCTTGAAAGGTGCCTTGGAAACCTTACTTGTGCAGGAAGAGCCAAATTTTGTGTGTGTGTGTGTGTGTGTGTGTGTGTGTGTGTGTGTGTGTGTGTTGGGTTTGCATGAATTGAACTTCCAGATGCACTGGTTCCTTTACCCATTTTGACAGTAAATTCAGTGCAATGAAAGAATGAGTTTGGATTAATCTAGAGCAGATCACTGAAAGCAAGTGCTAAAATAAAGTCATAAATCAGCAACAGTCAATAAAGCAGGGAGGTTGGTACATTTCCTCTAGGTGTCATTCTCTGAAGTGAAAACAGCTGTAGTATTAGAAACAGATCCAACTTCAAAGTTTCAGGCAGTGCCCAAACCACAAAACCAACAAAGGTACAAAACTTCATCTTTTTAAATTAAGACTGCATGAGAGATGAGAGTAAAATATTGCCTTAGGTTTTGGCTCACTGCTTTCCACAAGCCAGGAGAACAAAATGGCTCCAGATGTTCTAATGGTGTGCACATTTCCCTTTATAATGTTTCCATGTGGACTCCCAGTTAATTGTTCATAGTAGCATTCACCACAAAATAATATATTTTAGAGGCCTTTTTTTACTTTTGTAATTTACTATTATTTTCTTATTTTATATATTGATCCCAATTCCCTTTTTCCCCTCCCTCTCATGCCCCCCAACAACTACCCCATCCCATCCCCCCCCCACATGGAGGGTCATGTCTTCCAGGAGGGATCATCAAAATCTGTAAAGTCATTTTTAGTTGGAACTAGGCCCTCCCTCCTGCCTCTAGGCTAAAGGAGTATCCCTCCATGGGTAATGTGCTTCCAAAGTCCTTTTGTGTACAAGGGATACATCCTGGTTCCACTGTCAGAGGTTCCTTAGACTGTCCAGGCCTTCTAACTGAGACCCATGTTCAGGGGGTCTGAGTCAGTCCAATGGTGATTTCTCAGCTATTAGTCTGGGGGTCTATTAGCCCCCCCCTTGTTCAGGTCAGCTGTCTCTGGAGCCTGGTCTTGACCCCTTTTCTTATCATTCCTCCCTTTCTGCAACAGGATTCCAGGAGTTTGGCTCCATGTTTAGCTGAGTGGGTGTCTGTTGCTTTTTCCATCAGCTACTAGATGAGGGCTGTATGATGGCATGTAAGTTAGTCATCAATATCATTATCAGGCAAGGACATTTAAGGTAGCCTTTCCTCTGTTGCTCAGATTGTTAGTTGGGCTAATCCTTGTAGGTCTCTGGACATTTCTCTAGAATCAGTTTTCTCTTCAAACCTATACTGGCTCCCTCTATTATGGTATCTCTCTCTTTTTTTTTTACTCCCATCTATTCATCCCCCAACTCAATTTTCCTGGTCCTACATGTTCTCCTCTCATCCCCTTCTCAAAGATGGATGTTCGAATATGAGCATTATATTCGCTCCACTTCAACTTTGAACATCATAAGACTGAAAAAATGTAGTTTCCTGACCAGAAGATGAAACTAATTTTTAAACCATTTCCAGGTACTCTCTGCCTAAGAATCTGCCACAATAATGACACCTACTCACATATTATTAAGTCTAGAGGACATACAAAAGATAATATTTAAATCAAATAACATGCCATCACCTTCTGATGCTATTCTCAACCATATTCTTTCTCATAATTTTACATATCTCCACTCCTAAGAGATATAAGCTGAGGCAAAATTAAGTGTAATGGTATAGTTAGCAAATGCAATTAGGATTATTTTATAAATATTCTGAATGCTATTATGTAGAAGTCCGTGAACTATCCATTGTTTTTGCTTACAGATCTATCATCCTAATAGCACAGGCACTGGGTGTTGTTGAAATAAATTAACAAGGTTTCCTTTATATCTTTATCTATGATGTTTATCTTCCCTGAGATGCAAGGTGACAATATAAAATACAGTTTATAAGGCAGGGCTCCTCTCCTGTTTCTAAACTTTGAGAAGTGTTACTAACAAGTTGTGTGTGTGTGGTTTATATGTGTATAAACATGTGGTGTTGATTGTTATATGAAGAAAAGTACTTTTCAAAACTGCATCTACTCAAACTTGATTCTAGCTCTTTGAAAGAGTCTTTAAAACTGTCAGTTTGGAGTATCTTTTTGGTTGCTTTGTTTTGTTTGGGGATTTAGTTTTCTTATTATTTGGCTTTGTTCCAGATGGGTGCCATTTCTGAAAACCATTATTGTTCTTATTTATTTTACTTCAAGAGAATTGCTGCCAGGGCAAGATGTGTTAGCTTTTTACTAATACAATAAAGATTACAAGTTTATCGACTTAACCAGTACAAATGTTTATTTTCTTATAGTCATAGAGGTTAAGGTTCAACTTAATGGGCAAATGCCAACATTTATTAGGCTGAAGGACTGAGAGCCTTTCTAGATAATGTAAGGATAAAGCCACATTGATATGTCTATCTTCTATATAAGGAGGAAGACATGTTGACATTTCCATCTTCAGCATTGTCCCACTTCTCATGGCCCCACTTATGTCTTAAAAGTGTGCAGCTTCCATTTTCTCTCTTAGTCTTACAACCATGATCTGTCTCCCTCTAATAATAATTATCAACAGGATAATTTCCCCACATTAAATCAACTGACAGGTAAGCATAATTCTTATGTAATCAGCATTTCCTTTGATGGTCAATGCAACATATTTAGAGATTCCAGGGGTTGGTGTAGATGAAGTTTCTGTCCCATCCAGTCTGGAAGCCATTTAGTACCAAATAAACACACAAAGGCTCATAGTAACTATAAACTGTTTGACTGATAGCTCAGGCTTCCTACTAGCTAGCTCTCTCTTAATTATTGACCCATCTATTAATCTGAGTATCTCCACATGGTTTTGGCATACCGGTGAAGCACGGGGTCTCTTGCTTCCTAGGCAGCTACATGGTGTCTCCTTGACTCCACCTGCTATATTTTTCTATCCCTGTTTGGATTTCTCTCCTGGCTAAATATTGCCTGTCCATTGGCTGAAATAACTTTATTCATCACCCGATAATAAAGACATATATTCACAGCATACAGAAGGACATTCCCTATCACGTTGTGACACAGGTATCCTTAGTGTTTCAGAGATGAATAGAGTTTTAATCTCCTACCAATACCTAATCAGCAAAATACTTTCTAAAATAATTTTTATTGGTTATTTGTGGGTTTTACATCATGTATCCCAATTCCATTTATCCCCTGTCCCTTCATATTCACTCTCTGTCCTTACAATTTTCCCATTTTATTAAAATAAAGTAAAAATTAAACTATAAACAAGAAACAAAAATGAAAAGACAAAACAAAAAACAAACAAATTCTTGGTGTGGATTTTATAATGTTCAGTGAGTCACTCAGTAAACCCTTTTGTCCACACATTTTTACTTGTAAGTGTTCATTGTAATGAGTCATTGGTATGGTTCTGGGCCTCTGACTATTGCTACACTATCAATACTGGGCTCTCAGTGGGACTTCTTTTGGACATCCTGTTGTTGCTTTGTGTCATTGAGATACTACAGCTTTGGATCTGTTTTTCTGACCCCTTCACATGCTCCAGCAGTTCATAGATGGAGTGGGCCAAATTATAGCCCTGTTTTTGGGCCTGGGTAGTAGCTTACCAGCTCTCTCTGGTCATCAACACCAGGGAGAGCACTCCAGTACTGCTCTGTTAGTTCAACAGTGAGCAGACAGCAAGAGGCAGTGTCAGGTTTCTGTTCTCATGCCTTTGGTAAATGCTTATCTTCACCCTTGTCAAAGGGGTCAGCTCTACTGTGCTGCCCAGGTAAGGTTCACTCCTGCTCTCATGATTTCTTCAGCTGGTGAAGGGCAGGGCTAGCTCTCCTGAGGCCAGCTTTCCCAACTGCAGTGGTATCAAGGGGTGGAGGGGTGGGGGATAGGAGTCTTTCTCTTCCTTATCTGTGCCACCACATGGCAAGGTTAACTCTCCTGTTTTCATGCCTGCAGAAGGTCGCAAGAGGTGAGGAGCTGGAGGGCATCTCTCCATTGTCCACATCACCACATAACAAATAAATAGTGGGGCTGACTTTCCCATTCTCATGCTTTCAGGTCTTGACCACCTGTGCCCTAGCCAATGGGGTCAGCTCTACTGTGCTGTCCACTTGAGGTGCAGGGCCTTTCTCTCCCTGGTGCTGCAGCCAGCGAGGGGTAGTGCCAACTCTGTGCAGCCCTATTCTCTAAGCCTTTAGTGGTAACAGGAGCCATGGACATCAACACAGAACCAGCTTGCAGCAGGGGCACAGACTCGGACATGACAGGCCCAAATGACACCATGGCTCCTGGTGGCAGTTTAGATCACAAAGACCTGTATGGCCCTGGCAGCAGCACAGCCCATGGACACTATGATGTCCCCAGGGGTTGACTAAGACCCCAGGTACTGGTGTGGCCCTTAGTGGCAACAAGGGTCATGGTTATTGAAACAGAACCTGGCTATGTTTGGACCATGTACCCAGACATGGTCCTTGGCAGTAGCCTGGGTTCAGATGTCACCATTGCCCCTCTTGGCAGTGCAGGTCACTCAGATTGTCATGGCTCAGTATCAGCTTGGCTTCTGAATACCAACATTGCCTCAAATGGTCTGTGATGGTAACAGACACCTCACACACAGACCCTGGCTGTGGTAGGGCCATGAGCACAACATCCTTATTCTGACCATACCTAGTGATAGATAGCTGAATTCTTCCTCAGAATTCTGCTCATATCCCTTGACTTCATTATATTTATACCTATTTATAAGACTGAGGAATTGTGTTTCATGTGTTATTCTTCTAGATTCATTTCTGTTGTGATAAAATACTTGGACAGAAGCAACTTTAAAGGAGAAAGGGTTTGTGCAGCTTACAATTACAAGTTAAGCTTACCAGTGTGGAGAGATCAAGACTGGAACTTGAAGCTGCTTGTTGCATTCATATTCATAGTCTAGAGGAGACAGATAGACAGAGAGAGAGAGAGAGAGAGAGACAGAGACAGAGACAGAGACAGAGAGAGATAGAGATAAAAAGAGAGATAGAGAGTGAAGAGAGAGAGAGACGGAGACAGAGACAGGGGATGGAAGGTGAAAGGAGAGAGATAGAGAAAAAGAGAGAGAGGATTAATACATGGAAGTTTACTCATTTCCAGATCTCGATATATTTATTCACTCTATAGTCCTTGGAGTGGTGCCATCATGCTGGTCTAAGTCTTTTCTCACTAATTACCACAGTCAAGGCAATACCACACAGTTATGCCTATAAGGCAACCTGATTTAACACTCCTTCAGTGAGAATTTCTTCCTTGGCTATGTAAGATTTTGCAAAGTGGGCAATAAAAACTATCACAGTGCTTCTATCTTTCTAATTGTGAGTCCACAATTTCTAATAACTGTTGTTATTATTAATATTAATAAATTTGTTTTTAAAGTTCATTTTATATTTCAACCACACTTCTCCCTCCCACCCCTCCTCCTACCCCCCATCACCTCCATTATTATTGAGACTTTCTAAAGGGTAAAATAAAGTGAACAAGTCTTTTAAATTCTGTTTATTTGAAGGACCTTCCTTTTAAACATGGTTGCTGTGATTGTGATAACTGGCAAGTTTAAGGTGGTGCATGACAAAAGGCATTATTTCATATGAGAATCCTAGTATCTTGGAGGCCCTCCTGAAGTAGATTTCAAGGAAGTCTGTAAGAGTTCCTGGATCTGAAATCCCGTGTGTGTGTGTGTGTGTGTGTGTGTGTGTGTGTGTGTGTGTGTGTGTGTATGCTAACTTTCCTTGTGGATTGACATGTCTTGATTGCCCATTTTATATAATATGTTTTACAATAAATCTTTTTTTTTAATTTTTCCTAACTACCTGTGAAATGCCTCCAAGAGTTATTAGAAAAGTTGAACAAGGTCACACAGTGAGCTTATGCAATAAAGAAGAAATGAGATTAAAATGTGTTCCTGTCTGGAGAAAATCATTTAACCATGATTCACTACAGGAAGAACTGAAGATGACAAAATGCATGCAGAGGCTGGAAAGCTGACTCACCTGTTAAGAGAACTTAATGCTGGTTCAGAATTCCCAGGTTTGGTTCCTGCATCAGGAGTTTATAACCATCTGCAACTTCAAGAGGATTCACTGCCCTATATAACCTCTGCAGGCAACCACACACAGAGTACACATAAACTCACAAGAAGATGAATAGACATACATTTTTTTTAAAAAAAAAGGCCTTAAATATAAATTTTTATGCAGCCACTGGGAGGAGGAAATTAAGAAATAACAGTACAGTTATGTCAATTTCATTCATGTTGACATTGCAGTTGTGACAAGGACAGCAGGTAAAGATTACAAGAATAGTACATGATTAACTTACAAGGAGAAAATATTTACGTGATGATGGGTCAGATAACTAAGTTCAAGTTTATTAGGAAAGTTCAGGGATATTAGGAAACAGAAAAGGAGATATGAAACAAAAGTGAATACCATATATCATAATAAAGAAAGAATAAACAACTATATTGAGTGAGGTTATCAGAATGCCACATGCCTTCTCTCATTTGATGGTCCTAGCTTCAAATATTTTGTATGTTAACACTGGGGACATGTGGAACCTAAGAAATAGGCCATTTGTGGGGGATTAATTTCAGCAGGGGATAATAGAATTCATTCAGGTAGTGAATTGACAGTGATGAGCACATAATGGGTCAGGTGAGGACTTAAGACAAACCTGTGATCTTACAATCCATGTTTTTTTTTTAAGATATTGCAAGAATGACAGGAGAATATATGCAAAAAGATTGGGAAGATTGATAATGGAAACTAAAGATTTATAGAAAATGGAAGCAAAGGGTGGGGAAATGAAAAATAACACTAAGGATCTATGAAGAAACTTCATGAGATCTTACTATATACATTGAAAGGAAGTATCCCACATTAGTTAAAATGCTGCTCTCAGAAGACATGAGTTATTAATGAAAATCTCAGTGCCAAGTACAGGTTATCTCCCTGTGAGTTATTGTCCAGACAGTGCTCAAAGTCATTTAAAATAATACACAGATAAGTAAACAAAAGTAGAGAAAAATCACTCATGAGAAATATGGACCATTTCCATGACAAACCTAGCATATAGAACCTATTTGTGGAAAAATGTGGTAGAATTTAGAGGCTTATGTCAGAGAAGCCTTTCGACTAGTGTGGTAAGCAGAATCTAATGTGTCATTTTTTTGTGGGTTTAGTAGACTAGAATGTGATAAGAATACAAATGGGAAAAAAATGTTCTTGATGCTTCAAAAGGGAACTAAGGCTCCTATCAGAAATTTAAAAGGAAGTCATTTGAATTACACTCCAGCAAATAATGTTTCTTTTCATCCTCAAGACCTTAAATGAGACTAAATTCAAAAGTCATTCCCTGATGCATATCAAGATGCATAGCATTTAGGAAATGTGTGTATCCAGGTTTACAATGACAACTCTGAGCAAAAAGCATAACATGGAAACTTTGAAAAAATGTGAAATGAGCTGAGGAAAGCAATACATGTGAACTTGAACTTGCAGATAGGCAGATGTGGACAGGCTGGCTACAATTGTTAGAGATACATATAATTCAAGAGATATGGGGAACTTTATTGTACAGGGACTTTAGGGTAGGTGCCTAGAGGACAAGACTCCATCAGATGCAATAATAATTAGTATATAAGAGACAGTTGGTAACTTGAGAGGAGAGAAAAATACAGGAGGAGTTAGAGACAGGAGAGGGATAGGATGAGTTGATGTAAGTACAGTACTCATAAAAGAAAATCTCCAAAAATAAATATTTAAAAAAATTGAATTAATCGTAAGTAATGGTAATGGCATATTTAAGATTCCAGGACATTAAAATTGCATCCTATTAATCTGAAAAGAGTATTTCTTCTGGAGTTTCCTGTGCAAACGGGATCACCTAGGGAACACCTCGGGAAGGCATTTCTCTGTTTGGGCCATGTTTGCATTTAGAGGCCTCTCCTGAAGGAGTCTAAGGGAACATGCTATAGTTCATGTGAGCTGGAATTGGAATTTGGCATTTACAACAAACAACATGCTGCTTTTCTGGCATACAGCGGCTGAGAATTACAGATCCTGGATTCCAAGGCCAAGGTTCTATTTCCTATGGGGTGACAAAGGCTAGCAATGATGGGCCTTCAGAGAGCAGGAGAAGTGAATATGTGAAACTGTAGAGGTACATCCTAGCTTGCACAGGGAATGCTGGGGTATTGGTGATGCTAAGAAGATATAGAACACTAGATATAGAACACTGGAAGTGGGTCAGCTCAGAGGCCACCTATGCTGTAGGACTGACTAAGCACTTCAGAGGAAAATTACTCAGCTCATTGTTGGCAAGGTGACATCAACATGAGCTCCAGATGTTGAACACAGAGGGGAAACTTATAGAAATGCTGTGATTAAGGGATTTTAGAGACTAGGGAATCTAGAGGCATTGCAGGGTAATGAACATTCAGCCTAAGTTGTCTGTTGTGTACATCTGTTTCATCAGTCCATGGAGACTTTTGATAAGTTATGAGATAGGCAGGGGGAGAAAGGCTTTGATCAACTTTCAGGTCTCAGAGTCTCGTTGGTTGAACACCTGTTTCTGCCTTCACGTTTATCAACAGCTGCTAAGAGGGAATGTAAGACCTCAGAGACACTTTTTAGCTCCCAATCATTAGACTTCCAGCTGGGTTTGCTTCCTACATCCTTTGTATGGATTGGTGGCCCACTGTGCAGTGCTATACTTTCAGTGCAGGCACTGAAAGCTTCCTATATGGAAATGACAATTGTCAGGAGATTAATGGTCAGTTAGGCTTCTGCAGTGCAGTTCCCCTTTGAGTGAAATTATCATTGCTGTAGTAGACAGTCAGTCCTCTCAAGGTGATTTATTTAATCAATATTCGGACTGTGGACAGGATAAGCTCTGCATTTATTCTTGCTCTTCTGTGAGTAGTCATTACAACATGGAAGTCAGCATGGCTACTCAGTGTGGTTTCCTATCTATCCTTATAAAATGTACCATGTAACTTTCCATTTCATTAGTTCTAGGCAAACGTAACTGCTCCTGTTGACATCATATGGTTCCTTTATATCAGGCACAGGCAAAAAATAGAGCACAGCTGGTTTACTTCCTTCTTCCCTTTTACTTTCTCTTCTCGAAAACAGAAAATTAAGAAATGTACAAAGTAAAGTAACCACTATTTTGGTTCTTTATAGGACGTTTGTCTTAAAATTCATATGACAATGCTTGCTGTTTGTAAAAAAAAAAAAAAAATCTCAATTACACATCTACACATCCTACACAATGGTAACTGAAAAGGATGCTTTGAAAAGAACTGCAATGACTCAGCAAAATACGAAATACTCATTGTTGTGCTTGAATGCGGGATCTCAGGTTGTTTTTCTTTGACTTGATTTAATCATTTGATGAATTTTACTTATAATACAAAGGAAAATATAAAGAATTTTAGCTGACTCTCAGATGTCTCTTATCACAGTTTAACTGACAGATTTACTTTATTGGTATTTTATTGGTGCTTCATTTGTACTTTATTGGTACATTATTATATTTCCCTTTTTTCAATCAATTTGAAAATCCTTTAAAAATTACCAGGGACTATATTACACTTTATAAAACACACAATGATTATTATTCAAATGTTTTGAACACATCAGGAATGTATTATTTTTTTCCATTTTAATACACTGAAAACTGCTGGTTATAATTTTAAAGGATGCCACACTATCTTGGAGTGTCCTGCAAAGTGAAGAAGAAAAAACAAGTGAGAAAGCAAAAATTAAATTAAACACACACACACACACACACACACACACACACACACACACTGCACACACCTGAGGTGACATCCTTATTACCAGACAATATTCCATCTTTGAGGATTTGTTTCTTGTTCACGAGTACTTTCAAAAAATATGAATATGACAGCTAGAGAGCGCTGTGGAAGAACAGAGCATTGCCCTGTTAGTGTCCTTCTTTGTGGACACTAACACAAAGTTAGTGTAAAGTAAAGTTCTTTCAGGTCCTAAATTAGCTTTGATTCTGACTTCTGTAGAAAAGTGTGTGTGTGTGTGTGTGTGTGTGTGTGTGTGTGTGTGTGTGTGTGTGTGTGTGCACGTGTTCTCATCTGTCACTTGAGACAGGATGTTTCCCTGAGCTCCCAGTTTTTCCCCTCTCTTTCCCACCATCACTCCTTGAATTACAGTCACATATCAGTACATTTAATAGACTTTTATGTAAGTACTGAAGATTTGAACTCAAGTCCTAATGACTGAGGAGAAAGTTCCCTCCAAGTTCCTAATAAAAGTTTTGAGCCCGAGAAGTTTCTGGGATTGACATATGTAGCTTTATTTTAGGTTTCAGTAAAAATTTGCCATCAGCTAAGTTGTTTCCTTTTGTCTGTTTTTTGTTTGTTTGTTGCTAATACTTGCAGCTATTGAGCTGCCTATCCCATCATTCTGTTCATAACATAACTGTGTTTAGTGTATGTTCCTAGAAAATCCTTTTCTATCATTCTGCTAGTGGGAAACTAGCAGAAAAAATTTTATTTAGAAAAACTGATCCATCTAAGTATTTATGGCTACATTAAATGGTCTATCTGGTAGTTTATATCTGGTAGTCCAAATAAAGATATTTAGAGACTCAAAATGGAAAGAAATAGCCTGTTTCCTTATTTGACATGGAGAAGTGGATGACTGAGTTAAGAATGGCTACTTTGGGGTACATATAAATAATGTAACAAGAATTTCAAAAAATGGGATGTTCCAGGAAAAGACTTGGGTAGTAAGTGTTATAATACATGAGGTCAGATTAGATCAGGGAAATCATTTAAATAACTTAAAGATAATGGGCAAATAGAT
Source organism: Cricetiscus sungorus (assembly GCA_030556225.1). Lineage (NCBI taxonomy): Eukaryota > Metazoa > Chordata > Mammalia > Rodentia > Cricetidae > Cricetiscus > Cricetiscus sungorus. The sequence goes on along the minus strand of JANBXA010000600.1, from coordinate 30,278,680 downwards.
GGCCAATTTTAGACACTTTTTCTTAAATATAAATCAAAAGACCTTCCTTTCATGTTGTCTTTCTTTCAGTGACTCCAATAAAAACATATGTTCTATCCAGTTTAGGCTCCCTCGACATTACTGAGTGCACTCTATGCAAAAGAGAGTATAAAAGAAGTCCTTATGAAACATGGTCAAAGGTTCTAAAATGTCGTAGTTTTTAGCCTTTTTAAAAACTATCACTTGACTCTCCTCCTAGAATGTTATAAAATTTACTTTGATGCATTATGAGTATTTTTGTATGTTGGTGAGAGTGACCAGACTTGCAGTCTGGCAGCAAGCTAACTTTACCTGCTAAGCCCTTTTGCTGGGCCCAGAATTTTATTATTAAAACCTAGAGGGCATTTCTTTATTAATTCATCTTCATTTTTCTATTTGAGATAGTGTAAGGACATTAAAGTTTGTGATGAAGACAGAGCATATTGACTTGAAGGCCACTTACTTTTCAGAACCTGTGGAGAAACCCACTAATTCTCCAGGCTAGTTTGAGTGGCAAAATCACACAGTGCCACCACTTATCACACAGATTTATAAATGAACATGTTTGATAGTATTTAAAATCACTCTGAAAAGACTGTTGGTGTGTTGAGTGCAAAATTGAAAGCATTATTTTAAGAGTAAAGAAGTCATGCAGAGTCTATTACTGTATGAGTGTGAGCATTCAACGATTTAGATGTTTTTCAATCTGTCTTTGTTCCTCAATGATGACATGGCAACTGCTGTATAAATACCATTTTTGATGCCCAACAGCAATCAAGAAAAGCTAAATGCTCAGAATAGACAGCCTGGATAAATGTTAGGAAAACTGTATAAGAGTTTTATGTAAATCCGTATTTAAAACTTTGCCTTTTCTTTCATGCGTGTTCCCCACTTGCGGTTAGATACATTATTTCTTTTCATCATCACAGTGTGAAAAAGCTTAAGGAGAGAAAGCTTGGTCTAAATTTGTTGACAATTCATTCTGAAAGGAATGACTATATATTGACTGAATCACGAGAAAGGGAACACTATGTGAAATGAGAGGTTTTGTCTCTAAAGAATAAAATACATGAACACTACATCCTCGTAGACTATTAAAGTAGAAAAGTTACTTGTTAGAATTAAACTGTTATTTTAAAACATTTCCTTTGAAAATTCAAAGTCATTTGAAGTTAAAATTCAGGTTGCTTACTTCTGTGTGCTTGCCTAAGCTCTTCATTTCGGGGTCAGGGTTTAAGATGATCATTCACAGTTCTGGGTCATGGCTTCCATCTGCTTCACTTAGTGCCATTTCAATGTCTCAGCATTTTTAATGGACAGAGGACCCTGGGAAAATATAACCTAACAGGAGTCTTTGCACTTGCACAAATGTTGTTGCTGCATACTTTGTTGTCAAGGTAATGAAATCACTTAGGTCATCACGGAAAACATCCTCAGTACTTTATCATACAGCCACAGCCAGATTTTCATTCTCTCTCTCTCTCTCTCTCTCTCTCTCTCTCTTTCTCTCTCTCTCTCTCTCTCTCTCATTTTCTTCTTCCTCTTTAGCTTTTGAGTCTGTCCTGGAACTCACACTGTGGACCAGGCTGGCCTCAAACTCACAGAGATCCACCTGCCTCTGCCTACCAAGTGCTCTGATTAATGGCATGTATCACCACTGCCTGGAGACAGCCAGACTTTCTATGCTACTACCTAGCTTTTTATCACTGTGAAAAGAGATCTGAGATTATAATTTATGACAGCGAGATTCTAACTAAGGTTCATAGTTTCTGAATAATCAGTCCATTGGTGTTTGGCCCCATTGTGTGAGGAGGCAGAATATAACAATAGAAGCACTAAGCAAGGGAACACTTTCACCTCATGGCCAGAATCATCCTCAACATGTACCCAATGACCTAAAGTTTAATGTATTGCATTGCAAATGTATTAGTTGGGACTAGATAGCCCAGAAGTGTCTTATTATCCACATTGTTTTCTAGGTGTTGGTAGTAGTAATAGTCTCCAAAGAAATAATCTTTGATGTCTGGTGAGGCTTAGACATATCTGTGAGTCCAAAGATATATATAGTTAGAACATGGTTAGAAATTGTATTAATTTTGGAAAAGGACAGTAATAGGTCCTCCTGTAAAGTCTATGACCCTGATGGGAGATGTGACTCTGTATATATGTTTCTCATACTGTTAATAAAGCCCTGTGGCCAATAGAAAACTAGATAGGTGGGGCTAGGAGACTAGGAGGAGGAAGAGGAAGTAGTAGGTGGGGTCGAGATGTAGCCCGGGAAGGAGCAGGAAGCCTGCCGCGCGGCTCCCCGATAAGACGACCACGTGGAAATACTTAGATAAGTAGAAATGGGTTAATAATTAAGACAGAGCTAGCCCATTAACAATAATGGTAATTGGCCAACAGGATTGTATCAAATACAGAGTCTCTGAGTGTTATTTGGGGCACACGTGGTTGCAGGACCATGGCAGCAGAATCAGCGGCAGCCGGCGGGGAAACCTGCTGTAACATGACCCCTCCAGCTACAACTACTTGGCTAGGTTTACAAAACCAAGCTTGAAGTCCTTCCAATTGTATAGGTTGTTAATTGAGTTAGATGGTTGTTGGTTAACCCCAAGCTAGAGGTGCCACTATTGCCTAATCTGGGTTATGTTTCCAGTCAAGCTATTGTGTTTCTTATGCTTTACAATGGTGCAGGTCTGTTTACCTTTCTCCCTTGGTAGTTTGCAGATTACTTTCAGATGTTGAGGAATGCAGTCCACATGTGAGAAGCTTTCTGATAATTTCTAGATCTATTCCTCCAAGTCTTATGTCTGAACATGTAGTATCAGCAATAAGGTCTTGCCTTCAAGTTCGAGAATGCAACGGGGCACTGAAAATAGCTTATATTGTTTTGAAAATCTTTTTAATTCCACTGACCAACAAGTTGAAGAGCATTTTCCAGTGTTCTATACTGGTGTTTTTTAATTAGCTATTGTATTTTTTCTTGGGGAGATCATCTTGCAGTGTGTGTGTGTGTGTGTGTGTGTGTGTGTGTGTGTGTGTACAAAGTTTAGCACATAGCAATGATAGGATCTAAGGGTTCAGGTGAGAATGGTAGGACTCAATGGGAATACTGAAAATATGCATTAGTGGCCATCTTAAGGGATTAGAAATAGAGCTAGGACTTCAGAAACTCTATTGGTTTTGGAAAATGATTGTAATGGGTTCCATAGTAGCTGCTCTAAGAGATGGGAGGGGATTGTACAGAGTCTTCTGACAGGCAGCTAACTTAATTGACCTTGGGCTAAAGTGCACCAGAGTAATAGTTCTTCAGTTGGCCTGTGCTTTAAAGCTATTTAATTGAGATTGATGTGGTGACTGTCCAAGTAGGGCAAACAGTAGACCTTGACTTAAGTTGCCACTGAAAACTACTTATAAACTAACAATAAGTAAAATCCCTCATATACTCTACCATGATAACATTTCTTGGGTTCAGTATTTGTTAGATATTCATTCCCAGTCAATACTCAATGGTTTGCAGGTAGTAACTGTGTTGGAGATGTATGACTGAACCCAGTGTTTGGTAATTTGTATTTGTTTTGCTGCAGAGAAGGCAGTCCTGATGTGATTCTCACTGGTCTGTCACTGCTACTCTTGTGCCCAATGGAGAGATGTATGCTCTCATGTCAGGAACTACTCAGTATCTTTAGCTCATCCGCACTGAGCCACAAAGAATTGTCCTCAACACCGCTTGTGTTCTCCTTACACAGCAGGATTCCTCTACTTCCATGTGACTTCAAAGGGTGATGAGAGGTTGTAGGGTAAATTGAAACATAGTCAGCCCCATATTCCTTTCATACACATGGCACAAGCAGAAAAAGGATACACTCTGATTGCTTTAACAAGCATTCATTTAACCTTTAGAAAGTGGGAATTCTGTATAATTGAGCAAGCAAATAGATTTACATAAGTAGGAAAATTTGATCAAAGCCTTCAATATGTGCATTTTCTAGCACAATGCCCTGTGTATGTAAATCTCCACATATGTAAAACCCTTTATTGGCAAGATGTTTTGTTGATAATAGAGCATTTCCTTTATAGAGGTTTGTCCCAAATCATCACTTATCTGCTCCTTTTCTCCTTTTAATAAAAGTAATTTAGCATTACTGTTTTACTGCAAACTATACCTCTTTGTGCACACGGGAGTGATTCATGTACATGCACATGGAGTTTTAGGCAATAAAGATTATTAAAATTGTTGTTTGTTTGTTTTCATGACAAGGTTTCTCTGTGTAGCTTTTGGAGCCTCTCCTGGAACTCTCTCTGTAGACTAGGATGGCCTCAAACTCACAGAGATCTGCCTGCCTCTGCCTCCCTGAGATCTGGGATTAAAGGTGTGGGCCACCAGCACACACCTCTCTTCTTCTTTTTTTAATGTTACCTAAGAAAAGCTCTGAAACAAATGTCCCTAAGACATAGATCACCTCCACCTCCCAGACTTAGTATAAGAAGGAAGGTAGAATATGTGATTCCTTGTACTTTATAACTTGGTGTTGTCTGAAAGAAAATACTAGGAAACCTTACAAACAAGGGTATTTCCTAGAATATTTCATATGAGTGATTATAGGACTTCTTGTCTATATTCTGATCATAAAGTTCCATAGATTGTTGCTGTGTATCCTGAGATATATGGCCCAGACTGGCCTTCTAAGCTTCAGGGATACTCATGATTGAACTTGTCAAAATAACTAGGACTGCATTCATGTCCTATCTTACCTGCTTCTTTTAGAAGTTGTTCACTAGCCCTCTATTTTTCTAAATGCAAAGTGTTTTCTAAAAGTATGCATCAAGAACAAATATTTAGGTGATTATATTTTTTTTATGTGCTGCCCATGCTGTCATTAAGTATGTCTGGGAGAAGGCCAGTAAAGCCCTGAGTCCTCCAGGGATTGTTCATACAGTAAAGTATGTTATTAAACTTGAGTAGTGCCTTTTAACAAAGTTAAGCTCTAATCAGTGAATGATAAATATTCTCCTGCCAATTAGTTCATGAGTTTGAATATATTGTCTTATGCAAAAACATTTTATTATAGTTAAATATAGTTAAAATATCTCGATTGTATCTGAAGCTGTCACAGTGTACTGGGATGGAGAGCTGTCTGATCAACCAAGAATTTCACATTTTCTTTCCTTAAGCCCATGGCTCAGTAGGAAATTTGGAAAAATCCACAGTTAACTGTGACTGAGAATCAGGGCTGGTTCTAGTAAGCCAATCACATAACTTCATTTGAACACATTTTCCTAAGGAGGATGAACAAAAGAAGAAATGGAGGTTAGTAATTACTTCTTAAATTAGGTGCATGGTGACCTTGTGCAAAATCCCCTACAATTCTGAGTGAAAAAGACATATTCCACAGCCCACAGTAGACAGCAATAATTAGAGAAGTAATTCTGGAAAGAAAAAGAAAAGAAGCCTCTTGGAGTTGTTGACTCCAGCTGTTCTCTTGAAATGAATCAGAACCTGAGCACCACAGACCTCTCTTAGCAGTGGCTTTATAGTTATAGGGGAACTGAGACTCAAAGGTACAGGCGTGCAGAGTGAGGCTACAGTAATATCTACACTGATAGGGAGGCCGGCCTTGCGTGCTCAAAAACACAGTCCTGAAAAAGAAAACTGGGGAATCATTAATAACCAGGACAGTGAAATTTTTCTTGTTTTATTTTATCAGCAGTCATGGACCTGCCTCCTAGGTGAAGGGCATTGTTTCTAAAAATTTTACTTTTTAAGTCTTAGATACTTATGCACAGGTCTACAAGAAATGGGGCGAAAATGATCCATTGATACCTGAGGTTGTTGTCAGAAAGCTGCAACTCGTGAAGCATTTGAATAAACTTAGGAGGACAGTGTGTGGATATAATCTTAAATTGCAGTGACCAGATTTGAATTCTGGCTCTGTTGTTACTTGTGTGACATGGACATTAAGCACACTGACCCTCACACTTTTAGTTACAATGTGGTCCAAAACTCGTAGTTGTGTCACAATGCTATATTAATAATGCCCATAAAGCCACTATATTCTGTTTGTTTTAGGTTTTGCTACTATCAGAATAAATTAAATAGAATAGTTATATAATCTACTAATGTAATGAGCCAGATACTTTAAAAAGTACTATAGTGCACACCTCCACACTAAAGATAATAGCTACTCTTAGTCTCAGCCCAGAAGGGTAGTCAGGACTTGTTCATAAGAAGTAAATATCTTTCCCCAAGGAAATTAAGAATACTGCTATTTGTCTTTGTGTTGGAAGAGAGGAATGGGGATAATTCAAATCTTCTTTCGTTTTACTAATTCAGTGGTCATGAAGCTATTGAAACAGAACTCTCCAAAGGGAATTAACAGTAGTTAGATTGTTTTTAGCTATGATATCTAAGAGTTAAACACCACAAAGGAACTAGAAGCAAAGAAAAAGTACAGAGGCCTGAACACATAGGCTCAGCTAAGCTACATATGGAGAGACATCACATAGAATCTGCTCCTGTATCTGTTCCCCACCCAGATCTATGGAAGATTATAAGGAATGATGTGAGCTAGCAGAAGTCATCTAAGCCCCTTCTAAGACAAACTCCTAGGGTAGTGTGAAGATTGAGTTTGTGTTCCATTAATCCTATTATAATTAAATATATCACCTGTGATAACAAATTTAATCTCTGATCTGTATGTTCTTTGTGTAGTTTGAAAGCAAAAATAAAACAGAAAACAAAAAATAACAATATCTGTCTTCAAGTGGTAGGTACTACATCATCTGGCTGTTTGGTTAAATTTCCTCACTCATATGTCTACCTCCAATTTTAAGACCACCAATGGTCCCAAAGGGAAAACAGGGTTTTACAAGGAGATTTCCACACTTCTGTATTTAAAGGTCACTTCTAAAGAACATGGAGTAATCCCAAGCTGGAAGGGAAGAGAGTTAGTTTTAAAACCAATGAAAATGACGTTTTACAGACTGCTAAGGAGAGATCCTTGGAAGGTCTTCCCCACAGCCATCTTAAGAAAAGATCAGATCTACGGTTTTAGAGCACAGAATGCAGTTTCTTCCAAAGACCTGAAATACCCCTCTATCTTTTTTTCTAAGATATTAATTCTACCTCTTCCTTCTTTATCTGAGTCCCTGAAATGGTAGTGAAAGCCATAGTAGAGTAAGTAAGCACTGAAGACAGGAAAAGGAAATGGGTATTTTTACAAAATTAAATCATAGGGTTTAGGAAACTTAGGGACAAACCAACTTTCCCTTTTTTGAAATATTAAAGAATTATTTTATTGTCTCACCCCCTTCTTCCCTCCCTTACCCCCTCCCTCCATCTTTTCCCCTCCTTTCCCCTCTCTATTGATTCTTTCCCTGATATCTGATCTAGTGTGGAATGTCTTTACAGGTGCTGCTGTTATTGCCTCAAAATTTAACTTGCCTAGAAAATGGACAAATGACAAGTACAGAAATTATGAAGACTACACAGCTCAACTAAGAAAGCAATGTCCTCTGGAGACCGGGGATCTTCCCTGTGTAGTGCTTTGGAGAGGAGGAAGGTTTGAAACAGGAACTCTCTAGAAACTGAACTTGTACACTTTTGAGAGTCTTATGGCAATCCTCTACTACATTTAAAGATTTGATATTTGTTAAAGGATTTACTAGGTGTTACTTTATCTAGAAAGGGAATTGTAAGTTATTGTTTTCATTACTCCAACCAGAGTTACATTAAACCAAATATGTGGACTAAGCAGGTAGAACGTCATTAGACAAGCTCACACATTGTTACAAAGTGCTATGTAGGCACACAGAGCCTACTATTCTTTCAGGGATTCCCGGAACACTTCATTTGAAGCACAAATAAATAATTTTCTTAGAAAAAAGAATTAGGAAACAGAAGCAGAATTATAAAGTCACAGGTGTACAAGGCATCTGAAGCTGCTGTGATCCTTTGCCTTTACAGTTATATCTTCAGACATTGTGCTTGAAAATAGAAAACAACCAACTGAAACAAATACCTACCATCCCGTCAAACAAGTCAGTGACATGACTAGTAGTTTCATATGGTATTTGTTACATCTTTACTGTAGCTAAATCAGCCCCATAAGATGTTTGTTAGCAAAAGGGAAACATTGATTTGCATGGATTAGGCTCTTTAATTCTCACTGTGACTAACTTCAGTTTATTTTGTAGAAATCAGAAAGATTAAATAGATTAAGACAAAACAGGCAGCTAGCAAGTACTGCATCTAGAAGAAGAAAGAAGCCTTAGGTTTTTATGTTTTTACATTTCAAAGTAATGACAAGAACAGACATTTACTGGATTGTAGCTAATTTCTTTGTGAGGTAGTAATTACTCCACTCAGTGACAGAGAACAGTATGTATCATACTGTGCCCAATTTGGCTTTAGACATAAATTGAATCTATAGCTCTTACGTTTTTCATGTATGAACAAATAAAGTTGTATATACAGATAATATTCATAAATCACTTATCTGTATCACATTTCATATGCTTATTTCACGTATTGTACTATGAATATAGCATATAGTAATCATTCAAATATTATTTATACAGGCCATAAAATGTTATCAATAGTATTTTTGGAATTGTGCATCTTGTATGTATTCATACTTATATTAGGTATACAAATATATAATATATTTTTCATAAAACATACAGTCAAAATTCAAAGGGCAAAATATAACTCGTGTATACAAAAAAATACACATTAACTTTTTCAGGACAAAAAGCTATAGATGATTACTCTCAGTTGTATTTCACACACATTTTAATGACATTTTCAGCATCTCAAGGACCGTTTCTCTATACTTTTGTCACTATAAAGAAGTCAGTGTTTATAGGTAGGCTCAACTATATATCCAAGAACATACCATTGGTGTCTTTTGATGCTGGTCAATGGACACAGATAATTGTGTAACCAATATTTGTCTTTTATGTATTCTATAGTATAAATATGTAACTGTCATGAGCAAATCTAGATACTTACGAGTGTGGGCAGACTGAGGTACCTTAAATAACCTTCATCTTAACCTCTCCAACAGATGCTTTGGAGGTTTGGCTGTGATGAATTATATTTTATGGCAGCTTGAAGAGTCTTGCCTGTAGCAATCACTGCATAATAGCATAAAATTATGCTGGCAGACTGCTCAGATAGACTTTTAGTTATTCACTTTTATTTTGAAGAAAGTGATACACACACCCCACCGCCACCACCACCAACACCTAGAGAAAGGGTGGGGAAGGAGGGATGGAGGAAGCCTGACAGGGTGGTTTTGGTTTTGCCTTTGTAGCACGGTGGTGTTGGGAAGCCTGGCAGATGCCCTAAGTAGAGCATCACTGACTACAAACACATTGCAGGCTTATTTGCTAACACACGCTGTGTTTCTGTGCTTTATTATCAATCTTTCTGCTCTCAGAAAGAAATACCTTACACTGTATTTAAGATTCCTTTTTATAAAATACATTTTGAATGAAAAAAAATCTGCCTTTCCCCTTCTTTCCTCTATTCCTTCTCATATCATCTCCCTCCAATCCCACATGGTGTAAAAGGGGTTCTTAATTTGTCTAGATAATAAAAGGTCAGAGTCAGATATAGTGGAAATGCTGAGAGGTCAGAAAGAAGAAGCAAGCCACAGCACACTTTACCTCCTAAGTGTCTCAGCAGAGAGAAGAGAGATTTCCTGTTCTCCCTGCTCATATCCTGTTTCTGCCCAGCTACATCACTTTCTGTCTGTTGGTACAGCACTCTAGACCTCTATGGTTAGCTAATGGGAAGCTCCATTCTCTGACCAACCCTCCCCACCCTCCCCCAACAGGCTTTATGCTGTTGCCGACTCTTCCCTGGGGGTTGATTACTTTCTTCTCTCAGATATCCTTCTTTGTCTGTAGTTCTTTGTCTAGGGTTGAGATCCCATAAATGTGCAATATGTCACATATGAAATTATATAGAAAAGAAATTTCATAAAGCTGTATTCAAGTGTTTTAGGCATCTTTCTGTGGAACCCTATTTTGATATCAGGTGTTGGATTTGACTCTTTAGTCCTGGCATTACAAGGCTGGAATTTCCCCTAGAGTAGAGGCACTTGTGGTCTACACACCAAAATGTAAAAGAAGAACCAGTGGTTAATTTTTTCTTGAAAAATCAACCTTTTAACATTCTGCAGTGCATATGTTGCTGCTGGCTGGTGTTAACTCTTGCTGTTTTACTCTCTGCTCTTTACTTTTGGGGGGCCTGCCACCCAGCTCCCAAATAAATATGTACACTTATTCTTACTTATAAATGTCCTGCCTTATCTTGGTTTGTTTCTTGCCAGCTTGTCTTAATTATCCCCTCTGTCTTTTGTCCCTGGGCTTCTTCCTTTTCTTACTTCTGTATATCTTCCTTCCACCCTTATTCCATGGCTGGGGACTGGCTGCTTCTTTTCTTGCTTCTTGATTCCTTCAGATTTCTCCTCCTAAATTTACTCTCTGAATGCTAGTCCCCACCTATCTATTTTCCTGCCTTAATATTGGCCATTCAGCTCTTTATTAGATCACTGAGGTATTTTAGTCAGGCAAAGAATTACAGCTTCACAGAGTTAAACAAATGCAATATAAAAGGATGTAACAAATCTTTGCATCATTGAACAAATGTCCCACAGCATAAAAAAATGTAACACACCTAAAAATAATATTCCACAACACATGTGGATCCTGTTATTGTTGACTAGTGACTATTAATCACACAGTTATTAAATCATAGCAGTGCAGAAACTCTTCCAACTTTGATGTTGTTCTCCGTAAGCAAAGTACTAAGGTGTATTTCAGTTCTGGGCAATACCTATTTTAGGGATCATAAGCTTGTATTTAGAAACTAACAAATTATGTGATTTTTCACTACTACCCATTCCCACTCCTTTTTTTTTGTTACTTCAAGTTCCTTTAAAACTCCGAAGTGACATTGAGTGTTTTCTCAAATCCTAATTGAATATGCTCAGATGTTGAATGAATCAATGAAAACTACTATTCAGTTCAATAGTTACAGGATTCCTTATTTCTGTCATCATGTGACAGGAGAAAGAAGGGTAAATGGACAATCCTTCCTGTTATGGGCAGGTTTTTTTCCGCCACCTTTGTCGGTCTGGTCCCGCTGCCCCCAATAACACTCAAAGATTCTGTATTTGATACAATCCTGTTGGTCAGTTACTATTATTGTTTATGGGCTAGCTCTGTCTTAATTATTAACCCATTTCTACTTATCTAAGTATTTTCACGTGGTCATCTTATCCCAGCGCTGCAGGCCGGCATCTTGTTTTCTCCATGCTCTACATGCTGACTCCTTCTTCCTTCTTCCTCTTTCCTCTTTGTCTCCTAGCCCCACCTATCTTGCTTTCCTATTGGCCACAGTGCTTTATTTATTAACCAGTATAAGAAGCATATTTACAGAATAACATCTCCCATCACCTTCCTATTGTTATGTACAGCTGAGAACTGATTAAAAGAAGGTTTAAATGAACTAAATTACTGGAAGTAATGAGTGCTTTTCTGAGGCAGGAAATTTAAGTTTGCCCTTTTCTTTGTAGATCAGGGAGGACATGCAAAACCCTGCTATAGATGGGAATAAGGAGAAAGGACTCAAACTCTTAAGAGCCATGCGTGGCTGACTAGATGGAGAAGATCCTGAGAATCCCTTCCACCTGAGGAAGCTGCTTCCACTTGTCATTGATTCCCTATGGAACTTTGAACAGCACAGCAGGGAAGAATGAAGATAGATAGGGGCAGTTTCCATTGCTGAGAGGAAGGTTCATAGGCCATTCTTACCTGCAAAGCAATGGCTGTTAAGACTGAGGTTAGGGCTTGGGAATAGAATATATCCTGCTTGGGAGCTTTAGCGGTAAACTTGGAAGACAAATATCAAAGATGCATAAATGTCCTCTGCATAAATGTTGTGGTTGTTAGCTCAGCGTTTTTGTGGGACTTCTCACCATCTCTTTCACCTGCTCTTGATACACATTTCCTCCTATTTTGAACTCAACAAACCAACAATATTTTCAGAGAGATTTTAAATACTACCAAAAGTGTTCATTTATAAATCTGTGTGAAAAGTGGTGGGCTGGATTGTGTGATTTCACCACTAAAACTAATGTAAAGAATTGCATGAGGTTTTGGCACAGGTTCTGCAAAGTAAATCAAGTCTATATGGTCCACCTTTGTCACAATTTTTAATGTTCTAGTTCAAATAGCTTTAGAACATTTCCACTCTACAAAGACAGTTTTAGAAGGGCAGCTTCTCATTTTCTTCATTGCCCCAATTAATCTCTGCATGCATACATCACCAAGATCCAAATGGTTATCAGACAAGTGTTTAATATGATTCAAACGAGAAGCTATGTAAAGATAGACAATATACATAGATGTGTAGTAACAATCACAGAACAATACCAGTCTGTTTCCTGTAGGGTTAATACTTCACTTTGATCAGCCACCATAGTCATAGTAATCATAGTACCCAAGTCACACAATGATGTTTGTCTTATCATAAGTAAATCACTTATTCTCTTCCCGATAGTTTTATCTGCTCATCCATGAAGCTGCCTATAATTCCATCTTCACTCTACATAACAAATACTGATTAAACATATTGTTTTAGATCTACATATTATTCCATAATTTTAGGACACTTTCAGATCTTTTATTCTCTCTGATACACAGATAATTTTAATACTTAGGAAAAAAAAGTATTCTGATTTGGGTTCAGGGCTACAAGGAAGTAATTAAAAGGTCAGTTTTCTTGTGTTCAGCTACCTGACTTTTAAGTTATCAATAATGATTCCTAATGCAAGAGAATATGTATATACAGAATATGCTAACATAGCTTTTAGAAAAGGATACTAACAGAAATACCTAGAAACAAACAGAAATGCAAGCTGAATGCATTAGAGAAATTGAAAACAATGATACCTTGTTCAGGCCAGCTGTCTCTGTGGGTTTCTGTAGACTGGTCTTGCCCCCATTTTCTTATCACTCCTCCCTCTATCTGGATTCCAGTTAGGCTCAGTGTTTAGCTGTGAGTGTCTGCTTCTATTTCCATCAGCTACTAGATGAAGGCTCTATGATGGCAGATAAGTTAGTTATCAATCTCATTATCAGGGAAGGACATTTAAGGTAGCCTTTCCACTGTTGCTCAGGTTGTTAGTTGTGGTCATCGTTGTAGGTCTCTGGACATTTCTCTATAGTCAGCTCATGAACCCCCAGACTGATAGCTGGGAAAACCAGCATTGGACTGACTCAGACCCCCGTGAACATGGGTCTCAGTTAAATAGGCCTGGGCAGTCTAAGTGACCTGACAGTGGAACCAGGATGTATCACTGGTACACAAAAGGACATTGGGAGCACATTCCCCATAGAGAGATACTCCCTTAGTCTAGAGACAGGAGGGAGGGCCTAGTCCCTAGTCCAAATGACTGTACAGATTTTGTTGAACACTCCTGGAAGGCATCACCCTCCCTGTGGAAGTGGGGGGTAAATGGGATGGGAGGAGGGGTCGGGGACATGGGAGGGAGAGGGAACTTGGATTGATATGTAAAATTAGAAAAAATAATAAAAATAAATAAATAAAATTTTGAATGATAATAAATCAATTATAAAGTAATATAAGAAAAAATGTAATAGAATAAACTATTAAGAAAGTATTTTAATTATGAAGGAGACAGAACTTAAGTGCACTGAATAAAAGGCTGGAGTGATTACAAAAACAAACAAACAAAAATTAACCAAAAAAAAGAAAGAAAGAAAACAATGATACCATCCAGTGTCCAGCTCTGCCAGAGCGTGCTATAATGGAGTCTCTGACACAGTTAATTTTGGGCAATTCACCTTAAATGAAGCAGGAGTCTTAATATACTTGGCACATGTGCAAGGGAAGGTAACGATTGTAGCACATCTTTTTGCATAGAAGAGAGGGCACAGGCTATCAGCACAGTAAAAGTGCAGAACTGCCTCAAGCATTGAAGCACTGGTTGGGAGGATTTTCAAATTTCTGGATTAAAACTCTAGTTGATATGATTTGCACAGCTCCAAGGGGAATGTTGTACATTCTGCACTTGACCCTGGATGATGCCTTTGTAGTTAACTTTTCTGTAAAACTCAGCATTTCCAAGACTTGCTTGCATGAAGTGGTAATTTGAGGTAACTGTGTCAGCAGGAAAAAATGGAAAATGACTCCATTTTCCATTTGGGATAAACCAGTTCTACTCATAATGACTCTCAGATGTTTTTTTTTCAGAAGACTATTTTTCTGTATTGGTCATTACTTACCACTTTATATAATAGAAAATGAATGAAATGATATACCATCTAAGTGTTAGTCCACTTTCATGCTATTGGAACGAATAAAAAGTATATACTGCTGCTATTTTGATAGGGTTAATTGGCATATTGAATAGGAAATTACACTGAAAATATAAGGAAATGCTTCTTAACTGAGATTTGGCTCTGGAATCTAAATTCGAACTGTCTGTTTCAAAACTCTCACAGTTCATGACAGATTCTAAGAGAGTGGAAGATAAGCATAATTATATGACATATTTGGATGGTGCTTATTTGGATTCTGACATTTCCTTAGATCTCTTAGCAGAGGGTACAATCCTTGCTTATAGATTAAAAAGCTAAAAGTAGGTAATTGTTATCTGAAATGGATTCCAGGTCTCAGAATTCACTTTGGTTATTTTCTTCCTATCATGACAGGCATGATCATAGATCTCCATGATCAGTGGATGCAGTTTCAAAGAATCATGAGAAAAATTCATTGCTTCATGGATTTTGTCTTTATTTCTCATTTGGTTCTCCCAGATTGTCTTCTTGCCTATGGACCACCTGATTAGACCTAGCATCTAAACACACTGACTTGCGTGCATGTGCGCAAGTCACACCACACACCACACACACACACACACACACACACACACACACAAAACTCTCACACAAACAGCTCTTTCACATACAAAGCTATTTTGTACACACAGTCATAGCAGCGTTTATATACATATACACAAACACAGCTCTTGAATACACACAGCTCTTTTACATACACAGATCTTGCAACACACAGCTTTTGCTTAATGTATACAAACACAAATGTTACACACAACTGTTGCATAAATCCACATACTCTTTAAAACACACAGTTTTGCATACACACAGGTCTTTGATACACATAGTTCATTCTTGGGAGAAATCTCTGGATAAGAATTGTCTGATGCTGGAAGACCATCACACAGGGTGGATACTTAAAAAGGGGGGGCTTTCACTCAACTACTAAGTGATTTATGGAAATTCCCTTGACATAAGAAGACAAAAGGAACCCAGCCTCCTTCAGTTTCACTTGACATGTCTCATGCTTGCACAGATACCACGTCATTTGCTTCATTGGGATTAAATCACAGCTCCTATTTAGAGCAAAGCTTATTAGATGGATGGTGTATAGCTAATTGTGCTGTTAGTTTTTTGTCAACTATAGTGGCATCTTGTCTTGATAGTGAACTTGTAGTTGTGGCTTTAACCTTTGCACATGGTTTCAGGTATATAGTGACCACTTTTAAGGTAGAGGAGGCAGAGAGAGGCTACCAGGGGGTGATTCCCTGTAGATACTGAGAAGAGAGGGCATGTTAGGCATCCTTTGGTAAAATAAGGTCATGTAGAAATGCATAGAGTAGTAGTTATGGGTTAATAATTAAGAGAAAGCTATCCAGTAAGAAGCCCTACCTATTGGCCAACAGTTTATAAATAAATATGTCTTTATGTGTTAATTGGGTCTAATCTGCTGTAGGACAAGGTGGGGCAGAAACCTCCATCTTCAGTCAACTAGGGAAAACAAACGTAACTGAGTTATTGATTCAACCAGATTGTCTGTAGGCAAGTCTATGTGACATTTTCTTGATTACTCACCATTTTGGGAGGACCCAGAACACTATGTGCTGTGCCATAACTGAGGAAGATAATCCTGGGTTGGTTGTTTAAGAAAGCAGCCAGTGGTCAGTGTACCTTCATGGTCTCTGCTTCAGTTCTGCTTTGAGTCCTTCCCTGACTTCCCTTCATAATGAACTCTATGCTGGAACTTCCCCAAGGTGTTTTGGGTCATAGTATTTATGACAACAATGGAAAGCCCAATACATACTGACTAGTAAATGAGGATAATATAATTGTCAAGATCATTGCGATAAAAGGCAAAGGAATGGCAGTATGGACAAAGAGAAGGGAGAAATTTTTATAAATATTTAAATACTGGAATGGGAAGTTCTGGATGGCTGTGGAAATCTTGCACTGATTGATAATGGGAGAGAAGGAAGGAGGTTTTTGAGGAGAGCATTTAGGCTTCTTACTTAAGAAACCGGAATGGTAATAAAGATGTCACAAGACTTTCACACAGAGTAGAGTTATATGTTTAAGGGGAAACATCATTAATTCAAACAGAAGCATCTGGTTATTTCTTTTATGAACAGAGAACATAGAAGCTTAAATAATTTTGGAAGAAGGAGGGTTATGGTTGATCTGTTTGTTTGCTGCTTGAATAGTCTAGTTCAGAGTCTAATGCATAGAAGAGAAATGTCTTCAACTAAGATTAGAGTTAAGCAGGGTTTCAACACTATGAACTCTGTCCTGTCTTACCAATGACAAAATTACCATGCCTGTCATATTGTGGCACATCACAGAGCCAGTCAGCAGGCAGAGGTTTGTTCTATTTACCAAAAGCATTTGAGGCTTGAAATTGATTTGTTAACTTAATTCACAGGCTGCCAGGCCTGCTAGAAGTCAGAAGTGAAGGGGAATTTAGTGCCCTGGATGATGGGTCTGAAATATGGAATTCCTTCAGGCTGCACCATGTGGCTTCTACACGCTGCCTGAGTGATCTGAGTGCATACACCTCTTCTCTTCAACTGTGAAATGAGGGCAGCTGCAACAATCGAATTTCCTCCTGTGGCCATCCTCCCTATGAGGCAGGAAGCCAGCCTTGGGCAATACCTTAGAATAGAGGGGCCCAAGGGCTTGAAAGGAAGCATTCTCATATCACATATATTTCAGAAAAAATTAATCATTTGACTTGAATAATTTGTTTTTAATTCATCCAGTGTCAGTTTAATATATCCCTTTGTAGGAAATATGAATATGGATTTCATATTAATGAGTGTCTTAATCATGATGCATATTTTAATTGTTGTTCCCATAGTAAGTTGCAGGCATTAAAAGTAGTAGAGTCATTATTGAAGACAAGAGTCTCAATGACTTACCCAGGATAATTTCGTAGCAGGTACCAACTTCATTAAACTGCAATGTTGGTCACTCACTGCAGCAAATAGAACCAAGTTGTACATTTGTCAGTGTATGAAGGAATTTGATTATAAGTGACTGCAGCCAGAATGTTACTGGCATCTAGTTAATAATAACTCCACATTCACAGGGACATCACAAACTACAAAGAATGATTCAGCCCTGAGGTTCTTGATGCAGGGGCTTTGGATTTAGTAGGCTGTCTTCCATGGTGTTTCGACCATAAATTCCGGAAAAAGCTATAAAACATGAAAAGACAAGCCTTACAGATTTTTACAAGAAGTAATAGACCCCCAAATTCTTATTCCCACATTCTTGGAGAACATGTAAGTTCAATTTTCTAGGGTTTTGAATAATTATTAAATGAAACTCATCTACCTTTATTAACGTAAAACACTACCTTAAGAAATAAAAAGAAAACAATAAAATCTGTAAAAATGATTGCATCCAATGACACAGAGCACCCGAGTTCATACTCATACTAAGATGTCCACATTCATCACACACATACATATTATAGATATTAATTTACATGCAGCCATATATATGCATGCATTTACCTATTTCTATATAGAGAGGTAATCATACTTTAAAATTTTTAACAGCTGGGAAGCAACTCTTTGCCTAAACAGTTACTGGTTTATTTGAGGATTTTTCAGTTATCTTAAGATTGTACTATATACTAAGCAATTAACAAACTTTAACAAGTAAACAAGCAAGACATTCATAATCTCTAAAATCACAAAGTGTGAAAATTGCCACTTTGTGTCCTGAAGAGGCTATCAACATGTCAAATTCAGTCATTTGTGGATTCTATAAACAGTATTAATGACTGTAAATTCTTACAAATATCGTATTAAAGCATAGCATAATGAGAGTTCACATATCCTAATTGTAAATTCATATTTGGAAGTCTCTCTGTTCCCTGTCTTAAAGATATTTTCAGAATTAATGGTTTTGGTTTCAAGTAATCAAGTGTATAAATTCATAATTCGACAGCAATCTAGAAAGAAAGCCTATTCACATCAGTGTGTGTTCATACTTGGAAGGGGAAAGGAGAAATAGGAAAGAGCAATATACATTTCTTACAATGAACCAAGAAGGTTCAGTCAAAGGACAGTTGAGTATTCCTACAAAGAAATGGTGAAGAGTGAGAGTAGGAGAGACTCCATAGATGTTCATTGATTACTGGTACCACTGTGTTACATAGCAATCTTCTCCTCTGAGTTACATTCCATCCTCAAGGGAAGGTCATTAAGCCTCACAATGTCCCCAAAGTGTGCTAATTAAGATTCATTAAGTAGTGCAGATACTGAGCATGCAGACACAGGGCCTGCAGAGCCCTGAGCTGAGGAGCTGAGTTTGATTTGAATGAGTTGCAAACCTCCTCAAAAAAAAAAAAAAAAGAATTTTATGCCATTAAAATACAGTTGAAGCCCAGTACTTTAGAGCTGTGGAGAACCTTAGTCATCCTTTTAGTCCACTTGCTTTTACTAAACAGTGAGATTTTTTTAAATATTAAAATGTGTACCTTTATCAAGTGTGTGTTGATGACCTTTGAATGATAATTACAGAGCTGTAAAAACATGAGCATCAACAGGATCATGTCACTAAACCTAGCATCTTGTACTATTCCTCTCATGTGAATGTTTTTTCTCTCATATTTGTACTCAGTTTTCCACCTCTCTCTCTCTTTGCTTTGCTCTAATATTTCCCAATATGAAATAAGCCTTATTTGTTACATTCTGTTTATAATGGCTTCTCATCTTTGATGGATAGAGTCAACTAGGTTATTAGTACTTCTTATTGTTTTGATAACTGTGCATTCTTTTCATTTGAAAATATATTAAATCCATTTCTTATGTGTTTAATTATTTACTTCTTTTTTCATGCCAATGTTTATTGAGGTATCATTCACAATAGTCAAAATGTAGCACAAGCCTAGTTGTCTATAAGTAATGAGTGAATAAAAAGTTAAGCTATATATACACAGTGAAATTTTATTCAACCTTAATAAAGGTAATTATGCCATTTTCTGAAATATAGGCAGAGATGATGGTCATCAAAATAAATATAATAAGCTAAACACATGTTTTGCACATACAAAATCTCTAGATTTCATTTATGTAATGCAAAAGCAGACAATTTGGGCAGCATGAACTAACTAGAAGTAGAGGGGGGCAGGAGAGGATAGTGGAAAGTTAATACTGTCAACAAATAATGGTATACTTGCATGAAAAGATCATTATGAAAACCATTACTTTGTATAAGGAATATGTACTAATAACTTTTTAAAGAACAATTCATTATAGTAAATCAAAGAATATAAACTAGAGTGATTAAAATAGGATATGGTTGAAATAGATTGATATATACTTGGAGGAAGCGTGAAAAAAGTCCAAAGCATGGGGCTTGTGATCCTTTGAGTCAAGAAAATAAAGTTACTGAGCAGGATTGAAGGGTTTTGTGGTTTTCATTTCATTAATTTTAATGTGAGCATGTTGTACATTCATAGAGGGAAATGAATACTCTTTAATTCTATATACAATATTACATGTAAAGTACATTCAAAGTTGAATAAAGAATTAAACACAAACATCCTCTATTTTCACTAAAAAATAATAAAAAGGTAATTATATTTGTGAAAAAAATTTCAACAAAGAATATGATATCAGACTGTACAAACGCTCATGAAAAAAATAAGCTAAAAAGCCAACTGAGTGTAATCAATGGATAAAAGATAGGACATAATCAATATTTTACTGAATAAAAACATAATTAATAAACACTGAATCAATCCATAAAATACTGAAAGTAATAAATAATGGATAAAAGTGGGCTGAACCCCTTTCATTTCATGTGAAATATA
Organism: Cricetiscus sungorus; assembly: GCA_030556225.1. Classification (NCBI taxonomy): domain Eukaryota; kingdom Metazoa; phylum Chordata; class Mammalia; order Rodentia; family Cricetidae; genus Cricetiscus; species Cricetiscus sungorus. Next base: position 30,258,459 of record JANBXA010000600.1, on the reverse strand, counting down.
CTACCATATAGCAAAGGTGCAACCTTTTAAAATATTTCCTTCCATGTGTGGGATAACATCCATATTTCTAAGTTCACTGATATTATGGAGACAAGAAATAGTAGTATTTTTCTAATGCTCATGGATTAAAAAAAAATCAAACTAAGATGTCAGTGTACATCATAGACCTTTTTTAATGTCTCAAGTAAGTACTTCATAAATTAGTGACATGATATTCAGTTTATACTTAACCACAAAGAAAAAGATATTTAGTAAATTTATGTGAATGAGAATGAAAGAATCTTTCAAAACTAATTGTATATTGATATTTGCATGTTTCATTTGTACACCATTGTTCCATCAAAAATACTACAATGCTGATTTATGAGAAAGAAACAAAAGACAGAAAAGATGAAACAACCTTAGTTTTGTTAAAAAATATCATTGAACCTGTAGTTAGTTCAGTCATAGGGTATTATCTTTCCTGTGAAAGGCCAGAGTAAGAAAAACGATTACAATTATTCTCATAGGATAATTAACCAGGAGTACAAGTTTGAATGCCAGGAATTTGATTAATAAAGATGTTAAGAAGACAAGGACAAAACAATTTCTATTTTTGTGAACTATGCAACACTGAGGCTATGTAGCATCATGCAAAAGAAAATACCCAAGCTAGAGCTGAACATGAACATGTTCAAGTCATGTACAAAAGAAATATGAACGACATGCTTATTGATTTGGAAACAGCAAGAGTCTACGATATCCTTGGCATTTTATGTATTTTTTGAAAGCATACTTACATAATATAGTTTGCAAGTAATTTATACATGTGGTATTCAATAATTTCTTGTGGTCTAGTGACAAATTCAGAGTTTACTATTAAAACTGTAAAAATAAAAAGGACCACAGTTCTTGAATGTTAAAAGATGAAATATGACCATGTCTCATTAAACCTTTTTTTTTTTTTACAGCAATCAGAGGCTGGTGTATATTTATGCTTTTACTTAAAGTCAATTTTTCTATCATTTTTTGATGGGAGATGTTATTCTGTAAATATGTTTCTCATACTGGTTAATTAATAAAGTCCTGTTGGCCAATAGAAAACTAGATAGGAGGGGCTAGAAAACTAGGAGGAAGGAGAAAGAGAAGGAGGGGTCAAGATGTAGCCCAGGGAAGAAGGAAGACGCCAACCGCAGCTCCCGGATAAGATGAGCCACGTGGAAATACTTAGATAAGTAGAAATGGGTTAATAATTAAGACAGAGCTAGCCCATAAACAATAATGGTAACTGGCCAACAGGATTGTAGCAAATACAGAGTCTCTGAGTGTTATTGGGTCTCATGTGGCGGTGGGACCATGGCGGCAGGACCTGTGGCAGCCGGCAGGAAAAACCTGCCGTAACAATTTTTTCATTCCATTTTACCAACAAAACAGAAGCCTTCACTTACTACCCATAATTTATTAATCATTTGCTTTAATGTAAGACAATTTTCTATGAAGGAAAATAGAATGTAATATTGTCAGAGAGTTACAAACACTTAATTCTTAAAAGAAAAACATTTTAATACAGGTAATCATATGTATAAATACCAGGTCTTCAAAAGTCATACAAAATTCATCTTGAAGTATTTAATTTTTGTAATGTTTTATTGAGATATTTGAGAACTATTTAAAATTAATATTTATTCCCAAATACTTTATCATATTTTTTAAAAAAATCTATACAGCTCATGACAGAATTTTCTTTATATCATAAAGACAACACCCCTTGCTTAAATCAAACTTCATTTCCATAGAAATAATTTTGGTATCTTCCATCAAAAAATGTCAGTGAAGGGCATCCTGTCAATACTCTCTCCCTGGCTTCATGAACTGTCCATGTTTTCATTACTTTAGTATTTGAAGCAACTTTTGATGACAGATACCTTTCCTACTTACAGTCCTGTTTCCTCAAGGAAACACAACTCCAATTCCCTTTGTTAGCCAAGGCCCTCTTTACATTTATATATATATATATTTTTTCTCTTTTTGGCTTTTTGAGGGGCCTGCCACCCAACTCCCAATAAATCACACGAAGTCTTACTTTCTTATGCATGTCCAGCCTTAGCTTGGCTAGTTTCTTGTCAGACATTAACTTGAATTATAAAGGTAAATAATTTACCTTTTGCCTCTGAGCTTTTATCTTTATCCTTGGTTCTTTGGTTCTTTTTCCCAGTCATGCTTTGTAGCTGAGTGGCTGGCCTAGAGTCCACCTCCTTCTCAGGTTCCTCAATCCCTTCCCAGATTTCTCCTACATATTCTCTTTGCTTGCCACCCCACCAATTCTTTCTCCTGCTTTGCTATTGGCTGTTTATTAGACCAATCAGGTGGTTTAGACAGGCAAAGTCACACAGCTTTACAGAGTTGAACAAATGCAACATTAATGAATGCAACACATCATTACTTCATTAAACAAATATTCCACACATAAGCAAATGTAATACATCTTAAGATAATATGCTACATCATAAAATATTGCTTTTCTAGATGTGATTCACTGTGGAAAAATTTAAAACTGTAATTCATCCCGACAATACCACATAACCTAAAGTGTCTCATATTCATATTCTGCTTCTTGCTAGTTGGTAAGGGTAGTTAGCATAGGTTCCTCCTTAGCCTCCAAAGTTCATCATTTGGGGGAATAAAGTTGCTATCTTGGAAGATTAAGAGAAATAAAATCAAATTACTTGACAATGTTTAACATAGCATTTGAAAATTTAAAGAATCAGTTAATATCATAGACCTCCGTTATGTCAGTCGCACCTATTATGTTATTATATTTTTGTAAGAAAAGTTTTGCTTTTTCCTCAGCACCAAGGATTTGTAGGATGAATGCTAGTTTGTATTAGTTTAATGTCATCTCTAGTGGGTGTGCCATATGTAATTTATTCCAACATTCACATTCACTTTTTCAAATGATTTCAAGACATCAGTTTTTCTGGTTTTAAAAGGGATAGAATGAAATTTGTCTACATCTCATATGCAATGCAGTACTGTAACCTTCTAAGATTTACAGAAGAGTTGCTTGAGAGGATGAGTTTAGTTTTCAAATTAAGATTTACTAAGACGAATTAAATAACTTCAAGAAAATCCCATTTGTCTTATGACTATACCAGACCACAGCAAGGGAATAGCATATTTCCAAGATAACCATCTGCCTGTTTTTAAGACAGGGTCTCAATTTGAAAAGCCTTGGGCTTTTCATTGTGCTCCTCAGTGCTGGATTTTGATCTTATTTTATCATCAGGAAGTTACAGTATAGGAAGTATCAACTGAAAAACAAACCCAACTTAGTAAAAAAAAAAAAAAAAAAAAAAAAAGAGAATGAATTTAAAAATATATTATTACAAGGAAGAGGAGGTCTCATGCTATAGGGATCATGTTCTGCCTCAGGGTTTTCGGGTATCTCAGAGGCCATGTGGAAAAAGTCTTTCCATCAGAGCCTGGTGTCTGGCAGCTAATTATAGAATGTATATGTGAATCACAAGTTGAGGAAAGGATGAAAAAGCAGAGTTTTTCTCATAATTTTTGCTTGGGGTTGAGGTTGGAACTCCAACCTCAGCATCCCATATTCCAGAGAAATGCTTAAATGAAGTTGTAAATCAAGTTTAACCAGACTATGGCCTGGATCTATTTGTGGAGACAAAAAAGTTGCGCCAATCTCTCATGAGGCAAAGAATGACATTAGTCATACTGTATGTAGGTCCACCACAACTCAAAATGGGCACCCTGAATCCTTTCTACTCCATATGTTGAAAGTTGGCTCCTTGTATTCCTCATGATTACAGAGTAGAATGCAACATGATGAGAATTTAGTGGCTGGAGTTGAAGGATCAACATTGGTAGTCAAGGACCAATAGGGAGTACAAGTTTTGGATAGGTGTTGTACTGGAATTGTATCCTAAATTCACAAAGAAACCAGCATTCAACATGCAGTGCTTTTCCACATTGTTTCCATAGTCAATGAACTCGTAAATGAATTAGTGGTAGTGGCCTCCTGCAGTTTTCAAAAGGAAGTATCTTAGTCACTCCTTTAATTATAGATCCTTTAATTACAGGATATCAGCAACACATGTAGGCATTCTATTGCATGCTGATTGAATTGCAATAGTTATTTACTTAATTTCTAAAAAAGTAACATTACGCTTATCATTTAATTACTTGGTTATATGAATACATTCTCGCTTGTTGGAGATATTACCTATTACCTCCTTCCCAATTTTAAGAAACACCCCCCGACCGTAAGTGAAAACAATATAATTTCATTTTAAGGAGAAGTATATGAGAAAAATGATTGAAAATCTAATTGATCTGGGTTCCAATTCAGTTCTACCAATGACCTACTCCATTTTGTCTTGGTACAATGCCACTTTGAAGAAGTCTTCAGAGAACTAGAAAAAAAATGTATTATAAAACCCCATATACATATATTATCTATGTTCAAGTTCTCTAATAGAAAAATCCTCTAATACCAAAATCAAAACTGTGGCCTTTACAAAGCATTTATGAATGAATACTAATGTCCACAGTCATGGCTGACAGTGTGGGGCCTGAGTTCTGTCTTTCTGGCTCTGGCCACAGTTTCATTGTTTTTGTTAGTAATGTTTACATGTATGAGTTAATATCAAAGTACTAAAATTGTAAATGAAATGATTTGATTGGCAAAGTTTTGTGGTCAGACATAAGTACACAGCTCATTTTTATTAAGAATGTTTCAATACTTCCTACTATAATATTTATATGTTTTAATATTTTATCTACTCCTTGAAAATCTTGAATGCATACACAGTGTATCTTGATCATATCATCCCTTTTCTCCATCCTCATGCATGATCACCCATACACCCCATATAGCCCATATCCATATTATTTCATTTGAGTCAAGTTAGTGCAGAAACCACAGCTGCAGTGAGGTCATGAGCACACAGTCCATATCTTAATCTTAAAAAAAAGCATTTAAAAGCAACCTTCCCTATCATTCAACTCTTGTCCTATTTACAACCCTTATTCTCTGATGTTCTCAGGGTCTTGAAGAGTGTTTTAGTTATCCCATTACTGGCTGAGCACTCAACTTTCACACAATTTTTTTTACTTTTCTGAGTTATCAAACTCTATAATGCAATATTTATAGGGATGTGTGAGTATCAATAGCCACCAAACTAAGAATTAACTCTATGTCACATGGGGACATAAGTTTAATGCCTCAAATATTATAGAGTAGATTTTGTCATAAAATAGTTGCCTTTGGGTCACACATGATCCTATAAGTAACTTCTCCCCTGTACTTCTATAAGCAACCCCATTAAATTCATTGATTCTCTAAATAATCATGGAATTACATTATTTCTTTATGTGTTTTTGGTGCCCTATCTGGCTTAGATGGACATCTGTCTGTGTCACACAATACTTCCAAATGTTTCAGTGCTGCCTAAGAATCAGATTCATAGCAAAGGAGCTTTTGTGACAAGGATGGGTTGCCAAAAATAGTAGGACTGTTTTGTAGTTATGGTTAGACACCATCAAAATATGTACATTATGTAAGTCATGAAAGGCCACAGGACACACCTCCCTCCTGTAATGAATGTGTATGACTACTGCTTCTTCCCATGTTCCCAATTCTCTATTCCTCTACTCTATAGATAAAAGTCATTGAAATACACAGCATTTCAAATTCATTTGACCATACCAAGCCCTACTCCTATAATTAGTTCTCTTTAATACCCTCTCTCCATGACAACCTACTGTTTCTCAGCACTAAGTTAACCCTAACTGTGATGATGAATAGGCCTTTTGCTTACCTACATGTGTAATTTTGGTGGGGTTTTTTTTTGGGGGGGGGAGGGGATTGTGGAGAGCAGAACATTAACATAAAATGCATTCAATAGGCAATAGTAGTTTTCTTGATTTTATAGATGCATTTGTCCAAGTTATCATGCCTGGTAACTATCTCAAATCTTCTAGCAAAAGCAGTAGGAAGAGAGTTATTCCCTCATAGGCAGCTAACTTTATTGGTGCAGGGTTTTTTTTTTTTTGTTTGTTTGTTTGTTTGTTTTGTTTTGTTTTGTTTTTTTGGTAATGTTCCACAACACAGCAAATTATTAAAACAGAAATATATGTTTATTAAACACATATTTTATTTTCTGGTGCTTTGCTATATTAGGACCTTATTTAATAATCCTCGTAGAGTGCTAATTACCCCAAGAGCATGGATTTGTGTGAAAAGTAAGCAATTCTGATACCATACACTCAACTACCTCCTTTTCAGGCTTCCATACTCTATGCCACTATTCACTTGTTCTAATTTCCTTAAGGACAAGTATAGACAAGTAGGGAGAATTTACTAATGCACAGAACCACCGATGTTAAGGATTATTTTAGCCTACATTTCCATGGAAACGCATTAAAGATTTATTTGCAGTTCACTTCATCTCTTCTCATTCCTATGTCCCTTCTGATCTCATGGCTTACTATGTGACCCCATGGTATAGTGTGCCCATTTGTAGAAAAATTGTTTCATAATGGCAAATGCCTCCTGATTTGTTGGCCTCGTCATAGAGAAGCAAAAAATAAATCCCATGATTCGAAACACTTAACCTTTATCATAAAGGGATTTAGAGCTTAAAATTGGAGCCTAGAAAACTGACATCAGAAAACACAAAGGAAACAATCAGACACAGTGGTCAGCAAGGATAAACCTGGGTAATGCTAAGCTGTACTTAGAGAATGACGGATACTGTGAGCACAGGACCGGAAAGGACCCAAGAGAAAATGGAGACTGTGGAGCTTGGAGGAGTGGGATGTACTTGTAGATAAGAGGAGGCAGAAAGTCTGCGGGGGAGTTGACGAATGAAGCTGTGAGTTTGAAGCACTTTGTTCTGCAAAATTACTTGTCTGAAGTGAGCCATTATCATTTTCTGGTTTCAAGTTGCTTTTGTTTAATAAATTTGATCAAGTAATGGACTAAATTTGGGTCCGGATGACATTCCCTCTCAAAAGAATCTTCTCAGCCAACATGAAGCCAAGCCTCTTATTTTAATTTCTAAACAGAATCTTCTAGAGGAATGTATAATACCCATGGACACAAATTTCTGCATCTAGGTGATATTACCGTGAAGTGTGGGTCAGATTATTGACATTTTATAGCTAATGTTTAAAGAACACCAAAGAAAGGCCAGTTCTAAGTGGAAATACCTGGCAACTCAGGGGATCCCAGGAAATTGGCATAATTACTGAAATCAATTCTAGCTTACTAAGAACATAAAAGCTGAACACACACTGTTAAATTGCACTCAGCTTACCTGCGGTCTGCATATTGCTCTCACTTTTTTCTTTTTCTTAATGCTCAGATTTTGTAAAGGCCGAGGAGAATTTCCAATAGATCGCTAATGAGAAGTAGTTGTGGCAGCCTAAGTAGAAAACAGACCTATCATAGCTTCAAACTCTGTATTTTATATGAACTTGAAACTGGTCAAACCAAATTATAAAAAAAAAAAGAAAGGAAGAAAGAAAGAAAGAAAACTATTGACTTGAGCAAATGACATTTATGTTTAATATATATATGAAAATGATTTTCAAGGGTTGAATGCGTGGCTCTATTTATGCTGCTTGAGTTTGAAAAGTTCTATCTGTATGAATAATCTCATGAATCTTTGGTAATTGTGCACTCATTACTGTCTCCCACGTGTTATGATTCACCAGTCATGCAGTTGACTTTCCAGGGGCAGGGATAGCTGTAGTCATACGTTCTGTGGGAGTGATTGCTAAAGCAGCAAGAACAAGTGACCCCCCATAGATTAGATTCATACTCAATGAGCAGAAGACCAGGAGGCAGATGGAGTTTTCTGCCCAGGAGAAAAGTACATAAAGCTCAACCAAAGAAATGGTGTTAATGTGGCTTCATATTGTGAAAGAAGGTAGATGGAGAGAAGCCAGTAAATCTTTTTATTATTATTATCTATTTTTAAAGCAGTCTTATTTTACATACTAATCCCTCTCTTCCCTCTCCCCATCCCATCCCATCCCATCCATTCCTCAGAGAGGGTGAAGCCTCCCTCCCATGGGGAATCAACAAGTCTGTCATATCATTCCAGGCACCCAAGACCCTTTCCTCTGTATCTAGGGTGAACAAGGTATTCTTCCAAGGGGAATGGGCTTCAAAAAGCCAGTTCATGCACTAGAAATAAATACTGGTTCCCTTGCTAGTGGTCCCACAGATTGCCCAAGCCACCTAACTGTCACACACATCCAGAAAGCATAGTTCAGTCTGATGCAGGTTCCCCAGCAGTCAGTCTGGAGTCAGTAAGCTCCTATTTGCTTGGCTCATCTGTTTCTGAGGGTTTCCCCATCATGGTCTTGACCCTTTTGTTCATATTATCACTTATCCCTCTTTACCGTAGCACTGAATGATTATAACTTTGGTGATGCTGATGGTTCAGAAGCTCATTATAAAATATTGAAGGCTGTCACACCCCTTACATGGGCATTTCTTGTCAACTAATGTATAGACTAACTAATACTTGTGACCTAAGACCCTATTAGGTAGGTCACTCTGGAATGCAGAAACAGATTCCCTAACTCCCACCAGCCCCAGTAAAACTACTGTCAGATCCTCTGCTTTGATGCACTTGCCTACCTAATGTTTCCATCAGTATAAATAAAGGCTCTTTGATTTATATATTTCTATGTTCTGTTCCTACAAAACTTGGTGAAATTATTGCCATGTTGGAACATAGAATTCAGAGCAAAGTAAAATTGTTTTTTAGGGCCAAAGTCATTCATATTTGGCTCTGGAATAAACCATGTCTTTAACCTCTTGAGCTGAGACTAGTGTGTGTTTGTGTGTGTGTGTGTGTGTGTGTGTGTGTGTGTGTGTGTGTGTGTGTGTGCGTGCGTGTTTTCATCAAAAAATCTATTTAGACCATAAGAAAACCAGAAAAAATTGTTCAACCCAACCAGATGCATACAGAGTTAGTCAATTAATACTGAGTTAGACAAGTGACAGGGAAGTTTACATATTCCTAAATTAACTTAATTCATACTTAATGCCATCTGCATAGTGAATTGCAAGTGACACAAGAATAGCAAATGTGTTTTAACAGGAAGATTGAGTTTAACTCTGTTTTTCCTCGTCCTAGGTGAAAATTCCTAAAATTCATGGGTGTCTATTTCAGGCATCTATGTAAGGATGACACTGATAGCTTAAAGACCTGTAGAAACAAAGTCAAACTTTATTAAATAACAAAATCATACCAGGGACTGAATATTGATTGCTCTTTAACTAATTCCAAAATAAGATGGAATCATTGAAAGGAATGTCTCCAAGCCATTTCTGCTCTTACCCCAAGGTGAGAATCTAATCTGCCATTTCTCAATTACTACACTGTCTTTACCAAAGTATATTTCTAATCAAATTCTCATAGTCAGATATGAAAAGACTTTAAACTAATCACATAAACAGACTATAAATGAGAGGTTATTATCTACTGAATGAATGTTTCATGGAGGTGGAGAAAAACAACACTCAGAAGTCATTAGGGTGAATACTGAGTTTTGAGTTGGAGATGTAGGGATAACCAGTTCATTGATTTACTAAATTTAAATGTTATGATTTATAAGCATTTAAAATTCAATTTTGTAGGAAAGTATTATGTCCTTTTAAAAACTACAAAACTACAATAGACTCATGATTGCATTAAAATTATTCTACATGGACAGAATTTCAATCCAAAGTGTTTTTAAATGGATTTTGAGCTTTAGTTTTAAGAACATTTCAATGGATTTTATCAGTGATGGTCTGATGGGAGATGTTATTCTGTATATATGTTTCTCATACTGGTTAATAAAGCTCTATGGCCAATAGGAAACTAGATAGGTGGGGCTAGGAGACTAGGAGAAGGAAAGAGGAAGGGGGAAGTTGGAGTCGAGATGTAGCCCAGGGAAGAAGCAGGACGCCTGCCACGGCTCTCTGATAAGATGACCACGTGGAAATACTTAGATAAGTAGAAATGGGTTAATAATTAAGACAGAGCTAGCCCATAAACAGTAATGGTAATTGGCCAACAGGATTGTATCAAATACAGAGTCTCAGAGTTTTATTTGGGGCTCAGGTGGCAGCATGACATTGGCGGCAGGACCTGGAGACCAAGCTCCTGCCATGATAGACTGTACCCTTGAAGCATACATGAGCTAAAGTAAACCCTTTCTTCCTGAAGTTGATTCTTCTCAGGAATAGGACACCATCCAAAAGCAACTCATGCAACCAGAATCTTATAAGATGTTCAGTAAATGGTCCCTTATCTTGTCTTATAACTTTTTTTTTAATCCACTGTAATTTGTGTTTTTCAAGGTGACTTTATTTCTTTGCTTACTAATGTATTAGGCAAAATCAATTTACTAAAAGTCTGAAATCATAGCTTCTCCTTTTTAAGTAGTAACTCTATCATCTGTCTGTCTATCTACCTAGGATCTATCTATCATCTATGTATGTATGAATGTATGTATGTATGTATGTATGTATGTATGTATCTATCTATCTATCTATCTATCTAATTTATCATCTACCTTTTTATTTGTACCCATAAGCACACTTAGGCACTTATATAAACATGGCTGGATATCTTTCTTACTAAAGGCAAAATGTAGGACTAGAAAATCGCAGAGATAAATGAGTATAACTAATGGTGAACTATTCAATGCATCTCCCTTCTTTCTGAATGTGGCCTTATGTTCCATGCGGCCTAAAATTGTAATCTCTGAGGTGTGGAGAAGACATTCATCTTTTAAACTAAGTTTTACATGGAGAGAAACTATGTGTACAACGTTGGTGAATTGCAAAGATGCACCTGGAGACTCAAAATAAAGTACACTATGGGATTAAAACATAACTTGTCTTGAAGCTCTGATGTGAACATGTAGTGTTGATTATTTTATATAGTTAATGGTGCCAATTGAAATGATTACTTTTCAGAGTGTAGATTCTTACCCTCCTCTGATGGCAAGGTGAATTGATTACACAAAAATAAAACCTAATCTTCTTCCAAGTCATATGTTTTACAAATTCAGTTTAACTCCAAGCAGTTACATGGAAAATTAAAGGATTTTATCTGAAAGGAAATGGGTTTAGAGACAGTGTGAATTTCCAGAACTCCTATTTTCTTAAACAACATCTAATCGAAGAGGCACACAAAATCTAAACAATATGCATTTTCCCCTCACATTTCTTGTCTCTGAACCTATTAAAACAAAGTAACGAAACAATAGTGAATTCTCAGAGCTTATTGGCCACATACTGCAGTTAACAGTATCTCTTATCCTTGTTCTGAATTCCTGCTAGTTTTTAAATAAATGCTATGAATTTACTCAAAGCTTCCAAGCTCAGAGATAGATTGTGCTTAGAAGGGAGTATACCCTTAAATCTATGTGTGTCAATAACGCATCAAAAACACTGAAGGGGGCAGAGAAAGAGGGAGGGAGGGAGAGGAAGGAAATGAGGGGAGAAGAGAGAGGAAATGGATGTATGAACAGATGAAGAGATAAATAATGTAGGGGGATCCCCTGCCAGGAGGGTTTGGTTGTAAGTCCAGTCCTTGCCCACATTAAAAGGAAATACTAAAAGTGGAAAATCTGAATATTTTTGGACAATTCTGGTTAAAACTAAGAGAAATCTAAGAGAAATCCAGTTTCTGTTTATCCCCACCTTCACTATGGAAATGTAATAATTCATATAAAACAGGACAAAGTCCAGGAAATACGAATATGTACAATAAATAATGAGCCCCAATCACTGGAGGTGGCAAAAGCATCCTCCTCCTAGTGTTAGGAACCAGAACGTACTAAAAGTGGGCTACTGATGCTTCTAGCAATTCTCTACAGGCTTATGGAACTGAAAATTACACTGAAAATAAAAATCCCAATTTGAAGAGCCCTGTTATGGATGGATGGATATCTAGGTAAACTGATGATAAGTAGATGGATGATAGACAGGCAGACAGACAGACAGATGATAAATAGAAAGGTGATAAGTAGAAAGATATTAGAAAGAAAGATGATATCTGTCTATACATAGATAACAATAGACAGATAGGTAGACAGATGCTAGATAGTGATGGGAGATGTCCTTATGTATATATGTTTCTCTTATTATTTGATGAATAAATACTATGGCCAACAGAGGCAGGGAGATAGGTGGGACTAGGAGATGAAAAGAATTGTGGAAAACATAGGCAGAAACAGACACCATATGAGACCAGGAAGATAAGATGCATCAGGAGTTCCCCAGTAAGATAAGACCATGTAGACATACATAGATTAGTAGTTAAGAGTTAATAATTAAGACAGAGCTAGGCAATATGAAGCCTAAGCCACCGGCCAACAGTTTTATAACTAATATATTGTCCATCTGTTTATTTGGGCCTGATGCGGCTGTGGGGCCAGGCTGACAGGAAGAAGTATCAGTATAAAGCTAGATTATACACACACACACACACACACACACACACACACACACACACACACACACACGATGAATGATAGATAGATAGATAGATAGATAGATAGATAGATAGATAGATAGACAAAAATGTCAATGGCTCCTGATTGTCATCCACTAGTAAAACTAAACATCTAGATGCCTATAATTGTTCAGGCTAATATCTGATCCCCATTTTGGATTCCACTGGTTTAAGTGTCTATTTTTATGCTAATGTCATGCTGCCTTTGCTACTTTGCCTCTGTATATAAGTTGAAATTTAGTATGCCAATACTTTCAGCATTAATATTCTATTTGCTTAGGACTCATGTGGCTATCACTGTTCTCTCTGCCTTTTGTGTGAAATGTGTGTGTGTGTGTGTGTGTGTGTGTGTGTGTGTGTGTGTGTGTATGTGTGTGCTTCTGTATGAATTTTAACATGTTTTTCTACTTATTTGGAGAATAATATTGGGATATTCATGAGAAATGCACATGGAAAACCAAGCTGGCACTCACCTCAAAGTTTCATTCTACTGGCTAATGTTCATGGAATATACTATGACTATGCATCCTGCAAGAGCAACAAAAAGAAAATATGTCACTTTCACTAAGATATGCCATGAAGGCATACAAATACAACTACCCTAGCAAGATTTGCTCACTGGTGCAATAGTAAAACAAATGTTATAGGAGTAACCACCCGCTTTCTGATTGTATATGAGGCTTGCTGTGTGCAATGAAATTCATGCCTGTCACTTTTAATGGAGGCAAGAACCTGTGTCTAGATAGGCCTCAGGCCCTAATGATTGATATGATATTAAAATGACTCCTAGTGAGTTATTGTTACATCTATTGACAGAGTATCTCTCATTTATATTCAGATAAACTTCTCCTTGCAGTAGATGGCAATTAACACTGAGACCCACCACTGGTCAACATGTAGAGATCTAAAAACTGTGGAGTACTCAGCCCTAAATGGGACATTATTATCACTCTTCTTCCAGTGACAATATCAAGGAAATGGTGTTTTTGTACACAAGGCAATATAGACAATGACAATGATGCATATAAACAACAACTATGAACTCACAGAAAATGAATATATAGCATGTATATAGGCTTGCATGTAAATGTTGTCACAGGATTTTTAAAAGTGTAGAACAGGTGACTGGCATCAACCCCCATTCATATTCTGTTTTATCTAGGTAAGATAAATAAGAACTAATTATGACCAATTTTATTTTATAAGATACTCACCTGCTTGGGGGCAGGTGAGGGGCAAGTGAGTGTGAGATGAGGAGTGGAAAAAAAACTACAGTTGGAATATAAAGTAAAATTTAAAAGAATCAATAAATTAAAAATATACTCTAATTCTACTAGCTGGATTTTAAGAGCAAAACTATATGAAAACCCATATGGTTTTCATTATACAAATAAGCAAATATAAAAGAAACAAGTGCAGGAGGCTAGGATCTAAGTATCTTATCCAAAAGACTGAATGATTTATATCAAATTTTGGAAAAGATCAACTTAATTATCCATATGGCACATTAGTACAAAATAACTAATTTTCACAATCAACAGTTGGCAGCATATTATTTGACTTTCTTAATGCATCACTTTTTCTTTGCCCAATAGTGGGAAGCAGCCCAAATATTATTATAGAAGTGCTTATATGAATTCAAAACTCTAATCAGTAATGACAGCAACTTTAAATCATGGATAGCTTTGCTTTTTGTAATACTTACTTAATGGTCAATCTTCACCTTTGCTTCTGTCTTACCTTAAAGTCATCTGTGACACCTAACACCTCCTATCTTGATGGCTTCTGTGGCATACAACCTAATCTGGTGGGTAGCTTATAATAAATACAAAATTAGTTAAATGCAAATTGAAAGCATATAGAATGATATTAATGAGATGTCATTTTGTAATGATGTAATTGAAACACAACCAACTTGGTTTATTTCAAATCCTAGCATGATGTCTCCCTCCTCCTGACTCCCTCTATAAGAAGATAAAAACCCTGCTGTCAGCTGCCCATGTAAACTGGGCACTGCAAGAAACTGATATTTCTAGGCAGTGGCTGGGCTGGTAAATACCTGAAGCATTTCAATGTACATGTAAGTATTATCCCAGCAGTTGTTTCCGAGATTTATAATTGTATTAGCACTGAATTGCTGTAAAAAAAATATTTGACAAAAATGGCTTAAGGGAGGAATGATTGACTTGAGATTTTGGTTTCAGAGATTTCTGTTTATGATTCACTAAATCCTTCACTATATATATATATATATATATATATATATATATATATATATACACACACACCTGTGGTGAAGCAGAGCATAACGATGGCAGGAAGGCATCACAAATCAACGCTGATTACCTCATGTCATCTAGGAAACTGAGAGAAAGACAATAAAGGAGGAGAGGCAAAATATGCCCTTCAAATATACACACCCACTTCCATTAAATCTCATTTTCTTGTAGCTTATTTGATGTGAGATGTCATTCTGTAAATATGTTTCTCTTATTGGCTAATGAATAAAGCCATGTTGGCCAATAGGAAAGCAAGATAGGCATGACTAGGAGACAAGGAGGACTGGGGAACAAGTAGAGGAGACTCAAAATGTAGGACCAAGAGAACAAAGATCCTGACCTTCTATCTGGTAAGCCTAGACCATGTGGAAACACTTAGATTCATAGAAATTTGTTAATATTTAAAACAGGGCTAGCCAATAAGAAATGCTACTAACAAGCCAACAGCTTTATATCTTATATAACATCTCTGCGTGTTATTTGGAACTGACAAGGCTGTGGGACCAGGCTGGAGGGAAAACTGTACATAACACCTATTGATTATTGACTGATTAATGGATTTATCTGTTGGTGAACTAGTCCCTTCTGATCCAGCCTTATGTCCATAGAAACCATAGCAACCCAAGCAAGGGTCAAGTCTTCAAAATGTTTTTAGTTTGAGTTTGTTTGTTTGCTTGTTTGCTTTTTGGTAGAGAATTTCCATACAAACTTTAACAATTAATCTTGGTGCTAACTGAAGTCCTGACGGATGCCTTCATTGTGAAACATTTGTAACATTGAGATTAAAAGCACCCATATAAATGTCCAAATTCATGGTCCATAGACATACTTGCTGCTTTAAGCCTCCAAGAATTTGTTATTCAGTTATTAGTTTTGATGATTCTCTGCCTTTCTAATGAGTATTTTAATTTACTAGAAACATATAAACTGCAATAATTTTCTTAAATTCTATTATATTCTTGAGGTGGCTATATCTCTGATGTAGATAAAAGGTCTAACATTATAGTTGAGATATTGTTAAAGTAATAGAAGATTGAGAATCTAGCCTAGCACATTTTCAAGTTGTATTTTTCTCAGAGACTTAATTAAGTTTTTCTGTGTAACTTTGAATCTAGTAAGTAGATGAATTTCTCTAAAATGGATAGACCAGGTAAGACATCTGCATAAATAATAACTTTCCTTTAATTACAGAAAAAATCAATAATGGAATCAACTAAATCATTTTAAAATAACTTTAATTAAAAATTTAATCTAAAATGTGTTAACAAATTAAAAAGAGAAATTAATTTATGTTAAGAAATATTGAATGGATCCTGAGTAATTGTTAAACTTTTTTCCACAGTTAAAAGTGGACTTTTATTGGAGTGAATAGCGTATAAATTGTTTCAGAGTATAATATATTCAGCTCTGATTGGTTCTTTATAGTTCTGTCTCAGTAAGATGCAGCGCAACTACCTAGGTTAGCAATTATGCATAAAAATGTATGTCTAAAGCATATTTGAGAATTATCAAATATACAATTTCCAGAAAAATGTTCACTTATCACTTATATAAATCATCAGATATTAAAAAGCTGAGTATGAACTCTCTGGTAAAAATTAATAACTCTCAAAGAATGGAGATGGGAGTAAGGAAAATATGTCATGTTGGGTAAGTTTACCAGATCAGCACTTCCTGGGAGACTGGGGTTTGACCTGCAAGATGCTGATTTGATTTCCAAGGTCTGAATTTACAAGAGTGTCCTGTGGTGTAATGGTGGTTATACATCAGGAAACAAATCTGAGAAATGTGCTGTAAAGGGATGCTTAAAGGTAGGATTTTTCATAATCAGAGGAGATTTTCTTAGTTCCTTATAAAACACACTACCATAAAATACAGGGTAAATGGAAAGATAGATATTAAAGGAGATAGGAAAGCAATCAATTCTGTTTATTCATACTATATGTGGATATTAGATTACGGAAAATTCCTTATATATGAATCTTTTCTTGTGAATATAAAGAGAATCAAATATAACACAATATCTTTCAAGAAAAGTTCTGTCAAAAAATGCAATACTTACTGCAACCTACATGGCAACATATTTTATAATTAAATAAATCATTTATAACATTATAACATATTCTTTTTGTATTAATTAATTTTTTTTATTTTAAATATCGATACCAGTTCCTTCTCCTTCCTTCCCTCCTACTCTGCCTCTTACCCTCTCTCCCACCTTCACATGCACCCTGAACACCCTCCCTTCCCATTCTCCCCCACTCCACATGTAGAGTGATGCCCTCCAGGAGGGGTCATTTAAATCTGTCAAGTCATTTGGAGTAGGGACTAGGACTTCTCTCCTGTCTCTAGGTTAAGGGAGTATCCCTCCATGGAGGATGTGCCCGCAAAGTCATTTTGTGCACCAGGAATACATCCTGGTTCCACTGTATGAGGACATTTAGACTGCTCAGGCCTTCTAGCTGAGACCCATGTTCAGGGAATCTGAGCTATCAGTCTGGGGACCCATTAGTTCCTCCTTGTTCAGGTAAGCTGTGTTTCTGCAGCCTGTTCTTGTCCTCCCTCTCTGCATCTGGATTCCAGTTCTGTTCAGTGTTTAGTTGTGGGTGATTGCCTCTGTTAGATCAGCTAATCACATGATTATCTCCCAAGATGCTGAAAAACCCTTCGACAGAATTCAACACCCTTTCATGATAAAGATAGATGAGGTCTCCATGATGGTGGATAAGTTAGTCATTGATCGTTGATCTCATTATCAGGGAAGGGCAATCACATTATCAGGGAAGGGCATTTATGGTAGCCTTTCCACTGTTGCTCAAATTGTTAGTTGGGGTTAGTATTGTAGGTCTCTGGACATTTCTTTAGGTTCAGTTTTCTCTTCAATCCTATAATGACTCCCTCTTTTATGTTCTCTCTCTCTCTCTCTCTCTCTCTCTCTCTCTCTCTCTCACACACACACACACACACACACACACACACACACACACACACACTCACTGTTTAGCAAAAGCAAGTGGACAAAAAAGATGACCCTTTCACCTTAGTGAAAGGGTCAGTAGAAGGAATGCCCTCAACTAATCACTAACTGGCTGTAAAACTGTAGCAGAAGGAATACCCTGAGCTATTCTTTAACTGGTTGTAAAGCTACAACAGGAAGACTATCCTAAGCTATTTTAACTGGTTGTAAAACCACAGCTTGTATCTAGGAATGCTCTGCTAAACATTCTGCTTATGTCTTAAGAGGCAGTAATTTTCTATCTCAGAGACCTGAGGTAGTGAGAATGGTGATGGTTCGAAACACCCTGAACTCTTTTTGTTCTCTTATTGATCTATCTAGAACTTCAAGTACGATATTGAATAGATATGGAGAGAGAGGGCAGCCTTGTCTTGTTCCTGATTTTAGAGGAATTGCCTTAAGCTTCTCTCCATTCAGTTTGATGTTGGCTGTTGGTTTACTAAATATTGATCTTATTATGTTTAGGTATGTTTCTGTTATCCCTGATCTCTCCAAGGTTTTATCATGAAAGGGTGTTGAATTCTGTCGAACGGTTTTTCAGCATCTAGGGAGATAATCATGTGATTTTTCAGTTTGTTTATATGGTAGATCACGTTGATAGATTTTCATATGTTGAACCAACACTGTAACACAGGGATGAAGCCTACCTGGTCATGGTGGATGATTTCTCTGATGTATTCAGGTGGCCTGTATTTTATTGAGTATTTTTGCATCAATGTTCACGAGGCATATTGGTCTGTAGTTTCAGTTATTAGTTGTGCCTTTGTGTAGCTTGGGTACCAAGGTGTTTGTAGCCTCATAAAAAGAGTTTGGTAATGACCCTTATGTTTCTATTGTGTGGAACAATTTGTTGATTATTGGTATTAGCTCTTCCTTGAATTTCTGATAGAATTCTGCACTGAAGCCATCTGGCACTGGGCTTTTTTTGGTTGGGAAACTTTTGATGACTGCTTCTATTTCGTTAGGGGTTATAGGTCTATTTAAGTTGTTTGACTCTTCCTGATTTATTTTGGTAAGTGATAGTTATCCAGAAATTTTTCTATTTCCTTTGAATTTTCAAATGTTATAGAGTACAGGTTTTCAAAGTATGACCTGAAAATTGTCTGGATTTCCTGAGTGTCCGTTGTTATGTCCCCCTTTTCATTTCTGATTTTGTTAAATTGCATGTTCTCTCTCTACTTTTTGGTTAGTTTGGATAAAGGTTTGTCTATCTTGTTGATTTTCTCAAAAAACAAACTCTTTGTTGCATTGATTTTTTTGTATTGTTTTCCTGGTTTCTACTTTATTGATTTCAGCCCTCAAAATTTCCTGATGTCTACTTCTCTGTGATTTTATTTCTTTTTGTTCTAAGTCTTTCAGTTGTGCTGTTAATTCTCTAATGTGAATATTCTCTGTTTCTTTCATATGGGCACTTAGTGTAATGAATTTTTCTCGTAACACTACTTTCAAGGTGGCCCATAAGTTTGGGTATGCTGTGTCCTCATTCTCATTGAATTTTAGGAAGTCCTTAATTTCTTTCTTTATGTCTTCTTTGACCCAGGTATGGTGCAATTGTGCATTGTTCAGTTTCCATGAGTTTGTAGGGTTTCTGCAATTTGTGTTGTTGTTGAATTCCAACTTCAAAGCATAGTGGTCTGATAAGATACAGGGGACAATTCCAATTTTTTTTTTTAATCTGTTGAGGTTGTTTATGTCACTTAGTATGTGGTCAATTTTAGAGAAGGATCCATGTGGAGCAGAGAAGAAGGTATATCCTTTTATATTTGGATGGAATGTTCTATATATATCTGTTAAACCCAATTGAGATATAACTTCTTTTAGTAGTTTTGTTTCTTTGTTAAATTTCTGACTGGTGGTCCTGTCTAGTGGTGAGAGTGGAGTGTTGAAGTCTCCCACTATAAGTGTGTGAGGTTTTATGTGAGCTTTGAGTTTTAGTAGCATTTCTTTTATGAATGTGGGTGCCTTTGTATTTGGGGCATAGATGTTCAGAATTGAGATTTTGTGCTGATGGATTTCTCCTGTGATGAATACAAAATAACCATCTTCATCTTTTTTGATTAAATTTGGTTTGAAGTCCAACTTGTTACATATGCTTCTTGGTTCCATTTGATTGGAAGATCTTTTCCCAGCTTTTTACCATGAGGTAATGTCTATCTTTGAAGCATAGATGCGTTCTTGTATGCAGCTGGAGTTTGGATTCTGTCTTCATATCCATTCCATTACATTAGCCTGTGTCTTTTTATAGCTAAGTTAAGACCATTAATATTGAGGGAAATTAAGGACCATTGATTGTTAATGCTTTTTTGTTTTAGATTTGTTGTTTTTGGTGGAATTGTGAATATATTTGCCCTGCTTTACCCTTGGATTCTGGTGAAGTGGGATTATCTATTGCCTGTGTCATTGTGAGCATAGTTAACTTCTTTGGGTAGGAGTTTTCCTTCCAAACCTTTTTGTAGGGCTGGGTTTGCAGATATTTATTGTGAAATTCTGACTTTGTCATTAAATATCTTGTTTATTCCATCTATTGTGATTGAGAGTTTTGCTGGGTATAGTATGCTGGGCTGGCATCCTTGGACTCTTAGTACTTGTAGAATATCTATCCAGGACCTTCCTGCCTTGAGAGTTTCCATGGAGAAGTCAGGTGTAATTTTGATAGGTCTGCCTTTATATGTTACCTGTCCTTTTTCCTTTGCTGCTCTAAATATTCTTTCTTTATTCTGTATGTTAGGAGTTTTGATTATCATGTGTTGAGGGTTTTTTTTCTTTGGTCCAGACTATTTGATGTTCGGTATGCTTCTTGTACTTTCATGGGCATGTCCTTCTTCAGATTGGAAAAGTTTTCCTCAATGATTTTGTTGAATATGTTTTTGGCCCCTTTAAGCTGGGCTTCCTCACCTTCCTCTGTGCCTATTATTCTTAGGTTTGGCCTTTTTACAGTGTCCCACATTTCCTGGATGTTTTGTTTTAAGGATTTGTTGGATTTACAATTTTCTTTGGTGGATGAATGTATTTCCTCTAGTTTATCTTCAGCGCCTGAAATTTTCTCTTCCATCTCTTGTATTCTGTTGGTTATGCTTGTGTCTGTAGTTCCCCATTGTTTGCCTGGTTCTTCTATTTTCAGCATTCCTTCAGTTTGTGTTTTCTTTATTGTCTCTATTTCAGTTTTCAAGCCTTGAACTGTTTCCATCACCTGTTTAATTGCTTTTTCTTGGATTTCCATACTTTCTTTAAGAGATTTGTTCATTTTTTCCAAATTTTTGTTTGTTTTATCTTCCATTTCTTTAAGGGATTTTCTCAGTCTTTGAGGGCCTCTATCATTTTTCTGATGGTATTTTTTAAGTCTTTCTCTTCTGCTTCATCTGCTGTGGTGTGTTCAGGTCTAGTTGGTATATAGTCCCTAGATTCTAGTGTTGTCATGCTTGTCTTTTCATTGTTAGGTGTTTTCAAGTATTGCCATCTTCCCATTGTTACTTCCAGTAGGTGCAGGTGGGGTCTCTCTCTCTATGGTACTCCCCCTGTGGGCTTAGGTGTGTCAGAAGTTTGATGTCTGTAGCTCTTGGTGGTTCAAGCTCTTTAGGTCTCTCCTCAGGCAGGGGCCCAGCAATGGTTGTCAAAGATCAGGCTCCAGCAGAGGCCTGGCGATGGGTGTCAAAGATCCAGCTTGCAGGGACTCAAGATGGCCCCAAGGGGATAGATCTCTGGTAGGGGCCCGGACCTCCAACAGAAGACTGGCATTGGGGGTTAGAGATCAGACAGGTGGGGCTTTTGGGTGGTCCTGCATGGATATGCAGGTCAACTGTGCTCAAATCAGCTCCAGGAAGTTCCCATTTATAACATATTCTATGACTGAATATTTACTTAATAGTAATATTTCCTCTCATATTAAATAATATTTAAATGCTTGTCTTCTTTTCCTCATTTTGTTCTTTTATTTCTTTTCATGGGTATTAACTAGCCATGGTATTCAAGTTGCAGTGAGTCTAGGCACCTCCTCTTCCATTAAGGCTGGATAAGGCAATATGCCAGAAGCAAAGGGTCCAAAAAGCAGGCAACAGTGTCAGAGATAGCCCCTGCTCTCACTGTTAGTAGTCCCACAAGAGGACAAAGCTACACACCTGTAACATATATGCAGAGTGTGTAGGTAAGTTCCAGACAGGCTCCCTGGTTGTCAATTTAGTCTCTGTTGACAGCTCTTTCTTCTTTTTTCTTATACAGATGTTTAATGTGTGAGAGCTTGAGTCACACAAGTACCATTCACACATAAATATGTGTACATATATGAACATGCACACACACAATACATTCATTTAAAATTTGATTTTATACTTTGTGGGCCTGTGTCTAATCTTAACAACATGAATCATAATCGTTTGTTGTATCATTTTTAACACTTCCAGATGCATGTGAAATTTGCAAGAAAATTACTTATTAAAAAAGTTTGGAAGAACAATTGTATTCAAAATGTAGTATAACAAGCTTTGCAGTCTATTTTGGGACTCGTAAGTTTTCCTTTACACCAGAATCACAAATGGGTATGCTTTAATAATATAACATTCAGACGAGTGGTAAGAATAAAAATGAAAAGCAACGTGAAATAAAACAAAGATATAATAAAAATATAGATTTTTTATCATGTATTTTTAGCACATCAACATTTTTTTTTAATAAAAAAGAATGCTTCTAATTCAATACAATTGCTTGGCAAAGACTAATTTCTCCTTAAAGTTTTGATGTCAAAATGAGCCTTCCTTTAAATTGGTTTACTTTTCAGTCTGAAGGATGTTTTTTCCTGAATGAATGGTTGTGATTGCATATCCAAGAGATATAAGAATAATCTAGTATTTAGAAAAAAGAAATAAAAAAACAATCAGGGCATTTGATAACATGTCATTTGCTATATTGTGTTTTAAAGACATAATGACTCAGTAAATGGATGGAAAGTGTTCAATGGGCAATATACTCAAAGGGACTAAAATCACAAGCTCTAACCTTTAAGAAAAGCTGCCTTTTTGGACAAATGACAGAAAGAAAATCACCAAGAAGAAAAATTTGCACCTAATCAACGTTAGACTTCTCCAAATTGCAAAGTTTTGCCTCTTCTGGGAAAAATTTTGTAATGTTAATATAGAACTCTCACTTAAACTGAAATATAAGTTGTTCATCATGATCAGCTGATGAAGAAGCTGCCTCAGTGCAAAATATACAGCTCTGATTAAATAAGAGCATAATTTTGAACCAACATCATGCTATTTAAAACAACTTTATTAGTAAGATTATTTCACTTAAGCTGTAAAAGTCTCCATGAAAGAGGGAAACCACTGATTGCACTAAAGTTACAGACATATCATCATTATATACCAATCAGTTTTCAGTAATCTTCATTAGAAAATAAAGAATGGCTGGTTTTGATATGAAGCTGTTATGTTTAGGTATTTTGCTAAAATGCATCTTTTGGTAGATTAGAGTCATGGGATATTCGGCATGTATATTTTATTTCTTATTGATATGTATCGCTGATGCTTTAAATCATGATTCCAATTTACACAGACTACACTCTGGTTATATATATATTATATAAGAAGTAAAGCAGGAACACAACTTCTAGGAAA
The DNA here is from genome assembly GCA_030556225.1 of Cricetiscus sungorus. Taxonomy (NCBI): domain Eukaryota; kingdom Metazoa; phylum Chordata; class Mammalia; order Rodentia; family Cricetidae; genus Cricetiscus; species Cricetiscus sungorus. The sequence goes on along the minus strand of JANBXA010000600.1, from coordinate 30,235,028 downwards.
GGTATTTGGTCAACACATGAAATGTATAGATACTGTGTGATATATAGATAGATGCAGCAGGTTAAGTCTAAGGACTGGATAATTGGTGGTGGAAAAAAATCATAGAAAAAATATTACAATGACCACTGAAAAATATCAGTCATTTAAAAATTTGTTATTGGACTCATTCACTTTATTTTATGTGTGGGTGTTTTGCCTGTATGGCTGTATGTGCACCATGTGTATACTTATTGCTTATGATGATCAGAAAAAAACAACATCAAAACCCCTTAGATTTGGACTTTGTAGATAGTTGTGAACCACCATGTGGATGTTAGAAACTGGATCTGTGTCCTCTGTAAATGCAATGTGTGCTCTTAAATGCCACACCATCTCTTCAGCATCAATATCAAACATTTTAATACCTGATCTATTTTTCATAATTGTTACAGAATGATAAACAATTATAATAGTTGTTTTAAAGCTAGGCAATGTAGATGTCTATGGCTTTTAGTCAAGAACGCATACTATAGATGTTCTATATTCAGTTAATGTAATATCTTACTTGAATTATTCATGCAAAGATATTTGGGAAATTCATAGAATATTGCCATTTTCCAAATAAGTGTGTGTACTTTTGAAATTCATTTTCTTCTCCTTGTGCATTTAGTAACAGGTGATGAAAGTCACAATAATATGTGAAATTTAGATAATAGACATGAGGTACAATGTTTGGATGTGAAAGAAATCACATAAATTAACTCAGGTTTAGCGAAGGTCATAAAAATAAATATAAAGACATACTTTTGGTGAGTCATTTAATATTTGGATAAAAAGTTTATTGAAAACAAGCTTATTCCTTTTATGGATAAATATATGAATTTCTTCAGTTTTTCTAGGGTAGAATCTCTCAAGTGGCATAATTTCTCTATCTTTTTCTCCAGTAGATGTTTTTTTCCTGACAAATTATTAATGCCCAATGATTTAAGAAAATATTCTAGCAGTCATTATCTTTCAGTTGAGAGATTTCTTAATACACTCACAATCTGGTCCTCAGTATATTCAATATATTTTATATGATAGTCTCAATTTGAAACTGATTTGGTGGACTACAGAACACATTACAATCCAACTTAGTATCAAAAACACTAAAAATATTCACCACTTTAGAAGCACTCTTCCATGATGGTGGATAACTAACTTATCCACCATCATGGAGCCCTCATCTAGTACCTGTTGAAAACAGAAGCAAACACCCATAACTAAACACTGAGTCAAACTAGAATCCAGATACAGAGGGAGAGGACAAGACAGGTTGCAGAAACACATAGAGACAGCTGACCTCTACAAGAAGGAGCTAATGGGCCCCCAGTCAGATAGCTGGGAACCCAGCATGGGACTGACTCAGACCTCCTGAATACGGTCAGCTAGAAGGTCTGAGCAGTCTAAGGGACCTCTGACAGTGGAACTAGGATGTATTCCTGGTACACAAAATGATTTTGCGGGCACATCCCCCATGGAGGGATACCCCCTTAACCTAGAGACAGGAGAGAAGTCCTAGTCTCTACTTCAAATGACTTAAGAAATTTGCATGACCCCACCTGGATGGCATTGCCCTACATGTGGAATTGGGGTGGGAGGATGGGAGGGGAGGGTGGTCAGGGTGCATGTGAGGGGGGAGAGAGGATAAGAGGGAGGGAGGGAGAGAGGAAGAGGGAACTGGGATTGACATGTAAAATAAAAAAATAAAAAAAATAAAAAGAATTCTAGTCACAAAAGAGATTTATAAGGATGATAGGTGACTGTCAGCCACTATGTAAACTTGCATTTCAAACACCTTTTTCAAACTATGCTCTTTGCCATGTGTGACTTGTGAATGCTAACAAATAAAGAGAATTATGCAGCTGCTTCAAAACAAAACAAACAAACAAACAAACAAACAAAAAAAGAAGTACTCTTCCAGAAATATTTTCTGATTTGCTTTTGTGCAAACCTAAAACATGAAGAGAACAAATAAAGGCAGATTCTGAGTTCAAGTGAACACATTTAAAATTCCAAACACCTCCTGAAGTCAAAACATGCCTTTAAATATTGAAAATACATTTAAAAGAATGGGAGTTGCATTACATATGTAAACATTTAGAACTGTACTCCATAATTCTCATTTTAATTGTTTGTAGGTGTTTTGTTTGTTTTGTTTTGTTGGTAATTTTTTTTTTATCAGATGCAATGAGAAGTTTTCTGGATGAGAGGTGAGACTGTAACTAACAATGAATATTAAACTGTGTATTCACAAAGTAGTTAGGAATCATGCTGGTTTAGTAAATTGGCAGCTGTAGGTTCTTTTTCAAGAACTTCATTAGTTTTGGGTAGTTAGCTATGTTTCCAGTAACAGTAATGATTTTCCCTTGTTGGGCAGGCTTTATGCCTCATCAGAAAGTTCTTATTTTCATCAAGATATGCATACAACTATTGCACTCTGAATGTTATCTCATACTCCTCCTTGTTCATAGAAATCATAACCGGGTAGGACTATTGGTTCCTTCTTTATGTTGGAAATATGCATGGCACCTTCTGGTACCAGGAAAGCATGTCTTTTTACAAAGACATATGGAAGTTATGGGAAAAAATAGGTAGAAGAAAGGGGGAAAGAATCAATGGAAATGTATTGGTTCAAAGCATACTATATCATGCCCATAATTGTCAAACAACAAAAAAATCAACAACATTGCAAATCAAGGAAAATTCCCTAACCAATGAATGCATTAATCATTAATTAAATACTGCTGTGATTAAAATGTAATTAAAACTGAAGAAACTATTCTCTTTCACCATGACTTCCTATGAAGCAAAATGGGTATCTATTAAAACAAATATTTGGAATCTGTTTTAAGATGTATTAATATTTATATTAACAGTCTGTAGTTTCTATGTAGGATGTAGTGTCAATTTTAAAAGGAACTAATTATTTTTCTATATGCCAGGCACCAGAATTCAAATACCAGGAAATTATCTATATAGAAGCAACTAAAAATCCATGCTATAAATAATTCTGTATTACAACATGCAAATAATTTAGAATTGTTTCTAATTTCAAAAAATAAGACTTGATATTTTTTTTAGTACTTTCAGTGCATAGTTAGAATTTCCACTAAAGATCCCATCATGGATTTTACCTAGAGGATCAGAAGTGGGGAGAATATCTCATTTTAATTTTTTGGAGTAAATAACTTTTTCTTTTTAGTGATAAATTTTCAAGTCTCCTATTCTTGAGTACTTCAGAATACAATCCTATATTTAAGTTAGCTAATTCTATTATGACACTGTTTAAAATAGACCCAGGTTTCTAATTAAAATTAGAGGCTTTTGTGTAAATATTCAGTCATAATTGTATTACTTTGTTTTATTTTGAGACTTCTGAATTTATCCATTCAACATATAAAGTTTGAGATCTTAACTATCTGGAAAATCAAATAGTTAAATAATTACAATAGCTAAAAATTCCAAAACCAAAAAACAAATATAGGGGAAATATCATTTACATCTGAATGCAAATATAAAACTTGCAAATTCATAAATACTTATATTTTATATATTATTGGAAGTAACTGAATATTAAAATGCCAAGTACATTTATTTAGTTAAAATATATTTTTATAAAAAATATTGCATCTAGGTGACAATCAAACCAGATTAATGTACAAGGTGTTTCTCATTTCCCTCACACCTAATTTCAAGAAAGATCTAGAACAATCATGGAAACATTATCCTGTATAATTCTATGATGATTGATTGCCTTAAACTTTGTATTTATAGGATCAAGGAGTACATATTTTTGAGTGACCATTTTAAGTCAATTTATGAATGTGATATTTACTCATGTTGAGAATATAGCAATAAATTATTTTTATAAAAAAGCAACCTACCATCCAGAAGAGTTGCTTTTTAATGTGGCTTAATGATAGAAACATTGTATTTATGAATATATATGTATACATAAATATGTAAAATATTTAATTATGAAGGTATATGTATATGTAAATATGTAAAATATTTCATTCAGATTAGTTCATAATTGATATTTGTAGTATCAATTATGTGATTACTATGAATTAATAGACTGCTTTGCATTTATGATCTCCTAATTACTGTCTTCAATTGGTGATGTTATGCAATTACCAACCAAAGTTATAAAAAGAAAACCCAGTGTCTGTATATAAACTAACAATATTATATCAACTATACTCTTGTCTAGACTAAATTTATTGCCTTAGTTGACATGGTTAGCAAATTTCATGCTGTTGACAAGAATTTCTAATTTCATAAATGCATCATTAAGTATGTCTAAGTATGGCAAGAAATGCATCATATACCATGCACCACATTTGACAAATATGTCCCTAGAGATTGTAGACACAGGGCTTCATAGCAATGTGAAGTGATATTTTTTATGGGTTGATATTTACCTGTCAATTTTTTTTTGATACAGCTTAGAGAAATGAGAGAAAATTCAGTTATCATATTTATATGTAACAGGCAACCTGAAAGGTTAATTAATGTAACAAACAAAATATGTGAAACTACCCATGACTCTGGTAAGCTTAAGTCAACATGATGAATTTTGACAGGTGTAAATGTAAAGTATAAAATCCACTTTAAAAAATATATGAAGGAAGCAGTTAAAATCAAGCTTGATAATGTGTATATTTATGCATGACTGTATATATGACGATAAAAAGACTCACTGGTTTTATTTATAGATAAATATGGTATTAGCTCAGAAATGGATGCTAGAAACCCATGGCTACTTGCTTTCCATTAGAAGAAAAACAGTGTTTGGCTATTTGACACAAGAAAATACTAGCCTTTTGTGTTTATTTGATTAGATCATATTACAACATAAAATTCAATTTGGGGAATTGTATCATAAGATCAACAGAGTTAAATTGAGTAGAGTTTACCAGGGATTTGCTTTAAACATTATTTATATTACATTTACGTTGTGTGTGCATGTGTATGAAACTTGTGAATGTTAAGGATGCCCCAAATCAGTTCTCTCCTTCCACCATGTGGAGCTGTCTGATCAAACTCATGTTAGGAGGCATGGAAGCCAGCATGTTTATCTGCATAGCCATAATCTTCTCCGTTCTTATTTTTTGAGGAATTACAGACATTCTAGCATTAGAAACAGTAAACAGATAATGATATTCCCTCTAGTGCTTAACACACACAGATGAAATTCCACATGAACTTCCACAGCTTTACTGCCATTCTCTGAATCCTTTCCACATATTCACTGTGAATGTCCATTTACGGCGTTGAGCACTGTGGACACCCTAAGACAAGAAAACAGTTAAGTGGGTGTCGGGAGCGATCTTTGCGTTGCTGTAATCAGAGCCAGCCAAGCAGCTCCAAGTCCATACCTGAATGAGGGAGTGTGGATAAGGGAAAGACTAGCTATAGATAATAAAGAAAGAGAGAGAGAGAGAGTGACAGAATAAAGGTCAGGAGGGTAGGTCAGTCAATACTGAAATGCCACGAGTTTCTTTTTCGACACTTTTATATACCATAACCAAAAAATGGAACACAATATCAGGTATATGGAAGACTTTTCTTCCTCACTCATTCCAAGGGTTCAATAACCACACCTTAGCTCTAAATTTCTTGTTTCCTATCCTTGAGGTCAGGAGTAGCCATACCTCATCTCCAACTTCTCCTTCCTTAGCTTTGACAGTCAAACATAGTCACACCTCAGATTCAGGTCTGTTGTTATTTAGACTAAGAAGGCTGAAACATCCTTACTGTAGCCACACCTTTGCCTTTAGGTCTTGTGACTTGCTGACAGCTTTAAACTCTGTCCTTGTGCCAAGATGGAGTGCAGCCATCTTTATGGGCACCTACAAGTGGAGCAATTGTCTTTATTCTGAAGTAAACAACACTAACAGGAAAGAGAATAGCTGTTTTAAGGTATCTAAATGATTTTTGTGCTCATAACTTACATACCAATTCTAGTTATTATCACTGAGTACCCGGGAACCACAGAGAAAAAGGATTCGTGAAAGTAGAAATAGGATGAATTACAAACAAACAAACCACAAAAAAACAAAAACAAAAACAAAAAAACCAACTACAAAGAAACCACATTCAATTCAGTATTCAGCCTATGCTATCTACATGGTATGCTAGACTGGAAGAGTGGATGTGAGCCAACAAATGAATAAAATATTATCTCTTTCTTCCGGATGTTTAGGAAAGAAAGTTCCAGGCCCAAAACAACCCTATGATTCTTTGATTCATCTTTCTTAAGAATGAGAATGTAAATGTTTCATCTTGTAAAATAGCACAAAGTGTAGTATTGGGACACTTGTCCTACGGAAAAAATATGCCAGTAACATGTGTTTTCAGTAGAGATTTCTTTGGTTTTTCTTGTGTTTTCAGTAGAGATTTCTATGGATCATGATTCTTCTGGTGATTTTTCTGGTGAAACCCAATTTCTGCCTTGTTTGAACATTCATCTAACAAGAGACTCTGTAATGAACTGAAATGATCTCCTAAATTCACCCAAAGAGGTGATCCTTGTGCATCTTAGGTCTCAGTGAGGGCTTTGGTTGGATCCCCCATACTGTTAACTTTGAAAACCATTCAGAACCTAGTCACATCCACAGCAGTTCTATTTGAGAAATATAATGTCTTGCCACAGACTGCTCAGTGAGTTGCAGGTCTGTGTGGAGATCAAGACTCGGATGACCAGGTCAGGAGTGGCTTCCGCTTGACAGACAGACACAAACACACCTGAGGAGGTTTGCGAACTGCTGCAAAGTTTACTTCAAAGTATTGGGTTTTTATACAGAAAGCTCAAAGAACAGATCTTTGGTCACAGTTTAAAGATAAACAGGCATTCTATAGATGTTAACAATTCCCTTTGAAGTTTCTCAGCAAGTGCATAATTAGTAACCTCTGTAGCACTTCTGACACCATTATGTTACAGCAAGGTTTCCCCGCCGGCCTCCCGGTCCTGCCGCCACGGTCCCACAACCACGTGTGCCCCAAATAACACTCAGAGACTCTGTATTTGATACAATCCTGTTGGCCAATTACCATTACTGTTTATGGGCTAGCTCTGTCTTAATTATTAACCCATTTCTACTTATCTAAGCATTTCCACGTGGTCGTCTTATCCAGGAGCCGAGCAGCAGGTGTCCTGCTCCTTCCCCGGGCTACATCTTGACTCCACCTACTACTTCCTCTTCCTCCTCCTAGTCTCCTAGCCCCACCTATCTAGTTTTCTATTGGCCACAGGGCTTTATTAACAGTATGAGAAACATATATACAGAATCACATCTCCCATCATCTCCTCTTTTCTGTCTAAAGTAAAAGAAGGGGTTTAACCTTAACATAGCAAAATATACCATACAACAGTTATCAAATAAGAATCACAGTTAACAATATTTAGTCCATTAACATTTTGTAAGACTTAAAGAAAATATCATCTATCCTATCTTTGTCAGTCTAAAGTCCTATATGTAACTTATCTTTAATCCTAACTAAGGAAAACTATAAGCATAACTATCTGTCTTCAACTCCTTCAAAGACCACAGAAGGATAATAGATAAACTCTAGAAATGACAGAGACAACTCATTGCCTGGTCAGTCACCCGAAGTTCTTCTGTAATGTTCCATCTTCAGCCCATAGGCCATAGTGTGTGTCCAGACTCCTTAACAAGGCAGGAAACTTTAAACTGTCCACCTGTAATGGCAGTTTGTCAGTCACTTTTCTCTGTGTCCTGTGGACTGTCTGGCTGTCTGGCAGCCTCTTCCATGAAGCAGGAATCCTGTAGCAATGTCCATCTTGCATCAGCAGTCTCCTTTTTGTGGGTCCTGCATGTCCAGTTTCTACAACATAAAGTGAAACAGTTCAGAAGAGCAGTACCTTGCCCAAATGGCTAGTCTTGCCATATTAGAAGCAAACTCCATAATGTGTTTCTTCGATGTCCATCTTCCTTTCTTCTGTAGGTGGTGTTACCAGGAGCAGTTGTGCCTCACTGTCAAGAAAAACCCTAAACCATTTTAAATGCCATATTCTGTAGGTCTTTGAAAGGTTTGAAGAATGCCTATCCATCTCAAATACATCTCTGTATATCTAGAAATCCTAACTAACTTAACTCTAAGTTTTAATTATCATAGGTAATTATCTATACTCTGTGTTAAAGTATACATTACATTCTAAATGAGCTATATAAACACAATACCTAAACAAGAGGAGAAATATACATATCATAAAATTGACCTTAAATTGTATCAATAAAAGAAAATCCATTCCAAAGCAAAGTATTCATATCTATACCATAATTCCCTTTTTACCTTTAAAAAGATTGCTTGTGGTTATAGCCATTTATAACCAAGTCAATTTAAATGAAAACAAACATTTGTAAACAATATTTGGGAATTTGGGCATCGTTCTTTCTAAACTACTTCCTGCTGGTAGAGGGCGCTGTCATGGGGGTCCAAAGAAGATGCAGAAATCTTGGCTGTAGTCTGCAAGGTTTTGTCTCAACTGCTTTGAATGTTCGATCACCTGGGGAGCTGTTTCAGGGGGTCTGGCTTGATCAAACCACATAAGTCTGGAAGAAATCAATAGCTTTTCATTTTCTGTGGAAACAAAAATAGAAATCCTTTTCCCCAGTAACTTGTCCTTAGGCTTGAATTTTTGAGTCAAAGCATTTTTAAAATATATAAATTGAATTAATCTAGCATCTTTTATTAGTAGTTGTTTTCTCAGCAATCAAATAATTTAAAGACAACAGAAGCACGTATAGTATCCAAAATTTCTCTGTGTTTTCCATCTTTACGTGGCTTTTTTATTATTCTATTTCTTCTACTTCTATTTTTACATATTTTGAGACAGGGTTTCTCTGTGTAACTTTTAACTGACCTGGAATTCATTGCATTCCAGGTTTGCTTTGAAATCACAGAGATCTGCTTGCCTCTGTCTGCCGAGTGCTGGGATTAATGCTGTGTGCCATTACATCCATCCATTTAATTCCTTTTTTCTTTTTAAACCATTGTATCCCGTTTCTTTTTCTCTCCCAAGCCAGCGTATTTTTTAAAACACAGTGTAAACCTTCATTGCAGCTCTTGTACACACCAATGAATTGTTAGCAGAGCTCTTTAAAAGCAAGGCGGTTTTTGCCGCTTATGCTAATTTTGGAAACCTCTCTTAAAGGAGCCGCGCAAATCTCTGTCTACAACAAAACAAATCCAACGGAGAAAATGCTGCTACCAAGAAGTCTTGCTAGTCTCTGTTCCCTTGTTTCTAAAAACTGTTTTTTAAGCTTTTGTTAAGTTTTAAGCGAAAGTTCTCAATCCCGCTTCTGGTACCATTAAGTTACAGCATGTTGTTCCCGCCGGCCTCCTGGTCCTGCCGCCACGGTCCCACAACCACGTGTGCCCCAAATAACACTCAGAGACTCTGTATTTGATACAATCCACAAAATGTTAATGGACTAAATATTGTTAACTGTGATTCTTACTTGATAACTGTTGTATGGTATATTTTGCTATGTTAAGGTTAAACCCCTTCTTTTACTTTAGACAGAAAAGAGGAGATGATGGGAGATGTTATTCTGTATATATGTTTCTCATACTGGTTAATAAAGCACTGTGGCCAATGAGATAACAAGATAGGCGGGGCTAGGAGACCAGGAGGAGGAGAGAGGAAGTAGTAGAGTCGAAATGTAGCCCGGGAAGAAGCAGGAAGCCTGCCGCGCGGCTCCCCGATAAGACGACCACGTGGAAACACTTAGATAAGTAGAAATGGGTTAATGATTAAGGCAGAGCTAGCCCATTAACAATAATGGTAACTGGCCAACAGGATTGTATCAAATACAGAGTCTCTGAGTGTTATTTGGGGCACACATGGTTGCAGGACAATGGCGGCAGAACCAGCAGCAGCCGGCGGGTAAACCTGCTGTAACAAACCTCTGTTTATTTTGGCCTGCTTGTGGTCAGCATATCAGAGATTTGATTTGTTGAGTTTAGAGGCTAATCTTTGTCTCTAGATAGTAAACTTTTATAGTGTTGATTTAGGGGCCCTAAGATCCCAAATTAGAGTATTGTTGTGAATCCCACAGCATGTTTGTTGTGGGCAGGTTAATTACAGGCAGGGTCTCATTGTGGGCTGCTTCCTATAGCCTTAGCCCTAATTGATTTATCAGGCCCTGGCTGACATCTGAAGTTACAACTGGCGCCTTAGGATCTGTGTCTGAAGGCACAGAGGGCAATACCCACCTATTTGCTGCTGATCTGTATCTCTTTCAGTTCCTGAAACTATATCTAAGTGTTCTCTAGGCATCTCTGAATTACTAGTGGAGCTTACAGGCTAAAATATCCCTTGAATAAAATATCCCTTGAATAAAAGGCAATATTGTTATCATAGCACAAAACACATCTAGCACCCATTCCAAACAGCCAGCCATGCAAGCAGCTGCAGGGACCTGAACCACTTTTCCCCAGGAGGCGTAACCACGTGTGGTGCGAACCTCTGGACAGATAGCCATTGAGATTTCTCTCAGCATTGCTACACTGTCTCCACTGGGGCTGGTGTGGCAATGTCTGAGATTGTACATTTGATTCAGAAGACATGTAATTCTCTAGGTACAGTATGTTGCCTAGTCATCCACCAACTTAAGCAGCTGGGATGGTTTTCATTGACAAGGGCAGACTTTTTTATTATGCCCTATTCCGGGAGAACTCTTGCAGCCAGGATCCAACCCCACATTTCTCTGGCTTCTTGGGCCTGAGCCCCTCCAGGCCCCTGCCTAAGGAGTTCCAATGATCTGCCCCCCAACACACACACACTTGGAGAGTTTCATTGGATAGGCCCAAACCCTAAAGAACGCCAAAGACTTGGACCTGCCCCTAAGGAACTATAACGGCTAGCCTCCACACCCCAGACATCCCTAATGACCAGAATGGACTTTCCTAGACCAGAGCTGGGAAAGTGGGTAGACCCTGCCCTACACGAAAAAAAATGAACACCACCCATCCCTGAGTTTGTTCCAAAATTGGGTATCATAATCCCTCCAATCCCAAACAACCCTGGAAAGCTGTGTCCCACAAGAAACCTTATATAAAACCTTGTATTCTGTCCAGTTCAGTGCTGCTTCTCCACCAAGCTGAGGCAACCACCCACCTGGATCTTTTCCTACCAATAAAGTTCTTCTGTGAGTTTTGTTGTGTAGTGTGTCTTTGTGGTTGGTATTTCTTGACTCCCACCTGCCAAGATACTTTTCCATCTGAGCTGTAACAGACAGTCTTCTTTGTGTGTGTTTGAATTTTTGTTTTTGTAAAAGGAAGTAGAAATAAAATTATTCAAGTTGCTGTTGAATTACAAAATGAACATTCCCCAAATTAACCACAGGCATCTTCCTTTCCTTGCTTTTCTGTCTAAGTTGGAGTACTGATAGGACCTAGAAAGAATGTTTCCTTTTATATCTTAGTTACTACTAGTTGCTGTATTAGAATAATCTAACTAAATACACTTTAGGGGAGGGTAGGTTTAGTTTTCTTCACAGTTAGAGGTTACAGTTCATTGTTATGGGGAAATTACATCAGCAGAGGCTTGCAGCAGCTCATTACATCCATCCACAGTCAAAAACATGCAACAAAGAATGTTTTAGATGCCCACTTTCATGCTAGCCATGACCCTAGCCTGGAAATGCTACTGCTCACAGTGTGAGAGGGATGCTCTGTTGTCCGTTAACCTAATCATGATAATCTGTCCTAGAAGTATTCAGTGTCTCACCAGAACCTAGATAATACATCACAGGTGTCCCTTGAATCCTACCTTATAGAACTCCTGAGTTTTATAATAAAAATTAAGCATCACACCAGATTTCCTCAGTGCCTAAAAGTTTAAACTAAAAGAAAGTAAAATTGATTATTACATATGATCATTGGATCATTAGAAAAGTACCTCTCAACTTCAATAGTCTTTCTAAGCTCTATTGAATTAATATGAATACATGAATTCCAGAATCATTATTCAGTGAATAGATTATATTATCAAGATGATCTTGCTACATCCTACACTAAGTAAATGTGAATCTATAGATTTGGTTCTCTGCATCACTTTATATTTGTAAGTATAAATAAATCAGTTGATACAGTGTGAAACCAGGATTGAGAAAGGTTTCAAGGAGAGAATAGTGCTGTGTTCCTATAGCAACAGGAGCATACTAGGAACTTGAAACTCAGCATTTTCTCATTTGACTTTGAACAACTAAATCAGTGTGGAGGTTCTGTCATCAGGTGTTCATTAGATCTCTGGGTGGTTTTTATTGATATTCACTTCTGTGAGCAATGCTGTGAAATCATAAGCAGTTATAGTTTCATGTTGATTAGTACAAATCAAATTTGTTTCCTAAACAGCTACAAACAAAAGAATAATCTCTTGTACCTGTTAAATAAACAAAGACTGCATTAGGAGCTAACAAGTGTTGATTAATTTGTCCTTTTGTATTTCAAGATAGCCCTTAATGCCTAAAATGAAAACAGAAGCAAAACAAAACAAAACAAAACCCACCAAAATAAAAACCAATCAAAGAAACAAAAAAATCTGGTATCTATGGATTGAATGTTTTTATTCCCTCTTTTCATTTGTTGAAACTTAAGTCTTGGATGCATATTTGGCAGTAAATTGTTTGGGAATCAACTGAATTTGGATGTGCTGGTGGAATTCCTATTTATTTCATATGACTGGAATATTTTATTTTTATTTTTTAATTTAATTTTTACATTCCAACCACAGTTCTCCCTCCCACACCTCCTCCCAACCCCTCTTATCCCCCAGGCCACCCCAGAGTCATCTCCTCTTCATGGGCTAGGGAGTCAACATAGTCTAGTACAATAGGTTGGGGCACATCCAGGTCCATCACACCCATTAAATCTGAGCAGGCATCCCACCTTAAAGAGTGGGCTCAAACAAGGGAATGGAATTCTTTAAGGAAGATAAATTGATGAATGTGATCTTTCTCATCTACTTGCTGACTATTCAGTATCATGATTCTAGATATGTTTTGAAACTGAACTTAACAAAAATCTGTGCATCAAATCTAGGTGAAGAGAAGTTTAACTAGGTACCTGGAAGGATGCCAATAAAAATCAAGCCAAAGCAAATTCTTTTAAAAATACACTTTAACAAAGATTTTCTTCCCTCTTAAGCCTCCACATGCCCATTTCTAATGGCAAACAAAAGAACACTATAACTTGACCCTCTCTATATTTGGCTTAATGCCAGTTGGCTGCTGCATTCACAAACTGTGGTTACTGTGCCATTTTCAACCATCTTTGTATTTTCTCACAAGGACACATCCCTAGTAGATTTGCTTTCATTTATATATTTAGTAAACATTAATCTAGCCCCAGGCAATGCAGAACACTGTAAGAAATTGCTAACAAGACAGACATGAGGATGCTAATATGGAACATGCATGAGACAAGATAACTTAAATAACTTGATCACACAGAATTTTTTACATTAATTTAACAACCTATTTTATCTCTTCTGTTCTGCCTCAATGAAAATTTTAACAAGACAATCTTCTAAATTTGGCTGCCATAACTTGTGGATTGAGAATAGCTGCAGATGATACTGTTTTTGGCAAAACAGAAAATGGTAGCTACCTCCTGTGAAGCAATTAAGAAGTGGGAGATATGGCTCAGTTGTTAAAGAGTACTCAGCTCAAGCAGAAGTACCTAAATTTGTGCATCAGGACACACATGCATGAATGCACGCTCACACATCCCCCCCACACACAAACTACACACACACAAGCACACACACAACACACACAAACACAATACACACACTGTACACACACACACACACACAAATACACACACAATACACACATTGACACACACAAAAATACACACAGATAATACACTTAAATACACAGAAACACAATACATGCAAAACTACACACACACACACACAAAGTTCATCCACACACACACAATACACCCACAAAATATACACATAGAACACACAACACAAACAAATCACACATACACAATATACACAAACACAATACACATAGACACACACAATATAAACACATATAATGCACATACACAATATACACATACACATAATACACACAAACATAATACACACAAACATAATACACACACAGACACAGAAACACACAATACACACATAAAACACACAAACACAAAACACATACACACACACACACACACACAAACTACACAATGTGTCACAGATATGCAACCCTGGAAATGGAGAGGAATATAGAGGAGTAGATCTCTAGAACTTATTGGTCAGTTATTTAGTGAGAAGTCATGTCTAATTATATAAGGTGGAGAAAAAGACACTCATGTTGCCCAGTGGCTCTCATGTTCACACACACACACACTAAGAATAGGTATCTTGGCCTATCAACAATGATGAAGGCAAGTTCATTCCTTTTGACAAAATCATGTGAATATGAGGAAGATAAGTATGTCATCCACGAATACAGTGATTGTTAACAAAGAGATTTGATCTTAGAAAATTTTCTGCCTTAACTTCTTCTTCTTCTTCTTCTTCTTCTTCTTCTTCTTCTTCTTCTTCTTCTTCTTCTTCTTCTTTTCTTCTTCTTCTCCTCCTCCTCCTGATCCTCCTTCTTCTCCTTACATCTTAACTCCCTTCTAAAGAAAGAACATTATATTTCATTTACAAGTCAAATAATTTTTATGCATTGATTAATTACCAAAAGAATTTGTTCCAATCAACCATGTTGGTGAGCATAATGGTATTAAAGATATATCTCCATGGAAAGCAGAAGACTTATATGGTATGTTTAAAATTTCTGTGTGATTGAAAATGCCATGTGTTTTAAAGGAGCACAATCAAATGACAATTATGAAGAACTGTTAGTGTCTATAACCACAGATTCTTTTATTCTCATCTATGACTTGAGGCATTAATTTTGATTTTCTTGCCCTAAAGTAGGCCATGAAATGAACTGATGAATTTGATGTAATTTATGCATCACTTGGTGAGATTTTTCTGTTCATTAGTTTAGAGACCCCTTTTGACACAGAAAGATAGAGTAAACATATTACATTTTGAAGCTTTCTTTAGGGAAAAATTATACACCTAAGGGCTGCACTCATAAAGGAATGATGAGTTTCTGGGATATTACTATAAAATATATGCCTCTGTATTCATTTCCTTCCCATTCCCATCAATAACAAAAACAAATCAAAGCTAACACAAATAAATATTTCAGAGAAACTATTTATGGAAGCATGAGATAGGCAATTCTAGTGAGAAAAAAAATGCATCAATGTATGGCACTGCAGGATTTCTTAGGAAAGAGATTTTTAACAGTGTCAGTTTAACAGTATGTTTTGGCTCCTGCCTGGGCAGCAAGTGAGCATGGGTTGCCAGTCTGTCCTTCAAACACTCTGGTGACATGACTAGCATGGGCAGAGTATGATGATTTTCACTATAGGATGCCAAGAGAAGTATATGTTTATGAGTGAATGTGTTCCAGAGAACTCAGAACATTCTAAAGGTCTGGTGTGCAAACGGAGGAAGACAATATGAAAATTTATATAAATGAGGAAGTAGGGGAATTTTTAAAATACAGAAATATAAAACTGGTCTTAACATCCTGGAAGATACCTCTTTGGTTCATAACAATATGGTACACATTGCCACAATGCATACAATTTCTAATTTTATAAGATCCAGGTGATGGTATTTGTGATATGATTCACATATACATATATGTGTGTGTGTGTGTATGTGTGTGTGTATGTGTGTGTATGGGTGTGTTTGTATTGTTACTGCACACATTAAAGACACCAAAGTCATGAGATCAACAGCTATGGCATTGAAGGTCCCTAAATGGAGAAGTAAAGCTGGTTATATAGTGGAAAATAAAACAATATTATTTGTTTATTTTGTTTTAGAGATGAAACTCCTCTATAGTTTCCTAAATTCAAAAGATGATCTTGGCTTTGTTCTGCTTATCACAGAATTAAAGTTTCTTCAGAGTTATTACTTGAGAGAAGAACAGATGCCAAATATAACAAAAATTAGCTTCTATTTACCCAATTTTTCTTCACATATCAAGTGAATTAAAAAAAATGAAGTTTTGGATGGCATTCAGTGTGCTCTTCACATTTGAAGCTATTTGAATATCATGCCAAGCACACAAAACAAATTGTTTTGGAACTGTAGCTCTTTATTAAGCAACCTCTTGGAGAGATCCTTCCCTACTTACTGCAGACACATTTATTTAGTTTGTGTCTTGTTGCTCTAGGATCCATTCTTTGAACCTATTTTTTTTGTTGTTCTACTTAAATGTGCCATATCCTTCACCTGATAGCACGTGAGGATTGTCTAACGCCTGCAGTTATACCATTGCCATCACCAGCACAAAACTAAGACAAAGACATTTTAAATATAAGCCAGGAACATATGTTTAAAAAATGGAAAACTGTGCTTACATGCATTTTGTGAGCTTTAGTTTATTTTTCAATAATTGTAATGTTTTTATATTTGTTATGTTCATACCACCTCTGTTATTTGAGTAATGTTTTCTTGAAAACTTTTTTATGTCTCATTTTTCTGAAACCAAATTCACATATCATAGTTTGGCTTTCTTCTTTTCCTTAAGTGTCATGGGTTCTAAATACTTTAACTACCTGGGAAATATGTGAAATAATGAGAACCAACTAGAATGTCTGGTTTGGGCTAATAATGGGTTTCAGATACTCTAAGCACTAGCTGTTCTCCCAACCTTCTATCTCAACATATCCATGCATTATGTCAAAGGAGAGACACCTCTTTCAAATACCTCCATCTACTAAGGGAGCATAGAGGAAACTCTCAGTTTCTTTATTTTTATCAAATGCTGAGTAAAAGTCTACCGAAGATTAACTTCTAGAACCTTGATAGAAACCTTAAGATACAGAAAATAAATAAATAATAAATTAACTCAGAACTTCCATATTTCACCATTGGCAATACATTTATTTATTTTAATTTCATTGAAACTCTAATGGTGTAACTCTTGTTCTCACATGATTTTTAAACTAATGAGAATCTTTGTAGTGAGATATTAACTTTGTCTGCACCTGTGGCACTGACTATGCCAATTGGGGGTGCGGACAGTGGTGGATGTTACCTGGGGGAACTAAGTCTGGGGAAGGGTTCCTGGAGTGCTCTCTTGCTTGCAGCACAGGGACAGGAGAACATCTGGAGGCATCCTTGGGACCAGGAACTTGCTGGTGTTCATTTGTCTGTTGTAAGTTATTTCTCCCTGAATAAACATCTATTCAACCTATATGTTTTTCCTGATCCTTATTAAACCACAATACATCTCAGCTGTTTGATACATCAAAATATATCTTCCAAATAACTATGTAGATTCTAACTTACATTTTCTTCAAATACTTTTTCTATCTAATGTTGTTCTATTTAATTTTCTTTGAGGCCTTGATTTACACACCTATTTGTCATTTTAGCATTTTCTCTAAGCTCGTATCAATTAAATAAGATCTTTTACTTTTAAAGATTTTAAGTTGTTCTCAAGTTTATATTAATTCTATATGAATATTAGTAAGCTCATTTAATGTAATTATTTACCTATAGATTTTATTGAATAACAATTAAAATCTCAATTTTGGTTATTATCTAATTCTTTTCCCCAACAAACACTCAAAGACATTTGTTTCCTGTTTGAAATGCATAACAGGAGGAGACATGCTTTGAAAAAATGTACAGAGGGTTTACAGCATCCTTTATTGGTTATATAGAACAATGCCAGAAAAATTCTGGGAAGTCTTATAAAAAGGAAGTTGATGTCTTGTTGAATGGAAATAGACTACTAACTCTTATAATTAAAATAATACTGTAATTATATCATTATGCAATTAATGGGTGATAGAAATTAGCAATTTTCATAATAGACCTAAATACATATGGTTATTTATTGCTTCACAAAAAATCTGCATTTTAACTCAGTGTGGAAATGAATTTTTTTCTTTAAAAGTTAATAAAACATGTGGCTTGCTCTTTGGAAGGAAAACATGGGAAAAGAAAAGATGTGATTCACTATTCTGAAAAACTAATCTAAATAAGTTAGACGTTTTAATAAAATAGCCAAGTGTGTGCTCAAATTGATTGGCATCTAATGATTCTTTTGAAGATTTATAAGCTCTGAGTTTCATAAAGAAAAGTAGTTGGGGTATAAAGGCTGCCCATCACCACCAAAATACTGGAGCAGGGCTCCATGGCTCAGTTTGTAGTCTTGGCATAAATAGCCAGGTAAAAAGTTCTGAAACCTGATGGAAATTAGATATTTGTAAAAACATAAAAGGAAACTGAAGTTCTCCATTGCCCAAGATAGTGGCCCTAAAACTGTTACTAGTGGTTTCAAGAAATCTGTTCAGCAGTCAGGATAATGACAGAAAAGAAAAGTTCACCCTAAAGGAACAGAATGAGTCCCCAAGTGACATAACTTACTCTTTTGTGCAAAAGAACTTAAATATTTTTATTTTTTTAAATTTCTAAGATTATGATTATATCATTTCCCCCTTTCTTGCTTTCTTGTCCTCCCTTCACATCAGTTCAAATCAGGCATACCCTTCCTCTCTTAAAATTCATGGCCTCTTTTTGTTTAGTTGTTTCATGTACACACGCACACACACACACACACACACACACACACACACACACACACAAAGAGAAAAGGAAAGAGAGAGAGAGAGAGAGACAGAGACACATAGAGATTCCTAAACAAAAAAATACAACCTGATCAGTCTGTATAATGTTATTCATATGTACGTTTTCAGGTCTGACCTGTTGGCATTGGATAAGCAATTTGTGTGTTTTCTCAGTTGCTATTTCTCTTAGGTTTCCTTGGTTGTCTACAGTTATTTGCCCAGACATGAAGCTTGTGTGCATTCCCCTTTCCATGTTAGCATGTATATTGGTGTTGACTTTGTTCAGGTTATGCTTAGTCATCTATATTGATGAGACTTAATGGCTGTGACTTCTGACATTTTTAGGAAACATACTCTCACAGTAAATTCCCTGTTACTCTGGCTTCTGCCCTTTCCTCTGTAATGACTCCTGAGCCTGATGTGAATAAGTTATGTTGTAAATGGATTAGATGGAACTGGACTCCACAACTCTGCATTTTGATTGAGTATGGATTTCTGTAGTTGTAGCCATCTGTTGAAAAGAGATGTTAAATGTAGAAGACTACATTTAAATGTGGGCTAAATGTGGTATAAACTGTTAAATGTTAAATTGGTTAAATTTAGGTTAAATTGTGGTTGTAAAGACAAATATTTAGAATATTGAATTCTGTTGTTTAGTAGAATGGTAGTTGTAGTTTATCCTTCAAGATCAATGACTTCTCTATCCCAAAGTTGGTGCCTAGATTTTCAGTACCAGGAATGATATCTTTCTTTTTGATAGGTTCTTAAGTCCAATTAGAGAGGTATTTGTTTTTACCAAAGTCTTTGTGCCACTGCTGAACCTTTAATGTTATTTTTTCATGCTGTCCTTGTGGTTGATATGTGTCATAACTATATAGGATCATCATTTACTTCTCTCCTTTTGGAATTTAATTGAAGTTTACTGTACCAAATGCTGAAACCAAAAGAAGAAAAAAGAATAATAATAAGAAAGAGGAGTAACAGGAAAATAGAGAATTGACATTTTGAATGTCAAATACATATTCGACCATTTTTTTATTCATCCTTCAGCTGCTACACACAATAATTGTATTTTCTTTATTTTGAATCTCTGTATCAACATGTGTGCTCTTTGCCTTTAATCTTTATTTTCAACCCTAGAAGAACAAGTTCACACATTAGCAAATTCTACCAGCTGCTACCATTTTCTCCTTATTGGTTTTGTCCTTCAGCCCCTGCAATCTGGCTTTCCTCCCCAGCAATTTTCTACTCTGAAGACCTAATTATTAAAGCCAAAAATATGTTTAAAACAATGCATCAACACTTGTACTATGCCTTATGGTCACATTCTCCAAAGCTATTTACAGTACATGAACATGAATCATCCTCTTCCTTCTCCATCATTAACCACACCCTCCCTGAACATCTTCCATTGGTGATGATAAAATACAACTAACTAAAAGATTCTTTCAGATGTCAGGAGACATGTCCAAAACACTGCCAAATTTTACATTTAAAGAAGGAAAAATCAGATTTCACAATGAAGAAATAGTCAGAAGGAAACTAAATACAATTGTGATAAAGGACAAAAAGTGACGTTTGTGGCTGAAATCTGACCCATGTACCAGTTCTAAATTGGTACAATAATATTCCCATACTTTTGAAGATATGATATCTTAGCCAAGTGAGTATTGTAGAACTTTGTGATTTTTCAGACCATGTTGAGAATTTATTTATTTCAAACTTACCACAGAGAGCTGTGACTACTAGATAAAAAAAGCTTTCAAAAGGTACATTCCTAATGCCTACAATTTCTGGCTAACTTCTCTCTGCTGCTGAAGTCATAGGATAAACATCAGAAAGAGGAGGCTGATCTACAGGTCACAGTTTAAAGCAAAATGCAGTGAAAATATTTGTGAAAATGGGTCCAATCTTTGATAAAGACATAACAGATTTCACTGTCAGTACTTTTTTATTGCATTATTAAGGAGTTCTAATAAATTTTAGACTATCTAGTCAGTTATATTTAATACATTTATAAATGGAAGAATTAATGCGAAATGACCCAAAGCGTACGGATGTTCTATGCATATGTCTCATAGATTTCCTTCCAAAAATTGTACCACCAGCTCATAGAACTTAAATCATTCTAGAGTTACACTTCCTATAGATACAGATGCCTTCTATTCTAAAAAATTAGGGCTCCTAATTGTGAATTTGGCTCTTGCTAATTGTATAATGCTAAGTGACCTCTGACTTCTGTGGCTGCTCATTTTCTACCTTTCTCAAATGAGGAAACCATGAGTGACCTGTTGTAAGAGGTCACGGACGTTATTGAATTATTTGATTATATAGGCCCCCATAGCCACTGAAGCATAAACAATGACAGACAAGTACTAAAGCAGTTTCACTCCTACCCCATTAGCACAGTGAAGCCATGGGTGTGATACTGACAAGGCAACCCATAGCAACTCCAGTACAGAAGCAGAAGTCAGAATGTCACTAAAATAAAAAGATAGAGACCTGTCATAAAAATATTGGTAAAGTGCTTGACATATTGTGACAGTCACAATTTTTATTATTTTTTTTATTTTTGAGATTATAATATAATTCCATCATTTCCCCCTTCTTCTTTTCCCCTCCAACTTCTCCCATATCTCTCTCACTCTCCTTTAAAGTCTTGTCATATTTTTCATTAACTGTTTTTATATACATATATGTACATGTGCATAAGCTAAATACATAAATTATCCCTGATCAGTCTTTGTTAGGTGTAGGGTTTTCCCCCTCTGGTCTGGCCCCACAGCTGCACCAGCCCCAAATAACACTGTATTAGATATAATTCTGTTGGCCAGTTACTAGTTTCTTATCGGCTAGTTCTGTCTTAAATATTAACCCATTTCTATTAATCTAAGTATTTCTACGTGGTCTCATCTTATCAGAGATGGGCTGGTGTTCTTCTCTCTGTCCTCCATATTGAATCTCTACTACTTCCTCCAATCCTCCTTGTCTCCTAGTCCCACCTATCTTGCTTTCCTATTAGCCAACAGTGCTTTATTCATTAACCAATAAGAGAAACATATTTACAGAATGACAACTCCCATCAAGTCTTTATAGGGTAACTTGTATGTATATGTTCTCAGGGCTGACCTTTTGATATTGGACAACTAATTGGCATGCTATCCCAGAGGAACACTATATCATTGTAAGTAAGCATTTCTTAGTTGAGTAACTTTTAATAACCATTTCCTTTTAATTTTATAAAGTTCACTTTACTTAATTCTCTAACAATAGCTTTTAATTTTGTCTCTGAGGTCAAGAAATGACAGATAGGCTAAAGGCAGGGGGGAAAGACATGATGACATAGGTAGTGAGTGGTGATAGTTTAGAAGAAAAGAGAAGCCTTAAAATCTTGAGAAGTAGCTTTGTAAGGCAGAGCACACATTAACACAGAGTTCTGGCTTTTGCCCTTGCCCTAGTATTCAATAAATACTCAATTTATTAAAAAAAATTCATAGTATGTGGCAAAAGAAAATTTCCACTATCAGTAATAGTCAAAATGAAATATTTAAGGGGAAAAAGATGAAACCCCAAGTAAAATTAGTGATTAAAGTTTCTAGAATTATCTTCTTGTTAATTTTCTGTATCTTTATCATGTATCTAAAAGAGACTTATTAGTCACTGTAAACAACTGTGGTGCTGTAGAAGGTGCTGTTTTTTTTTTTTTTTATATATTTTTGTTTTGTTTTCTTTCGGAAATGTCCCCTTTTCTTGAGTAGTCATTAGTGTAAAATGCTTGGGGCATCCTACTGATCTTTTTTCTGTAGAGATGCTGATCATGAGATTCAGCTCCTTTGGCTGCTGTACTGGTGCTTCTTTGGATGCTTTGTAAACAGGGCTTCCTATGTCCTCATTATCCTAATGCAGCAGGATATAAACTGTTCTATTATATTGTTGTTGATGTTCATATCTTAAACAGCTACAGGATCTATATAAACAAATAAGTTTATTTTAACATTATTTAACAGCAATCCACTTCATCTTAACAGCATTTGAAACTTTGGGATATGCTAAGAATTAACTCACTTTCCTCCTTCCTCCAACTCTGTTGCCCTGTAAATAATTGCCTCATTTATCATTGAAGTAAGGGCCATAGAATAATACAAATATTTTAATGATATGATTTAAAAAATAAACTAATCTTAAGGTTCATAAATTTCTGATGTTTACCTTCTTATTTAACAGGGCAATTTGGACCTGGATTTATGCTAACCAAAATATCAAGAAAAAAAAATATATATATATATATATGTATATTCAGGTATATGAATACACACACACATACATATGCATATCATTGAGGAATGAATTGGGATCTTCTCTTTCTGTCTCTTGTACATGTGAATTCCTTACCTGTCACCTTCAGTGGATATTCTTTTTGTTTTTAGCTTATTAATTGCATTGTCTTAGTAATAATTTCAAAATAGTTAATGTTGTCATATAAAATAAAGCTGACACCCTCTGATTTCATTCGTACCACCATTACTAAGAATTAGTGAGTGGTTTTTAAAACAGCTGACTCACCCATTTGCATATTGACTTTCTGTAGTCTATTTTCAGGTTTCTTTTGTTTGTTTGTTTTGATTGTTCTTTGAGATAGGACTGATCTCTGCAGCGTTGAAAACAAGGATGACCTAGAACTAGTTACAAGGACTGGCCAGTTTTGGGGGCCTTTGGTAATGAATCAGCATTTGTCCATAGTATACAAAGGGACTTTGGGAGCCCATTCTACATAGAGGGATACTCTCTCTGCCTAAACACATGGGGGAAGGCTTAGGCCCTGCTCCAAATGATATGAGAGACATTGAAAACTCCCCTTGGAAGGCCTCACCCTCCCTGGGGAGCAGAAAGGGGATGGGATGGGAGTTGGTGGGCAGCTAGGACAGGATGGGAAGGTGAGGGAACTGGGATTGACATGTAAAACAAGCTTGGTTCAAATTTAAATTAAAAAAATTATCAAAAAAAGAAAAAAGAAAGAAAGAAAAGTCTGTCCTCAAAGCTTTACTATTCCTGTGGATACTTTTATAAAGTACATTGCAGACATTTTAAATCAGCTTACTCTATGTTTTAATCAGGTCATCTTTCTCAACACCCCTCCCCCCTTTTCCTTCTTTACTTCTCCACTAAGTTCATCCTACAAAAACAGAATGTATTTTATCTGTCTCCTTCTAGGGGTCCTTTATGAATGGTTAAGCAAATATAGTACAAAACTTTGCCGAATATCTTTTTCGTTAAGAATTAATAGACTCTATGAAGGGTTTATAATGTTGCACATCGATTATTTGCATTTATTCCAAGATAGGAAGAATATTAAATGACTGGATAGTGAGGAGTGTAGAAAGATAAAGAAAAGTGTAGTTAAACAAATATCTCAGATGCTCATCTCTGCACCAAGAGGAACAGCGGAAGGCAAAGGAGTTCATAAGACTGGCATTCAGAGCTAATATTGTCACTGAACTTTCCCTATGATGAAATTAAAAAACAGAAAGGTCATTCACTCACCAGGAGCAAAAAACAAACAGGCCTGTTAACTTCCTGCATTATCTCTCCTCACAGAGCCCAGTCTGCTCAGTGCAGAACAAGATGAGGCCACGGAGCACTGTGGTACGTTCTTCATTAAAACTCTAAAGGTCAAACAGTGACAGGAAGCATTTTAACATCTTTAAGAATGATTATCTAGGGACAACATAAAGAGAAAGCTCTTTAGCCTCAGTCATTAAGAAAGGACACAGTACCCAGTCCCTGAATGGCACCTGTATACTAGATGCCTTTCCCCATCTCTCTTTCTCCTTCCTTTATGCTTGCTGTCGTCCTCTGTCATTTCTTTTTATAATACCCCTTCTCTGCTTTATCATAAAATACACTTATTTAAATACAATTTCAGTTTACAATATAATAACCTTAAAGGAATGATTGTAGGGTCAAACAGAAGATATGGATGGGTACATTCTAATAACTATAGACATTTTACTCCACAACAGTTATTAGGGCAATATACTGAACACATCTCTTAACAAAATGCTCAGCATGATACTTCTAGACCTCAGTGTTTTAATTGGCGACTTTTCCCCTCTGGAGCTCTAAATAAAGATGTTAATTTTATTTTCCAGACATTGTAAGCACTGTTTGATATTTTCCTAATAAAGCCACAGTGCTCCTAACCTTTCATCTTGGCTTTCCAGTTAGTTCTCCAAACCATTCTGCCATAATTGCTCTTCCCTGGAAGCCCCACTTCCTACACAATTTGAGCCTCACTGTGTAGTTTACTTAGAATGATTACCTTGTGATGGATCTCACACTTTTTGCAGTCAGATTTCTCTTGCATCTTTATGTTCAACTTTAGAGCACTGGCAGTATGATTTCATCTCTGATCTCAGAAAGTAGTTGGGAAAAGCAAGAAAAAAAAAAGGGATACAAGTGCAGTCTGTAAGGAAATAGTTATCTGCTTGTTAACCTCTGGATCAAGTCTTGATGAGCAGTGAGGTCAGAGAGTGGCTGGTAGAGTGAAATGCTATTTCCTCAAGTTAGCCTGAGACATACAACTGTACTAGCACTGCTTTATCGTAATTTATTTTAAATTTTTAATCAGCATGAAAAATAACCAGGAATTAAGATACCTGCAATTTGAATGTGTCCCTTACAAATTACTTTTTTTTTATTTTTTCCATATTTTGTACATACATACACACACAGTAGGAAGGCGTTTTCTATCTTGTATTTTATCTTTCATCACCAAATGAGAGTATCAAGATTAAATGCCCCAAAATAAGGTACGTATTTTCTTATTTTTAAGGAAGAATTATTATCATTAATTTTCTAAAATCATGAACGTGGAGATGAAGAAGAAATGGAAATTCAAGTCTCAAAATTAAAGTCATGCAAGGAACAAAGAATTTTAGTCACATATTCAAAAGAAGGGAGGAAGGCATAAGGTACCAGAGCCATGGATGTTTGTTTAAATATTGATGAAATCCAGTGATTCATGTCTTTGGAGAAAAGCACCATAACATACTAACATTGTTCACTAGATAAAGATAAACTTGTTTACAGGGGTATTCATTAATGTGATTATACTGGCCTACTCATGTAATCAAATTGATGAATATCCCAACTATCATAATAGAGCCCTCATATAGTAATTGACAAGACCAGACTCAGAGATCCACAACCAAGAACCAGACCAAGCTTTGGGAATCTAGGCAAAGAGAGGGAGGAGGAAATATATGAGCAAAGGAAGTCAAGATCATGATGGAGAAATATACAGAGACAGCTGAACCAAGCTCGTGGAAACTCATGAACTCTAGACCTACAATTGTGGAGTCACCATGGTACAGAACTCTGCTCTCCATATGTGGAAAACAGTTGTGAAGCTTGAACTATCAGAGGGCCCCCTGGCAGTAGGACTATGATACAAACCTGGTACATGAGCTAGGTTTTTGGAGCCCATTCTCTATGGTGGGATGCCATGTCAGTCTTAATTCATGGGAGAGGGGCCTGGCCTTGCCCCAATCTGTTATGCCAGACTATGTTGGCTCCTCATGGGAACTCTCACTCATGAGGAGGAGTGGACTTGTCGTGTGGGTTAGGGGGATGAGAGGGAGAACTGTGGTTGGAATGTAAAATGAATTTATTTGTTTTGCTTTGTTTTTTTTTATTTGTTATTTTTTTAGAGAAGCTCAAAGATCATGAGTTTAAAAAAGAAAGAAAAGAACCCGATAAATTTATATTTGAAGGTAAAATAACTAATTCAATTAGAATTTGTCATCCATCTCGTGGTTTTCAAAATTATTACGTGCAACATCTCATGATTTTCAGCAAAACCCTTGAATGCATGTAATTTGTATTTTATAAGGTAAACATTAGGAAAATTAAGTCATGTCTCCCATACCAGGTAGCAGGAGATTATATGAACTAATTTAAGTTGTTGGGTCTTGAACACAACTCCATTACATCACAGTCTTTAACTAAGAAGCAGTGATGTGCAGGAAAACAAAAAGACATTTCATGTTACTCTGAAAATTAGTAGAACAGAAAACTGTAACCTCTGCTAAGCTTTGTAGCTATTAACATAATGTATGCTAATCAGGGACACTGTGATCTTGAGGATATAACAAAAAGAGGGCAAAATATGGCTTTAAGAAACTCCGTATAGAAGGCTTCCTGTTTCTGTGATAAAATATCTGTAATGGAAGATGTTTAAGGAAGGAGGGGGTTATTTGGTGACAAAATTCAAGGTTACATTTCGTTGAGTCAAGTATGTTGCTATATCACCAAATGATCATCACTTAACATGGGAAATATTAAAGAGAAATGAAACAAAGTAACATTTAAGAACAATGGAAACAAAAGAAATCAATTATAAAAAAGGGGACAAATCATACAAAGTTGAAAATATTCTACTGAATAGGTGTTTAGAAATAAAAGCAAAATAAATTGAAAGGCAATTCTTTGAAGAAGCCAAACAAACAACTTAAAATTACAAACATATTAATGTAATCAGAAGGTGGGTCACATGTGTCTGGCAGGAATGAGATAAATCTGTAGCATGTGCTCTACACATGCAGACATTCATACATATGTGCATATATACATACTCATGCAAAAGATGTAAAATGTGCTATACTTATTTCTAAATCAACCAAAATATTAGAGTTAATAATTACACCTGTGTATGAAGGGACTGTAGAGGTTAACTTTATTAAAACCAAAGAAATTAATTGTAGGGAAAAAAAAAGAGAGCAAATTGTGGCCAAACATTTAATCTCAACATTAAGCCTGACTTTTTTGCAGAGAACCGAAGAAAATTACCTTTCAAACTCAGCGGTTGGCAGCCTTTAAGAATGAGGTGATTGCTTTTCTGTTCTCAAAGATTTAGCAAAGCCTTATTTAATGGCAGGAGCTGGGATTAGATGACCTCCTACCCTCCAGTTCTAATCCTGGCTTGTATGATTAGAAATCACAACCTATAATAGACAATTTGCAATTCCTGCTGCTGAAGCCAAACTGTCCTCAGTTTGAAAGTGATAGTTCCTTGAACTGTGGCAGAGCAGTGTGGAGCAGGATCATCAGAATGACTCACACCCTCCCTAGGTCCTTACTGAGACAACAAAACTAAAATAGTGTGCACACAAACAGGTCAATATATGCACAATAATCCAAAAAGTAATTTTCATGTTTTCATGACGTATTCCAAAATGTAACATTGTAAAAGAAATGACTATCGAAATGTGTGCTTGTGGTTTTTTTTTATGACGTATAAAGATATTAAAAATGTCATTCCCATTGCTAGTATGCAGGCATCTGTACTGGCCTGCCTTTGGGGTTCTGATTGGATATATCCTCAGCTGTAGCCACTAAAAGTACCACATTTACTATGCACATTTACTGTGGTCCCTTTTAAAAGGATCCTGCCCACCTCCTGTTTTTCTGTCTCTCTCTCTGTCTCTCTCTGTCTGTCTGTCTGTCTCTCTCTCTCTCTCTCTCTCTCTCTCTCTCTCTCTCTCTCTCTCAGAGAGGCTAGCCTCCCCCCTCCCCTCACCCTTTTCCCATTCCCTGGCCTCAATTAAAAAAAAAACAAAACACTCTATGTGAGGTCTGTAGCAAGGCATTGTTCTCCCTTGAACTGCTTTTAAGTTACAACACCCATGGTAGCAATAAACAACCATCTTTAACATATTCCCTCCAAAAGAATCACAAACTGTAAACATATGGCATATGGCATATGTGTATGAACTCACAGGCATTATTTTTCCCTCTTTTTTGTTTAAATTTAAACAAAGTTGTTTTACATGTTAATCTCAGTTCCCTCACCCTCCCATCCTCCCCTATTACTCCCACTGAAACTCAGCCCATTTCCTTTCTGCTTCCTAGGGAGGGTGAGAACTTCCATAGGGAGTCGTCAACGTCTGTCATAACATTTGTGGCAGTGCCTAGGCCCTCCCCCATGTGCCTAGGCTGAGAAAGTATCCCTCTATGTGGGATGGGCTCCCAAAGTCCATTTGTATACAAGGGATAATACTGATCCATTACTAGAGGCCTCGTAGACTGCTCAGTACTCCTAACACCCACATTCAGGGGTCAGTCCTATGCTGATTTCCCAGCTGTCAGACTGGGGTTCAAGAGCTCAAACTTGTTCAGGTCAGCTGATTCTGTGGATTTTTCTAGCCTGATCTTGACTCCTTTGCTCATCACCCCTCTCTCTCTGTAACTTCATGCCAAGAGTTCAGGTAGTGTTTAGCTGTGGGTGTCTGCTTCTGCTTTCATCAGATACTAGATGAAGGCTCTAGGATAGCATATAAGGTAGTTGTCAATCTCATTATTTTAGAAGGGAATTAAAGGTAGCCTCTCCACTATTGCTTAGATTGTTAGTTGGGTTCATCCTTGTAGATCTATGGGAATTTCCCTAGTGCCAGATTTCTTCTTAAATCTATAATGGCTCCCTCTATTATGATATTTCTGTTCTTGTTCTCTATTCTTTGCCTATCTCAATCTTACTGTTCCCTCATGCCCACCTCTTCCCTCCTCTTCTGACCTTCTCTTTCTCCTAACTCTCTCTCTCCTCCCTCCATGATCCCAATTTGCTCAGGAGATCTTGTCCCTTTCTGGTTCTCCAGAGGACTATGTATGTCTCTCTTAGGGTCCTCCTTGTTTCCTAGCTTTTCTGGCAGTGTGAATTGTAGACTTGTAATCTTTTGCTCCATGTCTAAATCCATATATGAGTGAGTACATACTGTGTTTGTCTTTTTGTGACGAGGTTACCTCACTCAGGATGGTTTCTTCTAGTTCCTGAAAATTTCAGGATTCCATTATGTGTTTACACTGAGTAGTACTCCGTTGTATAAATGTACCACATTTCCTACATCCAGTCTTCAGTTGAAGGGCATCTAGGTTGTTTCCAGGTTCTGGTCATCACAAATAATTCTGCTATGAACATAGTTAAACAGATATCCTTGTTGTATGAATGTGCATCTTTTGGATATATGCCTAAGAGTGGAATTACTGGATCTTGAGGTAGACTAATTCCCATTTTCCTGAGAAACCACCATACTGATTTCCAAAGTGGCTATATGATTTTGCACTCGCACCAGCAGTAGAGGAGTATACCTCTTTTTTCCACATCCTTTGCAGCATAAAATGTCTTTGGCGATTTTGTCCTGAACACAGCTTGGTATTGGCACAAAAATAGACAGGTAGACCAATGGAATCACATTGAAAACCCTGATATTAACCCACACATCTATGAACAACTGATTTTTGACAAAGAAGCTAAATTTATACAATGTAAAGAAGAAAGCATCTTCAACAAATGGTGCTGGTATAACTGGATATTGGTGTGTAGAAGACTGCAGATAGATCCATATCAATCACCATTCAATTAACTCCAAATGGATCAAAGACCTCAACATAAATCCAGCCACAATGAACCTCTTAGAAGAAAAAGTGGGAGGTACCATTGAACAAATTGGTATAGGAAACTGCTTCCTGAACATAACACCAGTAGCACAGACACTGAGATCGCCAATTAATAAATGGGACCTCCTGAAACGAGAAGCTTCTGTAAGGCAAAGGACACAGTCAACGATACAAAACTGCAGCCCACAGAATGGGAAAAGACACAACCCCACTTCTGACAGAGGGCTGATCTCCAAAATATACAAAAAACCCAAGAAGCTAGTTACCAAAACACCAAATTATCCAATTAAAAATTGAAGTACAGAAATAGAGAATTCTTAATGTAGAAAACTAAAATGGCTGAAAGATACTTAAAGTGCTCAACATCCTTAGCCATCAGGGAAATGCAAATCAAAACAACTCTAAGGTACCATCTTACACCTGTCAGAATGGCTAAAATCAAGAACACCCCACACATTCTTCAATTTAAATAAAATTATTTAAAGCATCAGGGACATTGCGTTATTTATTTGTTTGTTATTATTGCAGATGTCTGAATGTCTGTGATTAATAAAGCAAACTGTTTTTTTTAAAGCAATATCCATGCTCCTTTTAGAAGGAGCCCATGGAAATGTTGCCCCTAATGGTGTGAATTTTTGTTTTCTCTAAAATTTATGGGTTAAAAGCTTAAATGCAGTTTGTAAGAAGCCAGTGCTAGTAAGTGAGTTTTCATTTTCTCAACCAAAGCCTACGTTCTTGCTTGCTATGACATTATCTAAGGTGCTTTATGGATGGTCTCTCATCCCAAATCTGTGACTATCTCTTTTTTTTTCAGGGGGTTGGTTGTATTTTAAAACTCTTACTTTGTGTGTTGGTCCAAAGGAGTTTTTATTTACTAAGAACATGCTCTACCTAAGTTATATTCCCCATCAAACTGACTGAATTTCAAAAAAAAAATCAGTTGGTGCTAATGTATTTCATGAGCCAGTTTTATTAATGTTAGGCCAGTATATAATTACTTTTGACCAGCATGCCATTATTATTTAATGTTTCTATCTCATTTTATGATGTAAGAAGAAAGGTATTTTAATTAAAATTTAAAACTGGGATTATGAAAAAGCCATAGTGAAAGCTACTAATTAGTAAACCAAATTAAATCAGAGATTTAAAAAGGGAAGTCAAGCACATAAGCCTACATGTCTGAATACTACTTCTGAAAGCTAATTGTTAGTAAACAAACAAGGAAACAAAAGTAGCAGGTATAAGATACTATGTTATTTTGAGGCAGAGAGGTTCCAGAGCAACCCAACCTGAGAAAACAAAAACAAAATACGCAAACAATGCAAAATAACAACAAAAACCTCAAACAACCAAACAAAAACACCCATAAAAGAACAAACAAACAAAAATGGGCCCTTGCTTTTCTTCCTGCTTTCCTACCAAAACTGCTTAATCCTGTGCCCTGTTGCTGATGACAGCACAAACTTTATTTTCAAGGTAGAGAGAAATCAAGCTGAAACTGAGTTGGAAGTGTAGGGAGATATTCACCTTGTCTGCACCTGTGGCTTAGGCCATGCCCATTGGGGCGGAGACAGGGCCGGATGGGAGCGGAGAGAAAAGGTTGCGAGAGGGTCGGGCTGCACCTTTTGGGTGGTGGACGCTGGAAGGCTCAGGATCTGCTGGGCGTGCATCTGCCTATGTTGTGAGTTATTTCTCCCTTAATAAACTTCTGTTCGGCCTAATTGTTTATCCTGATTCTTAAGGCAGAGCTAGCCCATAAACAATAATGGTAATTGGCCAACAGGATTGTATCAAATTCAGAGTCTCTGAGTGTTATTTGGGGCTGGCGCGGCTGTGGGCCCACGTGGCGACAGGACCGGGAGGCCGGCTGGGAACAACATGCTGTAACATGGAAGTTTCCTTCCTTCTGACTAGGTTTTATAATGAACATAGTTGCTATACAGGCTGCTAGATAGAAAAGGCATCAATAGTCATACACGACTGTGAGTCCCATAAGCTGCAGTATTAACATTTCAAGCAACATGCCTCAGGTGGCATGGCTATTATGTGGACAGCAAACTGCTCAATGATTGGACTTGACACCTACTTCACAGGAAGGAGTGATATGCAAATTTTCTCAGAAAAAAACATTACTGATGTATTAGGCCACTGGGTGTGAGATTGCTAAATATCCATGATGCCATACCCCTCTCTAAACATTTATGTCTATAACAGTAGACAATACTACTCTCAGCCTTAAACAGAGATACCTTATTGCAATGAATACCAATGAGTGCAGAGAGTGATGACTTTTTCCACTTCATTGAAAATAAGGGACAGTTGAGTGCCTCAGCCTTAAACAGGACATTATACTATCCCTCCGAATAGCCAAGCATCTTCACAGAGAGTAGAAAATAAAACAGAAGAACAGAAAGACAAGGAGGAGGGCTGTGCCATGTTCTTTTCTAAGCATGGCCCTCAATAGGCCTACAGTAGCCTGGTCTATAAACAACCAATCATGGATCAGGAAAGGACTCATAGATGTCTACATCTTTCTTATAAACTATTGGCTACTGGGTAATTCTGAAGGAGGTGTAAATGTTGTCTTTGGTATGTACCCATTGAGGATCCTAAAAGGCACCGATAGAAGGCCCAAAGCTATGTTCTTATAGACAATACTGGTCAAACTCAGTGGATATTTAAAGCAAGCAAACAAACAAATGACATGAATGTAGGATAGAGACTTGTATGGAAGAGGGTTAAAAACTGGTTTTCTCCTCCCCAGCAAGGATTGATTGCAAACAGCTTCTTGGGTAGAAGAAGAAGTTTGCCTCCACATCCCCTTTATGGTGCTATGATATTGTTCAGTTTGAACTTGTGCAGGCCTTGCCTTGTGTATGCTGTTACAGTTTCTGTGAAACCGTAGTTGTTTCCTCTTATCCTAGGAGTGTGAGAAAAGGACTTCTCTCCAACCTTAAACTTGCCCTCTTTATAGTGAAAAGCACAACAGATTAAATTTTAGTCCCAACTACTTAGGCAGATCTTTGGCCATCCTAATGCCCTCTAAAATTTTATCTTATATCTTCAATGTGTCCAAACTTTTAATACATAATTTTTATAGTTTCGATAATTGCTTTGATATAATATTATCAAATATATATATAATTAGACTTATATTTTGTACTACTTATATAGCATAAGTATGGGTTTGTAATGAGTTAGACTGGAATCACAGAGAATAATTAGGGAAAATATGAGATGGTTAAATCTATGCATCAATTTGACTGAGCCTGGATCTCATAGTTTGGTTAAATACTATCCTTGATGTTTATGAGAAGATGGCATTTGCCTGAAATTAAGATTTAATGAGCAGACTTTGAGTAAAACACATTATCCTTCAAAATGTGAGCTGCTGCCATCCAATCAGTTAAAAGTACTAAGAGAATAAAGACTGACATTTTATGAACAAGAACAAATTCTATTTGAGAAATGGCACTTTTACCTGAGTGATGACAATGTTATTTTGCTTTCCTAGATTTGGGGCTTCGAATCCTTCATATTTACAAGTAATATATTTGAGAAAATGTACATATTTAGATTCATAATGTATAGGAAACATAAAAGTAACTTACCAGCATCTTTATGTCCTACATGCATATTCCAAAAACTATCATTCTTTCTACATTTAATAATATGCTTTACCTTTCTTTAAAAAAATAGATGGTAATGGAAGACAGATTCTAGGTAATAGGTAGATGTGACCTAAAATAAGATAGAAAGCTAATTGCTCTTTTATTCTTAACTCTGCTATTGATTTCTTTTTACTTTCTTTATGTGATGGAGAAGTACGTAAAATAATTGATATCAAAAGTGTAAAATCCAATCAAAAGCTTCACAACTTATAATGATTATTAAAAGTATAAAGAAGTTCATCAAGATGTATAGACTCTGGCTCTGTGTAATTTTACTTGTAAGTTTTTATGACAATGTTTTAATTATTTAGGAATAAATTTATCTTATTCTTATGAATTTCTAAGAATATGACAGTCCACTTTTTCAGGTATTGGCTTTCACAAAAATGGAAAAATATCTACATATACTTTTTTATGAATATACAAAATATTTTGTCTTAAATTTTTAAATATATCTAGTGAAGCAATTGTTCATTTAGCTTAATGTTATATGATGCATATACTGTTATATGATTTATACAATTTTAAATTGTAATTCAGTTTTACATTTCATTTTTTAACATTCTTTACTTGAGTTGTATTTTTTTTCCCACTCCCAATTCACGTTTCTTGGACATTGGATGCATTTGTTATGTTTTTTGTTGTAACACTTAATTCAAGAAAAGTACCAAAGTGTTGGATTTGTAGGACTGTATTGTAGATATTGCCTTAATCATTAGAAACAATCCCAAATCGATCTTTAATATGATCCCTCAAGGAGAGTATGATCACATGCTACATTAATAATTCACTATAAAAATCAGATATTTGAATTTTACAAAGCCTGTAGTAATATTACTTTTTTCTTACTTTTAGAATTTCTTTGATCAAAACTATGAATGTGTTTCATATGTTGATTTACAAAATACTCTTTCCTATTTGTTGAGGTTCTCGAGTTTTAATATATCTCTTTGGTGTTTCATTGCTGTATTGGTCACTATAACTTTTGTGTATTTTGCACACTAAGAATTTGGTAGTTATTTGTTGTACAAATATTTTCCCTAACAAATGTTTGTACATTTTAATTTAGGTTTATAAAAGATGTACATTTTCTTTCCTTCCTTCCTTTTCCTTGATCTTTTCCATTCTCTTTTTTCCTCTTTGTTTGTTTCTTATTTTATTTAATGCTATGTATTTGATCCAAACTCATTGTTCATGCTAGACAAGAGATAGACTTAACAGAATGTTTCAATTCTTTGTCATTTTTATAAATGTCTACATATTTGTAAGGTTATGGAAAATTGCTGTTATATTGTTATTTTAGCCTGTGAAAGTTTTTGAGTAAAATGAGATTTATATTTTCTTTGGCTTTGGCAGACCTTGATGCTAAAAGCTCACTGGTGGCAGGCCATCAATGTTCTAGTTATTCAGGAAACTGTGACTTTTGATCTCACAGAAGCTGGGTCGGTTATTTTTCAAAATATTGTTTTAATAAAATTACATGATAAATTGACTATTTAATTCATTTTAATAACAGCATTTAATTTTAACTTAAGATTGAATATGTAGTGTATTTTGCCAATTTCCTTCATTCTTTGTTAGTCAAGAAAGGGACTTTTCAATACTGACAATTCTCTAATTAGAGTAACATATTTTCTTTTCCACCATTTATCTATTTTCGTTTGCAACTGCAGTAAGCATTGTCACAATTCTAGAATTACAATTCACAAGTAACACACTGGTATTTAGATGTAGCTAGAGAAATACATAATTTGTACCTTATATGCATCATTGGATAATTGAGAAAATTCTTCTTACTAAAGCAAAATGATGCTCCAATATATTTAACCTAGAAAAAGTGTTTTTTGCTTCATCTAATATTTAAGGAATATGCATACCGGCAAAAGAAATACAGATTTTAACTCTGGAATTCACATTTAACTGGGCATGCTCAATTTTTCTTTGCTAAATCTGGAAAAGACAATTTGTACCTTTCCTAAGTAATACTATCTAGCAGCCCATAGATCTGGGTAAACTTTGAACTATTTTCTGCCAGTGTAGATTTATCTACACTAAAAAGTCTAGTCCAGAGGAGGTTAGAAAATGTTGTGGTTTGCATTTGTGTTCTGAGAAATCTCTCAATCTAAGAATTTGCAGCAAAAGGATCATAGCACTAAAATGACCCCTAATAATAATCGTCAATACTCACATATTACTGATTGGCTTAGACATCATCAGAGAAGCATCCTCCTGCATTACTCAGGGACCGATATGAAAACCCACAGCTGGAAATATAAAGAGACTTAAAGTTCAGGCCTAAGTGAAAGTCTTCATCAAATCCATGTCCTTAGAGCTCAGAAAACACTGTGGAAGGAGACAGAAAGACTTTTAAGAGCCAGAGGGGATGGAGGACAGACTAGTAAACAAGGCCCTCTAAGCACAGCAGGGAAGAGGCTTAGAAGAGTTCATTGAGAGTATGGCATCATCCACAGGGCAATAATGGGTTCCAGTATTACAAAGGGGAATGTAAACCAGCTCCCACCTCTAACCCAGAAGCTATCTCAATTTGACAAGAGCTTGTAAAAGAAAGGTTAGTTTTCTCCAGTGGAATCTTACTGGGGATATGAATCATTCTTAAGGGTAAGCTCTATGGCCAGCAGTAGATGACCCAGGAAAATAGTATTTTGTCTCATGTTTTATCCTTTGTTTATTTATTTATAATGTATTTATTTTAACTTACAAGTCATTTGCATGCACATTATTGTGTCCAGTACTGTGTTTGTGTAGGTTTTCTGTGTGTAAATCTGTGTGTCTCCGTCTGTGTTTCTTGTGCTTTTTCTTCCAGTATGATTTTCTATTTGCTTGTTTGCTTTTTCCTATTCTGGTGCATTTATTTTTATTTTATTTACTACTATTATTATTACTATTATTGTTATTATGCATGCCATGTAATGAGTGAAAGGAAGGATATGGATTAGAGTTTGTAGGATGAATTTGAAAGGATAAGTTGGAGGAAATATAGGGTATGAATATAGGGTATGAAACAAAATCTATTTTCTATTAAAATGATTTGAGGGATTCACCGGCCTCAGTTTATGTAGCAGAATTCCATTTCTATTTATTCTTAAATCATTTAATTATAAGAATGTTATAATCAAATATTCAATGACTGCTAAGGTTTTTGTTGTTATCTTTATTGTTTTTGTTTGTTTCAAGCATCTCACTATGTAGATCTGGCTGTCTGGAACTTACTATGAAGAGCAGGCTAATTTCCTAAAACCAAAAATTTGAATTTATGGTAATTATTTAATGATATAAAAAAGCTGAATCTTTATTTTGTTTTCTGATCCTGTGCTTTCCCTTCAATATTTTCACAGCAATTTCCTAATCCTCAGTGAGGAAAGGCTGCTTGATCCTTTCATGGACACACTTGGCACACATGGAAATACGGTAGGGCCCTACTCAAGTGCTTCTTTTTAAAAATACAAATAATTCTTGTTTATTTTCATCTTGTCACCCTCAAGACAATGGATTCTCATTCACTGACCTTTACTCCCATTGTACTTGTCATCACTTTAACTTTGCTGAACTTGGATTCCAATGTCATCTCTTGCCTCTCTACAGTCTGTATTTATCACAGCAGGTAAAACTTACCTTAAGAGTGGGTCAGGAATAGGTACCATGCTCATTCCTTCTAATGATTTTTATCTTATCCCATTTTTAAACAAGGTGAATAGACAATAAGAGGGAAAAATTAAATATTCTAGAGATTCTAAAAGGACATGTACCTCCATCACTGCAAGACCTCATTTCCTACTGCAAAATTCTTCTCTAATGTTCCTACAGCAATGCCCTCTTAGTGGTTCAGTACCACACCAAGCATTCTACTTTGGTGACATCTGTAACTTGTGCTGCCTTCTCTCTGGTAATCCTTGTATTTCCTGAGGGTCCTGAATGCCTGTCTCTTTCATCTGTAATTGGTCTTTATAAACAAACACATTGTTTTGCATTTTTACAGATTTCTTTCCGTATTATTGTTGATGTTTATATGTTGTTGCTGGGGATCAATTTTAGGGTCCCAGCTGCTAGGCTGGTGTTATATGACTGAGGTAGACCTCAGCCCAGTTTTCCTTTAATAAAAATTGGCCTCAATATTTCACACCAAGCGGCTCTCAATTTTTTTTTAATTTTAGTTTCTTGCACATTGCTATGATGATCTGACACACATAATTTAAAGATTAGTTGATGTATGCTTTCCTCTTTGCATGCAATTTTATCAAGATCTAGAGGGGCACTTAGCACAGAGTAGACCACCAGGGCACTCTTATTGACTGACTAGATAATGAGTGCATGTTGTAGAATGAGTAGCAACTGCTTAGCTCCCTGCTGTTGAAGGGTTCTTCAGCCACCTTGACAATTCTCCATGGAGACAATGTTATGGATCCTATGAACTTCACCTGAATTTCAGTTTGCTCTTAGTCAGAACACATCATTTCCACACTTTCTACCAGATTACTGATATGCCTCACCTTTCTAACCTCAGAAATCGCATTTTAATGGGCATTTCCTAGATACATTGAAGTGACAGATGAGTAACTAGTAAATATAAAGGAAGATAATGTCTCTACCACTAATTGGATTCCATAAATAACCTAGACATAACTGATCCCGTCAACATTTCAGAGGCTACATACAGACATAGGGCATTTTCCTGGAGTTTTATGACCCCAAACTCTGGTTTTAAGTCTTTCATTCTACCACAAACCAATTTAAATCCACTGACTCTCTGGTCTTTAGTGTCATCTTTGTCCATTAAGGATGGTACCAATAACCTACCTATAGAGCTACTTAAGGATTTAGTAAGTTTCTAGGTTTGAAACACTTGAACATAAAGAGAAGTACTGTGAATTATCAATAAATAATCAGTAAACCCTGTAATGATGTTGTTATTATCATTAGCATGTTCTGAAAACAACCAATATTCAATTTTAATGTAATTTAAAGGAGATTTTCAAATACAGCAGTACTTTTGGTACTATCCATAATAAAAATATTTTTATCATGAGGGGTACAGCAGTGGTATACATATGAAAGCTAAAAGGAAAGAGGTAGGAAAAGAATGAAGAGAAATAGAATTAAAGAGAAAGAAGATAAAGAAGGAAAGAAAGGGAGGAGGAAAATTTAAAAAAGGGGGTGGGCAAGGAAGCCAGGTCTGTAATTTCATGCTGGTCACCCAAAACTCAGAATGATAAAGTAAGAATAGCCTGAATTTGAGGTCAGCCCAGACTACCTACTGAGTTTAAGAATAGCTTGGAATAAGCAGTTAGGCCCTACAAAGAACAGATAGATAGATAGATAGATAGATAGATAGATAGATAGATAGACAGACAACACACACACACACACACACACACACACACACACACACACATATATATATATATATATATATATATATATATATATATATATTAGACAGAAAAAGAGCTGATAGATGAATAGACAGACGGACAGAGTGGATAGGAGACAGAGACAGAGACAGAGAGGGGGAGCAGAGACAAAAGAAGAGTAAGAAGAGTAAGAGAAAGAAAGGAAGGAGAGAGAGAGAGAGAGAGAGAGAGAGAGAGAGAGAGAGAGAGAAATGTATAAAGAGAAAAAGGGAGTCAATAAAAAGAAAGACAGAGAGCAGAGAACAGGGGTAGAGGAGAGAGAGACTGAGAGATCTAGTGAAAGAAGTCTCCTTGCATATTTATTCTGATCAAATATCCATGAGCCTAAATCCAGGTTCTTTTGTCCATCAATATATATTCTCCGATTCCAGGGCAGTAAAATGTAATACTGCTTGTTTAGAATGTGTTTAGGATATAAATTTGTCCATAGAAATGTGTCTGCAGTTACTATTGAGTTGTTACAGGGATAAATTTGATTTGGCATCCTGGGAAGCTCTGTTTTCCAAATTAGATCTATTCTCTTATTTTGGGCTGCTTAAAAGGTTACAAATCAAATAAAACTTGCTTAATTAATTTAGGCTGGTTTAGTAGTCAGATGTGCATCAGAGTGAACAAGGACAAGCATATGAGTACTATTTATAATGCGAGGCCATCACGTAGCAGAATGAAGACAGGTATAATTTAATCTAGCCCAATTTGGGGGAAGTGAAACTTCAATATTGGTTTTATGTTCAAACTCTTAAGAAACTGAAGCAAAAAAGAACACAGCATTTAAAAGTAAGGTTCTGTATGTAAGAATGTTAATGATTAAAACATTTGATTTTGAAATGTCACTAGGCACCTTCTATTTGGCTTCTTAATCCTTGGTCTAAGACATCATTTTAGAAATAATAACCTGGCACACAATAGGATTGATAAGTTATCTCTGGTGGGAACTATCACTGAAATCAAGGATGAAGGTTAAGGGCAAAAGTCAGTGTCAGTTTCACAGAAAAAGCATATCTCCATGGCTTGTGAAGCCCCGTTGTAAATAGTAAAACTTCATTGTGCTGAGACAATTTTTTTGTTCCTCTAAATAATAGGACTATTTTTTGTTCTCATTAAATAATAGGACTATTTCATCCCGCTGGTTCAGATCAAATTAAGTAATATATGAAAGTGTAATGCCTGATAAATAATATTGATTCAATTATTATTGATATCAGAGTAGATAAATCTGAAATGTCATCACAGTACACTGCCATCACAGTACACAGATCTACCAAACCTTGAGTATGCTACCTCTCAAATTCAGTTTTTACCAATGTAAAGTTCTTACTAGGTGCTGTCCTTAAGTGTGTGTCATTGTCAGGTTATAGGGCTCTTTTCTTGTGACTGGAGTTAGATGCTCTTATAAAATGGTCTGGGAGAGAGCATTTATTCCTATTTGTTCTTCCTTTAACTTGCTATTGGACTACATGTGTTCCTCTCCTTGGAAGGAATCAGAATCCAAGAAAACTTAGACTCAGGGGTACATACTTCTCAGACACTGAACCTTCTGCATCATTGGAATGAAAAAACCAATAGATCAAGGAATGTTCAACAATGTATGAAGACCAAGTTTAGTTTCATGAAAACCTGCTAAAAACTGTCTTCCAGTCAGCCTGGTAAGGAAGTTTCTTCTCAGCAATTGCTGCTGCTTGCATAACACTGGAGCAATTCTTGAGAATTTTGAATTTCAGGAACTTACTGAGGCTTGTGAGATACTTTCTTAGTCCTAAGGATATCCTAAGGATGGAATATTTCATTGGGAAGAAGCTGCTCACAATACATGTATAGACCTATTCGTCTTTTGCTCTTCATTCCTGAGGTTATTCTTAACCTGAAATTTCTATTTAAATAAGGAGGCTATGAAGAATTTCCTGAGATCTTTTAAACATCCAGTTTGTGGTAATTGTAGTATAAGCCTCTGAATTTCTTTGTTGTTGTCTATTTCAATTTTGTCATTCCTATAAATTACACGAGACATTCCTGAAACTGCATTGAAGGCTGAAAATAAATCAGGATGATTTGATTAATAAAACAAAAATATTTTTTTCAAAAATGGCATAAATAAAAATGAAAATGTGTGGGTAACAATGCAGGGTCAATCCATCAAACACCCCTTGTAACAATTTTACTTTGCAAGGATGCCCCCATATTCAATATCATTTATTGCATGAACTAAAAAAATAGTCTCAAAATACACATGAGAAAGCAAGAAAAATACATAAAAGGGATCTTTTGCATTGACTGGATAATAATCATAACATCTTAGAATAGTTACAGTTATTTCATTTTAATGTGCATCTTCTCATGGAGAAGATAAATATGGCCACCAGCATCAGTTGGGAGAAGACAGAATGAGAAGATCTAGATTTTTGGCACAGGTTTGTTACTTGGGGTAGGGGAGAAGATGGAGAATTTCAAGATCTAGCCATCCTGGTAACTTACTGAAACTCTGTCTCAAAATAAAATATTTAAAAGAAGGCCAAGGATGGAGATGTAAGTTTTAGATATCTTGCCTAATACGCAGAAGAACTTGCAATTTACCCCCAAATCTGAAAGAGCTATGGAATACTGAGAATTTATTTACCACCCAAACTCTTAGATTAGGTTGAAATACATACTACTGAAGGATTTATTGTCAAGAATTGTTGGAAGTATTCAAGAGTTATTGAATAAAGTCCTGATCACATAAAGGATTTTTCCATGGTTCCTGTGTGACAAAGGTAAAATGATATTGTCCCAGAAATAGGAAAGCCTCTTTATGCTGGTTGCTCTAAGACATCAGGGCTGGTAATTGCAGGTGCTTCTGAAAATAGTACCTTTGGAATGCTACTCTTTTCATAAGAGACCATACCAACACCTGCAGCAGTGAAGATCCTAGAAAGATTTTCATAAAAGTTAGGATTAGTATGGAAGTAAGATTATAATGAAGATTGAATTTACTGCAGCAGGGGAAGTAGCTTTCAGATTACAACCCCTATATGAGATTTCACTGAGGAATATAAAGAATAATTTGAGGAATGATGTATTTCTGTCATGAAACTTAGGAAACAGCTTCAGACCATAGTTGAGTTGGTATAGAGTGTGTTTGGTGCACATAACACACACACACACACACACACACACACACACACACACACAAATGCTTAATTGTGTTCCTTGACTCCTACATACTAGTTATGTAAGACATCATTCCTAGATGAATAATACACCTGCTGTTTTGAATGTCAACCTACTATGAATATTGTACTTGAGAAGAAAGCTGTTTCTCCAAATTATGTCAACAAAATATCTTCTAGCTGTCACTACTTTCCTAGTCAAGTAATATAGACCCAGAATTTATCTTAAAGTCTAGTAAAAGAACCATTGCCTTAAAAGTTGTAGGAAACAAATTTTCTCAAGGTCATGGTATTTTAGGAGTATCTCAGAAATCAATTTAGATACATATGCCTGATAATTTATGTAAATTAAAGGCTGAGAGGAATTGCCCAGTGAATTAATTGACTCATTCACACAGTCTAACTTTGTAAACATTGCATCTCTCTACACTTTGTCACAGCAGGGAGGCAGGGAATGTACTACATGAATAACTAGAAAATAATGAGAAAAACAGCTCAATGCTAAATAGTCAGTGGTGCTCAACCCATGAGAAAGAATCTTGATTACTGCTAAATTTGACTTTGTGTTGAATATAATCATGCAATGCTTATGTACATGTGAGATGCTAGGGTAAGAAACTGAGTAGCTGGAGATCGAAGTCTACTGCACCCCAGCATTTGCTGTACCGAACAG
The DNA here is from genome assembly GCA_030556225.1 of Cricetiscus sungorus. Taxonomy (NCBI): domain Eukaryota; kingdom Metazoa; phylum Chordata; class Mammalia; order Rodentia; family Cricetidae; genus Cricetiscus; species Cricetiscus sungorus. Next base: position 30,191,935 of record JANBXA010000600.1, on the reverse strand, counting down.
AACAATTTTACTTCATCTCAGAGATTTCACTCTTCTGTGCCATTCATGGGGGTTGCTAATACCTGAGTTCACTTTATACTTCAAATCCTCTGAATGTATTAGATATACATATCTCAGATGACACTGAAAAACAATGGTGACTTTATTAAGAAAGCACAGATTAGATTTAACTAAGTTAACTGTCATAGAAAATACACACTATTTTGAGGTGTAATAGGTGCCATTCTGTTCTTGCCTTCTATACACTGTGTCTTTGGTGTTTGCATAGTGGCAAAAAGGTAAAGACAAAACATTTAAAAGAATTTTCTCAATCCTTTTTGTTTTGTTTTGTTTTGATATGAAAAGTAATTAGTACACAAACCTCAAAAAGCTAACATATCTTTGCAGTTCATTTTTTAGAAAAATGCCCGAGTATAAGGGATAATGGTCTCATTACTGCGTTGAAGAGAGAAAATGTTGAAATTGAAGGTATAGTAGTAGAAATGCTGGATGTTCCACAGAAGGTAATGGACATTTGGTCATTTTGATATTAAGAAATGTGGTACTAATAATGACACATTGCTTGGGGCATCAAAAGAAGTAAAGGATATATTTTTGTTGTTGTTGTTGGTTTTTTTTTTTTTACAAACTTTTGGTTTTGAGAAAAGAAAGTATGTGTGAATATAAAGAAGTGCATGTATTTTTATACAGAAGATATTGCTAATAACACATTGTAATATCAAATAGAATATCTTATCCTATAGTAATATTATATAACATAAAATTTCCCATTTAAATAATTTTGAAGTGTAAGGTCTATAGTATGTTTGGCTCATGGTATTCAGAAATCTAAAATGCCTTTTATCTTGCAAACCTGAAACTGGTGACAAGTATTCCCTCTCCACATCACTAGCTATAGATAGCCTGCATTCTACTTTCTACTTCTATAATTTTTGAAAACCTATTAAGTAGTGTGCTCTTTAAGTTACTTAGATTAAGATTTAGTTAGTTTAATATTCATATATAAACTTTGCTTTACTGTAGCTCTATTCCCTAACACTAATTTATTCTGCTATTTTAAAGTATATTTTGCTTCAGCTTTGAGATTCTCATACATATATACAGTGTACTCAATTTATATTAATAGTATCCATCCCTCCCCTAGTATTTGTTGTAGACCCTGCCAAAGCAAATCTTCATTTCAATTTCATGTCTTATTTAATCCCACTAAGTTCAGTTAGTGCTACCCATATTTGCATGTGTATAGATCTATTTACTGACATGTGGATATCCTACCAGGGGCCTCATAGCTGAAATTTTCCTTACCTTCCAGAAGCCATCAAATGCCTAAAGCTTTTCAGAGAGTGATAGGGCTTTTTGAGATAACTCTCCATTTGTGCTGAAATTTTGACTGACGATCTTGTGCAGGTCAGGTGTAGACAACTATAGCCTTTGTGAGTTTGTTCACTCAAGGTACCTTGTTCAAAAGCACTAATTCACAATAGTCATTCCTAACCTCTGTCTCTAAAAAAAAACTTTCTACCATCTCTTCTAAGATTTTCCCTGATTACCAGGGGCTGGGGGCGGGGGGAGATGTTCATTCAGGTTATCCAATTGAGGACCAATCACTCCAAATTCTCTACACTTTAAGAGGTTGTCAGTCTGGGTACTAACCCACTCCACTGTAAAAGTTTCACTTCCACAAAGCACAGGGATCAGCATTTCTAATCCATAAGTAGTCGCATGAGCTTTTATAAGCATCTTTATCTGTCATCAGATATTGTTTGCTGTGGTACTTAGCTTAATTATCAACTTGGCATAATTTAGAATCACTTGAAAAGAGAAACTCAACGAGGGGACACTTACATTGGGTTGGTCTGAGGGCATGTCTGTCAGAGATTGCCTTGAGCACATATGAATAAATATGAAAAGATCCAGCCTGAAAGTGGATGGCATTATTACAGAGATGATAGCTTTATAAGAGTAGAGAAAGCTGACTCTGTATGAGACATGAACACATTCATTTCTTTCTGCTCTTCACTGAGGATATAATATATCCAACTGTTCCAAGTTCCTTCTTCTGTGACTCCTCGTGATATAACCTGGAAATGTCAACTAAAATGAACACTTTATAATATAGGTTGATTTTGACGTGCCTTTTCTTTTTTAAATGGCAGCGGAAACAAAACTGAATCCCTTGCTTAAGACCTGTGTATATGACTCTTCAGCCACCAATTTCTACTTCATATCACTTAAGTTTGTACTCTCAAGTCTAGGTATTGCTTCTTCCCAGAAAAAGAATAATCTAAGATTAACAATCATAGACAAAATCAAATAGCTTGGGAGAGTCTTCTTGGGAATTAGTGCTTAAAAAGAATGTAAGAACACACGGTGGCTTAGTAATGGAAGAACATGTTCTTAAAAGGAATGTGAGAACATGTAGTGGTTTAGAAATGGAGGAAAATGTTGCTAATCAACAGTATCTGACAGAAGGCAGAGTGGGAGGATGACGGGCTTCTTGCCATGTTTTGACTATCTACCTCAAAAGTGAAATATAACAATATCCTAATTATGAACTGCTATTTATACTGCAGCTAATAAAAATCTACTATCTAGTGAGCTGTTTGTGATTTATGTTAAAATTAGCTATAATACTTATATGATCTTTCTATATATATGTGTTTCATGCTACCTCACTTGATACAGGGAATACTGTTTACAATGGGTTATTCCTGTTATTTTGAGCTGAGAATACAAATGGACATAAAGATCAGATATCCGCTGAGGTCTCATACTCTGAAGGAAAAACAAAACAAAACAATACTAGTATTTCATAACTGAAAGACTCCTAGAAGGTATCCAATGACATGATACTTGATCACACATACTGCTTATATAACATGCAGTCTTGGTTGACAATATTAGCAAGTGTTGCAGTAAGAGCTTTTATGACTATACAGAGTTAATAATCATGCATAATATATTCAGGAGTCTGGAAGAGTATTGTCAGCTTGAAGAGACAGAGATAGACTGAGCCATACAGACCTGGAACTCAGCTACTTAAGACACAGATATAGGAGTGTGGCAACTTCAAGCCCAGCTTGGCTAAAGGTTGAGTTCAAGGCCACTCTATACTGAGGAGTTGTCTCAAAAATTAAGTAAAAATTAAGAGAAGTATTGCCTTACTTAAGAGGTAGTCCAAAGAGCCAGAGCTAAAGATGATATGAGAGTTAATGTCAAATTTCTTGAAACTAGTATTTATTCATTATTATGTATGTGTTTTTGGTATGAGCATATGAGAGGGCACACACATTTCACACGGTGTTTGAGTTTGTCACAAAACAATTATTGAAAGTGCTGTTCTTTTTCCACTGTAGGATCCAGGGATTACACTCATAACATCAGGCTTGCACAGCAAGTGTCTTTACTTACTGAACCATATAACTGGTCCCAGGTTTTATAAAATGCATTTAACAATGTGAAACCTGTGGAAAAGCAGAAAACATACCATATAACTTCCTGAAAATGAACCCATAGACAACAATGCACATGTTATGTTTCCCTGATTTAAATCTGCTAAATATTATCACATCAGTTTCAATTGTAATATTGGTATGATTGTCATGGGTTAAAAAAGTGATATACTATCTTCATGGCATTTATATATGATACCTAATGTGTAATTGAGAAATATTCCTTTTAAACATGGTCAGACAAAATATGAACTTTACTGTCTGTGAAACCCACTGAGAACTTTGTGCAACATGAACTAAAGGCATAAAGTCTAAAAAGATGGAACAATATTGCTTATACAGCAAGTCAAAGCGGAGGGAAAATAATGTCTTCCACAGTCACATTGATGAAATATAACAAGAATGTCAACATAGCATTTTATTTCTTAATTTTATTTTAAATATATGCAGGTGTTACATACATGCATGCATACTACATGCATGCCTGGTGTCTACAGAGACAGATGAATCCATTAAATGGATACCATGGATTTGGAATTATAGGTGTAAGCCACAGTTTGGGTGCTAGAAACCAAACCTGGGTCCCCTGGAAGAATAGCAAGTACTCCAAACTACCAGGTCACTTCTTCATGTCTATGTTTCCTTCTACATTGTTCTTTTGACCACAATATGTCCATTTAAAAGTCATATAGTTATTAATTTAAGTAAATTAATAGAGATAGTAAGATCACAATAAATTCTTAAGGGAAGAATGAGGTATATATTTGATAGGGTATTTTCAATAATAAAAATTTAAATTTAAATGATGTATGTTATTTGAGCTTAATAATTGATTGTATCTGCAAATCCATAGTTATCAAATTTTAATCTGAGGAAGGTAGTTCCTAAGATATGCCTATAGGTATTTGAAATAAAATAAAATATACCCTTCATTACTTTAGATCGACATTGATATCTGATGTAGAAAAATACACTGCATTCTGTGTTCTCTGGGTTGATTGTCATAGGATTACATTGGAGGATATAGCTAATTAGCATGAAGATATAATGTAGATATATATGTAGATAATGTGCATAAAAGATGCACATCATGTGTCTATAATTTATAACACTGCAATTGATCTTTAAGTCATAGGTTTCCTGAAGATTTATTCTAGGTGGTCCCTTGAAAATCATTCAACAAAACATCATTTCCTAAGGATGTATTACATTTTTTGTATGTAATAAAGGTAACAGCAGGCTGGGAGAGGCTGTTACAAAAATAAGATCATGTTTGAGCAAGGCCAACTAAGGTTGTCTTGTGGCTTCTACACACACCTTCAAGCACACTCAAACACACATGCACATGAACACAAAATGTGTGTATTTTATGATATTAAATTAAATATCAAAATTAAAAATATTCTTATGTTTTGGTCGTGAGCCTAACCTTTAATGACTGAGCCATCTCTTCAGCCCTCAAAAAAAAAAAACTTTGACAAAAATCCAACATCATTTTATAATAAAAGTCTTTGAGAGATTAGCAACACAAGGGACATACCTAAATATAATAAAAACAATATAAAGCAAGCTGATTGCCAACTTCAAATTAAGTAGAGAGAAACTCAAAGCAGTTCTACTAAAGTCATTGATAAAACAAGGTTTTACTCTCTATCCATACTTATTCAATATAGTACTTGAAGTTCTAGAAAGAGGAGAATAGGCGAACTAAAGGAAATCAAGGGGATACAAATCAGAAAGGAAGAAGTCAAAGTACATTAATTCACAGATGATATGATAGTATACATAAGTGATTCCAAACACTCTACCAGGGAACTCCTACAGATGGTAAACACCTTTAGTCAAGTGTCTGTATACAATTTAAGTCAAAAAAAAAAATCAGTAGCCCTCCTATATGCAAACAATAAATTGGCTGAGAAGGAAGTCAGGGAATCATCACCCTTTACAATAGCATTAATAATATAAAATATTTTGGTGTGACTCTAACCAAACAAGTGAAAAACTGGTCTGACTAGAATTTCAATTCTTTGAAAAAAGAAATTGAAAAAGGTATCAGAAGATGGAAAGATCTCCCCAGCTCAGGGATCAATAGGTTTAACATATTGTAAAAGTGGTCATTTTGTCAAAAGCAGACTATAGGTTCAATGCAATTCCCCCTAAAATACCAGAACATTTCTTACTGACCTTGAAAGAACAATACTCAAAATCTCATATGTAAAATTAGTAGGATAGCCAAAGCAATCTTGTATATTGAAAGAATGTCTGGGGCATCACCATCCCTGATTTTAAGTTCTACTCTAGAGCTATAGTCATAAAAATATATGGTATTGGCCTATAAACCAGATCAGTGAAAAGAATTATAGATCCAGATAAAAAAGCACACACCTGTGTACACCAAATTCATGACAAAGAAGCCAAAATTATACAGGGGCAAAAAGAAAGTGTCTTCAAAAATGATGCTAGTTTAACTGGATGCTGGCATCTAGAAGAATGCAAATAGACACTTATTGATAACCCTGCACAAAACTCAAGTCCAAATGGATCAAAGACCTCTACATATTAGCTTTGAGCACATTGGAACAGGAGACAACTTCCTGAATAGAGCACCAAAAGGATAGACACTAAGATCAACACTTAACAAATGGTACCTCATGAAACTGAAGTTTCTAGAAAGCAATGAACACTGTCTATAGGACAAAACAGCAGCCTGTGTAATGGGAAAAGACCATCATCAACTGCACATCTGATGGAGGGCTAATTTCCAAAAGATATAAAAAACTCAAGAAACTTGGTATCAAAAAACCAAATAATCCAATTAAAAATGGAGTGCAGATCTAAACAAAAAATTCTCAACAGAAAACTCTTAAATGGCTAAGAAACACTTAAGGATGTTTTCAACATCCTTAGCCATCCAGGAATTGCAAATCAAAAGGACTCTGCAATTCTATCCTACACATGTCAGAAGGCTAAGATCAAAAATACAAGTGCCAGCTAATTCTGGAGAGGGTATGGATCAAGGATTTGCATTGCATGTGAGAGTGTACATTTGTACAGACACTTTGAAAGTTGGTGTGTCAGTTTCTCAGAAAACTGGAAATCAATCTATCACAAGACCCAGCTATACCAGTCTTGGGCATATACCCAAAGCTGTTCCTAGCAGCTTTATTTGTAACAGCCGTGGTGGGGGATATCTTTCTGTATGCTTTGAATATATATTTGTCTTATTGATGAGTAAAACCATTTCAGGCAGGATGTAGCCAGGCAGGAAGTATAGGTGGGGCTACCAGACTAGACGAAACCTGGGAAGAGGAGCACAGAGAGGGGTTGTGAGGATATGCGCTGACTACAGACACCACAGGAATACTCACAGAATAAACTAACCTGGGCTCAAAGGGACTGACAGAAACTAAACCAACAATCTAGGAGCCTACATAGGTCTGATCTAGGCCCTCTGCATATATGTTACATTTGTATAGCTTAGTCCTATTGTGTGAATCCTAACAGTGGAAATATGGGCTGTCTCCCACTCTTTTGGGATCCTACTCATCATCCTGGATTTCTTTGTTCAACCCAAATACAAGGGGATGTACTTAGTCTTATTGCAACTTGATAGGCTACATTTTGTTGACATTTGTGGGAGACCTGCCCTTTCCTAAACAGAAACAAATAGTAGAGGAGTGTATAGGGGTTTGGAAAGAGAGAGGGAGTTTGAAGGGGGATGTCTGGGCAGTGGAAGAGACTTGGAGGAGAAGAAGGAGGGGTCACTGTAGCCAAACTGGGATGTTAAATAAATTAATTAATGAAAATAAAAATTTAAAACATTAAAATTATTCTGAAATTGAAATTTTAATTTATTAAAGGAATGGCTAAATAGGCCACAGATTTTGCAATTATTCATGAATAAACTATTCTCTATGTAGAATTTAAAAATTGAAGGACCATAATATTCTTAAATGAGATTCACATGATCAAATTTAAAAAATAAATGACATTTAAGGATATTTTACACAGGAGAAAAATAGCTCATTAAAATATCTCAAGTTTATTAGTCATTAGATAAATGCAGTTTGGAAAGATAGTCAATTTCACACCTACCATATTGATTACAAACTTTTTACTTCAAAGGTTTAAGAGAATAAATGACTAATAAACTTCCATATGCTCCTGGTAGGAGTGATTTTAATTGGTAGCATCAATTTGTTTATCAATTTCATAATATGTAACCAGTCATTATACATCAATGAGGATGATGGAACTGTAGCTATAGCAACACAAATGAACATGGATAAGTCTCACTTAATATACTAAGAGACTCAAGTAAGTCCCCAAGTAATACATATATTTTATGCTTTACAAAGATTTTATAAAAGCAAAATTAGTTTTCATCCACTGACATTTGATTACCAGTGCTTTTGTACTGTCAAACCACAGCAAGCATAATGGATAGAGGGGAGAAATATATTTATTATGTGGCTATATATATTATAGCCACATTTAAAGGATCTGGCATTTGGTGTCTGCTAAGAGCCATGTCTTTTGAAGAAGAATAACACCCTGTCCTCCCATGGCAGTGATGTAAGACCAAAGAGCCTCCAGCAAATGCCAGTATCAGCAGGACAGTTATTTGTACTTATGAAGAAAGAGAAAGTTTACCTCTGCTTATGTCTCATGTGCAATAATCAAATTGGGGGAGGCAAATTCAAATAATGGCAGAGACAAAAGTAAAATACTGAGCAAGGATGTGCCAAAATTTCAAATGGATGCATTTTAGTTGATATTTCAATGCAGAGGCTTAGAGGAGTTGAAAGATTATGAAATAATTGACTTGGCAAGGGAATGCTTTCTTTTGTTGAATGGAGAGAAGCTGACAATGCTCAAGTGTGACTCTTTCTTGTAGTTGTCACAAATATCCAACTCTTGGCAGGTCCCTGTCATCTATAGAACTGCACATGTTTTATAAGCTGTTTCATTTCACCATTTAAATAATCTTATTATTTCTCAGATGAAGAGCTGCATGACCAAGCTTGCTAATCACACACAAATCTGTGTTTGTTACTCCTAACTTGGCCTTTACTAAGACTTTCTTGTAAGGGAAGAAGATTTTGCTGCATTTACAATCATATGGAACCTCAATATCAAACTTCAGCACTGGATATTCCCACTCACAATGTCTGATTTATACCAAGGAATGCATTTTCTCCCTGTACCCCCCCAACATTTTACTAAAAGGACATAAAATTTGATGAATATGGAATTATGTATGATTTTAATAAAGGCAAAAACATTGTATGGAATATTCAATTAGTTAATAAGTATATTCACAGAAAATACTTTTATATATTATTTGAGAATTTCACACAGTATATTTTGATGGATGTCCACCAGTTCCTTCTGAATTCTTTTCCCTGTCTCCCTATCTATCCAACTTCATGCTGACATTGTTGCAGAGGTTGTGGGTCAGAGTTGATTTTCACCTGTGGACTGATTCTTGTGTATTTGCATGTCCAGTCTCTCAATACATAGGACTCATTGATGAAGTAAAACCTGTAAACATCCACCATCCACCTCACATCAGGAACTGAAAGTTTTGGGTCAAACAGCTAAACTCTCACAACTAATTGAAGTACCAAAATTGACTAGGGACAAAGGGGAAATGAAAGTGCAAAGTCAAAATATAAGGTAGAAACAAGGCACTAATGATACAGTAAGTCAGGAGCTAAAGCATGAATTTCCAATAGTTGTGAGTGAAGAGTTACAGTAAAATTCATGACCACAGAGACATATAACATATATGCTGTATCAGCATATATTAATTTATTGGTTTCCTTTAATACCTTCTGCTAGAAACAGAGAAAATATTAAAATATGACATTGTCAATGTCCTCCACTGTATCCAAGATGTGAAGTTTCTTTAAGAATCAACCAGTGACCACTGTCTAAATTACCTCTCACATAGTGGGGTAAGGACCCTATGATCTCAGCTGTCAAGGCAGATATTTTTGCTCTTCCTGAATCCACTCCTGCCTAAGGATGACTCTTGAAATTGCTTTCCATTTTAATGAGGCTTTGACTTGGTCCCTTGATGCTTTCAAGTATGAGTTTATGTGTCTACATGAGTGTTCAGTACATGTAAAATCAAGCAACAATTATTACTCTTTGTAGTCATTTAAATTTTGATAGCATTGTTTCCGATAGATGCAGCTTAGTTGAGATTTCAGTGCAAAGGCTTAGGAGGTTAGTGATAAGAACTGGGTATAGTATATACAGCGATTTTAGTTTAGCAGTCTATGGAAATTTTAGCTCTGGCCAGAGTCTGTGAAATTATATGTAAGGTTGAAGTGTGGTAAGTTGCTGAAGGTGTTCTTGTATCACTATGAACATTAATTTTTCTGGATATCTATAGGAAAATTGAGAGAATAAGATGAGAAAAAAATGTTACCAGATCTGGGCAGAAAATTTCTACATAACTTAATAAGATAGTTTTAGCTCAAATGATAGTCTAGGCAGTAGGGAACATGTCTTATTTTCTGTATTTTTTATTAAATAGCCAGGGGACAAAAATTCAGCTAAATAGCATAGCCATTTTTAAAATGACTAATCATCTGCTGATGGCTCCTCCTACTTATTGAACTTAATTCATTATTTCTATAAAAATGCATAAAGTAATTAAACCAATTATTCATTTTTGTATAAGAAGTAGAGATGCATTTAAAATTAGACTTATTTCGATAATAGTTTTCTTTTCTTAAGTATCTGCAATCTTTCCTTCCAACAAACCTTCTTGATATTTTGCAGCAGCGCTGGGCAATATTTGCTGAGTGGTTTATCTCTCTCAATAGCTGATATTTGGCACACATTAAGAATAAATGCTTGTGAGAATGAAAGATATTTATGACTAACAGCTCTTAAAAACACAAATCAATTTGCAATTTTCAAACTGCTAAAAAAGAAATAAATTATCTGTGTTCACTAAAGCTCATTAAATTTTTCATTTGTAATTCCTCTTTTGCAACTGAAACCAACATGAAAGTTGAAGTTATAACAAAAATAAAAAAAAAAAGGAAGGAAGAGATGTGCTCAAATTAGGCAAGTCTCTCTAGTAACTAATGAATATGATACAATTACCCCAGAAGCTTTGAAACTCTATATTAGTTTCATGTTATTGACAAAGTGACTTAATTACTATTCAGTTTGCCAGTCAACAGGCTGTTTTCTACTTAAATGGTGTTGCCATAGTTAATAAATTTTCTAAATAATCTGCAATGAAAAGACTTGAGTCTTTAGAAATGTTAAATAAATTTGAGGTTTTGTTCTTAAATTCCCAAGAGACATGCATTTCACATGTTAACTTCTCTGGAATGTGTTTAAGAACCATGTTGTAGATAAGTTAACATGTGAAATGTCTCCTGAGAATTTAAGAGTGTTTTGTTTGAGAATTTCATACATGAATACTGTAACTATATCATGTCTACCCTTTCTCCTTCCCTAGATGACTTCTGCATGCCCCCTACTCTTTCTTAAATCCATGACCTCTTATTTAATTACTTTTGCATAAATATCTTGTTGGACTCATTTAGTTCTTCTCCTCTGTACATGTTTTTGGGAGCTGACAGCTTGGTATTTATGGAATAATAAGGGGGTTAACCCTTAGAGGAGACTAACTCTCCCTCTTTCAGAGTCTATAGGTAAGGTCTTGTGCAATTTTCCCTATTCAGGATGGCATTTCACCTAATGTTGGAATTGTCATATTGCTATGACCATAGTTTTGAGATTTCATGGGAGCATTTTTTCTGTTATACAGAAGAAAGCATCTCACAGCAGACATCTTGATCCTCTGGCTCTTACACTCTTCCTGTTTCTTTTCCACATTATATCCTGATGTTAGGTTTTGGGGTTTCACTCTAAAAGTATCCAATGTGATAGGATATCTCATGATCATCTGTTCTTTTCATTTTGACAAGTTGTGGCTTTCTATAATTTTTTCAGTCTGCTGAAAAAATGAATTTTCTTTAATGAGAAGTTGGGAGCTGCACTTACCTGCAGGTATAAAAATAAGCACATACAATGCAGCTTGAAATTTTACAGGATTAGGAAGCTAGTATTATTTCAATACCTAAACCAGATAATGAAAGAAAAATAAAGAAAAATAACTCAGGATATTATAAAGTAAAAAAAATATCCATTAAAATTATAAACCAAATACAGGTATATATCAAAAAGAACATCCACTAGGATTAACTTAGCTTACATAAGTCAATAAATGACATAAATCATATAAATACATTTAAATGTAAATTCATATAGTCACTACAACAGATGGAGACAAGGCTTTTGAAAAGCCTAACATACTCATATGATAAAAGTAGAAAAAAAATTAAGATTTGAGGGAACATATTTCAACTTAACAAAGCTACCTATGACAAACCACAGACAAAATCTCCCTGGAAAATAATGTGCAACATTTCTATTAAAATCAGGAATAAGACAGATATGTCCTGGATCCATACCCCTTTGCAATACAGTGAGTGAATTCTTAGCTGTAGCAATAAGAAAGCAATTTAGCAATTTAAAAGAATACAAATAGGAAAGTAAGACCTCAAAATAGCCCAATTTACAGAGTATATGCTACTATATATAACTGATCCCAAAAATCCAACCATAAGTTTTCTAAAAGTGATTAACAATTTCAATAATGTGATAAAATTTAAAGCAATTTAGAAAATCAATAACCTTTCTATATACCACTAAGGAATACATAAGGAAGAGATCAAAGAATCATTTATATTTTTCAGAGTTTCTAACAATAATAGCTAGAAATAAACCCAACCAAGGACTTGAAAGACCTCTACAAAGAAAACATTAAATCTCTGAAGGAGGCTGAGGGAAACATCAGAAAATGGGAAGACTATCATGCTCTTAAACTGATAGTAGTATCATTGTAAAAATGATCATTCCACCAAAAAGCAAATTGCAGATTCAGTGCAATGCCAATCAAAATTCTTGCAACACTTTTCAATGAAATTTTAAAACCCTAAAATATGGAGTCACAAAATATACTAAACAAAGTTGTCCTGAACATAAACAACACAGTTGGAGGGGGAGGGGTATATGACAACACCAGATTACAAGTTGTAATGCAGATATATAGATAAATTAGCATGATATTTACACACACACACATCATCGGAACAAAACAGAAGACCCAAATATAAATACATGTAACTGCAGCCATTTGATATTTAACAAAGATGATAAAAATAGAAATACACACTGGAGAAAAAAAGAACATTTTCTATAAATGGTGCTGTGGCAAATGGATGCCTCTAAGAAATTTTAAGGAGGATAAATTAGAATTTTCAAGTAGGTAAATCAATATGTGAAATGCATGTATGAATGTGACAGGGCTATGTTCTCTTAGAATTTCTAATATGATTTGCATTATAAAGAGAAGAAGTGATGACATAGGAATTGTAGTTAACAAAGTAGGCCATGGTTAAATCATCAGAACTTACTGAGTACTTAGCATTTTGCAAAAAGTGATTGGAATATTAAAACAGAAACCCCTAGTGCCCACATCTGAAGTCAATTCTAACAGAAGACAGGTAATTGATGCTGCTTTTAAAGAGTATACCATTGTGGGAACTTAATGATAAGATTCTCAAGAACTAGGAAATATAAGAATGCTTGACAAATTATTGGATAAAGCATATGTCCATAGCCCACACACAAACGGATCCCTAAAGATAATGAGCAACCTAATTGTCATCTCAGATGCCTCCTCAGCACTGAATGTACAATTAAATTACTATTTAAAGGGCATAATGAATATTTCTTCTTTACAAAATCAAGCATAATACTTGACAAGGAAACTGATGCCAATGATTTTTTGTGTTCTTCACAATGACACTTTACATCTGGTTGTTCCTGAGTCATTCAATTTTAATACAATGTACTTTGTACTCAGTGCCTGCATGAGATTAAGGAAGGTGTGGTGTTTGAGAGAATTGTGTTCCTCTTCCTAGGGAACAAATGGAAATGCAGATAGGAAGCAAGCATTCATGAGCATGTGCGATATGATAGAAGTCCTCATCCTTCATTTCTAGATGAACATTTAATTTGTGGGATTCACTGCTGGGAGTAGGCAATGAGAAGCTATGGGATGATATGAGCATTTGGTTGTCGGCTGAGATTGGCAGCCTGACCCCTATCTTTGCTGATAACATATGATTTTAAACCCTCTAAGCAAAAGTGCTTAACACAAATATTCCACAGAAAATGCTGAGCACAGTAGTTCTCACACATAAGTATTCAATAAGTGGCAGTAGCTTATATTGATGTCCTGCATAATGTAATGTTTGGGTTATGTATATTATGTATATGTTATTTAAGGTCATTCTGGGTCCTTATAGAAAGGGACTGCTAATGGAGGGGAAACAAATACTAAATTTGACTGTAGTTAATTTTTCTTCATCTCTGGAGTGTATTTTTATTGTTTTAGTTTTTGAACATTATATGTTCTGGTAATTATATGAGCTTGAAGCAGAATTTTATGAACCAAGGTTTGGGAATTCTTAAAATACTGAATTTGAATAATCTTGAGAGTATAATTGATGCTTAATGACCTTCATTCAGAAAAAATCCCAGGTCAGTAGATTAAAAACAGAGTCCCATTGGACTTAATGAATTTACTCTGAAGGTCACAGGTCAAGAAAGCCTAAAATAAACAACAATATCAATAAGATGACAATGTATCCAAGAACAGTAGACTCGTTAATAAAAATGGGAAGTTGTTGATGTTGTTAGAAATAACCCAAATGAATTTATTTTTTACCTAGCAGAACAAGAACAAAATATATCCAACCCTAATGTCTACATAAAATAAGACTATGGCCCTGCAAGTCTTATGGCCCTGTTTGTGCCTTGCCTTGTTCTGGCAAAAGTTCTCACTGTTCAACATTGTAAAGAGTCACAATGACCACATTATCCATAATCAACAATGACTAAATTCTGTTGTATTGTTTTCAGAAGCTGGGACATGCAGCCAGAGACTAATGTAGATGTGTCTGTTTTTGCAAACTGACAACACTGGAAGCTCAAATACCATTCCAAATGTCTATAAATAAAAAAAAATGTACAAGTTCCATTTCAATTTTTACCTGGACAGTTTTATTTATTTCTGTTGGTGGTGGTTGTGGTGATGGTGTTGGCATTTGTATTTTATTTTATTTTTTATCTTAAAATCCCTAAAGAATAAAATGAATGCCAAAAAGTAAGCCTGCATCCTGGGAATGCTATTTCTTTATTATCAGAATTTATAACCCATCCACAAGTTCATATTTGAGGTTTTCATTTTACTGATTTCTATGATAAAAGTCTCCGGAGAGTGAAGTGACCAATAGACATGCTATCATGGAACTCTATGCTAATATCAACCATATGCAAAGGACTGCAAGCAATTAATGAAAACTGAAATAATCTTTCCCAGAAAATAACATGGTGACTGATTATCCAATAACCAAATGTCAGCGGTAACAACATAAATACAAGTAACATTGTACAGACTGAGACTGTAGTATTTATGAATTTAGAAGTACACATACATACACACACCACCACTACCACAACCACCACCAACAACAATTAAAGAAAAAGAGGCAATCAATTTGAAAGTGAGCAAGAATGAAGGTGAATGAAATCTATTGAAGGAAGGAAATAGAGGCAGGAAATGATGTACCTAAATTAAAATCTAAAAAAATATTTAAATACTTCTAGATTATTACACTATAGGGATTTAAACTGACGTATAATACTTTCCAAAAGGACATGAAATATTACAAAGTAAAATTGCTACGTGCATAATAGTTGAAGTTCAAGAAATCATTAATTAACAATATTACTCTATCATATTTCCTCAATACTTCTGGGTTACCCAAATAGGCACCATCTAAAATACCATATTGACAAAACTTGAGTGGATGAACAATTGTGAAGCTTGGCCTCAGGAAAACTATTGGAACTCAAGATCAAACACGTTTGGCTGTTGTCAATATCACAGAGACAACTGTCTTATGAGAGAGCTGAGAGTTATCCAGGCCAAAGAAATAATTAAACTCAGGTGTCAGCAAGCCAAGAAGGTTGCTCATACTCCTATCTTTAACAAAATAGTGACAGGAATAACAAGAATACTCAACTAGTAATGGTACTTGGCTTCAGGCCTGAAGATATGAGTGAATTCATTCCTCAGAAACCCTGTGGTGGAAGCAGAGAACCCACTCCCATGAGCTATCCTCCAACCTCAATGAGTATGCGTGCTCACACACACACACACACACAAATAAATATATAAATGTAAAATTGAATTAAAATGAAACCAAAGGATGTGAAGACCGCTATGAAGCTAGGGCTGTGAGAGGTAGAGACATAGTCCAATACATTTATGAACAAACATGAACATTGTATGTGGATGAAGTCTTTCACATCAGTAAAACTGTCAGTTAAGGTCACAAGAGCACAGAGGATGACACAAACAAGATTATACTGAACAATATAAGCCTCCCAAATACTTCAGTTAGCCTCCTAGAGTAAAGAAAACAAACAAAATAACCAAAAAACAAAAACAAAAGAATCAAAACCAAACAAAATAAAATCAAAACAAAACTAATTTCACTTCTAAGAAAATTACAATGGATTCTAAGAGATTTGACTTTTAACTTTTTATCACTGTTTAAGTTCAGAATGAATAATTTCCAGTTATAGAGAGCTAGCTTCAAGTTCATTGACTATTTCTGTTATTGCTCCCATTCTTGTGCCTATCCAGTTCAAGTTAGTTATTTCTCTTTCAATTCTAAATATCCTGCTGAGTTCCACTTATGATCCTCCCCACTCCCCTTTTTGGTTATTTTTAAAATTTTGTCTTTTGACGTCAATGGTGTTACAAAGTAGTCATTTTTGTATCTATTTTTATAAAGTCTGACTGAATTCTTCTTTATGACTCATGGATGGGTTCAAAGCTTCCCAACGTAAGTTGAGATTCTCCTAATTTTTATAAGCTAAGGATTTTTAAATTGTAATTGAATATTTTGAATAGCTTATTAGCTGAATGTGTGCTCTTATTAACATCTATGCAGATTAGCTGGTTGTCTGTTGATTCATTCCTTATTGCTTTTGGTCTAATGAAGGGATGAGATGCATGCTGCAGCAGGTTCAACATGCATGCCCTTGAGTTTCTCCCTTCCTCTCCATGATTCTCTTAGTATGTGTCAGCCCTGAGCATTCCTTGTACTGTATCTTTGGTAAAACGACAGAAGTATCCACTGGCCCACTCCTTTGGAATTCTGTGCTTGATTCTAATGACTGGTATTAAGTGAAAAGAAGATAAAGACAGATAAATATAATGAGTGCATTTTATTCTCTTTGGACCAGAGATTTGTGGAACACAAAGAAAGGTTCCCTGTCCTCAGTGTTTTGGTTTCTTTGGGATTTGGGTTTCTTTTACCTCATTAATACCACAGATTTTCTTGGGGAAGCTAGACTAAGAAAATGAAGAAGAAAATCCAGGGTATACTTGGAGGCTTTAAGAGTGTTAGAGGTACCACTTCCTGCTTCTCAGCAGAGAATCTGGGGGAGTACTTGGAGCTCTTTGTGTCTCACTGCTCCTGGTAGGTGTGCTAACACAGAATGACAAACAGCAGCAGAGGAAATGAAAAGTCGGATCCACTATTTGTCCAATGGGGTTTTAAATTGTGCATTTAATTTCCAACCTGCTTTCTTATTTTTTTAAGATTTATTTATTTATTATATATACAACATTCTGCCTCCAGGCCAGAGTAGGACACCAAATCTCATTATAAATGGTTGTGAACCACCATATGGTTGCTGGGAATTGAACTGAGTACTTCTAGAAGGTCAGCCAGTGCTCTTAACCGCCGAGCCATCTCTCCAGCCCCCAACTTGCTTTCCATGATTGTTTTATGGAGTTCCATGTTTTGTACTTAAACTCAATGAAAAGGACAAGTCAAAATACTTACACCTAATTTTAAAGCAAATAAATTTTATATAAATCTAAACTTTATTTTAGCTAACATTGTACTGGTTTTTAACACATTGTGTTTTAGTAGATTTTTGAGAGTAATAGACCAACAGATTTGGAAATTTTTGTTTTGTTTTGTTTTGCTTTTCCAGACAGGGTTTCTCTGTGGTTTTGGAAGCTGTCCTGTAACTGGCTCTTGTAGACCAGGCTGGCCTTGAACTCACAGAGATCTGCCTACCCCTACCTCCCAAGTGCTCGGATTAAAGGCATATGCCACCACTGAGTGGCCTGATTTGGATTTTTATAGAAGAAAGTGAAGAATACATTTTTTGTCTAACCAGTTTCTGACAGTTGCATTAGTAGGCTGTTGACCTTATTGAATTCCTGCTTAGGGAATGTGGAAGTAAGGATAGATGCAAACCCATGTTTCACACATCTATGATAATGGTACCTTTGGTTCTTGGTGCTTTTATTCTAGTTTTCCTTTATCAACTATGTATATATCATGCTGGGAACTTCTGATACAGGTACATATTAAGTGAAATTGTGTCTTATAGAGAAAGAAGAAAGATTAAATCATCCAGAGTCCTTTCAGCATATTAGAACAGCTATTTTTCTAATGTCTAGACACAATGAAAGAGAGGCTAGGGGGAGCCTGTTGGAATGAGAATGATCCCTACAAGTTCATGTATTTGAATGTTTAACCCTTGATTGGTGGAACTCTTTGGGATGGATTAAGAAGTAAGGCCTTGCTGGACGAGGTATGCTACTGGGAGTATAATTTGAGGTTTCAAAAGCTCAAGCCATTCCCGGGTTGCCCGGGTAGTGTTCCTAACTCCCTGTCTCCTGCTTGTGGGTCAGATGTAAACTTTTAGCTGATGCACCAGAGCCATAGAGTCACCCTCTGAAACTGTAAACCCCAATAAATTCTTTCCTCTTCGGGTTGTCTTGGTTATGATGTCTCTTCACAGTGACATAAGTCACTAGGATTCTAGAAATGAGATATGCTCAAAATAGGTGTGTACAGTGGGGGAGATAACTCAACTACTGAAGTACCTGCCTGTCAGGGAAACATCTGATTTTGACCTTGGTACCCAAGTAAATGCCAGGTTTGTTGTAAAGGGTATAATACCTGCAATGAGGAGGCAGACAAGCCAATGAGGAGGCAGACAAGCCAATAGCAAATTTATCTGAATTTATAGCTGAACAAGCCCGTTTAGTTAAACACATGCCCAAGTGTTTATCTGCACATATGTGAGCACACACACACACACACACACACACACACACACACACACACAGAGAGAGAGAGAGAGAGAGACAGAGAGAGAGACAGAGAGAGACAGAGAGAGACAGAGAGAGAGAGAGAACATCTTTAGAGTAAATCCTGTGCAAATGGATTAAATCATCACACAAATATGTTTGTTTTAAACTACTTATGTTGAAATGTTTATGCAGTATACATCTTTAGGGCTGACTTTGAGTGGGCAATTCAGGAATGGTTTAGTAAGAGTAGACCCCCTTCTCTTGCTGTTTAGTAGCTTCTTCCATTCTTTGGAGTGTAACGACTGGTGAATGTCTATATGGTACAGCACACACTTTATCTGCAAATTCAATTTATGGACTCTCAGGCCAGACAGCTCTTGCCCTTTTGAGAGACAATATTTTTAGCCAATCACTGAACTTCTTTATGCCTTAATTTCTTTTTATTCATTAGTCTCTTATATTTAAAAAAATGGTAATGGGGGCAAGAGAGATGGCTCAGTAGTTTGCACTTTGCACTTGTTAAGGTCTGTATCTGTAAGTGGGAAAAAAAAGCAAACAAACAAACAAACAAAAAACAGCCTAAGCTTTGATAATGAACACCGCTGGCTCTAGTTAAGCATCCAAACCATGCTAATGGAAGATATGGACTGACAGGAATGTGTAGGTTTAACATATTCTCTATGCTGTGGGGAATGATGCTGTGAAAGGAATAGGTGGTGTAGCTCTTTGCTTGATGGTAATAGCATTTTCAATAGACCTTTCTTCATTTACTAGATACTTCTTGTTAAATGATCTTGGTAGTAATCATGCACATGATATTCCATGTTACCAAGTAATAAATTGCAACAATGATATATTCCTGTTTTTTCAACTCATTCCGAATTTTGTAATCAGCAGAAAAATATTTAGAAATCCACCTTTTGATGTTGGAAAGAATATTTTGAGTTAAAATCCACTAAGTATTATTTAGCATACCCTAGAAAATCTGAAAGTGATGAAAACAACAGCAAAACAAAATAAAACAAACAAACAACAACAAAAAAAAACAAGGAATAAAAATTCTGGCTCCAGAAAACAGAGAAGTGAGTGCAGCTTGGCTTTCTCATATAAAATAAAATTAATTTTAAGATTGTTATTAAGTCTGCTTGAAATGTTTTCATCAGAGTGAGCCAGTAACCAAAACCATTTGGCATGTTATTAAGATACCATCCTGTTACCAGTAAAATTAAATTTAAACATGAAATCTCCTCTATACTAAATATAAATATTATATATTTGGAAGATTCAGAATCAATTAAATGTATTTCCTCTTAGAATTATAATTTTGATAACAAGCCTACTATTTTTTTCCTAATTTAAGGAAGAGAGAATTTACACACATGACAGATCTGCAAGATGGTCCAGGGACCTCAAGAAATAACAAACTGAGAGCTGATATTTCCTGCCAGACAAGACCATTTTCTTCTTCCTTCTTTCCTTCTTGCCTAATTTAAAAGTGCAGTGAAAAGATCTGTTGGCAGGCTGAGGAACAGGCAAGTTCCAGGAGAACTGAAATGGAAAAATGACAGTGGCCAAGAAGAAAGATAGAAACATCATGGTGATTCACAGAAAGGAGAAATATTTATCTGACAGTGGGAAGTTGGAAGAATCCTTGTAAGTGCCTTCTCTTTTTGTTTTTTCCTGAGGATTGTTTTGCTGCCACTCCAGGAGATGGTAACAGAACCAGGTGTGTGGTGATATATTATTTATGGACTAATAAAGCCACTGAAGGTTAGAATGCAATGATAAGATTGGAGGAAGGGAAGAAGGAAAGGAAGGAGGGAAGGGAAAAGAAGGAAAGGGGGATGTGATGCAATTATAATATAATCTCAAAAGTAAAAGATAAAGGTACCTTAATATATCTTTTGATGATGCCCCTACCAGGGGTCACACCCTTAAAGAAAACTGTTCTCTCTCACTGTTTATTCATTACCAGGGGCTTTAGATCATTCTTCACTCTTAGATGACAAGGGACAAATATTCTCCCTCACACACATCATTTAACCTATATAACTCGAGTTAGATTTTGACAGATTACTTGTCAAATCATGATTATAAATGCAGGGGCAGTACTTTGACAATTTACCTTAGAAATTAAGCCACAGAATGCTTTTGATAAGGACAGTTACCAGAAAGTGACAACTTTTGGTATTTTACTCAGCAGGAAAGTTGAGAATATAATAAATACAAGAGTAGGAAGACAGAACTATAGTAAAGAGTTGCAGCATTAGAAAGTTGAGAACCGTTGACCTATAAGATTTGGGGGAAGGATAAGTAATTTTTATTTGTATGTTTAAAATATTATATGTGCAGACTATTTTTTGAAAACAGGAAGCAGGTGACTTATTAAGACATTATGGGAGTGTAGACAAAGCATTATGTTACTTTCAGGGTGTACATTAATTGTCTTAAACAAACAGGCAGATTCAGGGAGGTAGGAAAGTCAGAATGTGGGAGAGTCTGGATAACAGCTGGGAAAGCTGGTGGGAAGTGATGCTCTTGATGAACAGGGATGGAAGGGGAAGACAGGTAATTTTTTCTTTGCTTATTAAAATTGAGAAAAATTAAACACCAAATAGCCTAGCATGTAGGCAACAGGGTGTGAAGTCTGGACTTTTTTGTAAGAGTCAGAGGGAGTGATGTAAAAATGAGTCAACAAATGGATGGTTTTAGCCATCCCATGAGTCAGGAAGAGATATCATTACAGACATGGGCAGGCTAATATGGGCAGTTGTGTTTATAAATTTCTTACCAGAGAGTACAAGAATGATTGTTTATTTTAATCTTTCTGTTCTCTCAATTTCTTTTTATTTATGATTGAGCTTATGAAATGATCACATCTAATCTCACTTTATATCTATCAGTGTGTCACCATTCCATGATTCCTATCTTCCAATGTTATTGAAAAAATGAAACATAATAAAGTTAGAAGGCAAAATATATATTAAAAATGTGATGGACATTTCATATGCATGGCCACCCAGTAGTTTTAAATACACTGCATCTGTGATGGGAATTCTCAACATTCAAATGTTCAGTTTACCAAGATAAAACAATAAACAGGTTTTTTTTCAGATATATTCTCTGCTAAATTGTGATCATCAGACACTAGCTTAATCTGCCAATCATTTGCTAACAAGTTCTACTAATAAGATGTACTTTCCTGTAAATAAACTCACAGGTTTAACTTATTTAATTAGTTCCACTTCATAGACTACTTCTCAATCAGCAGCCTCAGACAATCTCCTTATACCAGTTTAGCTGGAATGTTGGAAAAATTATCTGGCTTTTTTTAACGTGTGTTCCTAACCTCATTCCATTTAAAGTCCCTCTTGTCAAGCTTGTCAAAACATAATATCAGCTGAGGTATACATATATCAGTAAGTCTGGTGCTTATGAGCATAGGGCTTGTGAAAAGGTGAACACTGTAAATTGCTAAGTGACCACTTAGAGTGGTGGGGATTTATTATCTAGTGTGATGGCTATTCTTGATTGTTGTATAGTTTTCTTGCCAGCCAGGCCAGGTGCTTCCTTCTTCAGCCCCAAATAAAAACACAGATGCTATATAAGTTACAAAATTGTTGGCTGATGACGAAGGTTTCTTATTGACTAGCTCTGTCTTAATTATTAACCCATTTCTATCAATCTATGTAATTCCATGTGGTCTTAACTTACTGGATAATGCCTGAAGTGTCCTTTCTTTCCAGTCTTTACATGGTGACTCTCTGGCAGGATATCCTACCTATCTTTCCCAAAATTCTCCTTGTCAGCTAACACTGCCTCTAATCTTGCCTCTACTGGCTATAGCCAAACAGTGTTTTATTCATAAACCAATAAGAGAAACATATATAGAGAAGGACATCCCCATCACTTGATTGTCAACTTGATTGGATTAAGAAATATCTAGGAGTTTATGGATGCATGGCAGTGGTGTACCTGTGATGGTGTTTTCAGAGACAACTGAATTCTTATGGATCAGAATACACTGATGAAATACCATATTGTTGATGTCTGTCCCCATGTTAGTTACCCCACAATGTGAATATGTATAGTCAGTATAGAAAAAAAAATGTATGTTCATCAAAGGGATAGAATTCTCAATAAAAGTGACCTTTTAATCACTTTCTAATCAGCATGATTATTAGCACAGTAGATCAGTACACTGATGTAAAATCTTTAAATTTTTATCATCCAAACGTTCTTTCCCATAATGAATGATACATTTGATTTACTCTGACTTCAATGAGGCCATTCAGATTTCTGATATATGAATTTTGGCCGGTTTGTGACTTTTTTTCTGATAACATGTTCTCCCAATCAAACAAAGAACTAAGCATCAATTAATCCATTCTGTATTGCAATCCATTCACCTGACAATTTGATATTATCATGGTTTCAGCTAAAACCCAATCTTTTAATTCAATGTCTCGAAAGTCTAAGCATCTTGTATAAATTCTATAGTGCAACTAAGTAAAATAACAAAATTGCATGGACTACCATTATGCCAACAACACTTGCTATCCCATTGACCTTATCTATGTGCTTTCTAAATGATTATACATAAAATTTAGAGGATAAGATTTTGTCTAACAAAATTATCATATATTCAGAAATTTTTAATAAAATACATAAAATCCAATAATATGATTTAGGGTTCTTGTTATGTTGTCCAAAGAATTACATTTTTACTTTAAGCTTTTTGAATTTTAAAAACACCATTATTGACAATGTCTTAGCAATAGTACTGGTTACGGGTTATGAAGACAATTGTTACTATTTGCAATTGTCAGGGAAGGGCATTTAAGATAGCTCCTCCACTGTTGCTCAGATTGTTAGTTGGGGGTCATTCTTGTCTGTCTCTGAACATTTTTCTAGAGTCAGTTTTCTCTTCAAACCTGTAATGGCTCCCTCAAGTATTCTCTCTCTCTGTCTCTCCTTCTCCCTCTCTCTCTCTCCCTCTCTCTCTTCCTCTCCCTCTCTCTTTTTCTTTCTCTCTCTCTCTTTCACTCTCTCTTTCTGACTTATATGCCATCATAGAACCCTCATCTAGTAACTGATGGAAACAGAAGCAGACACCCACAGCTAAACACTGAACAGAACTTCTAGAATCCAATTGCAGAGAGGGAGGAGAGATAATAAAAGGGATCAAGACCAGGCTACAGAAACCCACAGAGACAGCTGACCTGAACAAGAGGGAGCTCATGAACTTCCAGACTGATAGCTGGGAAACCAGCATTGTACTGTCTCAGACCCAGTGAATATGGGTCTCAGTTAGAAGGCCTAGGCAATATAAGGGACCTCTGACAGTGGAACCAGGATGTATTCCTGGTGCAGGAAAGGACTTGGGGAGCACATTCCCCATGGAAGGAAACTTCCTTAGCCTAGAGGCAGGAGGGAGGGCCTAGACCCTATTCCAAATGACTTGCCAAATTTGATGATCCCTCCTATAAGGCATCACTCTCTCTGTGGAGTGGGTGGGGAAGGAGATGGAAGGGGGGTTGGGGGTCATGGAAGGGAGGGAGGGAGAACTGGGATCGATTTGTAAAATAAGAAAAAATAATAAATGGATATATATGATATTTGCAATTGAACATATTAATGAACACACTTATTATAAAATAGTGAAATCTGACCACGATATTTGGTTTGAGTGTGATTTCTGTCATTTCGAAGTGCACTTACTAACATTTATCCATTTGTAAGTATTATTTCCAACAGTCACTGGTTTTATTAGTGATTCCATAGACAGTTTTGAATATTGTTTGTTATAAACTCTTGATATTATTTAAAGTGTCCAAATTGTTTATAAATTTATCAGTTTCGATATCTGCAACATTCAGAATATTATAAATTAGGTGTAATTTATCTATAATGCTAGTCCTTGGGAAGCTGAGGTATAAGGATTCTCAGTTTGGGCTACATGGAGAGACTCTGCTTTTTTAAGCATGTGTGTATGTGTCTGTGTGTTGTGTTTGCGTGTGTTTTGATACCATATGTTTTGTATGTGCTCTATGTGTCTATGTGTATGGTGTGCATGTGTATTTGTATGTTGTGTGTTGTGTGTATGTTGTTTGTTTGTATACCACGTGTGTTGTATGTACCCTGTGTGTGTATGTGTGTGGTGTGTATGTGTATTTATATGCTGTGTGGGTTGTGTGTTTTGTGTGTGTGTGTGTGTGTGCGCACACACACACACAAGAAATACTATTAGAGTTCCCATCTATTACATTGGAAGTTCTCTCCCCCTGAACCTGACATTTTTCTTTTTTTTTTTTTAATTCCTACTGTTTGGTCAAAGTTTTATTCTGTCCCCTGCTCTGAGCTAATTGCTCACCTTTACCTCAGAGATATCCTTTATCTGGCATCATGTGTACACTTATTTCAATGTACCCTGTCTTGTTAAGAACCCTTCCAGATGGCTTTGTATGCACTGCTGACTCTTTTCTGGTTGTCAAGTATTAGATGTCTCAACCAACAATAGCTTTATTAGGCACATCTCTTTGCTTTACAACTTTAAATTTATATCACCTGAAAATTGATAGATGAGCCAGGTGTCAAAACCGAAGCATATCCACTTTCAAGATGGAGTTAGAAATTTTTCTGTGAGTTTGAGGCCAGGTTAATTGACAAGTGAGTTCCTGGCCATCTTCAGCTGCAGAGTCAGATCTTGTCTCAAAGCAAACCCCAACATAAATAAATGAAACAATGAAAAACAATATTCTCAAATAAAACTAGATGAGGTAGTGAATAATGAAAGTATAAAGGTTGATAATAGTAAGCAGTCAATCAGTTTTGCCTAAACAACTAAAGGATTACAAGGATTCAGTAGAGTTACACGGTTTAAGAAATGTTTAGGGTCTCACTTTACAAATTAATTATAAAGAAGAAACTTTCTTAAGAGCTATGTAACACAATTGTCCTTGAAGAAAGACCAATTGTTGGTAGTAATGAAAATAAATACATAGTTTTTAGAGGAATAACTAAATTAAGTAACGGTAAGAGAAAAGGCAACTTTAAGCTATAAATTTGTAAGTCTGTACTGGAACATTCATACATCTGTAGATGCCATTAAAGGCCTAGCTGTGTCTATATGCAGGGTAAGGTAAAACAACACTGAGGATGCACTGATGCCTTTCTAAAGGACACTGCTAAGATGCTATTATCTGCTTTAAAATAAATATAAATGAACATATGCAAATGTAGAAGGATTCAAGTATTTATTCTGTCCAAGACACAAGAAAAACAAAACTAGTAGCAAGATTAACTTCAAAGATTAATTGCTAGAATTGAAGGGAGGTTGCACGTAATTCTCACCAGATGACATATTACCTCTTAAGTTTCACATATCAAGTAGTTTGAGGAATGAAAATATATTCATGGTATCTTAAAAACAAATATCTTTATTACCACCTAAATCTCAGTCTATATGTCCCTTCACTTGCATTTGGCTCCATGATGACTAGTTTCACTTCTATACTACAACGCCCCCTTTTTATTTAATACCTCAAACAAGTACAGTCTAACTGCTGTCTTGCCCTTTGACTGTAACTCTTTAAAAGAGTCCTTAGTGATATCCATTAATGCAATTCTGTACCACCCAATGCTCTGTTCTCTGTTTCTTGATCATGCTTGACTTGTTTCTGTCAGCATCATACACAGGCACTTTTTAGTGAGACTTCCATTGCAGTGTTGGCTATATTTTATATTTTATCACTTATGTCTTTTAGGATTCCTTTCACTACTTGTGTTTCTGTTACAGTATCCATCATCATTCTAATCAAGGTCTTGTTTTCTGTTAAATACTGATGTATTACAAGGGTAAAGACTTGCCCTTCCCTTTATCTAACCCAAGTTATTTTAGTCACATATAAAATTGGAGTTTCTAGTAAGATACGTAAGACTGATGGATCAATATGTGTTCTTCCCTATGCAGGTGCTCCACAGACATCTCAAATTTTAAAAGTGAAATATTATATTCAATATATTCTTCCCAATCTAAACTTGTTTCACCACTTGAGCCAAGAATTTATAAATTTATACATATATATTAATAAGAGAATGTACATATATATGTATATATAATTACTGAGAATATTATTTTTTATATATATATTTTATTCTAATTTGTCTTAATTCAAGTTATAAAATAATGCCTGAAAATAAATACATCTTCACAATGATTATCTTAGTTGATCTTTCTGTCTCGAATTTCATGACTTTCCTAAATTATCAACAATACTATTACCAAATAAGCTTTATAAAACTAATATTAGACCATCCTTAACTATCACTATATCCATTATAAGAAGATATCAGATCAGTTATGACCATTTATGGTATAGTACTGCCTTAGCTTCATCTTTTATTTCCTTACAGGAACTTTTTACTACCTTTCTATAAAATATTATGAACTCATAAGTTGTTTTTATGGTGCTGCATTTTTCCTTTCTTTGATCTTTTATTCCACTTATTCTTTCTCACTTCATCATTTCACTAACATCACAGTACAAACCCAAGTTCAAGAATGCTATTTCTCAAATCTTCTCCCATTTTAGTTGGGAAGCCTGGTTGCTAGGGGTATTTCTGCACTGAGCATCTCTGTTAAAGAACTTACTTCATTTGACATTCTTTCAACTCTGTCTCTCCAAATGCCAGGCAAATGAAGGCAGAAACCATAGATTATTCATCTTTTTATTTACAAGGATTCACAAAATAAACTCCACATTCAGAATTTCCTCAAACTGTTTGTACATTGAAATAAAATATATAGCTTTCAGGTGAATGTTATTGCTTACAAACTTATGTCAACTGTGATCCAATAAGCAAACTTAGAATCTGGGATGAGAGTAGACTAAAGAATCATCACTTGAATTTGTAATGAGAGGTATCTTAATAGGACATTCATTTTGACATTTGAAAAATCTGAGTAGAAAATGGATTTAAAGGCTTCCTGGTTTCTCACTGCTTTATTGCTTGGATTTGTGTGCACAATGGTACATAAGTCCTGACTGGCACAGCATATTGATTGGCATTATACTCTTTCCTAGCCACTGAGCATGTTGTTAATTTGCAAACACCACATGGGTTTCAAAATTCTGCTCAAGGCATCCATTCTAATGCTATGAAGATGTGAACTGGGTACCTGATGTTCGGTTCTCATACCGTTTCCATGGTGCAATGTAAGGTGCCCTTGTATGAGGCATTTACAATAAAGCTATTCCCCAAAAGCACCTTTTAACTTAAATATTTTTGAATTCTTACAACTGAGAAAATACCTTAATGAGTCTATACCATAAATAACTGCTATGTACATACTATAAAATTTAAAGGATCACTTATCATGTAAATGTTATTCATAATTGCCCTGCCACCAATAATAAGGTTTAATAGGGATCAGGAGAAACAAATAGGCCGAATAGATATTTATTCAGGGAGAAATAACTTACAACATAGACAGATGAACACCAGCAAGTTCCTGGTCCCAAGGATGCCTCTGGATGTTCTCCTGTCCCTGTGCTGCAAACAAGAGAGCTCCCAGAGCCCCTTCCTCAGACTTAGTTCCCCCAGATAACATCTGCCCCTGTCCCTAACCCCCAATGGGTGTGGTCTGTCCACAGGTGCAGACAAAGTGAGTATCTCACTACACACCAAAGTCCTGGAGCTCTGCCTATAAAGTTAAAAATACACATACAGTGAAAACCACAGACTGTCTAATGACTGTGCGAAAACTGCTCGTCATCATGTGGCTATAAGTACTATTTTATTTAATGACTCAAAGCTCAGAATAACTACCTCTGAAAGTTCTGAACCAGAGGGAAGGGAGGTGTTGGAGCAGCTTATGGATAGATCGATGCTGCTTTGGGCTGTAGATGAAGCCCAATGAAGGCAATGGAAGATGCAAGAATTGGACTGAGTAAAGAAGGTGCAGCCTTGTTAAACTGTGAACGTTCTTCTAATGCAAATTTCAGTTTTCGTAAGAGTGAATACTATTTTAAAATAGCACAAATAGGGCCAGCTTGGTCACATAATTGTAGACAGCCAGCATCTAGAGACATTGCGAAGGGTCTTAGTGTATTTATATGAACATGTTTGACATTTAGCATTTTCCTCCTTAATGACCTAATAATGTATCCCTGCTTGAAAGAATCCAGCTAAGAAGAGGCCAATCACTGGTCATTGTGAAAGGCCACCATTAATACAGTATTGACACAGCATTTTGAAAACAGCAGTCCACATGGTATCAGGAATTATTCACCTATAAGAAGAGTAATGGGATGTTGTTGCTGAAGGGCATCATTATCTATGGAACTCACCATTCTTGAGTTCAAATAATGGACTTGTTGCCTAAGTATTTTAATATGAAATTGTTCACCTAATATCCCATTTCTCATTATATTTAATTAACCTCATTATATTTTCAATCAGCACTAGAAATATTCTGCATATAGAATACTTAATACAATGTTTGAAATATAGCAGATGAGTAAAACAAAAGATCATTTAGTAGCTAAGTTGAAAGAACAAAAGGGATATGCATTGTGCTGTGTGACTAGTGTTTATGATCTTTTGAGGTTTTATGAACATGTATGACA
The DNA here is from genome assembly GCA_030556225.1 of Cricetiscus sungorus. Lineage (NCBI taxonomy): Eukaryota > Metazoa > Chordata > Mammalia > Rodentia > Cricetidae > Cricetiscus > Cricetiscus sungorus. Next base: position 30,162,557 of record JANBXA010000600.1, on the reverse strand, counting down.
ATATTTTAAAAAAATATAACAGGGTAGCTATGGGGACAATTGAACACAAAGGGATCAGGAAACCTAGTCCAACAAAAAATTGTTAAGTATACTTCTTCAAAATTTAAGAGTCTTGAGATAATTACCTTCAGAAGAATATAAGAGTATTTCAAGGGTACTCTACACTGTTTTTGTCATCCTTCTATGTACATATATTCACATTGGCATTTAATCTCAAAGAGGATCTGAAACATTAATATATTCCCCCATGAGGTTTTCAAACGCATGAAGCAAATTCTTAGGAAAAAACTCTGTGCTGCATCTCAAAGCCAATGGACTTTGTTAGTGGAATAGCCTCACTCACCTGTGAGAACAGTTCAGATAAAATTGTTGAAGGCAGAAGTATTGAAATTTCAAAAAATTCTTCTAGAGTTTTTTGACTTGAAGAGTCTAGCATGGATAGTGCTTCAGCAAGCAAGCTTTTGTATCATCTGTGTTGATCATGGATAGTGAATGATAAGTGAATAAAAGCTGAGGTTAAGTTACTAGAATCCAAATAGTCCATCCCCAAAGTAAAGTAACATTACTCTTCATCTCTTAAATATTGCACTTTAAAGTAAAATATTCTTTACCTTTTCATTTAAATTAAAAACAATATTACCTTTTATACCACTCCCAGTTCCCTCCCCCCATCATTCTCCCATTCCCCCCATCATTTCCTCATTACACCCCCATCCACTCGTCAGAGAGGAGTGAGACCTTCCATGGGAGATCATCGAAGTTTGTCACATCATTTGGAGTGAGACTTAGGCCCTGCCCCTGTATCTAGGGAGAAGATATCTTTCCATAGGGAATGGACTCCAAAAAACCACACATGCACTGGGGATAAATACTGGCTCCACTACCAGAGGCCCCATAGATTGCCCAAGGCCTCGAACAGACACTCACATTTAGGGTACCTAGTTTGGTCTTATGGTTGCTCCCCAATTGTCAGATTGGGGTTCATGATCTCCCACTTGTTCAAGTCAGTTAATTCTGTGGGTTTCCCTAGCATGGTCTTGACTGCTTTGATCATCATTCCTCCCTCTCCGCAACTGGACTCCAGGAGGTCAGTTCAATTCTTTGCTATGAATTTCTGCTTCTACTTCCATCAACTACTGGTTGGAGGATCTATGATGGCATTTAAGGTAGTCATCAATCTTACTACAGAGGAAGGACATTTAAGGTACCCTCTCCACTATTGCTTAGATTCTTAGTTGGGGAGATACTTATAGATTCCTGGGTATTTCTTTAGTGCCAGGTTTTTAAAAAGGTATTTTAAAAGGTCCTTTTGGTATGCATCAGACCAGTCTTGTTTTCAAGATAGCACAAAGTCTATGTAAACTATAGTTTTAAGATTCTATTTATACTACTAGTGATGTAATAAAATTCATTACATATTATCCCCATGAAAACAAATTTCGTGGTGTCCAAGTCTGTACAGAGTAGCAGATGAATTAATACTAGACTATGAAGTATGAATATATTGGAAAACAAAGGCCAAAACAAGCAGCTTTTAATTTACAGGCACAGAGTGACATGCAGCTCTTATAATGGTAAAATAAGATGTGGTTTGTTTTACATTTTCATTATTGCCTATTCTCTGAAGATATTCAAAATATATTCAGTTATACTGATCTAGTCCAGTCTCACTTAAGCAATAATAAGGGCCAAGTCCTCTACTTAAAATGTCACCAGCTTCTCATTTGTAACACTGATTGATAATCAGCAAAGAATTAGTTATATACTGTAAGTTACACTATAACTGTATTGCTTTATTTAAATAAAGTATGAAGCAAATATGATCTAGGATTTATTGCATCCATCTTGTAGCAGCTTAATTATTTAGTTTTAGATAAAAATATATGATTTGAATATAATAAGAAATATTTCATTAAAGACAACAAATTTTCATTGAAAATATACAAAGTTCAGCAAATTCAGTACTTAAGAGGATTTCTTTATCTTAATAAATATGGCTGTAAAGAGTTAAAGTCTGTTTCAGAGTTTGTAATTAAGCATGGAATGTAGTCTCATTAAAGTTGTTAATTAATATGAGTTCCTGGGGTTATTGTTTTTCAACATTGTACTAGAAATCAAGATAAACTAATAATATTATGAGATGAAATGATGTATACGTTTTTCAAAGTCTAACTTGTTCCTTATTTATTGGGGTACTAGTCTAACTTGAAATATCTAAGAAATAATGTGAAGTATAAAAACTAGAGATCACAAAAGAGGCTCTAGAAGAGATCGAGAACAAAATAAAATAAACTTCTTGTGAATGTAGTAATATCTATAATGGTATCAATCTCATTTATTCTTTCTCTTAAAACCATTATCTTAATTTCCTTTTACCATATTCTTTGAAGATTTCAAAATAGCCTGTCCATCAAACCTGAGTCAAGCATCATCTGTTATAAGGCTTTATATAATATATCTGTAAACCAAGTTATTTCCATGTAGTGATTCTCAACCTTGCTAATTGCAACCCTTTAATACTGTTTATGTTCTTATGACCCTTCAATGTGAATATTTCAGAGGATAGAAGAACAAGGAAATTTCATGCAGTATAGACCTGTAAGTTTTGCCTATTAAAAAAACAGGCTGATGATCAAAGAAAGCAGTTATGTTTTTACAGCCAAGGTTAGGCCTGAGTTTCCTGGTCATTTAGATTACAGATTTAATCACAGACCCCAGTATGCACCTTGAAAAACACAGAATTGTGAAAGGAAATTAAATGACACTATGGTGTGTAAAGGAAAATAGATGCTAAACTGACCACTTGTTTAAAGTTTCTCTAGAACAGAAAACAGAAATCTGCTACACTGAAACTACAAACAGCTGCCTACTATTATCAAACCAAACTGGCTGAAATATACTTGACTTGTTTAAAATTTTGTTAATCATTTAGAAGAGAATCACTTTTTTTTTTGTGGTGAAGGTGTTATGGTGGGAAGGTTAATACAAAGAAAAATGTTTAACTACTTGTGGGCTTCTAAGGGAAACATGTAACATGATCTCAATGCTGTAATTTGTGTTAAAATGCCATGAAAAGAAGTCACGCCATACAGCAAGGCTCTCATAGGAGGTTTATTTGAAGAGGAGAGAGAAGGAACAGAGAGAGGGCAGAGAAGGGGGCAGAAAAGGTGCAGAGACTGATCACTGAGGGGACAAGAGTGGTGGAAGAGAAAGAGAGAGAGAAGGAACAAGAGAGGGAACGAGATGGGAAGTGGGCAGGGCCCTTTTAAAGGAAATGTACTGAATGTGCACAGGTGGTGCTCTTTGTTGCTGGAGCTGAGGGCGTATCTTGTCAGGACCCCAACTGTAGACCAATACAGATGCCTAAATACTAACATTCCCCCCTTATGATTACTATAGAAAGGTGAGGAGTTAGAAAGGGGTAGCAGTGAGGTGGGGAGGAGGACACCATGTTCTTGAGACTGCTTTATGCTGACCAGGTGAGCATCATTCATCTTTAGAGGACCTGAGAAAGCTGGGGTGCTGGCCATGCCCTGGAGTAGCTGACTATTTTACTTCACTGTCCAGGCTCTGTGGAACCATCAGGTGCTGCATGGACCTTGCAAAATGCTGTTCAAGGTGGATCCAAGACATCTTCCTAGGACATAAAGCACCTGATCCTTTCCCATCACCTAGAAATCATCTTCTATCCAATTTACCGGGAAACACAGGTGGTTGATTACTGAGGGCAGTCATTGTAGCTTTAGCACCTCTGAAGTGCTATTGGTTTTCACTACCTAGACAGGTTCGCTAGCCTTGCACCTCTACCTCTGTGGCTATCAGTTGGTAACCCTGTAACAATAACTGATTATGAGTGGTCAGTGAGCCTCAAGAAAACATCTCAGTGGGAGCAAAGATGTATAGATGATGACAAAGCTCTCACCAGTGAGTCAGAGAAGTAAGACCTAAAGGTCTGCAATTCCTAGTGTACCAGGAATTCAGAGAGGGTTGATTTTGAGAAGGCACAGGCTGCTCAATGATTCATTAAACACAGAGCAGGCCCTGAGCCCAAGAGAGACACAATCGCCTGGCACCAGGACTTTGAGAAAAGCCAGAAGGCAAGGAGAGGACTGAGAGGTTGAGAAAGGAAGACTCACAACCAGGAGAGTGATCAGAGGCGAAGACTCACAACCAGGAGAGTGGTCAGAGGCAGGTTGCCCTGCCAGAAACCCACTTGCCAGTATGGAATGGAATGCAAAATGTCAGTGAAGAGAAAGCAAATTTGTTTCAAATGGAAGACAGCAGATCTGGTGAGGTTGGAGTACGTGATGAGAGTCCCAGCATGAAGTGACTACCTTTGGGTGGGCCCTGTCTCTAAGTAAATATGCTGGATGCAACCCAGTTAGTATAAGAGCTTTATTGGAGAATGAGGGAAATGGAAGAGTGAAAGACTAAAATGGTGATACCTCCTTCCAGCTATTGGAATGCTAGCAGACTATAGCAAAGATCCCATAAAATATCAGGACATAGAGAGATGGGAAGTGGATTTTTGGCAGGTTTATTCCCCATGAGTAAGGCAGAAAGGCATAAGCCACCCAGTGAGTGGTAGCACAAAGGGCAGGACAGAGTGCTCTGAGTCCTAGAGATCTGTGGTTGCCCAGTACTTGGTCTTATCCAAGGAAACAAGGTTGAGACACAAGTCCTCACTCTCAGGAAATGGCCAGATGTGGGGGATGGAGAAGGGTTCACAAATCATGCTAGTGTTGGGTTGAGGGACTCAGCAATCCGAAGAAGCTTTGCTGTTCTGTGTGGTCCAAAATCTGCCTGCAGGCAGGAGAAAACACCAAGAGAGCCATTCCTGGTCAGGACACCAATGCTGCAATTTATTTTAAAACACTACAAAGAGAAGTCATACCAAGCAACAAGGTTCACATAAGAGGCTTATTTGAAGAGGAGAGAGAAGAGGCAACAAAGGGAGCAGAGAGGGGTGCATAGAGGGGACAGAGAGGAGTCAAGAGAGGGGGCAAATGTGCGCAGGTGGTGTCTTAGTGGCTGCATCTGAGGATGTATACTGTCAGAACCCCAAGGTCAGGACAATACAGATACCAGAATACTATCCAATGTGATTTTCTTATGTAAAGATAACTAATTTGCTATTGTCTGTTCATCTCCAGTCTCAATCTTCCTAGTTCCACATGTTCTCCTCTCTTCCCCTTCTTTCTCCTAACTCTCTCTCCACTCACTGACCACCCCCCACTCCCAATATGCTTGGGAAATCTTGTTCCTTTCCTCTTTTGTGAGGGACCTTGTATGAATCTCTTAGTTTCCTTCTTGTATCCTAGTTTCTCTGGTGGTGTGAATTATAGGCTGGTGATCCTTTGCTCTAGGTCTAAAATCCATATATGAATGAGTACATACCATGTTTCTCTTTTTGTGACTGAGTTACCTCACTCAGGATGGTTTCTTCAAGTTCTATCCATTTGCCTTCCAATTTCAAGATTCCATTGTTTTTTTCTGCTTAGTAGTATTCTGAGAGGGAGAGGGAGGGAGGGAGAGAGAGAGAGACAGACAGAGAGAGAGAGAGAGAGAGAGAGAGAGAGAGAGAGAGAGAGAGAGAGAGAGAGAGCCATTATAGGTTGAAGAGAAAACAGACTCTAGAAAAATATTCAGAGACCTACAAGCATGACCCCAACTAACAATCTGAGCAACAGTGGAAAGGCTACCTTAAATGCCCTTCCCTGATAATGAGATTGATAACTAACTTATATGGTGCCATAGAGCCCTCATCTAGTAGCTGATGAAAAGAGAAGCAGACACCCACAGCTAAACACTGAGCCAAACTCCTGGAATCCAGTTTCTGAGAGGAAGGAGTGATAAGAAAATAGGGGCAAGACCAGGCCACAGAAACCCACTGAGACAGCTGACCTGAATGAGAGGGAGCTCATGTACCCCTAGACTGATAGCTGGGAAATCAGCATTGGACTGACCCAGACCCCCTGAACATTGGTCTCAGTTAGAAAGCCTGAACAATCAAAAGGCCCTCTGACAGTGGAACCAGGATGTATCCCTGATGTATGAAAGGACTTCATATTCCCTATGAAGGGATACTCCCTTAGCCTAGAGACACCAGAGTGGGCCTAGACCCTACTATAAATGACTTGACAGATATTGATAATCCCTCCTGGAAGATATCACCCTTCCTGTGAAGTGGAGTAGGGTGTGGGATGGGAGGGAGGGAGGGAGGGAGGGAGAGAGGGAAATGGGATCAATAAGTAAAATAAGAAAAAAGGTATATATATATATATATATATATACATATACATATACATATACATATACATATACATATACATATACATATACATATACATATACAATACTAATTTGTCTTTGGAAAATATACAACTTGTGGTCATGAGGTAATCTTTAATTGCATAGGAATCTTTGTATTGTGAAGTATTAAAGGAATATGAGAAAAATAAAAGTGAGAAGAAGGAAAGATATAGAAGGAAAAGCATCAGGAAAGAAGTAGAAGGGAACCATCAAGATAAAAAACAGGAACATAACATAAGGAAAAATATAGATGGAGAGCCACTGGAGGGGAAAAGTAAAAGGAACACAATGGGGTAAAAGAACAGATAAGAAAAAGACTCAAGTAGGGACAACCAACAAAGAGAAAAATAAAGAATCAAGTTTTGCCCTCAGATAAAAGTTCCCACTTCCCACGTATGTCTATGCATTTTTCCGGTAGTTTGCCTACTCTACATCTCTCCATTTTCTCTGACCTGCTGGCAGCTGAGACCCTTGGCAGCAACTAGAGATTATGTAAAGGTTGTACACAAGCTGTCCTTATGAAGTAACAGAGGTAGCCAGGGCTAGGGGAAGGCTTCCTTGGGTGATACAGGCAGTAGCTTCACTGTCATGTTTATTCTTTGCTTTTTAAATTTCACAATACACTGAGCTTTACACCATACATTATCTCATGGTGCTGTAATGGCAATTTTATATATTCAAATACTCAAATTCATAACAAAGAAAAATCAGTTGGAAGACCATCTTAATCCATAAAGAGAATGAAATATGTATCTGCTGCTTCTGCATGCTCCTTAACTTCACACTACCACATATTGTAACTTACTATCCAGGGTAAGAGAGTAAAGACACACTTCTTCAGGCTGTCTGTCTCTACATGTGAACTGAGAAAATGGAGAGTCACTGTGTATCTTTGTCACTTTTTCTGTTTCATCACTCTTGGCAGACTGTTGTCATCTAAAGCAATGCAAATCAAATATTTTTCAAGATGATAGGAATTCACTAGAGTGTAAGTTACTGATTCAATATTGCAAAAGCAAACTATGTTTGTCAGCCAGCATAGATAACAGTGTTTGCCAGCAGCAAGGCCTTCCCTAGTAGGTGTGCAGAACAAGCATTTTCATTGTGCCCCTTTTACCAATTGTGGCTACAGAGGCTGGTGATGGTGCACAAAACCACATGCCATACACTAGCCCTATCCACTACCCTGTGGTTCAGCAAAGTCAGAAGAATGGATTAACTGGACATAGCTGTAAAACAACATTGGTACCAGCTGTTCATGAGACAATGCTCACCGTATAAGGGGAAAAAATGTAGCAGGAAGCTCATACTGTATGTGCTTTAAAGAAAAAAAAAACATCTGGGCATTAGGGGTGAAATAAAAATATTAGAACAAACAGTGCTCAGTATTTTCTTTCTGATCCTGTTTGTTTAAATTTGCAACTGGTGGTACAGTTTGTTCTGGTGCTAAAATTCAGAAGAACCTGATGCTACATTTTCATATTATTTCCCCTCTTCAAGTGAGCAGTTCTTTTCTGCATGTTGATTCTTCCCTTTTCACTGGCTTTAACTGGGAGCTCAAATGGGAGCAGGACAAATCTACAGTAGGATGTTATAGAGCCAGGCACAGTTCAAAAGTGGAGGCAGAATGGTCATGAGTTAACAGATAACCTGAGCTACAAGGTATGTTCTAGGCTAGCCTAGGCTAGGTAATAAGACCCTGCAAATTGAGCCAAAAACTTTTTTTTCATGTCATTAGAATCATTTGAGAAAAATGAAACAATATGTATGTTTCTTATATGTAACACATCTAGCAACTATTTGTGTTCTTTTCAGAATGAATATAGACTGTCAATTTACTTAATGTAAAGATGATGATATTTTAAAAACTATTCTATTTTATATGTCTGAAAAGGAAGAAATCACATGTGGTTTCACTAATGAGTCTACAGATGGCTTAGTTTCTATCTGTTCATTTCTTTATCTGTGCATTTATTTTGTGTCTCTATCTGTGTGGTTTGCATGTATAGATGCATGTAATGAGCAACTGTCAATGTAATACGTCTTCTCCTATCACTCTTCACCTTGTTGATTGAGGCACGGCCTCTCACCAGAAGTTTACCAATTAGCTATACTACCTGGTCAACAAACCTAGAGTTTTCCTGTCTCTGCCTTCCCCAAACTGGAATTACAGGCACAGGCTCCCATACATGGCCCTTTTTATGCCTTGTTGTGAAGTCACAGGGAGCTGGATTCAGGAACTCACATTGTCCGGTCACATTACTGACTAAGCCACCTACCCAACCTTGTTTGGCCTTTTCTCTTCATGCCCTTCCATCCTTGGAAATGGTTTTGAAATTTAACTATGAAAGTTTTTCTGAGCATTTACCTGTCCTTGTTATTTAGTAAGCAGAAGTGAAATGCAACAGCCATTTATTGGAACCTGGCCTCAAGCTACTTCCTGGAGGAAGTAGGTACAAATGAAGGATAAGTAGAAGGAACCAAAGTATGATGATGCAACAGGAAATGTTTCCAATTCTTTGTATCACAGAACAAATGCAGTCTACAAATGTTTAAGGCATATTTTAAAATGACTAGAGAAGTTGGAGGTTTCCCCAAAACAGTAAATATTTGAAGGGAAGAAATTGCCAGGTATACTGATTTGCTCATTACATACTGTGTGAAGATATCTAAAATTGTTCTTTAGTGTGTGAAGTATGTCAGTTAAAAACAAAGAGGGTCAGGGAGATGGCTTAGTGAGTAAAGATGCTTGCCACCAAGCTTGGCCACCTGAGTTTGATCCCTGAAACCAAATGGGTAGGAGTTCCTTCAATTATCAAACACATATTTTGCAATATGAGAAGTGAAGAAGTAAGTTCAAGTGATCCAGGAACTCATGGTTGGAATTTTGTCCTACAATTGAAAAAAAAAAACAGAAGGGCTGTTTCAGAGTTTTAAATGAAATTTATCTTTCAGCTAAACCATCCATTATGTATCAGGATAAAATAGGCAATATGTTGTGTCATACATGAGTGAAGAGTTTGCAGTGAACCCATCCGTGGCAGTCTAATAAGGCCTGCTGATGCACAATAAATAGCAAAGTTGCAAGAGAAACAAAACATAAATTCCCAGAGTGACCAAGAGACAAAATTCCAGAATGATGGCTGTACACTAAGGCCATCAAGTCTCTGTGAAGGTCAAACACAGTTCTCCAGATGTGATGTTTCTAGTGCTGTTTTGGTAATGATTTTTCCTGATACATAGTCCACACAGCAGAGTGTGCATGTTAATACTGGCAAACATTAAACTGTACATTCATCACTAGTAGGTATTAGCATGTATTCTTTTGTGTGTGTGATTTGGTTGCTTATATTGTGAGTGGAAATTTCATTTTCACAATCATGGAGGTTGAAAACATGTAAGATTAAATAAGCAGTGAACAGACAATGGTGGGTTTGTTTCCTAGAGAACCTTGTTTTCTGGTTCAGAGATGATGTTCTCTGTCTTCACACACTAGGAAGAATAATTAACATCCAGTGGCATAGGGCATGTCCATTGCCCCATCACCACATACACACATAAAACATCTATGTATCACAAACCTTCAATCTCTCCACCCATCTTAGCCATGAGCAGCCAAATCCCTTCTCCTATTCAAATAACTTGGCTATTCTGAATGTTTCAGAAAATTAATGACTGAAAATTTAATGTTATTTTTTCTTACTTATTTTTTTCATTCTGCATAATTCTTTCAAGACCCTTCCACAACATAATACACATCAGAACCATATTTTTCTTCATGACAAGATGATTGTGTGGGAACACAACTTTTTCCTCATTCATTCATATATTAATCAATGGGTACTTGGATTATATCCAATTTAGCCTGTCATTAATACTGCCAATAAGTAGTAAGTGGTATGAAATGTTGTGAATATATTTTGTGCATTTGTATTTTGATGTTTTTCTGAATATATGTAGAGATAAAAATTTCAATGTCAGAGAGTAAATCCATTTTTGAATCTTGAAGAGTGGAAAGATTGTTTCCCAAGGTGACTGAACCATTTAGTAATCTATCAATAGTGAATGAAGGTTTCATTTATTCCCATATTTCTCTATGTATTCTCTACCCCTTCCTTGTGAATTAAAATGATACTTTTGTATATGAAGTGCTACCTCACATGCCAGGGTTGAGTTTCCTTTATGAATAATGATTTTGAGCATATTTCATATATTCAATAAAACTCAATGTTTCAGGCAGAGCCTTGGTGGCACACAACTTTAATCCCATCACTAGGGAGGAAGAGGCAGGTGGATCTCTGTGAGTTCAAGGCCAGCCTGGTCTACAGAGCAAGTTCCAGGAGAGGCAACAAAGCTACACAGAGAAACCTGTCTTGAAAAACCAAAACTAACTAACTAACTAACTAACTAACTAATAAATAAATAATAAATAAATAAATAAGAAATAATTCATGTCCTAAGAGCAAATCATGTCACAATTTTCCCATTAGAAAGTCTATTATAATTTTCATTATTGAGATAAAAATGCCCTTTATATTCCAGACCAAAAAATCATATCATATATATATACCATGCAAATATCTTTTATTCCCCATTACCTGAAAGAATATCATCTTAGGTTTAAAGGTTTTTATTTTGTTGAATCATGGTCTATTTTCCCATTAGTCACTTGTTCTTAGTTGTTCTTCTGATGTCATATCTACAGATGATGTCATTTTCACGACCCAGAAATCATTTCTTTCTACCATGTGAGGCATCAGGAATGGAATCAGATCATCAGTTAACAGAAAAGTATCCTTACCCTGTCAGTAATCTTGCTGTTCAATGATGAGCAATCTCGAAGCATTGATAATGTTATTAAGACTTTTATGAAGCCTGGAGAGATGACTGAACAGTCAAGAGCACACAACTCTTCAGGAGGACCCTAGTTCATATCCCAACTACCCAGTCTGGGTGAGTTACAAACACCTAGAACTCCAGCTCCTGTGGAGGCTGTTACCTCTTGCCCTGTGGGCACTCACTAAAATGAGCACATGGTCACAAGCAACAATGCAGATGACAAATACACATAATTAGACATTTTAAAATATAAATATTGAAAAAGTCTTTTGTGACTATGACACTTTTATGTTTAACATTTGAGAAAAGAAACAGGATTGTCTTTTCATTCCGTAAACTCCTGTTTGCCTATGCTAGATAAATAAACATAAAATCATAACAGTTCAATGTTTTACCAACATTTTCAATTTTTCATGTTAAACACAATGACTTAGGTAGGGGCTACACATAATCATGCAAAACTTCTTTTGTAACACATGCTTTGTAATCCCTGGAGCACTAAACTTGGTATAATACCTGGATCTAAGACTTTGAAGAGTCATTGTCCTGTTCTTATAACTAATATAAATTAGTATCTTTAAATGCTCCATGGTGGTCTACTTTTAAAATGACACGGGTCCACACAAGCTATTTGCTAATGGTTTCCAAGTGATTAGCAATGTATTTTAAAATAGATGAATCAATTTTAACTTCCCCTTTGTGAAATAACAATGTCACTGAATGAGATATTCTTCAATTGTATTTCATAATAGTAGAAAGCACTAACATGATTCATTAGATAAAAATCACAGATTGGGTTGGAAAAGTCAAGCATATTCAGTTCTTGTATTTGAACTGAGTTATGTTCATAGGGTTAGTTCCATGACAGCTTTGTAAGAATGTTTCTGTACTGAGACAATTCACAAACTACTCAGCATTGGATGTTGGAAAGAAAATAATGTTTAGAAATTATTTGCACTTTCCACCTTCCCAACTGAGTTTGTTTGTTTGCTTGATTTTGAAATTCAGGAAGTAATTTTCTCTTTATAAGTGATTTTATAATTCTTCCTTTACTCTGATTTTCCAATTGATGCCTCTTTTTTTTCTATTTATTTTTTCCTTTTTTATTTAAATTTGAAACAAGGTTGTTTTACATGTCAATTCCTATTCTCTTACCCTCCTGTCTTCCCCTATCATCCACAGCAAACCCCAGCCCATCCATCTGTTTTCTGCTCCCCAGGGAGGGTAAGGCCTTCTATGGGGAGTCTTTAAAGTCTGTCATATCATTTGGGGCAGAGCCTATGCCCTCCCCCATGTGTTTAGGTTGAGAGAGCATCGCTCTTTGTGGGATGGGCTCCCAAAGTCCATTCATTTACTAGGGATAAATAATGATCCATTACTAGAGATCCCATAGACTGCCCAGTCCTCCTAACTAACACCCACATTCAGGGAGTCTGGGTTGATCCTATGCTGGTTTCACAACTATCAGACTGGAGTCCATGAGCTTCCCCTGGTTCAAGTCAGCTAATTCTGTGGGTTTCTTCAGCCTAGTCTTGCCCCTTTGCTCATCATTCCTTCCTCTCTGTAACTGTATTCCAGAAGTTCAGCTAGTGTTTAGCTGTGGATAATTCTATCAGCTACTAGAAGGCTCTAAGATGGCATATAAGGTAGTCATCAATCTCAATCTCATGGTTGGGCATTAAAGGTAGCCTCTCCACAATTGCTTAGATTGTTAGTTTGGTTCACCCTTGTATATTTCTGGACATTTCCATAGAGGCAGCCATTATAGATTTAAGGAGAAATCTGGCACTAGGGAAATGCCCAATTGATGTATCTTATCTATATGAGACACTTTAAAAATGTTCAGTGGATGACTTGGGGACCACTTGCTCATCTCAAAAAGTTTGAAAAAGTGCTCTTGTAGTGTAGGTAGAAGGCATCAAGAGCTATAGGTGATTTAAGCCAGGATTCTGCTACAAATGAACTGATACACTAACAATTACCAGGAAAAGCTTTAAACAATCCATCATTAAAAAAAGTAAAGGACTTGGAAGGGAGCTGTTCAGATGGAAGTGTTTGCTAAGCAAACATGATGACCTGAGGTCTAATCTCCAGAACCCACTGAAAATTCCAGTATGAATATACCTGCCCATAACTCTGTGGCAAGAAGAGAAACAGGGGCAGGGGGAAGAAGAGTTACTGGGAAAGACTCCTCATATACTTTTCTGGCCATAGATACACAGAGATATGGACATCTCAACATATGCTTGTGCATACGCCACACAAATATAGCACATACATACTCATAGACACATTCTAAATACATCTAAAACAATAAATTCACACTAAATATTCCTATAATTGTCAAACATAGAGTAGTCATCACTTTTTCAAATCTACACTATCTCAAAAATACAGTTGAAAATTTAGTTACATAAAAAAACTTAACATTTAAATTTATAAACAGAAAACTGTAGTTTTCTATAAGAGTGGGGGGGTGTTTTTGCTGTTTTGGCTAATTTTTTTTCCTGATTTTCTCATGTCATTTTGAAGCATCTGGGGAAACTCTCTTTACAGAAAAGCAAAATTGGCAGGCCAAAGCCACTCACCTCCTAACTCAGAAGCAAATTTCTGAGAAAGAAAGAGGCTTGAAGACCACTGTCCCTTTGAAGAGCAAGCCCCCAAAGACCAGCGCATCCCCTAAAACCCATCTGTTCCAGTTCACACCACTTCTCAGCTGAGCCATAATTATAGCTAAGCTAAGCCTATTCCACACTGAACTCTAAGAAACATTTAATAACCCAGTTAGAGTCACTTGTTTCCCACAACAGAGACAGGCAGGAAGGATACAAACCAGTAACAATAAAAACTGAGTTCAGAGTAACATGGACATATGCGTTTTCATTCCAGCCCTGCCTTTCCTAACTCTCCACATCTTTCTTCTGTGAATGCTCCCTACCCTCCTTACCAACTTGATGTCTATATCACTGTTTATTTATCATCCATGAACCACGCTGTTTTTGTTGTTCATTGCTTTTCATCTCTGAGGAAAACTGGAGTCCTGTTGAAACCATGAGTCATTCTTCCATTTCTTTCTTCTAAGGGTCATAAGGAAAACAACACACATGAAATTCACGAATATCTGGGTTCAAACTTGTAATCCCAGCCCTAGAAAGATAGAGCCAGGAGGGTAGTTGCAAGTACAGAGTGAGTCCTGTTTACACATAGAATTCCAAGCCAACTATGGCTAGGTAATGAGACACATGTAAAGTGTGTGTTTTCCGCCAGCCTGCCTGGTCCCACTCTTTGTTCCTCCCTGCTGGCCTCCCTAGCTAGCCCCAAATAACAGTGAGACTCTGTATTTGATATAAATACTGCTGGCCCATTCCTAATTTATTATCAGCTAGCTCTGTCTTAATTATTAACACATTTCTACTATTGTAAGTATTTCCATGTGGCTCATCTTACCAGATAGCTGCGGGCCCACATCAGCACTCTCCAGGCTCTACATGATGACCCCTCCTTCCTACTTACTCTTTCCTCCTTGTCACCTATCTTGCTTTCCCATTGGTCCAACAGTGCTTTATTCATTAACCAGTATGAGAAACATATTTACAAAATAACATCTCCCATCATCTCCTCTTTTCTGTTTAAAATAAAGAGAATGGTTTTAACCTTAACATAGCAAAATATACCGTACAACAGTTATCAAATAAGAATCACAGTTACCAATATTTAGTCCATTAACATTTTGTAAGACTTAAAGAAAATATCATCTATCCTATCTTTGTGAGTCTAAAGTCCTATATGTAACTTATCTTTAATCCTAACTAAGGAAAATTATAACCATAACTATCTGTCTTCAACTCATTCAAAGACCACAGAAGGATAATATATAAACTCTAGAAATGACAGACAACTCATTGCCTGTCCGAAGTTCTTCTGTAATGTTCCATCTTCAGCCCATAGGCCATTGTGTGTCTAGCAGACTCTTTCATGAAACAGAAACTTTGAAGCACTGTCCATCTTGTTTCAGCAGTCATCTTTTTGTGGGTCCTGAATGTCCAGTTTATACAGCATAAAGTCAAACAATCTAGACAAGAGAAGTACCTTGCTCAAATGGCTAGTCTTGCCATATTAGAAGCAAACTCCATAATGCGTTTCTTCGATGTCCATCTTCTTTTCTGACACATGTGGTGTTGCCAGGAGCAGTTATGTCTCACAGTCAAGAAAATCCCTAAACCATTTTAAATGCCATATTCTGTAGGTCTTTGAAAGATTTGAAGAATGCCTATTCATCTCAAATATATCTCTGTATATCTAGAAATCTTAACTAACTTAACTCCAAGTTTTGACTATCCTAGGTAACTCTATAATCTGTACTAAATTATACATTACATTTTTTCAATGAGCTATATAAACATAATACCTAAACAAGAGGAGAAATATACATATCACAAAATTGATCTTAAATTTGTATCATATCAATAAATGAAAATCCATTCCAAAACAAAGCATTCATATCTATACCATAATTCCCTTTTTACCTTTAAAAAGATTGCTTGTGGTCATTAGCCCTTTATAGCCAAGCCCACCTAAATGAAAACAAACATTTATAAACAATATTTGGGACTTTGGGTATTGTTCTTTCCAAACTACTTTCTGCTGGTAGGGGGCACTGTCATGGGGCTCCTAAGAAGACGCAGAAATCTTGGCTGTAGTCTTCAAGGCTGCTTTGTCCCAGGGATAATGCTTCAGGGAGTTTTGCTTGATCAAACCACATTACTCTGGAAGGAATCCACAACTTTTCATTTTCTGTGGAAACAAAATTAGAAATCCTTTTTCCCAGTAACTTGTCCTTGGACTTAAATTTTGGAGTCAAAGCATTTTAAAAATATATAAATTGAATTAATCCAGCAGCATTTCTTTTATCAGTTGTTGTTATTTCCTCAGCAGTAAAAAAATTTAAAGATAACAGAGCAGCATACAATATCTGAAGTTTCTCTGTGCTTTCCATCTTTATGTGGCTTTTTTATTACTCTATTTCTTTTACTTCTATTTTTACATATTTTGAGACAGGGTTTCTCTGTGTAACTTTTATCTGCCCTGGAATTTACTCTGTATTCCAGGTTTACTTTGAAATCGCAGAGATATGCTTGCCTCTGTCTCCCGAGTGTTGGGATTAAAAGCGTGTGCCACCACACCCAGCCACAGTCTGTCTTTTTAAAACCATTTTCTTTTCTCTTTCAAGCCTACGTATATTTTAAAACACACTGTAAACCTTCATTGCAGCTCACATACACACCAACGAATTGTTAGCAGAGCATTTTAAAAGCAATGGGGTTTTTTGCCTCTTATGCTAATTTTGAAAACCTCCCTTAAAGGAGCTGCACAAATCTCTGTCTCTATCAAAACAAAGTATAACCGAGAAAAATGCTGCTACCAAGAAGTCTTGCTAGTCTCTGTTTCTTAGTTTCTAAAACATTTATTAAGCTTTTTTCTTTTCTTTTCTTTTTGTTTTTTTTTTTGTTTTTTTTTTTTTTTTTTTTGGTTTTTTTTTTTTAGTTTTAAATGAAAGTTCTTATTAGCCACGTTGGGCACCAATTGTAGTGTGTATGGTTTCTGCCAGCCGCCCGCCGCTGGTCTAGTCTCATTGCCATGCAAGCCCCCAATAACACGTTGAGACTCTGTATTTGATACAATGCTATTGGCCAGTTACCATTATTGTTTATGGGCTAGCTCTGTCTTAATAATTAACCCATTTCTACTAATCTAAGTATTTCCACATGGCTCATCTTACCAGAGAGCTGTGAGCCAGCATCTTGCTTTCTCCACACTCTACATGCTGACTCCTCTTTCCTACTTCCTCTTTCTTCCTAGTCTCCTAGCCCCACCTATTTTGCTTTCCCATTGGCCCAACAGTGCTTTATTCATTAACCAGTATGAGAAACATATTTACAGAATAACATCTCCCATCAGACACTGTCTTATATTTAAAAATAAAGTTGAAGGGGTCTGCAAAAATCAACACTTGCTCCCAAAATACATATTAAATAAATAAAAACCAGTATTTCCAAGAAAAATATTTATAAAGTAGACTTTATATTGATACACATGTCTTTATGTGAATATATTTATTTCACTTACAAGTGAACTGAAAGACTGACAATGAATTGGTAGGATGCTAATCCTATCATATTCCTTCCAATAGTAAGGCAGATAAATTTCCTTTTTCCTGGGAATATTCCTGAGATTGAATCACTCCAGAGAAACATTAAACTTGATGAGCTGGAACTAAACTTTTGTCAACTCTTATGGACAAAGCCTGTTGGCATGGTAACTCTTCCCATCAAACCTCATTTATGACTGAATCAATTATTCAATTTAATAAGCAATTTTTAGTATTTATAATATTGGAGTTCATAGGAGATTGCAATGACAATATAGGTAATGGTCATGTATTCTTCAACCACTTTTCTCTAATAATTGTGCTAATAATAATTGTGCTAACAATTCTCTAATAATTCTAGTCCAATATCAAAACACAAGTTTGTCAATTGGCTGGTGTGTGCACTATGTAAAAACCAATAAAATATCTCTTTAATTTAGAAATAGCATTTAAGTCTGAGTTGTCCTCCCCCACACATACGTCACTATAACACTTCTTTCTGGTTTCCATGGTTTCTGTGTAGGGATTGCCTTGATCCATAATTGCTTTCTCCCTCAATGTATTGAGTTATTTGTCTCTAACTCTTTTCAAAACTTGCTTTTGTTTTGGTCTTTTTCAGTAACCCCCCTTGTTACTGAAATAGTTTTGTTTTCATAGTCTATTTTTTCTTGCTTGTTTTGACTGGGTAATTCCCATTGTTTTCTCTTGTTTCCCTATCTTTATACATCTTGTATGCATTGAGTTTGTTATTGTTGTTTTTGTAAGTTTTATTTCTAAATTTTCCATTTGGCTTTACTTTGTACTTTATAGCTCCTTTATAGTTTCTATTTTAAAATTTGTTACACGTATATTCAAGATTTCTAATTTGTAAGTATTTTGTTATGGCGTATTTAAAAATATTTGAAAGATAATTATATATATATATATATATATATATATATATATATATATGCCAAGTTTGAATATGTCTTTATGTCTTCATTTCTCCTTTAGATTCATCATGGTACATGGCTTGATGACTAACTGTTCAACTGAATACTCTACATTTAGGTGTTGTGTTGTGAATCAATCTTATTTAAATATAGTGTTTAAGTGCAACTTTTCCAATGGACTTAAGCAATGAACTCGACTTCTTTCCAGTCCTGTTTGGGTGCAGAAATTAAAATTCTTCACTATTCCACTGATTCCCAGGGAAATGGTGGGATTATTGTTACACTTATGAATGACACAAGCCTCTATGACACCAGCTGAGCTGGAAGAAGACCAAACTCCAAATCCTTGCTTTTAAAGTGGTCTTCTTTCACAATGATGAGGGGCTGATTTCCTGACTCCCCATGAGAACTCTTCCCACATCACTGCAACAAAGATGGAGAGATATGTTGTTAGTAGCCTAACCCCACTCATATCAGCAGTGTACCATTGGTCTGATAGTCCTGGATTAACACTTCATTGTTTTGTCTAACTCCACCTGGTGGAATGAATGGGAACCTTGACAGAGATGGGAATCTAAACTGTTTACCCAATTCCTTTGCTATGATGGACTTAGGAATACCTTTTGGCTTTGGGATGCTTTTCATTGTTTCTTATCCTGTAGTGTTTGGAAGAAATGGAATGTTATGAATTTTTTTTTTTACTTTTGTTTTATTTTGCTTTGTTATGATGTCATTTCCCTGTTCCATGACTATCGTGACTAAAGACAGTAGTAGAGGTTTTGTTCTTGATGTGCTTTTTTGAAAGGCTATTTTTTTTTTTTTCTTTTTAGGTGTATGTGTTACGAGCATGTTTTCCCCACCACCACCACCACCGCTGGTCGGGTCCAGCCACCACCCTGCTTGCCCCCAATAATACACTGAGACTCTGTATTTGATACAATCCTGTTGGCCAGTTACCATTATTGTTTATGGGCTAGCTCTGTCTTAATTATTAACCCATTTTACTTATCTAAGTATTTTCACGTGGTCATCTTATCGGGGATCTGCGGGTCCCGCATCTTGCTTCCTCTCACTCTTATCGGTAACTGGCCAACAAGATTGTATCATATTCAGAGTCTCTGAGTGTTATTTGGGGCCAGCATGCCAGACCGGCGGTGGGTGAGCTGGCGGAAAACATACATGCTACAGATGGCACCCAACGTGGCAAAGAACTTTCACTTAAAACTAATAAAAGCTTAAAAAGGGATTTTACAAACAAAGGAACAGAGACTAGAAAAAGCATTTTCTCGATTGGATTTGTTTTGCTGTAGACAGAGATTTGTTAGGCTCCTTTAAGGGAGGTTTCCAAAATGAGCATAAGCGGCAAAAAACTGCCTTGCTTTTAAAGAGCTCTGCTAGTGTACAAGAGCTGCAATGAAGGTTTACACTGTGTTTTAAAAATATACGCTGGCTTGGGAGAGAATAAGAAACAGGATACAATGGTTTAAAAAAGAAAAGAGGAAGTAGAATGGATGGGTGTGATGGCACACACCATTAATCCCAGCACTCGGGAGGCAGAGGCAAACAGATCTCTGTGATTTCAAAGTAAACCTAGTATACAGAGGGAATTCCAGGACAGATAAAAATTACACAGAGAAACCCTGTCTCAAAATATGTAAAAATAGAATTGGAAGAAATAGAGCAATAAAAAAGCCGCGTAAAGATGAAAAGCAGAGAAAAATTTTGGATACTATACACGATTCTGTTGTCTTTAAATTATTTGATTGCTAAGAAAATAACAACTGATAAAAGAAATGCTACTGGATTAATTCAATTTACATACTTTAAAAATGCTTTGACTCCAAAATTTAAGCCTAAGGTCAAGTTACTGGGGAAAAGGATTTCTATTTTTGTCTCCACATAAAATGAAAAGCTGTGGATTTCTTCCAGACTAATGTGGTTTGATCAAGCCAGATCCCCTGAAACAGTGTACCAGGTGATCCAACATTCAAAACAGTTGGGACAAGCCAAGGTTTGCAGACTCCAGCCAAGATTTCTGTGTCTTCTTACGATCCCCCATGACAGCGCCCCCTACCAGCAGGAAGTAGTTTGGAAAGAATGATGCCCAAATTCCCAAATATTGTTTATAAATGGTTGTTTTCATTTAAATGGGCTTGGTTATAAATGGCTATAACCACAAGCAATCTTTTTAAAGGTAAAAAGGGAATTATGGTATAGATACGAATACTTTGCTTTGGAATGAATTTTCTTTTATTGATACAATTTAAGGTCAATTTTGTGATATGTATATTTCTCCTCTTGTTTAGGTATTATGTTTATATAGCTCATTGAAAAATGTAATGTATAATTTAATGCAGATTATAGATAGTTACCTATAACAATCAAAACTTAGATGAGTTAAATTTTCTAGATATGAAGAGATGTATTTGCGATGAATAGGCATTCTTCAAACCTTTCAAAGACCTACAGAATATGGCATTTAAAATGATTTAGGGTTTTTCTTAACAGTGAGGCACAACTGCCCCTGGTAACACCACCTGTGTCAGAAAGGAAGATGGGCATCGAAGAAACACATTATAGAGCTTGCTTCTGATATGGCAAGACTGGCCATTTGGAAAAGGTACTGCTCTTCTAGACCAGTACCTTTCTTCTACATCATAGAAGCAGTCTTCTTACAGACTTTATGCTGTATAAACTGGACATGAAGGACCCACAAAAAGGTGACTGCTGATGCAAGATGGACATTGCTACAGGATTCCTGCTTCATGGAAGAGGCTGCCTGCCAGAAATTCTATAGGACACAAAGAAAAATGACTGAAAAAATACAGGTGGATAGTTTAAAGTTTCCTGCTTTGTTGAGGAGAGTGGAGACACACTATGGCCTATGGGCTGAAGATGGAACATTACAGAAGAACTTTGGGTGACTGACAAGGCAGTGAGTTGTCTCTGTCATTTCTAGAGTTTATATATTTTCCTTCTGTGGTCTTTGAAGGAGTTGAAGACAGATAGTTTTGGTTATAGTTTTCCTTAGTTAGGATTAAAGATGAGTTACATATAGGACTTTAGACTCACAAAGATAGAATAGATGTTATCTTCTTTAAGTCTTACAAAATGTTAATGGACTAAATATTGGTAACTGTGATTCTTATTTGATAACTGTTGTATGATATATTTTGCTATGTTAAGGTTAAAACCCTTCTTTTGTTTTAGACAGAAAAGAGGAGATGATGGGAGATGTTATTTCATAAATATGTTTCTCATACTGGTTAATTAATAAAGCACTATTGGGCCAATGTGAAAGCAAGATAGGCGGGGCTAGGAGACAAGGAGGAAAGAGGAAGTAGTAAGGAGGAGTCAGCATGGAGAGCTTGGAGAAAGAAGATTCCGGCGGTGGCTCCCCGATAAGATGACCACATGGAAATAGTTAGATAAGTAGAAATGGGTTAATAATTAAGAAAGAGTTAGCCCATAAAGCATAATGGTAACTGGCCAACAGGATTGTATCATATACAGAGTCTCTGAGTGTTATTTGGGGCCAGCGCGCCAGACCTGTGGTTGGCAGGCTGGCGGAAAACAACAAGCTACATGTATGAAATGAGGTTGTGAATGAAAAGGAAACCAGAGTATCCTTTGTATCATTTCCCAGGATACAAGGTTCTAGCCCAATTGCTCTCTCTTCAACTTTCAAGAGATTTATTTTGGCTATGTCTATATCTTCTAGAAACTTCATGGGGCATGGGGGGTGCAGGAGATATTGCCCTACTTTATTTCCTCTGGGAACTAGTTACAGATGAATTTTCAACAGTAGTTTTCAATAATGGAAATTTCAATATAGTGATACAAAGATCCTGTTGGGGATGAAATCAGAAAACAAGGAAATTAGTAAGGAATTGGTGAATGGATAGAATTTATGTTGACTACAGCTAGGACTTAGGAGGGTTCTCAGTGCTGATTAAAAGAACTGTTTGTAAGTACCTGTGACTAATGAGGTTATACAATCTCCTTAGCACTGGAATTCACACAGCTTCTTTTTTTGATGTTTCTGTTTTAGAAATCAGCACATGTTAGTAAAGTACTGATTTCCCCCACCTTTTACTACAGCTACCCTCTTGGATTTATTTCTTCTTTCACTGGAATATGACCTAACAGTGTTTTAAGGAAGTTTTTAGCAGCCATTTCGCTGATGTTTGGTGGATAAGAATGTTTTTAGTTTACAGTGTTGTGCAATGTCAGCAGTGTCTTTTATTATGGAGACTAGAGTTAAGATTTCAAAACTCTTCATATGTGAGACTAGAACATGAAAACTTTTTATTTTCAAGTTTTAATGTTCATAAAGTATATCTGGGGGATATTGGAACAAATAACTCCGTGGTTGGCTGAGAAACCTCACTGTTAGACAGTAGATCAAGTGAAAATGAACAGATTTCAGCAGCAAAGTCTAATCACTGAACCCTTCATTCTGAGAACATATTTGTAGATGGAGCAATTTACTGTAGCATCCATAATGGAATGAATATAATCTGTGCTAGACACCCACCCCCATTACTTTCCACAGACTTGGACAACTGGCAACCCTCTCCAGATCTTCATTTACTTTCATATGAAGTATAAGTAATATTGTACCTATCCATTATCCAAGAAAAACAATCTCCAGGAATTATATTATATTATATTAAGAATTATTCCAAAATATCTTTTTGACTCCTTCCTTCCATGTAGAAGAAATTGAGCCTTTCAATGTATCTGATCTAAAATTTTCATTCTGCAGTCATGAGTGCTTTGGCTCTTTGCATAGGGTATTTTCAAGGCTTGTCAACCATAGAGCAGGGGACAAAAAGGATGATAAACAAAAGAGCTTAGAGGGCTGAGTGTGAAAAAACCAGGCTGATCATATTCAAGAAGAATGTGGCCCTGAATAAGATTGGGCATCAGGCTGGCTCCTTCTGAGGCCCTCTTCCATGAGGAAAGTACACAAGTTCCTATCTTTCCATAGCCAATGAAGCTAATTATATTACCTAAAAATGTTAGTGGTCACAACTTCTATGAACCCTTCACCTATGTCATGAAAGTTCTGAACCCAAACCACCCTACACAGAGAAAACTAGTTATGTTGTATCTAACAACTGTGCCTACATTTTGGCAGACGTGATGGAATTAGCCTGGTGACAGAACAATAAGCTAACTACATAAATATTCAAGCAAAGAAAGTGAGTTACAATGGACAGCAGGCAAGACACCTGCAGTGTGACAGCCAGGTAACAAATGACTAGCAGACATTGGCTGTCAAAGTGGGCAACTAACAAATGAGGAGCCAGAGATGAGCAAAGTGGGTATCAGCCACCTATGGGTAACTTGTGATTGGAACATGATAATCTGCTTAGGTTAGAGGACCACTAACATAATCATAGCTCTCTGATTGGCAGCTCTCGGATTGGCTGAGCTCAAGATATACTCTGTAAATCAACCAATTCTAATAGAAAGTACCTCAGTTTGTATCCAGTTTCTGAATGATGACCTGTTAAAATAAAATAAAGTAAAAAAAAATAATAGAGTTGTCAATGGGCAGCTTAGAGTGAAGCCTTACTTTGGTCCCCTCTTTATATTTGTTTTGCCTTTGGAGCTCAGCTTCTACAAGTTAAACTCTCCTTTAAGCTTTCTTTCTGTAATAAAAATATCCTCTTTAAAGCTCACATCATCTGTCCTTGAAATTAATTATTTGAAACATGCAGGAATGACCACTGAGTCATCAGCTCACTCAGCTGAAATTTTGTTAATTCCCAAGTTAAGCTCAATGAAATGAGGTCTCTGTGCTAAAGAATACCCATCCCTCTTTCAAGGAAATAAAATATTTTAAGAACTCACCACAAACACTTTGCCCTGTTACTATCTGAATGGGTCATTGCTGTGTACCAGTTTACATCATTTATTGTCGTTTTGACTTCTAGAATCTTTAAGACTTGCTCATCAAAATTTACCATATATGTGGATACAAAAACCTGGGATTGTGTGATATAATGTTCACAGACATGCTTACAAGGAAAAATAAACAAACTGCTCCTCAATCTAAATGTGTTATCAGTCTCTCATTATATACCTTTATCATGGTCACTAACTACCATTTTGCTCCAACATTAACCTCTTTTGCTGTCTATGTGGTTATTCTCAGTCATAGCTGCCACCAGAAATTTCTGCATATTTACTATTGTTTATGAAATCATATGAGCTTCCTTTATACATTACCTTTTTGTCTCTGTTGTTCTTTTTATGCTCCATTTATGTGTGTACATTTTCTGTCTGCTATAAATGTCCTTTTCATCTTCCCACTGAAGAGTGAGGAGAGCTAAACCACAGACATCTCGCTTTTTTTTTTAAATGAATTCACTCCTAAGAATAGAAAGAAACCAGAGTAGACTAGATCTTAGGTTTAATTTAGTTTCCCAGGTGTGCGTATTAAGCAATATTTAGAATTCAAGATGAGTTCTTCTGACAATATTTTTGAGTCTTCCCTTCCCCAGACACCTTTCTTGGATTCAGTCCCTGTAATTTGTATGACTGAAACAGTTGAGCTCTTCCCATAGTTCCTTAAAAAAATTCTGCTGCCCTGTGCCAACCACAGTGCTGCTTACACTTCGTTCACCTATTTAGAAGTATTAGATAGAATTGGAGGCACTCATTATTAGGTTAGGTGCCAACAGCTTGCGGCCTGTGGCATACTTGTTTGTGAAATATTCTCATTTTAAATTCGCTATCTGGAAGTGAATAAACTTAAAAGTAGCATATCCTATACTTTATCAGCTGTGATGGAGTATTGCTGTGAGCTGTGAACAAACATCTTTTCATCCTGGATGAGGCACTGATGATGTACCATAGTAATAACCACACAAAAGCATCACTTTGTGAAACAATGATTTCTTACTAATTAATAGAAGCATGTGTGAGGCACATGGACATCTCCATGGCAGCTGCATCACCAAAAGGCGTTGGTGTGTCACAAAAACTATACCCCTGATGTTCCACACAACTACCAGGCAGACTCACTGAGGAAATTCTCTTGTCCAGCCTGAGGAAGGGGTCTAGTGTGTTTTGTAAAGGTCATGAGCTTCATCCTTCAGCATTATGAAACTTTCTTCCTTCAAAAAGGAGCCTTTCGGTTCAGAGGAAATAGCAACATTACAAGTTGTAATTGTATATGTATTTTGTGTAAAATAATGGAGATTTTCTGAAATTATTTACAAGGTAACCACATTTTAAAACATCTTTTTTTCTGCTCCTTAGTTTTGATTGCTGTTTTTCTATGTGGTAACAATATGTAGCTCAAGAGAAGTCATAATAACTTAGGGTTAATAGTGGTCTTCTTACAGGAGCAGGCATTCAAAATGACATATCTTCCAAACCCCAGAAGCTAGAGATTCTTCTGTCTAGGCATCTTACCCAGGTTTTCTTTATGTAATAGCTCATATATCTACTTCCCAATGTCAGTGAGCAACCATATTCGATTTGTTATAACCACATTGCTCATGAACCATACACTGTACTTGATGTACCTAAAAGATCTCCATTAATACCAGTAGATATGGCAATTAAATGTTTATGCCATCATTTGCAGCCAAGATCTTTCATTCTACCAAGGCTCTATATGATCTCCCATATGTCATGAACTAACTCCAGTTGAAAAATATTTGCAAGTGGTAGTTTCCAGAAAGCTTTAATTACTGATAGGGATAGGCATGTGAGCTTGCAGTGACTTTCTAGTCACCAGTCACACAATTCATCCTAGTAAGTTACACACAAAACACCTTCCCCAGCATTAATCTGTTTCATGCTATGTGGAAGTCATTTGCCTCCTAAGAGTTTTTAGTTTAATGAAATTACATATGCTGTCCTAACCAGTGCTAGTTAAATTAGGAATAAATTATGTTTTCTTAGTACTTTCTAGAATTAATAGAATTCAATAGCACATAAGAACATCAGTGAAAATATTAAACTAGACAAATTAAAAATAAATTATACAATGTGTCCACATGCATTTGGCACAAATAACTTTTTTTTCTTTTTGAAAAATAAATGCTTTTCCATCATTATGCAGCCAGAAAATATATCTATAAAAGTGCATGCAAGTTTAGATATTCAATCTTATTGAAAATATTGAGTGTTCAGAAGTCTTTTAATAAAGAACTAACTTTTCATAAAAGATCTTGACACTTCAGTGTTTGGAGTCACCTATTTTCAATGTAGTACAAATTAGGGAGAAAACACAGATACACATTAGCCTCACATGGAAATAGTACATAGCTAAAATGAAGAACAATATAAGACTGGGAGGAAGTTCATGGATATCAGGAGAAAATGAACAAGAAATGTGGCAATGTGAACATGGTATAGGACTTACAATAAGTGAGGTTTCTCAGTTAGCATTCTATCCAATTGGATGTCTTTTCCCTTGAGAGCTACAGAAGCCTGTAAAACGGGTTTTACCACAGAAAGACAAGACGAAGTGTTGTCCTCAGTTATATCTGCAGACTGCAGTACTCCAAATATCACAGCTAGAAAACCCAATGGTTTGTGATTACATCATTCTCTAGCCCATGTGACTGGTGGGTCAAGAGATGAATGCAAAGGAAGGGAAACAATAGAAATGCAGCTGGTGTTATCTATTGTAAGATGGACTTTGAACAACTGAATAGTCTTCCCTGTAATTAGCCATCAAAACCAATTCAAGAAAAGGACAAATGTCAAGTAATAATAAAAACACAGCTGAAAGAATATAAACAAGAAATAACAGCTAAAACAGCAGAGACAATTTAGATGATTTTCTGGTCCATCTTTGTCCTTCATCAATTGAAGGTGTCAGTTAGAATAAAGTCTCTCTGTGTCTCTCTCTATGTCTATCTCTGCATGCCTGTCTCTGTCTCTGTCACTCTGCCTCTCATAAGTATTAGTTTTTTGAGTCTTAAGCCTCAATTCTCCAAAGTCCCGACTTTGTGACTTCTCCCATATTGTCAAAGAAGGAAGGCCAGATAGGGTAGAGCAATCATTCTAAAATTTGTTTTGCATTTTGAATCTAGGCAACTGTTTAAAAAATTTATAATTAACTTTAAAGAACACATTATTTAAATATTTATTATAAAATTTTAAGTATACACATATTTTTCTTAACTTTCTTGAGCTTGTTACCAGCTTAGTAAGCAGCCTGATATAATGAATGATTAGTAAATATATTAGAAAGTTAAGGGCCCATGGATATTAGACTTACCTGTTCACAAAAAGGCAAAGTAAGTCAATCATTGAAGTAGAATGACTTCCATTCTGGAAGTAAAATGAAAGCCATGTTTCCTCTGATAGAAAGTATAGTATTGAGAAATAAATGTGTTCTTGTTACATTTACTAAGTTATATTTAAAAAGATTTGTAACTAATGTTAATATCAAGATATATAAATGCATATATCTTTAGTTAAAATTTTAATTGTGACAGTTTAGGGGAAATAGTGTTCATCTCACTAGTAAGGAACTTGAGTATTTCTTTTCCCTGCACAGATATTTATATATGCAATGCCATTTTCCTTGTATAACAAGAGTGTATTTTTGTTGTACATGAGCACTGCTTTGTTTAATGAACTTTATAAAGACCATAATCTGTTTCTCCTAAAATCAAATCAAGCATGTTGTTAGATTAATGTAATAGTCTTCCCGAATGTACTATCATAAATCAAAAATTTGAAAAATGTGTTGTTCAAGAGGGTTAGAACTGATACTAATGACATTAAAAAACCATGTCTGAGTTCAGGACATCACTTACAGTGGAGCCTGTTTGAGCATCAAGATGACATCAAATATCTGACATTTTATGGGCAAAATCTGACATTTCAAATAAGAAAGGAATAAAGTTGTGACAGTACACCTGAAGCACTTATTTAGGTTTAAGTCAGACAGACAGGGGGAACAGTATACAAAGGTGCAAATCGAAGGACATATTCAATTTTAAATTAATGTATATTCAACCCTTTCCCCAGAATCTGAGATGCCTCAGTTGAGTCCATGCATTGCCTGTTTTATGGGCCACATGACCTCATCATAATAAACATCCACGAAAAGCCTACTGATCATTTTAAATTGTTGTCTTAATACCTTACCACAACAGAAATAGAAATCCTGCCCCTTACTTTGGTTTAGGAGAAGCATGGGAGATGAATATGTGTTCATTTCAACACAAAAAAACCCCACTTTCTTTAGAAGTTCCTATTAACTGCTCCTTGTCCTACTTTTAGACATATAAAAATGGTTTTGTGGGTGCACTGTTGACTTGAATGCAGAAGTATATTCTAATTGTGTCATATTGTGAGCCCCCAATGCACATTTCATACTTGTATGCAGTCAATGCAAGGGTAACAATGAAGCCAGTTGACTCAGTCATCAATTGAAAGAGAAACCAAGGTAAAATGTGACACAAATTTCTACTTATAGAGAAAATGTATGATGTGCCATCTGCTTCATGAAAGAAGTCATGTCAAGATAATGAAAATAACCATAATGAACTAATCAAGGAAAGAATGAATGCCTCCAAATAAAGGTTATATCTCTCCATACTGTCAACTATATGGAAGGGAAAAAGTCCAAATAGAACAATTACTGTACTGTATAATGTTTTGTATTATGTTACTTTGCTGGAGTTTTATTCCTTTGTTTTGTTGTTAGGCCTTGTACTTTTCCTTGGTGTGCTCTTCACAGTCTATTGTGAATTTATGGATGGGTGGCTTATCATTCACATTAATGTGGGGATAGCACATGCTAGTGACCCAACAGTTCAGATTTAAACTCCCAAATGATGGCTGATTTAGTATTTGACATCAAAAAGAGCTATAAATGTCTCCTAGTTATTTTTTTCATCTTCAAATCAAAGACCCTAGGAAATATAAGACTGATTATTTCCAGACACAGCATCATGTAACACAAAGCCAGGTATCTCTCTTTCCAAAATTTTGTCTGCATGAAGTCCCTATAAAGATATAAGGTCTAAGTTTTCAAGTGTCTTTGTTTGGTCTCCACAGAGAACCTGACTCTTGGGACACATTCTTTGGAACAGGCCATAGAAAGCCCATACATGTTGTAAAGCTTGATATGAACCACATAGAAAACTTTAAATTACAGTACAGGGTTCCACCTCAGTAATTATGACATAGTCTAATGATGGATCTTGGGAGATACATCATTCTGCGTGACTCTTGGGAAGCCTTGGATTGATATGAACTTGCTCAATAGGACATCTCATACAAGAAAAATAGAAGTAATGCTTCTTTAACTCATCAATCTTCATTGTCATCTGATGAGATTAATCCTTTACACTTCAACACATACATATGTGTAATTCTCAGAATTGAAGATGTTTAATGGTGATTCTGCCCTCTTTTAAAGCAGAATTTGAAGTTATCTCTGAATAAGACATGTATTAAATCCAGTTTTGTTGAAACTTAGAAAAGGACCCAGAGTGCTTAGCTTTTGTATTATTCATATCAAAACATTGTGTTTTTTGGTAGATCAGAGGCTACTGTCTGTTTATTACCATCCCTTAAAAACATGTTTTCACCCCAAGAACCAGTAAATTTTATACTCTGTATCTAGGATGCCAAAATATATTCTATTTTTCTACAACTCTCTTCTTTAATTATCACCTCTCATAGAAGGTGTTAATTCATTTCAATCCCTTGTATGTCTAGAACTTACTTAATAATGGGAAAGAAAACATATGTTTTACTTTGATATGTGTTTTATACTTTCTGATTGAAATTTGTGGGTCTAGCACATTGGGGCAGTGTCTGTTCTACTATTGAATTGTCTTCAACTGTCTCTTCTCCAAACTTCGATAATTTTTAATTGCAGTAATTTTGAATTGCAGTTTCAGAAATTCCTGTGCAAGGTATTTAATGTTTAATTGTTATTGTTATATTTCTTGGTACAAGCTCAATATATACAGAGTTTAGACATTAGCATCTTCTATCTCAACCTTAGTTAGCCTGTGTAGAAAGAGTTCACAGAGTAAGAGATGAACATGTTACAGAAGAGTTACAGTGAGACAGCACATTGGAGTGTAGTTACACATTTGGGGCTGAGGAGGTATTATTACAGGAATGCTCAAGAATTTCAAGGCTGGAAACATACTGAGTACCATTGGCAATGAGGAAGACAATATATACCTATACATTGTGGACAAAATTTTCTTTAGTGATAATTTTCTTTAGAGTTTGTGATATCATAGAATGTGAAGAAATATTGACATAGAGCTATGTATATAAACAGCTATCATGTCTTTCTTTTCCTCCACACTGTCAGGTCCTCTTTTATTTAGTAAATCAAGTCCTAAGGAACTAAAGATGGTTATATAATACATTCATTTTGTATGATGCAGATTCATCTTTATCAACTTTTCCCCAGATTATCTAACATTGCGTCTTCCTAACACAAATCAGAAATATTTCCTTCATTTTGAGTATTACAATATTTACTTATTGTTTTCATTACACTCCTACTACATTTTCTCCTCCTTATATTTCTTCCCTTTCCTTCTCCCATGCCTCCCCTCTCTCCAAGATCCACTCTTCCTCTGTTTCCCTTCAGAAAAGAGCAGGTCTCTCAGGAATAGTAAATCTTTAACCTAAAAATTTCTTCAATTAGATCCTTTGAATCTATTTCTTCAATAGAAGAAAATAACACAAAATTTAATCTGTGTCTTTAAATGTCTTAACAACACATCAATATACAGATAATGTAAGTCCATGGAACTGAATTTTGGAAGTTTTAGATAAAGACAGGCCTTTTTAAGTGAAAAGGATTCAAAGGGAAATTGAGAAATGATCTTTATCCCTGACCATTTTTCTTGAGGATAAAGAATGTATAGCTCTGACTTGTCTGGGACACATTATATATATCAGGCCTGTCTTGACTCATGAATATCAGGCTGTCTCTGCTTCTGATTGAAAGACTTAAAGCATATGCCACCAACCCCAGCATGTGTTTGGTGAGTGTGTGTGTGTGTGTGTGTGTGTGAGTGTGTGAGAGACGAGAGAGAGAGAGAGAGAGAGAGAGAGAGAGAGAGAGAGAACAGACAGACAGACACACAGGCAGAGAGAGACAGAGAGAGACAGAGAGAGACACAGAGAGACAGAGAGAGAGAGATTTAGGGGGCAGAGACACAAAAATACCCAGAGGTGAAAATTGAGTACTTTTGGAATATCTCTTGCTTTTCACACTGTTTCATTTTGGTTTGAATAGTTAGAAAGGCCCTTTTAAATCCAATCTGATCGTCTCCTATGCAAAAAATACCAGTATTTATGTCCTTTCTTGTTTGCTATACACTTAGAAAACACACATTCTTAGACTTATACATTGAGATTACAGGTAATAAAACAATTGATTCCCAGTAAAAATACAACCAGAAGACTTCTGTTATAATACTCCTAACAGTTGTTAAGAATGGGATCTTTGAGACTTCCCTTCTTTGTCTAATCTCTGTTACCTCTTTGTGTTGTCATGATTATAAGTGCATGAAGGAAAAAGAGGCCAGCTATGAATGAAATGTGCACAAAATAGTGAGTTATGTCTACATAATATCTTCAATTCTCATTTTACCTCAGTGAGGAAGATTTTACTGTCTTCGTGCTCAGATGAACAGTTGATATTGAGGCTAAATAATGTTCTGGATACACAGCTGGAACATCTTGAATCCTGAATTTTAGATGAATCTGGATACAAAATCAGCCTTGTCAATTAGATATTTGTATGAGCAGGAACAACTCACACAAATAAGATTTGTAAAACCTTGATGTTTATGTAGGCAATAGCAGTGACTGTGCCTTTCCAAGGCCTGACAATTTCCAGGCCAAGAATGACAGGGTAGCTGAGATATTTATAGAACTAGAGCCCTGAGAATCAGTGGAACAGGAAGCTTCATCTTTATTCTAAAGCATTAGCTCTCCTAGGCAACACTCCTCATCCAGAGAAATACAACTTCAATACATCAAAGGATACTTTTGTAGTTTTGTCTGACTTTCCAGAAGCATATTTTAACATATACCTTTGAACTAGACATGAAGTATCAAGTCGCTCAAGTCACCATGCTATATTCCTTGGTAATTTGTATTTCCTTAGGAAGCATTCTGTTACGAGCACATTCCCCCCCTCACTGCCTCTGGTCTGGTTCCACTCTTTGTTTCTCCCAGCCGGCCGCCCGGTCCTGCTGCTACGTGAGCCCCAAATAACACTCAGAGACTCTGTATTTGATACAATCCTGTTGGCCAGTTACTATTATTGTTTATGGGATAGCTCTGTCTTAATGATTAACCCATTTCTACTTATCTAAGTATTTCCATGTGGTCATCTTATCTGAGCACAGCAGGCCGGCATCTTGCTTCCTCCACACTCTACATGCTGACTCCTCCTTAGTACTTCCTCTTTCCTCCTTGTCTCCTAGCCCTGCCTATCTTGCTGTCCCATTGGCCCCAGTGCTTTATTAATTAACCAGTATGAGAAACATATTTACAGAATAACATCTCCCACCAGTATTCACTTTTCTTGCACTTTATTGTACAAGAGAATGTAAAATTCTTTTTACATGACTAATTTTTGTGAATTCCCATAGTGATGGGAGATGTCTTTCTGTACTCTGTGAATATATGTTTGTCTTATTGGTTCATGAATAAAGCTATTTGGCCAATGGACATCAGGATGTGGCCTGGCAGGAAGTATATGTATATTTTGGGAAGAGGAATACAGAGAGTGAGTTAGGGGAGAGACTCCATGTAGCTGCTAAAGGAGTAACATGCCTAAGTGTTGCAGGTAAGCCAGAGCCTTGTGGCAACACATAGTCTATTAGAAATAATAATTGAGAGGCATCTAGCCAATAAGAAGTCTGAGCCACTGGCCAAATAGCTTATAATTAATAGACTCCTTTGTGAATTTATTTGGGCCTAAAGGGCTGCAGGACCTGGAGTGAAAGAAAGTCTATCTTCACCATAGTGATATTTTGAATGCATTAGTAAGACCTAATCTCTGGAATCATCTAGTGATTGGATTAACCAAGATGCTTGCTCTAATGTTCTTATTTCCATGGCCTGGTTGAGACAGCGCACTATTCATTATGAGCTCTTCAGGAGAGGAAGCTCAGAGAGAAATAATTAGGCACTCACCTACTGAGTTGACTCCTGTTGTAAAGTGACTGCTTAAATCAGTGGGAACTAAGGAAAGGTAACCTTAAAATAAGCTAAAACTGTTTAAAATCACTAGGGCACTATTTGAGTAAAGGTCAATTGTACCAAGATCCATAAGTGAGAAAATCATTTTACACCTGTTCATTATTTTTTTACGTGATAAAACAATGTTTTATCATGAATTAGATTATGTAGGTAAAAGACCAGTACTTATATTTGAAAACTGCCTAGAATTTCAAAGGAAGAAAAATAGAAGAGATATGGTAAGACAGGAACAAAATCTGTAAATCATGCTGGCCTTAAATTCATCATCCTCCTGTTTCAATGTTGTGAATGCTGAGGTCAAAGGCCTGAACTACTAACTCCTGGCCAGAAGAGAAAAAGAAATGACTCTCTCTCTCTCTCTCTCTCTCTCTCTCTCTCTCTCTCTCTCTCTCTCTCTCTCTCTCTGTCTGTCTGTCTCTCCTTCCCTCACTTACCTTCCTTTATACCTCTCCATCACCCTCTCTCTCTCTCTCTCTTTTAAATTAAGAAAGAAAAACAAATAAGTACATAATGCTAAATGTTGCAAGAATATATTTTGAGAAAAGCTTATCTGGCACTTTGAGAACTGAGAAATAGTGCTAATGTCAATGAACTCAAATATATCAGCACATAACACCGTCCTAATGAGGAAGCTAATATAAAAACTGGCAGGACAAGATTCTCACATCTTATCTAAAACTCATGAATTGTAAACATGGTTCTCCACCACAGGTGAATACATTATAGTATGGTGTTAAATGTAACCTCAAAGCCTTTGCTTGAAAGAAACAACGTGAACACCCTGTCCTTTATTTAAATTAAAGATGGGCAGACATTTACCATGAGTGTCATCATGAGAGTTGGTTTTTCAATGTCAAAGGTCAAAACTAGAACATGCATTATTATGCAGTTATGCAGTTCATCACCATCCTAAAGGAAGGCAACAACGAATTGTCCATACAGACTGAAATCTAATATCTTAGTTAATAGTTGCATGAATATTATAAATTTATAAAATAAATATAATGACTCTATATTAGTTATAAAACGTTTAGCCAGTGGTTTGGGCTTCTTATTGGCTAGCTGTGTCTAAATTATTAACCTATTTCTATTAATCTATGTATCTTCACATGGACTTGCCTTACCAGAGAATGCCTCGCAAGTCATCTCTTCCCAGACCCTACATGATGACTACATCTGCCTATGTTTCCCAGAATTCTCCTCACATCCTAGCCCTGCCTATACTTCCTGCCTGGCCAGTCAGTCAATCAGCTAATCAGTGTTTTATTTATTAATCAATAAGGGAGACATATACAGAAGGACATTCCTATCAAGCAGTAGTGGCACAAGCCTTTAAGCCCAACACTCTGGAGGCAGAGGCAGGCAGATTTCTGTGAGATTGAGGCCTGCCTGATCTACAAAGCTACACAGAGGAAGGCTGTCTCAAAAAACAAACAAACAAAAGTTTCACATTGTATGCATTTTTTTGTTTGTTTTTGTTTGTTTGTTAATGACTGATGTTCCATTGAGATGACATCTGAATACAATATTCTAATGGCTAGTGATTTGGAATGCTTTTCATGTTTATTGGACATTTGTACTTAATTCTTTGAGGAATATAGGTTCAATAACCCACTTATTAATTGGATAATTTGATTTCTTATTACTTGGGGTTTTATATTAATTTTTTCATATTCTAAATATCAGTCTTCTTTTTGCTGAGAAAAAGTAGCAAGGATTCCTATTCTGTAGGCTGTACTCCACTCAGTTGTATATATTGTGCAAATATATTTTAATTTTATGAAATCAAATCTTATCTGATATTCTGAATAATTTAAGTCATTTTCAGAAAAGAAACTCTATCATGAAGTATTTATCCACTTTTTCCATCTAACAATATCAGAGTTTCAGGTCTTACATTAAATTCTTTAGTTTGTGTGGAGTTAATATTTATACTGGCAAAAGATATCTGGTTTCATTTTTCTATATGTGAACATCTAGCTTTCCCCACGCCATTTTTCTACAATGTATATTTTTGGCAGCCTGATCAAAGTTAGCTGCCTATAGCTGATATTTAGGCTACTGAAAAAAAGACTTCTACATATATATGTATCTATGTATGTATGTATGTATGTATGTATGTGTGTGTAGAAGTATATATATATATATATATATATATATATATATATATATATATATATATTCCAATTCTAAGAACAATGAGAGGATGTTGTCAGGGATGACATGGGTTTGTGAGACCAGAGGAAGAAGAGCTTAGTACAAAGGGATGTCTTCTGCATAGTATAAGACAGTAGCCTGTGATATCCTGAATGGACAGGCACAAAAAAAAAAGTATGAAAATAATAGGATAGTTGGTTGAGAAACAAAAAAGCAATTACTAGGAATGAGGGTATGTAACATTAGGTTCTTTGTCCCAAGCTGGGTCCTACTGCCCTTAGGCCCAAATAAACACGTAGATGCTGTATTAATTATAAAGCTACTGGTTGACACTAGGGCTCCTTATTGACCAGCTCTGTCTTAATTATTAACTCATTTTTTTTATCAATCTCAGTATTTCTACATGGCTTTACCTTACAAGAGAATGCATGGCACTTTCTATCCTCCCAGTCCCCCATGGTGTTTCCTCTTTGCCTATACTTCCCAGAATCTGCTTTTCTCCTAGTGCCTCCTATCTTCCTGCCTTATTGGCCAACAGTGTTTTTATTCATTAACCAATTAGAGGAATATACAGAAGGACAAAAGCCATCAGGGGGATTGGGTAAGAGAAGGTGAATGGGAGAAAAAAAAAGATCACTACACACACACACACACACACACACACACACACACGTAAGTTTAGAAAATCAAACATTTTAAATCAATTAATTAAAAATAAAGACATCTGCATGAGCTAAAAATTAATTTCTCTCATATATATGAATATATATGTAAATATTTTATATATAAATGTAAATACATGTCTACATGTTTAAACTACTTCAAGAATCACTATTAAAGATATAGAAAGACATATTACTTATGGTGTTAGGGGAATCCCTCCCTGTTTTATATCCTAAGGATGTACATAAGCTAGAAACTAATACCTCCCCTTGTATTTTCCATTTCCAAATATAGATGATTGGAGCAGCAGCTAAAAATGTAGTCTACCATTTGATCTATGAGAGTCTCTCAAAAAACTTTCCAGACTATTTTGCCAAATGATTTTTTTTAATGGAAACTCCTATATTTTTTTTAAAAATGTGGAAAACCTATCAAGGAAGATACTTCTGTATGGGAGGTATTTATTCACTATGTCTGCTTAAAATAAAGTCATATTTTAACACTACATCTTCTTTAAGTAATTATGTCTCTGTTAAATGTATTAATGTGCATTGTATCTTAGGGAAATAGTTTGCCTTAATTATGATTTCAGTTTGAGAGTGATAATTCCCTGCTGTATATTTCTGATCATATTTATGTCTTTCACAGATATGTAATTAAAGGATCATCCTGTCTTCACAGGACAGAAAAAATAGAATTGTCAGTTTTAAGATGTATTAATGCCAGAATGAAATTTCAGTTGGTTCTACCTCAAGTTTCTCACACTGTCCACATTGAAATTACCTGTCATATTGTCAGGATGCTTGCCTATTCCAACATGGCCATGTATTTCTTAACATTTTTATCTTCAGAAAGTGTGTTTTTGTTTTTTGTCAAATGTGAAGTAATTATAAGCAGCACATATGATATAGCCTTTTATTTTTACAGTCTAAGGAAAAAAATATTGTAAGGAATATAGTGTATGTTCAAGTTAGTATATGCAAGACTGCTAAAAGAATACCAGGAGCAATAACCCTTGAGCTATGTAGGCACGGTCTTATGTCCAAACAGTAAAAGCCAACTTCATCTATGCACAAATATTAAAATATCAAGCAGCCACAAAATTTATATGATGATTGAAATTTTAAGGCCAAGAGCAAAAAACGAGGTTAGGAGATTAGCTACCAAACATGAATTAACCATAAGAACATCATACTTGTGCACCCATCCATGAAGGCCTGTAATACTCATGAACTTTTAAGTCCACAACTGTGGATGGATTTGAAATACAACAAATGCATACTTTCATATATTTACTTTTTTTAAAAACTAGTTTCAGTTTTTTTAGGGGTGGGTGACAAATGCCACCTAGGGAATTTGTCTAGGGTCTGGATTGATAGTGTGGTGACTCCCTGAGACCTTAGCATTCATGAAAACTTATTTAGCTGAAGATTCTTTTGAAACAAGAAAGAGGTTAATATGATCAAGTAAATGGAATATTTTTGTTAATATGTTAAGTTAGTGTAATATTTTATCTCTTGGAAATTGTCATTCAATGGATTTAAAAATCCATTGGGGCATCGTTTTGGTCAAAATTTGTTTCTTTGCTTTACAATTCATGTGTTCTCAAACACATGGAATAATTCTTCCTGTGTCACAGGTTCCTGTAGAAATAACTTTGTGATGGATCTAGAGCCTCCCCATGAAAAAGGAAGTGGCTTAAGGGATGACTAGCAGAGGAATTATAATTATGCTCAAGTCAGGGGAATGTGCAGAAAGCAGTTTGACCTGAAAGTATCAAGCATCTAAAAGCTAGATGTAATAAATATTTATTTCTGAAGAAAGAAATAATTTAAGCTAAATAGAAATGGAGGAAAGGAAGCATAAAATAAAAAATGAAGGAGAAAGCCTCAGGTGGTATAAGAAGTCTAAATGAGGAGGAACAAGGGAATAGAAATATATTTTTATCGTATGTAATACTATTTAAATTCATGAAGTAACAATCTAGGGCAGTGTATAGAATGAATAAATGAAAGTATAGATAATTTACATATTAATAAATAAACCACAGAGTTGGTAAATTAGAAATGAATCTGTGTGCTTATTAATTTGTCACTATTTAATAAAATATTAATGTGATTGATTTTTGGAACATGGTCCAAGTATGGTGTCTTGTGTGAAGAATTCTGAATGCTTATGTGAAAACCCCAAACAAAGAAGTACAAGAGGTTTGTGACCACAGTTTCTTCAAAACATGGAATTGTCCTTGAAATGTGTTTTCATGCTCTTCCAAGGTGGAGGGGATCAGTGTGAGTTTACTTCATATTATTATTAATAATATGCTACTGTTATTTGTGAAATATTTATGAAATATTTATGAAATAGAAGGTTTTAGTAAATTTGACTTAATCTTGTGATTGCACAATTTACTCTTGTAGTTCTTTTAAACTCTCAGAAAATAAATTGTCTGGTGCTCTGAATAAAGTGACCTATTGCACAAGACTTCAGTCTGCCTCATTTATTGTCTCTATTCTTTCAGTCACGCTGCCTGAGGTGATGTAATAGGTAGTTATTTTAAGCTTATGTATTTAAGTGGGCTTCCAAGCAGTCTAGCAAAATATAAAGATAAAGATAACTAGAAAGTAACTCTAGTCTTTAAACTGAGTAAATGCACTGCATAAGTTTAGCTTAGATAGTATCTACCCATTACAAACTTTCTCCAAGTATTAACATATGAATATAAATGGTTTAGGAAGCACTATTGGATATCCTAGTTGAAGTAGTAGTTGAATCTGTCCAAGTTGATTTTCTCTTTTATAGTAAAGACAAAATCTTCCTTAATAATTTAACAATACTTTTTCATGGTTAAATGACACTGGGAATGTACACAATCAAACTTAAAGGCAGAAAGAGGCAATAAGCAGTATTTGTATATATTTTGCTTCATTAAAATATATATACTATTCTTTAAGATCATAATTATAACATAAAAGATGATAGAATCTGGCAAATTTTACTTTTCTTCCTCTTCTTCAAATTTCAGTGGATTGGAAGCATTGTGCAGCTCCATAACAAACCCCAAGATTATAGATAAATTATAAATTTGGTATACAAATTTGGGAGTTCTCTAGGAACTCCCAAATGTATGTTTAGGCTCACTCTGCCCACTGTGGTAATCAACAGACACCTGTGGCCCTGATACAGTAAATTCAGTTAAAACTTAATAAACAACTTCTTGAAGATATTTGGTCTCTTGGTCCATTTGCTTTTACATGATCAAAAAAAAATGTTGGAGATATTTCTTTATTATAACCTTAGAAATTTCATGTGATGATTATCACCTTACATATACCCTAAAGTCTACAAGGGGCATCTTCATTGGACAATGTGACCACACAAGTATCAGTGGTCAGGGTCAGAGCAGAACTGCAGATCACAGCAAAAGAAACTGTACCAAAACAGCCAACACCCAGATGCCTATGAGTCCCTGTGTGGCTAAACGCTTTCTGTCAATTTTAACTAAAATATACAGCTTGTCCAAGTCACTCTGAGTCTTTATCCAATAGCAAATATACATTCCATTCTTGTTATATTTTCCTTGTGAACCAGTTTCTGAAAAGTCAGTGAGTTTCCACTAACAGACTATGATAAAGTATCAAATGGATTAGCAATTCACATAACTTAAGCCAGGCTGACCTTTCATTCAGTGATTTGTTCTGAGAACTGGAATCATAGGGATAATGTGTATTTGGCTCAGTAAAAGAGAAAGTGATGGCAAATCACTTTCTAGATTGGTATATTGAATATAGGTATAAACCATGATAGAATGTTCAAAACTACACATTTGTTCAAGAAATTTTCAGACAGGTAGTTCCAAAGATCCCAGGATAATGCACAGACTTGTGGTCTTGATCCACACACAATTTTGTCTTTTATAAACTACATCTTTTGAATTCTTCATCTCTGACAATCTTATTGGTGAGAATTCACATGAGTGAAGAAATTTATACACATAAAAAACAAGGTAGAAAAAAGGCCAACTTCTCTTAGGAAAATTATTTAGGATCCTTGTGGAGAAGAAATTTGAATGAAATTATCTTATATTTAGTAAAGAAAATGTGACCCTGCAGAATCTTATAATTTACTTTTGGCAACAGAACAATTGACGATACCCAATTAAAATTAATTATTATATTCAAAATTAAACTTGTAAATATCTGTGAAAAGCTATTCTTTAAATTGTAATATGTTGCAAGAAAGCATTGCCTTTAATAAATTTTTTAAGAGGGTCAGAATCATGGTGAACTCACTGTCAGTAATAACAAGTTATTTTAATTGATGTTTGTCACTGGATAGAACAAAACTTCCTTTAATCCCTCTTTTAAAATGTTTACTCAGGGATCCACAAGATGGCTCAGTAGGTAAATGTGTTTGCCCCTAAAACTGGAGATTAATCCCAAAACTCACATAGTGGAGGGTCCTACAAGTTGTCCTCTGTCCTTAGACCTTCACAAGTGGTCTCTTCATATGCATGCACACACACACACACACACACACACACACACACACAGAGAGAGAGAGAGAGAGAGAGAGAGAGAGACGCAATAATTTTTGACATACAGATATAGATATTGCACTGATATTGTGAGTATCTCCACCAGCAGGACCAGAACTTAACTTACCCAATGACCTCCTGGGTGTAAGATCTCTTTCTCTCTCCCTCTCCTTCTGTACCCCTCCACCCTCCACTCATCTTTCTTCTCCTCTCCTCTTTTTCCCTACCTCCTTCCCTCCCTGTCTTTCTATCCCTACTTCTTTCTGTTTCTGTTTTTGTCTCTCTCAGTTCCTGTCCTCTCTTTCTGTCCTTCTGTCTCTCTGACCCTCTTTCCCTGCCTTTCTGCCTACTTATCTCTGTCTTTCTCTCACTCTCCTTCCCTCCCTCTCTCCCATTAGCTCTCTTGTGACACTCCCAGCTTGCACCTTGCTTTTAAGATAACAGTTCTCAACCTGGAGGTCAAGTGACCCATTCACAGGAGTCTCATATCAGATATCCTGGATGTCAACTATATACATTACAATTCATAATAATAGCAAAATTAGTTTATGAAGTATCAACAAAAATAATTTTTATGATTGAGGGATCATGGCA
This sequence comes from Cricetiscus sungorus, assembly GCA_030556225.1. Taxonomy (NCBI): domain Eukaryota; kingdom Metazoa; phylum Chordata; class Mammalia; order Rodentia; family Cricetidae; genus Cricetiscus; species Cricetiscus sungorus. The sequence goes on along the minus strand of JANBXA010000600.1, from coordinate 30,121,135 downwards.
TTAGGTAGGTTGAGAACCACTGTTTTAATGATGGGGAAGGAAGAAATGGAGAAAGAGAGGGAGGGAGGGAGGGAGGGAGGGAGGGAGGGAGAGAGGGAGGGAGGGAGGGAGGGAGAACACTTGGTTCTTATTTGAGTCAAGTTGTATCATTAGAAAATATTACCATGTAACTGAGAAGTAGCATGCAGTCATGCATACATAAACAGACCTCTAGAGGAACTTCCCTCCCAGAGAATATGTATCAACCCTCTGAATTTCTCCAGTAACAAAGATAAAAGAGAATGCATAGCACTGAGGAGCAGAGGACCCAGATTTACTGAAAGACAAATCTTGTGATGTTCTGGAAAAGTGCTATCAAAACTTTGAGCTAGCTCAAGAAAGTGAGCTACTTTCAGGGCCAAGTTCTAAGTTACAGGCCGTGGAACTGTTTCCCCACTTAAGGAGACAAGGAGCTTCTGTGCTTATGGGGGTAAGGGATGAGATTCAGGAGTGCTTTGGCATGCTGTTGAATTTATGAAAAATATTTAGTAAATGTTAAAACTTGTTTTCCTGGCAAACTGTTTTTGAAAGTCAGAATACTACAGGTTTGAAATTATCCTCTTTTCAAAGAAAGGCATTCACGCACTTGGAATTGTATTATGTCAGTACAATTTGGCCACCAGGGGCCCAGAAACAATTAAATATCATTTTGTTTCTGTGCTGGTATGTTTTAAGAATATTCAAATTTCACCTATATCATTGTGAATGAAACCTGCTCACTGGATAATAGATATTGTCTTGTGCAATGTTAAGGAACCTGCTCTGGAAGTGCAGAGGGTCCTTTTGGTTGATTGGCTAATAATGGGACCTTGTCCTTCAGCCATAACCATATTCAAACTGAAGCTCTTGCTTTCAAGTCCATCCATTTTTGCACTGGCCTGATGTCAGCTCCTCTCCTGCAACCTTACCACACAGCCTCACCCTCCCTATCCCAGACTCCATCTTTTTCTGAGTCAATTTGTGAGTCAGTTATCAAAAGCAATGCTTTGCTTTTCCTTTTTTAGAACTTCCTATTTATCTTATAATGATGAAACACACTAATTATTAGAGGAAGACTGGGAATTAAATGAAGCTCTAATCGACCTAAACTAGATGGGTATAAAATTACCAAATGCTCTATTACACTAGCTGAACTTCTTCACAGAGACTCTTACTAAGACTATTACTCCAGTGAGAGTATGATTTTCGAATTCTTACCATCACCACAATTATGACTTAATTCTACATTTTCTAAATGTTTTGACATTCCTGAAAGAAATAGCTATCATAAGTAAGAATTCCAAAGTCCTATAAGCAAAGTATGTCGGGCTTTAATATGCATCTGTGTATATGTGCATATGTGTTGCTAATTATTGTTTCTAAAACTTCAGGGGAAAAAAACACTTTGAAGAATAAGGAATTAAGGGTTTTGTTTGTTTTTCAAGGTAACACAGTTGTTTCCCTCCTAACCAATGAGTAGTGGGTAGAAAAGAACACAGTGATTTCTAAGATATTACTAGAGATCTTAAACAAGCTAGGGCTTGCTATCCAGAATAGTACTATTTCAACAGGAGGTATTTTTTTGTGTCTTCTGTTATGGCTAACTAAGGTGACCTCCTATGATCTGTGTCAATATGCTGGGCCACCAGTCATAATAATTTCCCCATGGCCACAATAATTGATTCCATTATGCCTACTGCATTACTTTATATATGGAATCTGGGTAACAGAGAATGCTTCCTTGATTTTATCAGCCTGAGGGTGATCAGCAGCCGAAATTCTGCATCATGACTTTGTTTTAACAAAAACAAAACAAAACAATACACATGACTCAACACATGAAAATCTTCCTGAGTAATAGTCAAGGCCCTGATGTCCCAGCTGCCAAGTCCATCTCCAGCCTTCAAGGTAATCTTGATTTTTTTTCCTGAAATTAAGCTTTTGTTCTTTTGTGGCAAACAAAAACCTAACACATTTAACTCCTCTATTGAAAGGGCTATTTTCTATAGAAGGATGTTGCATTCATCTTTTTAAAAACATGTAATTGTTGGTAAAAATGACCGATGATAAACATTTCTACATTGTTATTATCAAATTGTCATGAAAGACTAAAGACAGGGTATATTTGTCAATAATATATATATATATATATATATATATATATATATATATACACATTTAATTGCATGTATGTATAATGTATTATATGACTCATGTAAAACAGCACAGGAATACATTGTAACATTTGTCAATGATTTTATAGACATGTATGAATATATATATATGTTTAAGTATATATATATATATAACATATGTATGTATATATATGCATAAAGATTCATAGGACTCGTGTGTGTAAAACAACATAGGAATGTACTGCAACAATATTGGAATTTGGCTATTAGCTCAATAATTCTGTGCCTGACATAGGACAGAAATTAAATTAATGCAATGACATAAAAGCAAAATCCCTGGCCTCAGCATCTTTGAGTTTATTTAGTTATATAGTAACAATATAATCAGTGGCAATTTGCTGATTGGAGTCAATGTGTATCTTATTGGGACCTGTCTGTAACTATTGTTACTATCTTACTTTGTAACGATCAACATAGCCTATTGATGCTTTCCATGAAGAAAAGTTACTTGCAAAGGAATACATAAATTTTGTGATCTCTATCTTACTTTGGATAAGATAAACATCAAGACAGGCAGTCTCTGTCTTTATCCCATGTACCCAATATATAATTTGGAATGAGATTGACTATCAACACTGCCATCAGCCACAGTCATATTAGGAAAGCAATATATGAACACAGGAGGAAGTCCTGACTGAATGGCATTATGCCCCTATCTGAATAATGAGGTGAGAATAATTGGTGGGAAGAAATGTGCTAGACAGTGTCAAAATGAGCCTAAAATTGTAGATATCTTTTTCTCTGTTCTTTCTTAGGCATTTTTAAATATAAAATAGGCAAAAGCAGTACAAATTGTCCCAAAGGTTAAACTGAATCATAACTAGTGGAACATTTGTCTGAAACTACATCTCCAGATTTAATAAAGCTGGCTTTTTGTTGTTTTTTTTTTAATAACAAGAGTTTTCTAAAAATATCTAAGAAGATTGTTTCTTTCGACATTATGTCCTTAACTGTGTGATTTTCTTTGTCATCTCTTCTGTCTCTTGTGGTGATGTTGGACTGAACCTAGGTATGTTTTTCTTGGTACCCTGGACTTCCGTCTGATTTTCTAAGATTTTCTCCCAACCCTGTGGCTGCATGGCCACCATGAGTCTCACCTTCATGTTTAACTCAGACAGCATGACATTTATCCTTCTCTTGTCTAGTCTGTTCCTCCAGGCAGCTCCTGAGCTTACAGTTTGGATGCCATGGAATTTTCTCCTTAAATATATTTAAATTGTTTTTAATCTTCAAAAAAATTAATAATACCATTCGTGATTGTTCCTAGTCAGAGCACAGAACTGCCAAATATTGCATTTTTGGGGGGAGAAACATTTTGGTATTCCTTAACAGGAAGGGAAATATAATTTATCCCAAATTGAAATAGAAATTTATCTTAAATATTCCCCTCCCACATATCTTTGGTTGATTGACAAAGGTTGATACTCAAAAAATTAAGATTATTTTTCATAATTTTTGATATGGCATAAGTAATGAACACATGTATATATATATATATATATATATATATATAAATGAAGTTTCTGTCATAAGTATATTTAAGAATAAATAACATTTTTCCATGTGTTTTTGTGTCTATGTACATGAGTGTGTATGTGTGTTTGTGTGTGTGTGTGTGTGTGTGTGTGTGTGTGTGTGTGTGTGTTATTCATGTGGAGGCCAGAAGACAACCTTGGGTGTCATTCCTCCTTGGTTGGCATCCACCTTGGCTTTTTCAGAATTTCTCATTGGCCTGGGTCTTTTCAGGTTATATTAGTCTAACTGGCCAGGAAGCCTTTGGACTACTGCTTCTTCTACCCTATCATCATTGGGATGACAAAGACATGTCATTATGCCTGGTTTTCATGTGAGTATTGGTTATTAAATTCAGGTCCTCATGTGTGTCAGCATTCACTTTACTGACTGAATTATTTCTGCCACCCAGTGAAAGCATTGGGGTGGGGGAATGCAATAATATAATTGCTAGGAAGTTGAAGCACATGTTTCTGATATCAAGGTCATTGACTATCAGCTGAACAAAGCTGTTGGCAACTAGATATGTGGTATGCAGGAAAGCCAAAGCTGAAGAACAGCAAAAGCCATAGGAGTGTGGATGATGTTGCTGGAGCTTCAAGGTATGCTATTTCTCCGATGGTTTTCAGCCTTGCTTTGGCCTGTACCATGTGCTTCTTCTTAACGTTTGGAAGGAGAATGTTCTGTGCCATGGTTTACTGGAAGTACTTAATTTTAAATAAAGGCTTGTTGTTAATATTTTGCCATTAATCTCAAAAGAGAAATAAAGGCAAGTTGTAGATCAATACAATAGATTCTGATAGGTTGAAGAGGTAGAACAACATTAAGACTATTTTTAAAATGTGAGGATGGGCCAACAAGAATGCTAAGTGATTAAAGACATGTGCATGCCATCAAGCCTGGAAACTTAAATTTGATTTGGAATCCAGATTGTGGCAGGAAAGAAGCAACTTTTACAAGTTTTCCTCTGGCCTCTACACATGAGGCATGGTGTGTGTGGGTGTGTCTGGCCACATGTGTATGGGCACACACACACACACACACACACACTTTCTTTGTTTTTTTTCATCTCCTCCACAAATGGAGAATGAAGTCTCTGAACAAGTATCCTGAAGCAACCTCATGGTCAGAGGTGTTCTCTATTATAAAGACACAAAAATTTGCTTGATGTAAAACATAGCCAAATTCTCACCACATACTTTTTGTCAAAAATACAATCACTACACCAAATGTGTTAGTCACATAAACATAAAATGACTCATTTTATTTGAATTATTTGATAAACACATAGACAACATTTTTCATAAGTTCTGATATATATATATATACATATGCATATAATATACATATACATGCACACATACATACATACATGCATACACATAAAGCACAGAGTTCTGGTCACCTCCACGTACAGGATACTTGAAATTAAGTAGTGTAAGAAGTGCTGTTCTACCAAGTGCTCAGTGCTTTGCAATGTGCCTTTCAGTAATGGACTGTCTACAAGGAGCATTTGCAGATGTTAAGTCTAAATAGCTATATTTACAAATTCATTTCTATGTGCCCAAGAAACTGAAATTTTAAAACTGGTGCTCAAGAGAAATGTCATGCAACAGAGCTTGGGTGAAGGGTTTCTTATTTTATTGATGAATGGGAAAAGGAGGGATGGGAGAGGGGAGACCTGACTTTAGGGACAGGAGTCACAGAAGAAAAGAAGGAGGAAGAGGAGAAGGAGGAGAGAGAGAGAGAGAGAGAGAGAGAGAGAGAGAGAGAGAGAGAGAGAGAGAGAGAGAGAGAGAGAGAGAAGACAGGCAAAGAAGCAGAGAGTGGGGGAGTGGGCCAGTCCCTTTCTAAAAGGAAAAAAGTGAGTGTGCACAAGTGATGTTCTTAGTGGCTGGAGCTGAGAAGAATTTTTGTCAGAGCCCCAAGGACGAGTCAATATAGGTGACTGAATACTAACAGTAAAAGCCCCATTGTTTAAACTTATTCAGTTTGTTAATGGCAAGTTCTTCACTGGGGAAGAAGGAGGGTATCCACATACTAGCCTGTTTATTTTGGTAAAACAGGAGTGTGTTTTAGTCGTGCAGTTGAGTTTTCAGCAGGGTACCCTCTGTTTAGTGGGCTAATTTTTCTACTGTTCTAAGATTTTCTTTTTATCTGTTTAATAGACCCATTAGTAAATCCGACAGTCATAGAATCAGGCAAGGAACTTATCAGCTCTAACAGAACTCACAGAATAATCACAGCTATGAGAAAAGATGCAATGGGGAATACCAAACACAATTGCTCCAAGCCCACAGGTGCCCAGTTGCTGTACATTTAATCATGAACAAAGTGTTGCTTTATGTTTCACTGGGTCTATTAGATGATTATAAAAACCAATGTACTCAAGTTACATGTTATTCATATGTATTGGGAAGAAGCTTAATTTGATCTAAAACCTTCTCAATTTATAAGTTCCATCTTCTTTTGCTCATTTTAGACCTACTGTAACATCACTTCTGACTGAGATTTCTCTATTGCAAACAGCTTAGATAGTGGTGAGAGTTACAAGACTCTTAATGTTATAGTGACCAACACAGTAGCATGTCAATCATAGAGAACAAACATGCAAGTAATTTGTACTTTGTCTTAAATTTACCATCACTTGAGACAAAATGAACAGAAGGTGATGAAAGGTGTTGGAGGTCAGTAAATTGGAAGCCAGACTCCATTGTTTCTCTGTGTGACTTCTGTCTCTTCAGGCTCAATATTTCTAGTGGAAAAACATCCTAATATTTCACTTTATAATTCCATAACACTTTAAGAAAGACATGACATCACATACATGTAATTTCAAGTAGAAGGTCAACAGTTTATATAAGTACATACTTTATTTATTGCATCAATTTATTGAAAGAGATCAATTTCAGTCGAAAAAAAGGTTAATGAACATACAAGAACAGAAAGGGAGACAATGGAAAGATACAGGTATATTTGAACGACCCAGATTATAATGAGTTGTTCAGATTTGGATATCAGAAATTTAATGCCCTCATTCAAAACAATTTAACTTCAAACATAGTATCTTAAATATTCTGTCTTGTATGGTCTTGCCCTCATGTTTTCCATGAGAAAAGTTAATGATAAAAAGAGTTCTGTTGTACAGAAACATCAACTTGTATTTTACATTCAGCAGTTTTCGGAGGTAATATTTTGAGTGTGCACCTATTGCATTTGTGGAGTGAGCTGCCCCATGGGAAACTTTGGTAGGAAATGTTTCTTCATTAAGAGAAGGAATGCAGTCAGTACATTAGATTGGAAACTTCATAGACACTGGGATTTCCTTATAGCATTTTACTTCACTTCATGGTTCCTTGGTTTAAGAATGTATAAGGTACCAACAATAGTTCTGGGCATTCAGATGCAAGGGTAAGAAAGTCTTAACCAGTTACAAGAGACTTCATTTATTTGAAGTGTTTATTTATTTGCTGATTTAGTTAATTTTGGTTTTGTGAGACAGGGTTTCTCTGTATTGCTTTGGAGCCTGTCCTGACAATCGCTCTGTAGAACTGGCTGATCCCGAACTCACTGAGATCCGCCTGCCTCTGCCTTCTGAGTGCTGGGTTTAAAGGCATGCTCCACCTACATCTGGCTTATTCATTTATTTTTGTACTTATCTAAGATAGTAGTATTAAAGTAGACATCATTCCTTTGGATCTTTTTCTTCTGTTCGTTTTATTACTCTGTTTATTTGTTCTATTACTCTGTTACCATTTGTTTGTTTTGTTTTACCTTATCTTATTATTATTCCTTAGGTTCCTGTTTATTAGAGAAGGATAGACAGACAGGGCATGGGTCTGGATGAGAGGGAAGGATCTCAGAATTATTGAGGGAGGGGAAATAATAATCAGGATATATTGTGTGAAAATAATATCTATTTTCAATAAAATAATAATAGAAATAAAAATTAGGCATGGTGCCAGTTTTTGTTGCTACCTTGAGATTATATGCTAATTTTATTTCTTCAGCCTTACCAGTACATGACTATTCTTACCCATAAGCAGCATCACAGACACTGAAAAATACTATGTGTTTTAAGCCACTCTCCCACCTGCTTCTCTGTGTTATTAAGGAACAGGATACACTCTATGATTGTTTCCAAAAGCATGTGTCTGTCTTGATTGAAACTCTAGATCTACTTCTCTTTAATTGTTTGACTACACACACACACACACACACACACACACACACACACACACACGGAAATATCACTAAGAAGTATAATAGAGAATATATGGCACTTGAGTGACACTTGAGTAAAAGCAAAGCACCAGCTAATTGCCAGTGTATATCATTTCCATCTGTAAAATTATTGAAGATCACCTACTCTAACAAGGCACATCATTCCATTCTTACTGCATACGGGCATGCACACAAATAAGGGAGTCTGAGTGCAAACAAAACAAAGAGGAAGAAGGAAAATGGGGAGGAGGCAGGCAGGAAGAAATTACAAATTCCCTATTATTCCAAAGGTCTATCAGACAGTGTCTTTACTTAGGCAAAGCAAAAAAATAAAACCAAAAAAAAAAAAACAAAAACAAAAACAAAAAAACCTACCTATCAGCAGTGATCAATGACTTAAACGCAGATAGCTGTAGGGAAGTTGTGATATCTAAGTTCTGTTAACTTCATTCTATGGAAGGTATTGTCATTTATTTCATCTTGTCCTGACAAGACTGTGATGAAGTAGGTAATATTTTAATTAGCATTTTGTTAGGGAAGGAAATATGAGTTGCAGAAACCTTCAGTCTCTTGCCCAAGAGGAAACAAAATGAAAGGTAGAGACAAAGACAACCCCAGCATGGAGGAGGGAAAGTGGGCACAAAGCCCCACCATATCAAAGATGCTATTAGCAAGTAATAGCTGCTCAAAAGAGGAAAAATCAGCTTACTCAATGGAGTCACATGGGAAATATCAAGCACACCGAGGACAGGCCACATGCTCAGTTGCAATTGACCAAATCGAACATTATTTCTTTTGTTGCTGCTTTCCTTATTTTTTTTTTCTGTTCTTGGTTTGTTTTGTCCTCTTCTTAAGATAGAGGAAGAACAGGGACTTGAGTATATAAGGAGTCATGGAGGATATAGAGGGTATTAGGAAATAAAAAGTTATATAATAAAAAGTACTGTATGAAATTCTCAATAAATAAATAAGTCAAAATAAACAATACAGGTTAGAAAAAGCATTTTTTTTTTCTGAACAGGAGTCTGAAAGTTTAGCAATTCTGCTATTGACTCTTGTAAGGCCTCTGGAGGAAACATCTGTCTTAAAAGTCTGCTAGCAATTTAGGACATCTCACTACAAGATGTACTATTCAAAATACTAAAGTATATGGTATTGTCGCTCAAACCTCAGGGTAACATTGCTGACTCAGACAGTTGTGCTTTGGAAGAGCCTCCACATTCTCCCTAAAGAACATGCAATGCCTAATTAATTCAAATGTGTCTGTAAAACCATTTCCTACGAGTATCATTTGGCTCAATAGAGATTTGAACTAAAGATGGACACAGAGAAAAGAATATAAGAGAGAGGGAAGACAGGACACTTTCATGTGCTTGCAGCCCCACCTGTTAATAGACCATTCACTGAAAAATTCCTCCCTCTATACTCAGAATACAAAACAGGAGGAAGACAAAAGCAAAAGGGAAAAATAGTGTGAACAGGAGCAGTAGGGTGTGCCCATCACTTGTTTTTGTGTCAAAACCATACAGAGTAAATCTTTACCTTTTTTCCTGTCATCCCTACCCATCATTTTCTAGGTGTTGTAGTTGCAGAGTGGCCAGAGTGATGTTTTCAACTAATGAATCACAATCTAGGACGATGAGCTAAACAGCATTCTTTTACCTGAAGTTTCTCTACCTTCCTGAAAATCCCCTGAGGAAAACCATGGCTTCTGTCCATTGTTCTCACGAATAAATGCAGTGACATGTGCACTGTAGTAAAATGAGAACAAAATAGAAGCAGAGAAACAGCTTGGTATCTGGAGACTGAGTCCATCAGGCCCACAGTAAGAACAAAATCACAAAGATTGCTTTGCTTTATTTGTTTAAAAAATCTGGCTTTGAGGATAGCAGCATTTTGCTGTCACCACAGGATAAATTTATTTGAGGGGGAGGGGGAGAAAAAAATCTCTGCTGGTGAGGCGTTTTCAAGGTGACCCAGAAAGCTTAGAATTTAAAAAATGTGAGCGGCTGAAAAGAATGTTATAGGAAATACTGTCGGTGCTTTCTGAGAAGAAACTAGAGACTTAAAAATGAATGCAGTTGGATCTTTTGATGTTTGGCACAATTTCCCCCAGAGAAATTATGTGCAATTACAGTTGAGGACTAAGTACTACTTTGTGGTGTGTAGCTGGATTCTTTTTAACTCTCAAATTATCGTCAATAAACAAATCAAATTGAATTTTCAAGTTCTGAGGCTCAGCAGGTGTTGGGATTTGTTAAAGTAGCTGGAAGAGGAGAGAATTTTTCCTTTTGGCATGTGCATGAAGAGAGAGTTCAAACTAGAACAAATAATCTATTGGAATGAAAGCTTAGAAATTAGCATGCGAACACTTTTGCAAGAATCTGCAAGGGACATAAGCAATCAAATTGTGTTTTCACTACAGTCATCATTCAAGGTGCTATTTGATTTCTATTTGGCATGTAAGAAAAATTTAGGTTTCACAAGTGTGTTTGGAGACAGCGATAGCTAAGTGGTAAAGGTGCTTGTACAAGTGGGAAGACCTGTGTTCAAATTCCAGAACCCATGCAAAACCCAGCTGCATAATGCAAGTACCTGAAATGGGAAGATTGGAGGAGATAGGAGAATTTCCAGAGGCTCACCTGAAGTTATCTTCTGACCATTACACATGTTCCCACATTTACACATAAATGTGTGCACACATATGCATAAACACACACACACACACACACACACACACACACACACACACACACAAGGGGTTCATTCATTCCACATATCTAGGAATTCAACCAAGATTGTTTCAGCCCAGATACAGTTTGTTCCTAATGAAATGTTATCTGGACATCCATGTCTTTTCCTGACATCTCTTAATCCCTGTGGTGAAGATTTGGAATAACTGCAGGGCATCTTTGATTATGAAGTAGCTCAATACACACACGGGGAAGTTTCCCTACCTAGGAAGCCAACCTCCAGCAGCAGAGCGCTCAAAGGGAATCCACTGGGTCAGTGTACTAGGACATTTTATCTGAGGAAGTTAGGGAAAAAGATACTCACACTCCTGATGGTTTCCTTCTTTATTCTTCTGTGTTCTCCAGTCTCCATTCTCTATTTATATCTCTGTTTAGAAATGCCTTTTCATCACTCTTGATATTTTCCTTTTTCTCCCAGCTCTCTTGATATTCT